>OX578152.1:55875522-56508022 GCA_951213105.1 Amaurobius ferox
CTCTTAACTTGCGTCACCTACTTCACTTCACGAGCCGCCACTGTTAGAAGGCACTACTAGGAAGTGCGGCATTGTACCAATTTTCGTGATCATAATGTAACATAGAGTGTGTAGCATGAAGCATTGTAGGACATAATCTAAGGTAGCCAACATGCATTTAGTAGCTGCCAATGGAAAGGAAAGTGCTGCTGTATAATTATCGGTAAATATTGCAGCAGCGTTTCCGTTTTGATTGGTAGCTCCATACGCTAGATGCATGGAAGCAGTCGTACTACCGAAAGCGTCCGACCAATCAGAGGATGTGAGTTAACTGTTTGGATGGCCAGGAAAGAGCCGCCTAATAAAATCCGGCACTCAATGGGGTGTGGCAACAATGGTGATCGTACCAGCCGTCCCCTAATCCATTGCATTTCGGATGGACTTTCGAACACACTGATTCATCATGTCCACACACTTCGTCTACACGGGGATAGTTTTATACGACGTCGAAGATCGAAAACGGGACTAACGGTTGCGACTCTTCTGTTATAGTTACTGAGCTATCTTAGTCTAGATGCATGTCATCCATCTCAGCATTCGTGAAATGCTCTATTTTACACGAAGTACAGTAGCGACAGTTACGGTAGCGTACACTTAAGAAAAGAAAACAAATTTCCGGGTCAAAAGCGCCCTCTAGTACCAATAAGTGACGTTTGAGGACATATATTTATTTAAAAAAATTGCTTATTTTAGTCTTCCCCCTAAGGCCCTTCTTAGTCCAACTGGGGTCGGGGCAGAAATTCATCCGGGGCCACTTTCACCTTTCGATATACTACATAAAATGAACAAAACTATTTTTCCAAAAACATAATTGCTATCTAGAAAAAGGTATCCAAGATGTAGTTCTTATATATTTTAAAGGAATTTAAATTATTGGCAACTTTCTTATAGCCAAGATGCCAACATGCTAAATTAATGCGGTTACCACTAGATATTTCCAAAATGAATCTATCCGTTGGGCAAACCTAGTCAGGTAGCATACATTTGAGAAAACAGCCGTTAATTTTTTGATGTTGTAATTGTTTCATTTGGAGCTCCTTTGATGTCCTGAGGCAGCTGCTTCGTGTGTCCCCGAGCTAGTCATGCCCTGTGTTCCCATCCTAGTAGATAGTTTGTACAGGGAGCTTTGAATCACTCGGTGTATTACGATAATTTCATTTTTCATAATTACATATATATTTTCCAAAATAAACTTAGCAAGCTTCAAAAAAGAAGAACAATTTAAGTTTATTATAAAATTATTCTTTTTAAAAATGTAGATACTAATTATGCCTGGTGAAATCTACGTCCGGTATAATTATTAACCTGTGTACTTTAGAAGCGTAAGCAGACGCTCCATTAAAGTGCCATCAAATTATATTCACTCAAAAGTTTCATAAAGTTTCTCCCCATAACCATAAAAGTCAGGCATTTTGGGAACGCTGTAATTGACGCAACCTGCCGCATATTTGTTCCGCTTAGGATCTGTTTAAATCTTTCAAATGGCGGCATAACTTTAGCCATGATTCTGATCTCTGTGGCTACATATTTCAGTTAAGCTTCAGAAGCATTTGTGGCATGTAAAACTTATGAGATCAATTTGATATAGCGCATTTGAAAAATTCATCCTTTTCAAAAAATTTACTCTTTTATAAAAAAAAAAGAAGAAAAAATCTGATGTGTTGAATATAATTTTACGGATTAGCAAATTTTGATATTACAGAAAAACAATACCAGAGATTTCTTATTATACTGGATTTTGTCAATACTGTTACGAATTGAAACAAGTATGTAAAATTTAATATAATTCGCTTGATTATTTGAAGAGTAATGGTTTTCCCTCTAGAAAAATAAAATTTCTAATATCTCGAGAACGGCTCATTATAACGACTGAATAATTAATATTTTTGGTCAAAATTACTTTCAAAGTATTCAGTCATTTGATATTATGGGACATACTTAACTAACTTTTGGGGCCGCCATTTATAGGTGGGTTGTGTGTGTTATGATCATTGCCTTTGCAGCTTTGTGTGGCCTGAGCTACATTGTATATGAATGTTATGCCGGCTACGTGTAAGGAGTGAAATTGTCAGTTCTCATAAAAGCTCGCAAAAATTGTGGGTTATGGCAATTTCCTTGCTGTCACTGCAGCTATACCATGGTGATTTACACATAATGGACGTGAGACTGTTTAAAGTACTTTGGACGTGAGATCGGTAAATGGATCTTGGTATAATGGTATCTGCAATGAGATTGTCTTCCATATCTTTGAATGTGTTACAATTGCTTCAAAGTTGCTTCACTCTATTCTTGAGCTCCCGTTAACTATGGGCGGAGCTAGAAATGGCTTTTATTGCTTCTGAATTCAAAGTTACAACTTCTACCAGAAAAATTTCAAAACTCCTGTTTTAAGTTATTTTGTGTTCACCGATGTTATTTTCATTGTTCAAAGCATATGCATTAATCGCGTAAAACCGTTATTCGTGCCCCATAGCGTGTGAAAGCCCCAGGCCGTCCGGCTCGTCCAGAGGACTTGGAGCAACAAGATGGACGACCGGGAGCCCCATAGCGTGTGAAATGATTGTAGAGCATTTCTTTTCATTTCAACGGTTTGTTATAGAGTCCAATTCTACTCTGTATTCCCGAGCAATTGCAGTTTTATTTACAGTGTTAGCTATCACTTTTAGTTTCAAGATATAAACATTACAAATTTGAAAAACGTAAAATTTTCAAACATCTTCAAAAAATTATTCGAAACTAAAGAGCTCTTTTTTAAAAATAAATATATACTTAGAAACTAAATGTCCTTATACATATTTTTGTCACTTGTTATTTATAGTTGATATTTTGAGTTAAAGTATGAAAAATGAAGGAAAAAAAACCTTTGGACAAGTACACTTTAAAAATTTTTTTAGACATATAATTGGATTTTGGATCCAGCGATATACACATGTAGAACTTTCAAATAGATACACATTCTTGCTCATTGTTCAAAGCTAGCTCGTTTAATGTTTGAGATATAAGTAATACAAACTTTAACAAGAAAGATCAATCATGCTTAAAGCATTGATTATGAAACACTTTCCAACTTCAATGCAATTTTATTTAAAAAAGTCGAAAATTCAATACATTCCTCGGTAATATTTTAAAACTTATCACGATACTACATTGATTTATTATATTTGAAAACTTAAACCTTCATTGAAAAAAAAAAACTTCATTCAAAAGACGGCATTGAAATATAAATTGCGTGGTTTAAATATCTCTAAAATGCAATACATTCCACGGTAATATTTTTAAATCTATCATAATACTACGATAATTTATTATATTTGAAAACTTCATCGAAAACAACTGAAATTAATTCAAATGACGTCATAGAAAAAATAACACGCCTGGATCTCTCTATAAAAGCAGGATTTCATTCATAACTTTCTCCATTTCATTCATCACAATACTATAATAATTTATTTTATTTAAAAATTAAGACCATGGAGCTACAATTCATAAACTTTATGCTTAAAACTTCATCGAAAAATATCGTCCTTCTGTTTATAAAATCAATTAATATTTCATTCATATCAGCCATGCAGACTCCATGGACTGAATTATTTTGTGTTAAAGAAATACAGTAATTCTAATACAACTCATTCTACATATTTTGCTGTTTACATTTTACATAGGTGAAAAATAGGCTTAATTGTAGAAATAATCAAATTTGAATGAGAATTTAAACTCAAATATATTGTCATTGTGTTGTTTTAGTATGTAGATGCACAGAATTTAAGCAGAAATAAACTAGTTTTAGGATGGATACAACACTCAATATGAATTAAAAATTATAAAATTATTCTTTTTAAAAATGTAGATACTAATTATGCCTGGTGAAATCTACGTCCGGTATAATTATTAACCTGTGTACTTTAGAAGCGTAAGCAGACGCTCCATTAAAGTGCCATCAAATTATATTCACTCAAAAGTTTCATAAAGTTTCTCCCCATAACCATAAAAGTCAGGCATTTTGGGAACGCTGTAATTGACGCAACCTGCCGCATATTTGTTCCGCTTAGGATCTGTTTAAATCTTTCAAATGGCGGCATAACTTTAGCCATGATTCTGATCTCTGTGGCTACATATTTCAGTTAAGCTTCAGAAGCATTTGTGGCATGTAAAACTTATGAGATCAATTTGATATAGCGCATTTGAAAAATTCATCCTTTTCAAAAAATTTACTCTTTTATAAAAAAAAAAGAAGAAAAAATCTGATGTGTTGAATATAATTTTACGGATTAGCAAATTTTGATATTACAGAAAAACAATACCAGAGATTTCTTATTATACTGGATTTTGTCAATACTGTTACGAATTGAAACAAGTATGTAAAATTTAATATAATTCGCTTGATTATTTGAAGAGTAATGGTTTTCCCTCTAGAAAAATAAAATTTCTAATATCTCGAGAACGGCTCATTATAACGACTGAATAATTAATATTTTTGGTCAAAATTACTTTCAAAGTATTCAGTCATTTGATATTATGGGACATACTTAACTAACTTTTGGGGCCGCCATTTATAGGTGGGTTGTGTGTGTTATGATCATTGCCTTTGCAGCTTTGTGTGGCCTGAGCTACATTGTATATGAATGTTATGCCGGCTACGTGTAAGGAGTGAAATTGTCAGTTCTCATAAAAGCTCGCAAAAATTGTGGGTTATGGCAATTTCCTTGCTGTCACTGCAGCTATACCATGGTGATTTACACATAATGGACGTGAGACTGTTTAAAGTACTTTGGACGTGAGATCGGTAAATGGATCTTGGTATAATGGTATCTGCAATGAGATTGTCTTCCATATCTTTGAATGTGTTACAATTGCTTCAAAGTTGCTTCACTCTATTCTTGAGCTCCCGTTAACTATGGGCGGAGCTAGAAATGGCTTTTATTGCTTCTGAATTCAAAGTTACAACTTCTACCAGAAAAATTTCAAAACTCCTGTTTTAAGTTATTTTGTGTTCACCGATGTTATTTTCATTGTTCAAAGCATATGCATTAATCGCGTAAAACCGTTATTCGTGCCCCATAGCGTGTGAAAGCCCCAGGCCGTCCGGCTCGTCCAGAGGACTTGGAGCAACAAGATGGACGACCGGGAGCCCCATAGCGTGTGAAATGATTGTAGAGCATTTCTTTTCATTTCAACGGTTTGTTATAGAGTCCAATTCTACTCTGTATTCCCGAGCAATTGCAGTTTTATTTACAGTGTTAGCTATCACTTTTAGTTTCAAGATATAAACATTACAAATTTGAAAAACGTAAAATTTTCAAACATCTTCAAAAAATTATTCGAAACTAAAGAGCTCTTTTTTAAAAATAAATATATACTTAGAAACTAAATGTCCTTATACATATTTTTGTCACTTGTTATTTATAGTTGATATTTTGAGTTAAAGTATGAAAAATGAAGGAAAAAAAACCTTTGGACAAGTACATTTTAAAAATTTTTTTAGACATATAATTGGATTTTGGATCCAGCGATATACACATGTAGAACTTTCAAATAGATACACATTCTTGCTCATTGTTCAAAGCTAGCTCGTTTAATGTTTGAGATATAAGTAATACAAACTTTAACAAGAAAGATCAATCATGCTTAAAGCATTGATTATGAAACACTTTCCAACTTCAATGCAATTTTATTTAAAAAAGTCGAAAATGCAATACATTCCTCGGTAATATTTTAAAACTTATCACGATACTACATTGATTTATTATATTTGAAAACTTAAACCTTCATTGAAAAAAAAAAACTTCATTCAAAAGACGGCATTGAAATATAAATTGCGTGGTTTAAATATCTCTAAAATGCAATACATTCCACGGTAATATTTTTAAATCTATCATAATACTACGATAATTTATTATATTTGAAAACTTCATCGAAAACAACTGAAATTAATTCAAATGACGTCATAGAAAAAATAACACGCCTGGATCTCTCTATAAAAGCAGGATTTCATTCATAACTTTCTCCATTTCATTCATCACAATACTATAATAATTTATTTTATTTAAAAATTAAGACCATGGAGCTACAATTCATAAACTTTATGCTTAAAACTTCATCGAAAAATATCGTCCTTCTGTTTATAAAATCAATTAATATTTCATTCATATCAGCCATGCAGACTCCATGGACTGAATTATTTTGTGTTAAAGAAATACAGTAATTCTAATACAACTCATTCTACATATTTTGCTGTTTACATTTTACATAGGTGAAAAATAGGCTTAATTGTAGAAATAATCAAATTTGAATGAGAATTTAAACTCAAATATATTGTCATTGTGTTGTTTTAGTATGTAGATGCACAGAATTTAAGCAGAAATAAACTAGTTTTAGGATGGATACAACACTCAATATGAATTAAAAAGAACTTTAAAAAATCACGAATTTGAAACAAGATGGATGCCATATCTCATTTTGAAGTGGGTCATGTGATCGTTTCATATCATGGTCACGTGATCGTTTCATATAAGATGTGTAATTATTATTTTAATTTTTATTTAAAAAACTACTAAATATATTTAGCTGAATTTTTTTTTATATATTTTATGGAACAATTTGACTATCACCTAAAATTTTCGAAGCAATTTGTGAATTTTAAATCCGCTTAAAAAATGTTAGAAAAATTAGGTCCCATAGGGCTCAATGTATTTCATTTTTTCAACCCGGGTTCAATCCAAAACTAATTGTGTGATATTATTCATTTATATTCCCGTAGGTCCTACAGACCGTCTGAACAACATACTAAAATTTCATTTTGATTAAGTCATTTTTACGGCAGTTATCGTGCTAACGGACAGACAGACAGACAGACAGACAGACAGACAGAATGAACAAAGTCATAAACACTTTTCAACTTTGTTGTAAAGTGTTAAAAACGGAAAATTTTCAATCTTCTTCAACTTGGCAATACGAATACTCAAAAACGAGCTTTCTTTAATAATAAATATAGCTTTTAGTTAAAAATGTGTTGGCCTTCTACCGTTTCTGGATTCGAAGTTATAATACTTCTATCACAGAAATTTTGATATGAGGATTTTTGTGCTCAATGCTTACCTCAGCGCATTCACCCAGGATTATTTACCTAGCCCTTTCTGAAGACATTTTGCCATGTATTACAAATAGTCCATTTCTAGTCAGTAATTAGAATCATAATCAATAATGTTGATTAATTAACATTACATTATTACATTTTTTAATTTATATGTTAGACTGTTAATATTTTTAAATAAATCTTTTATAAAATTTTCTGGAAGATCATTGATAAAATAAACACTATATACATTCTTAGTCAAATGATTGTTATTAAAGTAATATTTTATAATTAATGAAATTAAGTTTGGTCACTGCCAACTAATCGATCGAAGCGAACTTAATTTAAAAAGTTTTGTACTAGTTATAAGTGCCCTAGTGAAACGTTGAATGTGCATTCGACACAAAGTAATGGTGGTGTGAACCTATGATGACTAACTTATTTTGATGACTTTGTCTCGATCGTAGCTCTTCTTCCTGGATCTTATTTTTCCTTTTCGTTCATAATTTTCAGTGGAAAATGTTTCGTTTATCAAGTAAAATATTAAAATCGAATTATAATAAACTTATATACCTATCTTGCGAGACAACTACTAAATAACTTATAATTGAGATAAAATACGAGGACAGTTTGTGCAAAGCCAGGAACAGAACTCTGGTCAAGTGCAATCAATCAACGCACCTTAACCTCTGGGCTATCACACTTCGTGAAAACGCAACCGTAAATTTGCTCTCGAAAATCATCTTCACAAAACTACCGAGATTTGAGAAATTATCTAGGACAACATTTTGGAGCAAGACAGTGCGCCCGCACACACAGTACTCTGTTATTCTTTTTCTGAAAAACAGAGTGACATATTCCTGGCATCCTCCTAAACTGTCATCCTCTAGATATGGTACAGTGTGATTTCTGTCTGTTTCTGAGACTGAAGATCTGGCTGAAGGGGGCGGGGGAGGGTGTTTCCAGATGTTCCCTAGATAAAAAAAAAGCGACGAAAATACTAAACAGCATATTGAATAAAAATCGGCGGTTGCTTCAGTTCGATGGAGCCGAAATTGTTTTGCGTGAAAAATATTTTGTAAAATAAAATGCAACTTTTGTAATATCGAAAAATCAATACAAATTCTGATTATATACACTTATAGAGCTTTCAAAGAGCAACAAATTCTTGCTTTTTGTTTATACTCGTAGCTATTACTTTTATTTTTAAGGTATGATTTGGTTATCGGTACGGAATGTCCATTTTGTGGTGTTTGGGATCTTCAATGCGTGGCAAAAGGAACGTCAACCTCCGATTACTTAAGATACTTGAGATCGGTTACGTGTGTTGCTTGACGCGGCTCACTCGTGCAAAGAAACTCTACATGTTTAAGAACTTGACAATTTAATAACAACAAGAAACTTTAACACAACAAAGATATGGATTTACATTACGTGCTAGGCTCAAACTGCCACAGCTCGTAAGTCATCTAGTTTAATACATGCATGTTGCAGTTGAGATAACGAGACTCGTGAAAACCAACCAAAACTGAAGTTGATAAGACGAAACTGAAGTTATGCCGAAACTCGAGACTGAAGTCGTGGCGATTGCAGAGTCCTAAATATTGAACCACAGACATGCGTATTACAGCATTTATTGGTCAAGCAGAAACTGCGTAGTCCAAGTAGAAACGGTGGCACCACAATAAGCATTACAAATTTGAAAAATGTAAAATTTTCTTACTTCTTCAACTTCACAAATAAATTACTCGAAAACTAAAGCTCGAAAGCTCTCTTTTTCAAAAATAAATATATATTTAGAAACTAAATGTCCTTTTACATATTTTTGTAGCTTGCTATTTATAGTTGATATTTCGAGTGAAAGTATGAAAAATTTGGGAAAAAGAAAAAAAAAAAAAACACGGACAAGTACATTGTTCAGTTTTTTTTTTGAATAATTATGATTGGATTTTGGATCCAGCGCTGTACAAATATAAGACTTTCAAAGAAATACACATTTTTTTCTCATTGTTCAAAGCTAGTTCTTTTAATTTTTGAGATAAAGGCATTACAAACTTGAAAAAAGAAAAATTTCTAATCTTCTTCAACTTGAATAAAGAATACTCGAAAACGAGCTTTCTTCAATGATATATATATAAATATGGATTTTAATACAAAATTTTCTAGAACACATTTACATCATTTATTATTTATCCAGATCTAACTTTTATAGTTGCTAATGTGTCAAGTTAAAGTTAGAAACAGGAAAAAAAAATTCTCTCTCGATGATATACGGTGAATTTCAAAACATTAAAATATTGAAATTATTTATATGTATTCATAATCTAAAACATATTTCGGACAAAACAAGAAAAACTATTTTCATTATTATCTATTAGGTTCAAGGGTATAAGGGTCGAAATTGTTCACATTTTTGTAACTCTGTTTTTTCCGCCAAAGAAACCCCCCAAACATAGATGTTATCCACATCAAAAAAATTTAAAAACTAATAGTAAAAGGCTATGTCCATTTTTTCATCTTTATATGATTCCGAGAATTTGGGGGTGCCCCTTCTTATCATAAACTTTATAGGGAAAGAAAAAATGTACTGATTTTAAAATTCTTCGTGCATTTTGTATCGATTTCGAAGTAAATTGGACGGGGCCAGAGCTTAGAGTGCCACGTGTGTAGAATACAACTTTTTTTAAACTCAAACTTTAATGGAATAGGCTTCTCTGAAAATGTCCCATTTTTTGCTCTCGGCAACAAAAGAGATCCCCAGGAAAAATAACTTTTCCAATTATTTTAAATTTTCTTTCAGCATCAAAGCGTATTGGAAGATTTTTCTAAGGTTACTTTTATCGACAGCGTTTTATAGCTCGACCTTGAAAAAAATATGCAGACAATCGTAAAGTGTAAGTAGAAAGTCGGCAATTTTTTTTTAAATGTAGGAATTGTAATCGTTATGCCATCATTTTTCTGATGAAAATAAAATGGAGATTAACTCTGCTACTTGTTTGATTGATCTGAAATATCACACCTTTGTCACATTTCGAATGGGAAAAGGTTAATGTGTGTTCTGTGGGACGATAGTATACAAGGTAACTAGGAAAATATTTCAATATTTTCTGCTTTTTTTTATTATAATTTTTTCATTTGTTTAAAAAAGCTTTTTTTAAAATTATACAATTTTGATAGATTAATAGAATGCAACATACTTCGTCCGAATCTGGCCACAAACAACGAAGTTATCGACAGTGAAACGACCGGATGTAACGTTTGCAGTATTTCCTTCGGACGAGCATCCAGATGGCGCAAGCGATAAGCGCATACTCTATAATAGCACGCATGTCGATGCACAGATGCTGCACATCTAAAATTATTTGTTTTTACACTTTTATACCAGAATTGTTTTGTAATACAACTTAAATGCATCTGGGCGTTCAAATAGATACGTTACACATCTGGGTAGGTCGAATGGTCTGCTTGGGAAAAAAAAGAAATCTTAAAAGGTGTATATAATCAGAAGAATTATTACATATCGGGTTGTTTATTGAGTCTGGCAGGTACTTTTATTCGTATCACGTCCACTACCTAACTGAACAATGACGAACTTATATATTCTCAGTGGAAAGTTATGGAAAAAGCCCGTAAATTGACTATAATCAGTTTTTAGCTGATCCACAGAATTCGAAAAATTTACAAGTTTACAAAATATTGCGGAATTTATCGATAAGGTCACACGACCGAAGCCTTCAAATTATAAATATGTTTTTTTTAGGTATTTGCAATAATATGGTGGCACTTCCGTTATATCACTTTCGTTTCATTCCCCATCGCATCTATTTCATCATTTACTCCTTAACCCGTGCCGTAAAATGTTTGATATCAAGACATTAATGCTAACGATCGTAGAGTACAAATGGAAAGCTGGTCATTTTGAAGGTATGCATTGTAATCGTTATGTCCTCAATATCTTTCTGAGAAAAAATTGCGACTTATCTGTAGTATAAAGAATACACAGATTTACCAAAATTATTGCTTTGTCATATTCGTCTTTTTTAAATTTGAAGCCGACTTTGTGATATGACTGACATTTGATCACCATTGTGACTGAATGTAGAAAGCAAGGATTGTTGCTGCTAGTGCATTATTGTCTACTTCATGTAGTAGAGCAGACGAAACCAGTCTCGTGATGCTGGTCGCTGTACCAGGAGTGTGATTCTTAGCTGTGGTATCTTCCCTATAGGCATGTGCTGTGACATATTCTAATTTACACGAGGGTCACACTGAAATTTTTGAGACAAGGGCAGACGATATGCACTAGAAAAAAAATTATTGGTCGGATATTTAAATTTGAACTCTTTTATGTCCGCAGACGATAATTTGTGGCTACAATTACAATTTAGCTATCGTAGAATAAATTTTAGATGTTAAAAAGAAAATAGAGTTGACGCGAGAGCATTATCGAGCTATGATTTTCTGATTTTAAAGCGGGGCTAAATCAAGAAAAATGTTTTAAACGTCTACAATTAGCATATGGAAATGATGCTCCATCTCGTGCCACTATATTCAGATAGTTTACAGAGTTTAGAAGAGGTCGAAAGTCTCTCCTGGATGAAAAGCACACAGGAAGACTTTTGTCAACTGTAGTCCAAGAAAATGTGTCGGCCATTCGAAAAATGTTAATCAATGATAATAACTGTACCTACCAAATGATACAGAAGGAACTTAACATTGGATCCGCAGCTATACATAAAATTATTTATGAAGAACTGCATATGAAAACATTAGTTTGTCGTTGGGTCCCCCATAATTTAACAGAACACCAAAAAGCGGAGCTTGTCAGAATCAGTAAAGAAGTCCTAAAATTACTTAATGATGGTGGACACCACATTATTTCAAAGCCATAACTGATGGTGATGAAACTAACATACCGTTTTTTGACGTTCCAACACAAGTTTGGGTCTTTGAAGATGAACTCAAACTAACAATGGTGAGACAGACAACGAGCAATAAAAAGTAAAAGACAACGCAGTAAAAAACAACGAGCAATGAAAAAAGTAATGTATGCCGTGTTTTTCAGAAGTACAGATTTGGTCAAAGCCATAAAGCTAGAGGGACAGAAGACAGTTACGGCTAAGTGGTGCACCACTAAGTGTCTTCAAGAAATTCTCCAGGCAGTGAATGTTAGGGGACTCATGTTTCACCCTGACTATGCATCTTCTCATTCAGCAGGAATGATTTTCTAATTTCTTGAACAAAAAACATCAAAGTGATAGAACATCCATCCTATTCTACTGATCTTGCTATGTGAGATTTTTGGCTATTTTGTAGTCTAAAAAAAATGTTACATGGGCGTCGTTTTCATTTCGAAGATGAGATTGATGAGGCTTTAAAAGCATATTTTTCATCGATTCCAAGAAATGGATGGCTTGAAACATTTAATCTTTGGAAAATTCACCTACAAAAGTGGATTGATGTTGGAGGGGAGTACCTAAGAGTTGGTAAGTTTAACTTCTATCACTTAGCCGTATCCCAAAAATTTCAATGTGATCCTCGTATTTACCCCAAATCAAAATTTCCATGTTTGTAGTGAAATTTATGCATTGGACATAATAGTATTCTATTACATTTTAAGTGTAAAGAAAATATTGGATTATATTGTATGATTATCAATTATCGAAATTGGGAAATAAATGTAATTTCTATTACAAAATATATGGAATCTTACAAAATGTCCGCACAACTTAAAATCACACCATAAAATTTATTTTACAACTATTAGCATAAATATTTTTAACTTCCATTAATTTATCGTTTTGGCCCCTTTTCCTGACAAGTGTTTTATAAATGCAGGCAATCCAAGTCTTGAAACTGCTCTAGAATAATTTCACGAATAATTTTTCGAAATATATTTCAATCGATAATTTCCTACATAAACTTCTCATCGATGCTCACATTTCCGCATCGATTATCAATAACTTGGGACGTTTTCGACTTGCAGGCTCCGTCCTTCTCGTTTACAGTCTCAACTTCGCAGCGCGTTGCGAGATATATTCACGAGTTTTATTAAATAATTGTCGATACAGAGCTGTGCATATCGTCAAGGAATAGAAAATCGTTTTGTCGATACACAGAATAGCTCTTGATTTCATTTTGGCTAATAATTACGCACATTTTTAAGTAGGATTTATTTTTAGATTAATTTTCATCATAATTGAAATTAAAACTTCATTTCCAAAAGTGATTATAAATAAATTATTTTCCCGAATATAGATCAAATTCCCATAGGTTAAAAAATATTCTTTGAATAGCTAGTAGGATTGGTTTTTAAGGGGTTTCAAGAATCTTAAAAGTGCCATAAACAGAGTGAATTTCTATGTTTCACATTTTCTTTTGTACCGCTTCCCCTATGCAACGATAATAAAAAAAATTATGGCTAATAAGTGAAGCCTTGTAGCATATATGATAATTTATCAATTTAAATCTGGTAATATTACTAAGGTCAATCTGATAATATTATTTTAAAAAATTGTATAATGTTTTTGAACTTGCTAAAAATTTATTTCGAAATAAGTTGCTTACGCGTATGATTGCAACAAAATTATTGCATCCAGAAACAAAAATATTGCTGATTGTAATACTAAATTTCATCATTCAAGAATTTATACATCAAATTAAAAACATTTTTTAAAATATAAACTTAAAATTTAATTAAATTTTAAATTTATTCAAATTTGAAATTCAATTTTTTAAAAATTTTGGCCCAAGCCCACGGGTCATCAATTTATTACTGTCGCAAAATAGAGAATATATTATAGACTATATAAAATTTTCGTGGAAGCAATACTCTATACTATACTATAGAGTATTGTTTTCACACAAAATTTTCAATGTCGATATTTTAACGAATATATATATATATATATATATATAATTGAAGATTTTTATGATTACTTGTAATATATATACCCGAGAAATACCAATTAAAATTGCTTGTAAACTGAAGGTTTTTGCAAATCAGAAGCCTAGTGTAGCACGATGAGCTATGCAAGAAGTTTGGAAATTGAATAAATGGAATCTAGTGATTATAAAAGGAATAAAATGAATATGAAAAGCATTTCTGAAACCATGTACGTTATCAAGGGCCATACATGTTTCATTAATACTGATTCTACGTTTCTGTTTACACAACTGTAAAATGTATTACAGAAATAATGTAAATGGCCCGACGTAGAAGAAAAGACAAAGTGGATCAAATACACAAAAAAATCAAACATGAATGTAAAATATTCTGTTACACCGGCTTGTGGCTAATTATTGAAATGAGGATGTAAATTATTATAAAGTAATATCAAAAGAATATAATGAAAATAAATGAAAATATATCTAGCCCTAGTACTGTGGTACTTCTGGAAAAGCATGTGTATTACCAATCATCTCAGAACAGGTTACAGTGAATTTTTTGTTACTGACTAAGCAGTTTTTTCAAAGCAGGTTAAAGAGAATTATACGAATAGTTTAACTGTTAGAAGAAGACATGGAGTTTATGAATTATTTAGAAATGCTAGAGTATGATCTGTCAATATGTTGTTGTAATTGTTGCAAGTTTTTGAATTTAAATTTAAAATGTGTTTTAATAAAAGAAAAAATTAGATTGGGCGGGTAGTTATTTTTGATGACGGTGTTGATGAATTTATGAAGATGTTCTTTGTAGTAACAAGGTGTGCTTAACATTTTGATTCTTAATAACTGGTTATTAATAATATTTCTATAAACAGATTTGGAAAGATTGGAAGAGAAATGTTGAAGTTTATTTACTTTGAAGTTATAAGTTTCTGTTTTGTCATAGATTTTAAATTGTATTGTATTTGCATTTTTAATTGTTAAACTAACGTCTAGAAAATTGATCCAGTTGGATGTATATACATTTTCAATGAGTTGTAGATTAGGTGGATAGAAATCAAAATTTAATTCATTGGCCTCATTAGAAATTCCAATAATAATAAGATCATCAATATATCTGTACATTATATGACTGTTGAAAGGGTTCTGATTTTCGTAAAAATGTAGATAAAGGTTGGCCAGTATGGTGGATGATTTACCTCCCTGTGGGATTCCTTTACTTAATTTGTATATGCATTTTCCTTGAACTATATACTGTTTGAACAAAATGAATTTTAATAAAGTTTTGAATTTTGGAAATGATATGTTTTTTGCTTGAGTGAATTGTTCATATAAAAGTAGTATGACTTTATATAAATCATTAATGTCTATATTATTAAATAGGTCTTTGAAATCAAAAGTTTTTACATCATGTATGTAAGGGATTAGTTTTATTTTATTAATTAGTTCTATATATATATATATATATATATATATATATATATATATATATATATATATATATATATATATATATATATATATATATATATATATATATATATATATATATATATATATATATATATATATATATATATATATATATATATATATATATATATATATATATATATTATATATATATATATATATATATATATATATATATATATATATATATATAATATATATATATATATATATATGTATATATATATATATATACAGAAAGAGAGAGGGGGTGACCAGTGTTATGGCAATTTCCTCAACCGTTAGTCACAGATATATACTTCCAATTGCAAAAATGTTTTAAACTTTTAAAATCTATTATCTTAGAAATAATTTAAATCAATAAATACATTTCTGAAAGAAATACAAAATATACATTTTTATACGGTCCCCCGGTCCTACCAATTATATTTAGTAAAATCATCCTCATACAATTTCATGCAAAAGAGAAATTTTCCTCTTACGACCAAAATTCACCGAGTTATGAAGCATTAAACTTTATGATTGAAGTCGCTTTTCTACGCATAAAAATGTCCCGTTTCAGGCAACCAACCAATCAGGGGCCGTATTGACCATTTCTCCAGGCAACCAACCAATCAGGGACTGTATTGACCATTTCCCAGCACAAAAAGTGCTCCAACTTTAAACAGCTATAAGTCGGTCAATTTTGGTCGTAGAAGGATGACTTTTTTTTATTTTGCATAAAATTGTATAAAGGATGACTTTCCTAAATGTAATTGGTAGGACTGGGGGACTATATAAAAATTTATATTTCGTACTTCTTTCAGAAATGCATTTATTGATTTAAACTGTTTCTAAGATAATAGATTTTAAAATTTAAAACATTTTTGCAATTGGAAGTGTATCTCTGTGACTATCGGTTGAGGAAATAGCCATTCAGAACCGATAGCACTGAACAACCTATATATATATATATATATATATATAAAGAAATACAATCCCAAAAAGTATGAAATCCAAGAAAGAGAAAGGCGCAAATTGCCGCACTATCAGAGTCTTGAAAAATAAGATTTAAAATGAAAAAAGAAAATATATAGATGGAATGATTGTTTTTACAGGGTTGCAGAAAGGTCAAGGGGGATACGCTTTATGCAACTCTTCCAAGATTCTCGTCTTGCTGGTTAGTAAAATTTCCAATTTTTGTTATTTTGATCATTTTTATGTTGTCTGGGATTCGGCCATTTTTTCCCCACGGGCATGATCGATTGTTGTTTCGGGCGTGCAGAGTCTCTGGGAGCGTTTTCATGAAGTCAAAGCTAGCTTCTAACCAGGAAATAGGGGTCGCAATCCCCCTTGACCTTTCTGCAACCCTGTAAAAACAATCATTCCATCTATATATTTTCTTTTTTCATTTTAAATCTTATGTATATATATATATATATATATATATATATATATATATATATATATATATATATATATATATATATATATATATATATATATATATATATATATATATATATATATATATATATATATACATACATATATATATATGTGTGTGTGTGTGTGTGTGTGTTTTAGGACCTCGTTAACACATTTTGACTATTTTTAGACTAATGTCCGTCTATCAGCAGTCTTCTTTCATCTGTGTGTGAATTTTCACGAAACTGAATTTTCACGAACATTTTTATGTAGCTTTTTTAATGAAAGATATAGAACTTGAAAGAATTTTTTGAAATTCGATCGTAAACATACGATCATATTTTCTTAACATGGCAGCTTAGGACAAAGTTGGGTATAATTATGCATAAAAGGGTTTCTTCATGGCTGAATGTTCATGAAACTTAACAGTTTAAATCATTGTAAGGAAAAATAGCCGCGATACAGTTTTTGTATTCACGATAACATCTCCGGAGGGCAAGTTATAACCTCTAGAGAGGTATATTGTCAAACTTATTATCAATCGAACATTTTTTAAGCCATTTAAAATGAAAGTGATATGCTATTATTTTAACACACAATACAGATTTTTGAAATTTTTTCTTGTATAATTTTCAAATGAAAAATAAATATCTGCAAGCTACTTAAAAATGGATTCTGGTATGGCGATGTCATGTTGTGCCACATTTCAGTTAATTTTTATATATCTGCAGATATGATTAAAATTTAAAATTACAAAAAGACTCCACAAATGTTTGTAAAGTCCGTCATTATGCTTGTCCGTACATTTTTGGGACTTCTGCAAGTTCAGAGCATTTTTAAAAGACGGCAGGATTAATAACTGAAGGTAGTAAAAGGATTAATGGATGTTTCTAGATATCATGTCCTCTGAAGTATAGATAGACAAATAGGCACATAGACAAATAGATATCATTACAAAAATGGATACCAGAGTCTGGGATTTTACTCCCATTACAATGCTATCAATTTATATGTACTGTATAGTACTGTGTATTTACATGTTCTGTACAAACATATATTTGGAAGAATGCTAAATTGTCTTAAATGCTAACTTGTCTTAAGGGGACGGTGGACGTTGAAATTTTTTTATTTATTTATTGACTTAGAAATGTGAAATATTGTATAAATATTCCTCTTAACATTACTATATACAATACCATTCAATTTTTTTTTTAATTTTGTTATAATTTTGTATTTTTTTTTAATTTAATTTTTTAAACTAAAATTTGAAAATGCTCCTTGCGTGCCATTTGTTCACATTTTTGATTAATTTTACATTATGATCATTCAAAAACACATTATGAATAAATTTGGGTATTCATTTTTAAATCCCTTAGAAAATTAATTTTTTAAAAATATTTTTCTGCATTAAAACTTAATTTTCATCATTTAATTAGGTTCTTATTCACTTTTAATTACACTTACTAAAGTCCAATTATAAAATGCATACCCAGTTTCATTAAAAAATATGAGAGATATCTTCTTGCCAAATTCCATGCATCTCAGATGAAAATTAAGACGCATGGAGCATTTTAAAAATGTAAAACCTTTGAAAATTCCGTTTCGAAAATAATGAATTCAACCTTTTGCTTACAGGTGGGACAGCGTCAATCTCAAACGAAGAACCTCCCAAAAAGACAGGTATTTGACATACCCTATCGCTGACAGAATCATCGCTGACAGAAAATCGCTGACAGAAACATTGTCCCTGCTACAGCAGGTGCAATGTTTCTGTCAGCGATTTTCATGGACGCCAATGCCTGCAAGGGGGGATTGAATTGTTTGGGATAGGGTATATCAAATACCTGTCTTTTGGGGAGATTCTACGTTTGGGATTCACACTGTCCTACCCGTAAGCGAATGTTAAATTTGCAAAATAATGTTATATATTAAAACTTTTTTCAGTCGATTTTTGCTCATTTCAACGTCCACCGTCCCTTTAAATGCTAACTTGTCTTAAATGCTAATTTGTCTTAAATGCTAACTTGTCTTAAATGCTAATTTGTCTTAAATGCTAACTTGTCTTAAATGCTAATTTGTCTTAAATGCTAACTTGTTTTAAATGCTAATTTGTCTTAAATGCTAACTTGTCTTAAATGCTAATTTGACTTAAATGCTAACTTGTTTTAAATGCTAATTTGTCTTAAATGCTAACTTGTCTTAAATGCTAATTTGTCTTAAATGCTAACTTGTCTTAAATGGTAATTTGTCTTAAATGCTAACTTGTCTTAAATGCTAATTTGTCTTAAATGCTAACTTGCCTCGTATGGGCTTTTAAGTTTAAAAAAAAATTATGTATGAACTCAATGAAAATTGTACCCCAAGCTTATGACTAAAGATTTAATACCTTCTAGTTTTGTTAATCAGTCTAAATGTGAAACTTGATGTGTTACCATGTCTTGGATTTATAGGAAGTCTGAAAACTATATGTATTCGCTACGTAAATGTTCAAACAAAAATTCTAAGAACTTTGAAACCAAATAAACACATTTTTTGTCAATAAATACTGTGACAATTGCACATTGTTTTATTCCATGTCAATCCTTTCTAGTAATCAGATAAAAATAATTAACATGGAATAAAACTTAATATCAACTACCGCTAAATTCGTGAGGCTAATGTGAATTTATTTGTTTTTGAAACTGACTTAGGGTACTTCTTAGTTCATGATTTTAGTGCCATATAGTATATTATAAGAAATGTTTTTAGCTGTGACCCGCCTGGCAAGATGTATGTTATTGAAGATAATAGACATCTTAACAAATGTCAGGAAGTAAACTGCGTTTCTCGTATTTTGAAAACAAATACTCCAGTAGCACGTGGTTTATAAATGTAGAAATTAAAATGTGATTTCATATTACCCAAATATTCGGAAAACTTGCTTTTAAAATTTCGTACCAATTAGAATACTGTGAATGACACGTATAATATATTATATAAAAGAAATAAAAAGTCTTACATTTTTATATTAGAAATTTTGTATAGATTCCAACATAAGTGGATAGGACATATTGGAACAAAAGATCTTAGACTGTCGCGTGCTTCGAATTTAACTTTTGTAAATCTAGACTTTAACGGCATGCGATCCTCGTAAAATTCTTTTATTCTTCATCTGAACTAAGGAAATCGGCCGGAGAAAACTTTTTCAATTATTTCAAATCTCCTTTAAAAATCAAAGTTTCTTTTAGATTCCTCAAAGCCTACTTTCACATACTGAATCGTATAGTCCAGGAAACGTTTGAAGCGTAGACGATTTAAAAATATAAATAGAACGCGGACAATTTTTTATAGGAAAGTATTGCAATCGTTTTAGAATTTTGCTTTTACTGTAATAAGTGTTTGGTGTGAAGTAAGTAACGTAGAAGATATCTCAAAAGTTTTAAAACTACCGAAATAAAGGGAGTTTCAAAAAGACAAAAAAGAGGTTTATAACTTTTTAACCGTTTTTAACACATACTTTCAATTGGAAAATTGTTTTAAATTTGTGATACAGTGATAATATAACTATTACAAAATATAGATTTTATGAATAGAAAGCATATTTTTGTCTACAGATTCAGAAAGCAACAACCTGGCACTAAGGTCTAGACACCAGGTTTATTACCAGTTTTGAGACTCCAGTTTTTATGATGGGGCGAACAGAAATTTACTGTCCAAGTTATAAATTATGCCTTCGAAACATGTACTCTTTATGTTCGAAACAAGACACCACTAAAAGGAGGTGTCCAATGGAGCTTAACATAAGATCCACCCACAGAACTGGGAACCAATGGCAGAACAATTCGCCAAAGCCAATGAGCAGAAGGGGGGAAAACACAGAGTACCTCATTCTAGAGTTTGTGAAAAAGAGAGACACCTGACTTACTGTTGACATGAAATGACTTTATAAAAAGTCATTTCATGTCAACAGTCATTTCATGTCAACAGATGACTTATTTGCGGATAAGATGGCATTTTAACTTTCTTACGAATAAAATGACATTATATTTTCTTGCATTACAATTACCTTGTCTGGTCGGTGTGTGCTCCTGTCATTAAAAGAAAACAGTAGTGTGACGATGAATGTCGCGAATAGAGCCTACAGTAAATAATGTGTGTTCCTAGAAAAAGTGTGTGTGAGAATGGCAGATGACTGGACAACGAGTCAAGGCCCAACGAAACGCATCAAAGAGGACCCAGGAAACTATTTACATAAACATTTCGAGGAACTATTTTGAAGCCTCAACCAATGTACTAAATTAATAGTATTCGTACTGCATCTCAACACGCAAACAGCTCTAGCAACTATTATGTTAACAATTAATAAATTTGGTAAATTATATTTAATGATAAAATTACTAATAATTAATAAAGTTTTATTTGAGCAATTTAATGTCTGTTTATTGAATAAGTGAAATTAATTTTATGTTATTAATCAATTTGCTTTTCAGAAGAAACACCGGACAAGAAAACAAAATTAACTTTGGTGGGGTATCACTTCGGCAATTGTATATATTAATTAGTTATATTTTTTATACGACAGAAAATATACATATAACTATAATGAAATGCCTTCAAAACAATCTAACGTATTAGCATAAAACGCAGAATATAACATTTTATAAGCCTCCCTTATAGTCAAGAAAGTTCAATTTCTGTAAGAATTTGTATGAAATCTGGATTCCATTAAAAATTATTATTCCAAGTAATATTCATGGTGCCATTCATAAGACAAATTTTCTGGGCCCGTATATCAACTGAATCGTGGTTTGCGGCCAAAACATGTACACAAAGTACACTAAAGCTTTATTTAGAGGATGGTCCCCAAATTCTATGGAAAACAGAGCGTAGTTCTTTGGTGTAAATCAGGAATTTTGTTTTACTGTCTTCACGTTTTGATCTTTTAGATACAGATTACAAACGAACTAATTATTACATTAAAGTTTAGATGAGGCTGCGCATCTTCTTTGTTTGAAGAAAAAAGTTGTTATCTACCTTCGAAACCGATTGACATATTTGTATTTATGCTACATTTAAGAAGTTTTTATATTATTAATTTTTGAGTAATTGAATAATTTGATTCAAGCCGGCAGTAAAAAAATTTAGATTTCGCATTTTTACTCAAATAGCATTTTCCCTAATGTTGATATTTATCCAATTGAGAGTATGAATCTAGCACTAGTGGTTCAAAAGTTATGTCGGAATAGTCATTTTACGCACCCTGTATCAGAGTATGAATTTAAACTCAGACATTCATACTCGGATTTTTATTATCATCTGTACCATCAGTATATGGCAGTGGGACGTAATTTTTATGAGCTTTAGTTTCATTTGGTCATAAGATCAACTCAAGAAGCGCCTGAAAGATATATATGCGTTTCTGCTAGTGCGGTTGCTCTGTTTTATTTTTATCCTGAAGATACAGGCAGTTTTAGCCACCGAAACAGGTTGATACCTTTATTAATTATCTGTATGCTATATTTCTAACTAAGTTTAATTTTTATAAACATATTTGCGGCTGTTTCAGCGATTTAATTTTACCGCCTTAAACTGATACTAAAAAATTAGTTTTATTTCGAGACATTTATTTTAACGAATTTTGGAATCTTTAAAAGTTTCCAAATGTCATAATATCAACCATAAAATTATTTCACAACTTCACCCATAAAAATATATAGTTCGCATTACTTTATTATTATTTCAGCCTCTTCTTCTGACAAGCGTTTTGATAAACGCAGGCAATCGAAGTTTTGAAACTGCCCTAGGGAAATTTTATGAATTGTTTTCCGACATATTTTTCAATCGATGATTTAGTGCATTAACATCTTATCGATACTCGAATTTCAGAATCGATTATTAATAATTCAATACGTTTTCAATTTACAGGCTCCTTCCTCCGCATTTGCAGTCACAATTTTAAACTTTTCGGGAAATGTTCACAGGATTTAATAAATAATTTTCACTGAAGAGCTGCACTTATCGTTAAGAGATGGGAAAATATTTTATCGTAGTTAGAAATAGCTATAAAAATTATTTCCGCTAATTTTTGGTAATTTCTATACAGGAGTCATCTTCAACTCAACTTTCACTAGAAATAAAATTAAATCTTCAGTTCCAAAAATGAAATAGAAATAAATTTTTCATCAGAGTATTTCACTTATAAGTAGTTGAAAATATTTCAACTACTTATAAGTGAAATACTCTGATGTGGGCAGTACATAACTTTCCCTACAGACAGATTCATTTTCTCTTTATTTATTTAACAATTCATTAAATTTAATTTCATTACACAAAATAACACACATAATTATTTGAAATTACACCGAATTTGCAATTTTATATCAATTTTCGGTTTTTATTAGCAACAAGACGCATTTTCAAAACCGGCGTAGGAAAAATATGAAAAAATAAAATATCTTGAGAACGATTAATCCTAGGATAATTGAGTTGGTCTTATTCTTTTAATGGCTAAAAATTACATAAAAGCAAGTATTGAATTGATACATTTGAGCAAACGTAGTCTGTTATTTTAGATTTTGATGGCTTATGCGGACAATTTCTCTAAAAAGGTATATTATTTTTCCTGAATTTTACCAAAATCCAATCAGCACCAGGGTAACCTACAAATGACTTATCTACCAAATTTTGTAAAATTTGGTCCATTAATTTCTCAGCTAGAGTAGATGCATGCAATTTCTGCGAACCATTTCGCAAGAAAGGCAGGTACTTTTATCCCTAATCATACAAAAATCTAATCAGCATTAGGTTTGCCCACAAGTGACTTATAAAATTTCATAAAATTTGGTCCATTAGGGTTTCAGTTAGAGTGGGTACATACATTGCACAATCAGACACACACACACAGACGTCACTCTAGAAATACTCTTTTCGTATTCTAGAGGTAACTAGAGGTAAGAGCATGGAGATCCGACGAAAACTCCAATTGCGATTTTCGACATGATTCCAATACTTTCCCTAAACACTATCGTGTATTGTTGGGAAAATAAAAATATTTATTTATCATTCTGCGAATGTTTAATGTGATTGATGCATAATGCGAGATTTTTTTTCAGAGGTCAAATTATCTAACATACATTAGGACACTCGTATAAGAAAAGAAAGGTGTTTACTTTGTTATTGTAATTATTATCAGTGGAATAGAACAGGTAGCATATTTTTCTATTGTCGGTCATATCAATCCGATTTCGATAAGCTTGGTGTCTATAGTTAATCGTATGTATTCTGATATTAAGGGTTAGACAGTTAATGTCATTATTTATACATAATTTTGTACATCATAAGTTATTATTGAAAACGGCTTTAAAAATCTGATGTGGGCAACACATGATTTTCCTTATGCAATGCAATGAATTTACTACTTTTAGAATAAACAAGAAAGATCAATCATGCTTAAAGCATTGATTATGAAACACTTTCCAACTTCAATGCAATTTTATTTAAACATGTCTAAAATGCAATACATTCCTCGGTAATATTTTAAAACTTATCACAATACTACATCAATTTATTATATTTGAAACCTTAAATCTTCATCGAAAAAAATTAACTTCATTCAAATGACGGCATTAAAGTATAAATTGCCTGGTTTTAACATCTTTAAAATGTGATACATTCCTCGGTAATAAATTTAGAATTATCATAATACTACGATAATTTATTATATTTGAAAACTTCATCGAAAACAACTGAAATTCATTCAAATGACGTCATAAAAAAATAACACGCCCGGCTCTCTCTATAAAAGCAAAATTTCATTCATAAATAATTTCCCCATTCATGTCATTCATCACAATACTATAATAATTTATTTTATTTAAAAATTAAGACCATTGAGCTACAAGTAAGTAAACTATGCGTAAAACTTCATCGAAAAATATCGTCCGTCTCTTTCTAAAATCAATGAATATTTCATTCACGTCAGCTAAGCAGACTCCATGGACTAAATGATTTTGTGTTAAAGAATTACAGCGATTCTAATACAACTCATTCTACATATTTTGCTGTTTACATTTTACATAGGTGAAAAATAGGCTTAATAGTAGAAATAATCAAATTTGGAAGAGCATTTAAACTGAAATATATTGTCATTGCGTTGTTTCAGTATGTAGATGCACAGAATTTAGGCAAAAACAAAGTAGTTTCAGGACGGATACAACACTCAATATGAATTAAAAAGAACTTTAAAAATCACGATTTTGACACAAGATGGATGCCATATATCATTTTGAAGTGGGTCATGTGATCGTCTCATATCATGGACACGTGATCGCTTCATATAAGAGGTGTTATTAATATTTTAATTTTTATTTAAAAAACAACTGAATATATTTCGCTGAATTTTTTTTTATATATTTTATGGAACAATTTGAATATGGCCTAAAATTTTCGAAGCAATTTGTGAATTTTAAATCCGCTTAAAAAATGCTTGAAAAATTAGGTCCCATAGGGCTCAATGTATTCCATTTTTTCAACCCGGGTTCAATCCAAAACTAATTGGGTGATAGTATTCATTTATATTCCCATAGGTCCTATTGACCGTCTGAACAACATACTAAAATTTCATTTTGATTAAGTCATTTTTACGGCAGTTATCGTGCTAACGGACAGACAGACAGACAGACAGACAGACAGACAGACAGACAGACAGACAGAATGAACAAAGTCATAAACACTTTTCAACTTTGTTGTAAAGTGTTAAAAAATAGGTTTCTTTTATAGTAGATATTTATATTCATTCCAAGATATCGAATGTTCGTCAATTAGTCGTCATTTTCATTGATTTAGTGTCATTTTCCATCCATTTTCGTTAATTTGGCAACATTTAAAAAACTCGCCAAGTCCACGACATTCCGTCCAATTCGGCGCCAAATCTCGTCAAGCGTTATGGACGGAGAAATAAGTTATTCTTATAGCAGATAAATAACTATTGGAGTTCAAATAGAAAATTATTACTCAAAGTATGTTTTCTCATGAATGGAACGAGCTAGATCCACGAGAATGATGTCATCCAATCTATTTCATGATATTACATATGAAAAGTGAACATGTTCTTCAACAGTTAATACATATATATTTTTAATTTATGGGATTTTTTGATAAATTTATTTAAATAATGTGTAATATCTCGAGAATGGTTCATGCTAGCGTTCTAAAGTTTATGTCAATCGTTTTCTAAGGAAAAATTACATAAGAGATGTCAATTTTTAAACGAAAATTTAGGAAGGTTCTGAACATTCGATTGCGTTTAAAAACAATAGGCTTCCAGTATTCACGGATTGTGATTTTTGTACCAAATTTCATTCGAATCGCTCTATTGGTTCGTGAGATATCGTCTCCACAGATTCACTGACACACACACACACACACACACACACACTTTTACACACACACTCAAACATCACCTCAAAAATGTTTGATTCGAGATCAGAGATGCGCTCTCCCGTCGAAAACTCGAATTCGAATTTTCGACCCCGTCACAATACCTGCCTTATACATTATGTATATAAGGAAAGCAAAAATAAAATGTGACTGTTTTTAAAACATTTTGTCCGAACGTAGGCGGATACTTTAATGACGTTCAGCAAATGGAGTATATAGGCCACAGTTGGGGGAAATGCTTACGGTTTTTCAAATCCTCTCTAGACGATTCCCTTCTGTAAAGATAGCTTTGCTGCAAGTGCAGTTGAATTATTTTAAAATGAATAATTTATTTCAATTCAATTTTGAACTGAAGAATTAATTTTTGGTAAAAGTTGAGTTGAAAATGAATCCTGTTTAGAAATTATCGGAATAATTCAACCAAAATAAAAATAATATATAAATCCTCAGCATCAATATAATAATTTGCCAACCCTCAGCGATATGTCCAACTCGTCAGCGACAATTATTTAATAAAGTTCGTGAACATCTCACGAAAATTTGAAAGTTTTGATTGTATACGCGAAGGAGTGAGCCTGCAAATTGAAAATGCCTCGAGTTATTGATAATCGATTCTGAAATGTGAGCATCAAGTTTATGTACTTAATTATCACTGTAAAATATTTCGAAATATTATTCATAAAATTTTCCTTACAGCAGTTTCAAAACGTTTCACTTATTAAAGCACTTATCGGACGAAGTTGTCCAGAAATATAAATAAATTAATGCAAGTTATAAATTTTTATCGTTAAAGTTGTGACATTTTATGGTTCGTATGGTTAAGAATTATTAATTACTTTCCCTACATACAAAGTATAATGTGCAGGGAAAGTATTGTGACGAGGTTAGAAATTTGAATTCGAGTTTTCGACGGAAGTGTCGAAAGTCTGTCCATCGACCTACTATGTAATATAATTTTATAATTAATTAAAATTATATTATAAAATTTAAGTCAAACGTTTCATAGATTTTGTAGTTTTACAATAAAATTTCGAAGCAAAACAAAAAGAAATCGTATTTGGAACAATCACCTGAGATATATTTTATCTCTAAATTCTAAATCTGTCTGCAGTCATACATTTAGTTGCAACGTAAATTCACCTCTTAGGTAATGTAAATACACATATTGAGAGAAAGGAAGATATAAATATAAATACTCTGTTGCAAAAAATATATGCACCCATAAGAAATTGACTTACAGCCGCGAAACTCGTCATGTATGCATAATTTAAAGTGATATGCAAATGATTAGAATTTGGAGCAAATAAATGTTTTATTAAGAAACTGTGGTAATAAAAATATGCCATTTTAGTAAACGGTAAATCCTCCCCTGACGGTTATACAAGCCGATATTTGGTTCAGCACAGAGTCTATTAAGTTGCTTATGTCCCTCTGCGAAAAATTCTGCCTGATGTGTTGAAAATGTTCGGCTGATTCAGTGATATTTGGGAAAGCTGCAATTGACGTCCTAGCGTGTCTCGGGCTTGTTATGGTGGTGATAGGCCTGGGAACCTGGATGGCCATGAGGGAGTATTAAATCCTCGAAGGAAGCAGTGTAGTATGTGATGGAACATTGTCTTGTGAGTAATGTTACCTGGGTGGCTTGATAGCATAGGCCAGTGTTCTTCAGTCTTTGTCATCCCGCAGAACCCTTTGTTGAGATATTTTTTTTATGGACCCCTTCGTTCAGTAGCACACCCAGATTTGATTTTAGGGGTGAATGTGTCATATTACATATTACATGTTATGAACAAGGTGCATCCCTGTTTTTGTTATAAAAACTTTATATAAGATATAAATTTGCATTAATTCAAACAAGAAGATAAATATTCTATATAAAGTATTTGTATTATACATACATATGTCGAACACTCGAATTATAGTATCGACTCGCGGAACCCCTAAAGCATTTGAGTGGAACCCTAGGGTTCCGCGGAACACAGGATGAAGAACACTGGCATAGGCGGAACAATCAGCTGCCAGATTGACTTGCAATAAAACTAGAGGAGATCGGTTGCCCCATGAGGTAGTTCCCCAGACTGTCGCACCACGTTTGATGACCGTGTGCGGTTTGACAAAAATTCGGGATCAGAACAATGATCAGTCCTCTTCTACGCACATGTGCGGCTATCATCAGCACTGAGAGAGAACCGAGATTTATCACAAAATGTAACATATCTCCAATTCGGCACTGTCCAGGCTGCTCGAGCTCGACACCAATCCAGACGGCTTTGACCTATATCGATGGATCAGTAATAGGCTCCTTAATGAACGTCGAGAACTAATCCCACTTTCTACCTGTCGTCTTCGAATACTATCACTTGATACAGGATGCAAGGAGGATGGCAAATGCCTTCAAATGACTGATGGCGAGGAGTGCAAAGGTTCTTTAATACAAGGTTGCGCCCTCAGCCCGGCAATCAATGAAAAAATTGCCAGCTTGACGAAATGAGAATTAAGATTCATCATTAGTGATCTCACCGCCTAGTGTGGACTTTGAGATGTGTTGCCAAACCACACGCATTATTACAGTCAAAAATAGTTTGTTAAATTTGAAGTTGCAATATTCATGCATGAACAACTTGCGCAAAAATTTTAAATTGTGCTGTGCACCCAGGATCCAGTGACGTCCAGGAAATGTAATGGCGTCTACGAGTAAGGCGAGAGTGGCAGTTATAAATTCGTTCCCTCTTGTGAGCCCGAGAACAAAATGTGCGCGTTCTTAATTCCCATGTTGTAATTTGTGCAGAGCCAGGTAAAAATAATAAAGTCAGTCATGGCGGGGATGGATCTCCCCTGAGGAGGGCGAATTGTCGTACCGAACCCCGATTTAGAGCGTCTTCTTCCCTTCCCCACTGTTCGCACTAGCAGTGAAGCACGAGTTTGGTTCCTGCATTGTTGTATACAGCTAAGGTTTTCTAAAAGCCATTCTAAGCTTTCCAGAATCTCTGTTAGCATAGAACACGGAACCGCTGCACACATAGTATCAACCAGTATCAACTAAATCATTCCCTTCCCCCGTGTTACATACAAATGCTGGTTTTGAAAAATAATTACAGGACTTCAAGAAGTTGACCCAGGAGATTGAATCTTTGCACACTTATACTATCGTCTACAGAAATGACGGAATCAGATTCTCGATATCTCCCCAAGAGGGGGACGAAATGGGGGATTGCACAAAAGTCCCTCAGTGAATTAGACAGCTGACACTTTGCATATTTACAGTATCGATCATGCAACAAAGCTGAACTGAGACAATTTTTGATTAAAATGACTATTTTTGACGCTCTGTGCCGTACATTGTCTAACAAGAAAGATGTATTGGAGAAAAGGTAGCAAATTATTTCTTTAAGAGCAACTGTATCCTTATCTCTGACAAACTTGACTACTAGTTTGTTCAGAATTCCATAAAAATGTTAGTTTTAATTGAAATGTAAAAGAAAGTCATTTTCCCGGGTAAGTACCGATTCATTGAATCATCGAGATCACATTGTTTGACAACATTTTAAATTGATATAATCTGTCTGTGCAATGAATGTATCCATTCTAACTCAAAAACTAATTGACAAAATTTCATAAAATTTTTTCGGTAAATTGCCTATGGGATACTCTGGTGCTGATTAGATTTTTGAAAGATTCGGAAAAAATAACCTGCTTTTTTTTTTGCGAAATGGCCCGGAAAATCATTAAATCTAAAAATAAAAACCTATATGTGCTCAAGTATATCAATTAAATGCTTTATAAAAAAAATTTGACCCGACGAAATGAATAAGACCAACCCCATTACTCTAGGACTAGCCGTTCTCGAAATGTTTTTTTTTTTTTTTTTTTGCATTTTCGCTACGGCACCTTTGAAAAAAAAATCTGATGTGAGCAGCACATGACTTTCTTTATATAATGCAATGAATGTACAACTTTTGCAGCAAAAAAAAATAGATTATTTTTTATAGTAGTTATTTATATTCTTTCCAAGATATTTAATTTTCGTCATTGAGTCCATGTCGATTTTCCATGATTTTCCAATGATTTTTCATGTCGTCATCATCAATAAGTCGTCATTGATTTAGCGTCATTTTTATCCATTTAGCGAGTTTTTCGTTAGTTTAGCAACATTTAAAAAAGTCGCCAAGTTGGCGACATTCCACCAAATTCGTCGCCAAAATCTCGCCAAGCGTTATGGAAGAAGAAATAAGTTATTCTTACAGCAGATAAATGACTATTGGCGTTCAAATATAAAAGTATTACTCAAAGTATCTTTTTTCATGAATGGAACGAGCTGGATCCACGAGAATGATGTCACCAAATTTATCGCATGGTATTAAATATGAGAAGTGAATATGTTTCTCAATAGGAAATATTTTTTTTATTTTATATGACGTTTTGATAATTTATTTGGAAAATGTGCAATATCTCGAGAACGGTTCATGTTAGCGTTCTAAAATTTATGTTAATCGTTTATTAAGGAAAAATTATATAAGAAATGTCTACTTGCGTAACTTTATTAGTGGTTTTGAGTTTTTGACTATTTTTTCAAAATTTCACTCAAAAATTTAGGGAGGTTCTGAACATTTGATTGCGTATAAAAACAATAAACTTCCAGCGATTACGGATTGTGATTTTTGTACCAAATTTCGTTTGAATCGGTCCATTCGTTCGTCAGTTATCGTTTCCACAGACTCACTGAAACACACACACACACACACACTTTCACACACACACACACTTTCACACACACACACATACTTTCACACACATACACGCACACACAGACATCACTTCAAAAATGTTTGATTCGTGATCAGGGATGCTTGAAACGTGCTCTCCCATCGAAAACTCGAATTCGAATATTCGATCCCGTCACAATACTTTCCTTATACATTATGTATATAAAGAAAGTAAAAAATCCTGTTACCAAATAAAAGCGAAAATAGAATTGGAATTGCAAATTCAGTGTAATTTAAAATAAGCATGAGTGTTATTTTGCGCAATTAAACTTAATTTAATGAATTATTGAAGAAATCAAGAGAACGTGAATGTGAGTCTGGAGGGAAAGTCATGTGCTGCTCATGTCAGATTTTTTATATTTAAGTTGAGTGCTTGATATGATTGGCTTTGTCGAACACCACAGAAGTTGCGATAATTACAGTCCATAGTAGGATGTCGTCTATTCCGCGCTAAAAGCGTGAAACTGTTCGAAACCAGTCCATATCAGTCAAGTTACTAGCTTTGGAATCACATTTATAGATGCGTTCTGCGACATTTTAATTAGTTTTTCATAAAATTCAAATTTGTTAATGTTTAAGAAATGTGTTTAACACAAAATATTTTCGTGTGCAAAAACTTTCGAAACACATTTTATAAGTTACCACTGAATATTAGAACTGTTATACTGAACTATTAATGCTATGTCGAAGTTTCGAAATTAAGAATGAACAAAATTTGAATCCTATATTTAAAAATATTAGGGATCTTTAAAAGAGTTCAAACAACATCATATTAATCATAAAATTTCACAACTTTAATTATAAAAATTTATAACCTCCACTAATTTATTATTATTTCGGAGCTTTTAAATTTACAATTGTTTCGATTAACCACCTTTATATTTTAAATTTTGAAACTGCTGTAAGATATATTCTATGAATAATTTTTCGAAATATTTTCTAATCAAAAATTTGCTACACGAACCTCCCTTATCGATGCTCTAATTTCAAATTCGATTTTCAATACCTCCAGACGTTTTCAATTTGCAGGCTACTTCATTCACACTTAAAATCGCAACTGCCAACTTTTCGTGAGATGTTCGCGTACTTTATTAAATAATTGTCACAGCAGAGTCGCATATGTCGTTAAGGGATTGGAATTCGTTACATTGATATTTAGAATAGCTATTAATTTCATATTGGTGTAAAATTTCTCCGATAATTTCTAAAATGGAGTCATTTTCAACTCAAACTTCGCCATAAACAGAATTAAATCTCCAGTTCCAAAATTTATTTGAAATAAATTCATTTAAACATATTATATTAAAATTTGATGTTGGCAGCAGTGGCTTCTAGGATGCTCATTTATATTTCTTAATGCATATCCTAATGTATTAATTTAGGTTTTATCAAATAAAATGGCAATTAAATTAAAAACTTATCTGAAATTAATGGAATAAATTTTTGCTCCACTTGTTAAGTTAGAGTATTACATTCCCCATGTGCATAGCGTAAAATATAGAGAAAAAAATCTGCTGTGGGCAACACATGACTTTCCTTATATAATGTAATGAATTTACTACTTTTACAGTAAAATAAATAAGTTTTTCTTATAGTTGATACTAATATTCTTTCCAAGATATTGAATTTTCCACAATTAGTCGTCATTTTCATTGATTTAGCTTCATTTTTATCCATTTGACGAGATTTTCGTTAATTTGGCAACATTTCAAAAAGTCGCCAAGTTGGCGACATTCCGCCAAATTTGTCGCCAAAATCTTGCCAAGTATTATGGACAAAGAAATAAGTTATTCTTGCAGCAGATAAATGACTATTGGCGTTCAAATACAAAAGTATTGCTCAAAGTATCTTTTTTTATGAATGGAACGAGCTAGATCCACGAGAATGATGTCATCCAATTTATCGCATGGTATTACATATGAAAAGTGAACATATTTCTCAATAGGACATTTTTTTCTTTATTTTATACTAGCCGCCTTTGGCGACCAGCCTGTTCGCAACCCTTGAAAATTCTGATCGTGGCAGATTCCAACCGTGGCAAACTCGTTGGCGCGACCTACCATAAAGGTGTAAGGTAACTGGTTGGACGGCCAGGATGTGCCACCCAATTTAGACCGGAACCCAGTGGGGGAGGCATCCACAGGGAACGTACCCTCCTTCCCCTACCACCAACCTCTCGGAAAAACATACGGACCCATATGTTTAACGTGATCGTACTCCGCGTGAACATGGCTGCAGTTTTGGCAGTGGCGGGAATCGAACCCGGGCCTACCGAGTGAAATTCCCGCGCGCTAACCACTGGGGTACTTCGCCCTCCGCGACATTTTCCATAACTTTCTTTTTATTCACCGAATTTAGACCGGAACCCAGTGGGAGAGGTAGCCACGGGGACCGTACCCTCCTTCCCCAACCACCAACCTCTCGGAAGGACTTACAGACCCACATGTTTACTCCGCGTGAACACGGCGGCAATTTTGGAAATCGAACCCGGGCCTACCGCGTGCAATTCCCGCGCGCTAACCACTGGGCTACTTCGCCCTCCGCGACAATCTCCATAACTTTCTTTTTATTCACCCAATTTAGACCGTACCCTCCTTCCCCTACCACCAACCTCTCGGAAGGACTCACGAACCCGCATGTTTAACGTGATCGTACTCTGCGTGAACGTAGCGTAAGTTTTGGCAGTGGCGGGAATCGAACCCGGGCCTACTGAGTGAAATTCCCGCGCGCTAACCACTGGGCTGCCGCGCCCTCCGCGACAATCTCCATAACTTTCTATATATTCACCCAATTTAGACGGGAACCCAGTGGGGGAGGCATCCACAGGGGCCGTATCCTCCTTCCCCTACCACCAACCTCTCGGAAGAACTTACGGACCCACATATTTAACGTGATCGTATTCCACGTAAACACGGCGGCAGTTTTGGCAGTGGCGGGAATCGAACCCGGGCCTACCGCTAACTTCCCGCGCGCTAATTTGCAATTTAAAATGACCATATGCTTAATTCCGTCATCCTCATTCCATTGTTTCATTGTTCCATCATTTAAAATATTCATAAAATTAAAATATCCATTTAAAAAAATCCAAAAGTTAAACTATACATTTAAAAAATCCATATCGTTCCATCATTTAAAATATAAATATAATAATTTATATGGAGTAAAGGAGCTCTATTCAGAACCGTGACGTCACCTCCACCTTGACGTCCCCACCCACCACCTTCCCTCCTTCTGCGGGGGAGAAACGCCGGTTAAGAAGCGGCACGCCGAGCGGAACGCTGAGAAATTGAAATTCGGAAACTTTTAAAATCCCGATCCTGTGGGCAATACGGAATATTTCCTGACCAGATTGGACTTGTAAGAATGCCAGATGTTTGACCTTTCTAAAAATGTAAATTATGAGTCGAAATTATGAGTACTTTTTACTATGCGAGAATTTAAAAACCAAAAATCGTTTTTTTGAGCCAAAAGTGACTTTTGTTTTAAAATCATAAAAAAATATTAGAATTTGTCCCTGAGATTTGAAATTGATATATTTTTACTCGAAATTCTCTGCTCTTTCCGATGGTGTGATTTGTTTTTTTCTACAATGTCTGGATCGTGGAGAAAAAAGAGCAAAAAGGTCAAAAAACGGTCGAAATCGCATAAAACATTAAATAACAAAAAAAATAATTAAAATTTTAAAAATCGGTTTTCACGTGGCCCCTTCCCACCCCCCAGGGTCTCCGATTGCCAAATTTCATAGCTCTCCGACGCGCGGTCGCGAAACGTATAGTGTATAAGACAGACAGACACACAGACACACAGACACACACACAGACATTGCCTTTTATTATTTAAGATGAGTTTTTGATAATTTTTTTGAAAAATGTGCAATATCTCGAGAACGGTTCATGTTAGCGTTCTAAAATTTACGTCAATCGTTTTCTAATGAAACATTACATAAGAAATGTCTATTTGCGTAACTTTATTAGTGGTTTTGATTTTTTGACGATTTTTTCAAAATTTCATTCGAAAATTTATGGGGGGTTCTGAACAATCGATTACGTATAAAAACAATAGGTTTGCAGTGTTTACGGATTGTGATTTTTGTACCAAATTTGGTTCGAATCGTTCCATTCGTTCGTCAGTTATCGTCTCCACAGACTCACTGACACACACACACACATACTTTCACACACACACACACACACAGACATCCCTTCAAAAATGTTTGATTCGTGATGAGGGACACTTGAAACGTGCTCTCCCGTCGAAAATTCGAATTCGAATTTTCGACCCCGTCACAATACTTTCCTTATACATTATGTATATAAGGAAAGTAATATTGTGACGAAGTCGTAAATTCGAACTAGAGTTTTTTCCCTTTTAAGCAATCCTGAATTCTAATCGAACATTTTTAGATGAAGTTTGTGTACGTAAATGAGTGTGTGTGTTTGTGTATGTTAGGGTGTATGTGTATGCATTTGTGAATGATTGTGGCGCGTATGTGTGTGAGACATCTCACGAGCGGCGCACTTCGAACGCAATTTGATACGATTATTACAATCGATGAATACTATTACCGTACTGATTTTAAACGCAATCGAATGGACATATAAGATTCCTTAATTTTTAAATGAATTATTGAAAAAAAATAAAAATTCGAACCTTCAATAATGTTAAATAAATAATCGTTATGTACGCAATGTTTCGTTAGGAAATGAATGCTAAAAACGTTAGAAGGCTAGAATGAACATTTTCCAAAACCTTGCACGTTTCCTAAATAAATTTATTTAAAAAAATCTAATGTGGGCAGCACATGACTTTCCTCATATAATGCTATGAATTTACTAGTTTTACAGTAAAAAATATAGGTAATTCTTATAGTAGATACTTACATTTTTTCCAAGATATTGATTTTTCATCAATTGGTCGTCATTTTCATTGATTTGGTGTCATTTTTATGCATTTGGCAAGATTTTCATTAATTTGGCAACAATTAAAAAAGTCTCCAAGTTGGCGACATTCCGCCAAATTCATCGCCAAAATCTCATCAAGCGTTATGGATGGAGAAATAAGTTATGTTGTCGTTTCTTATAACCTCCTGTTTTCGACAGAACGAAGAAAGACACAAGACATTAGAACAAAGTTTATTATAACCAAGCATCACTGACAAAGGTCGGAGAGGATGCATCTTCACATTTAGCCGAGGACCCAGAAGGCAGAAGACTGACTTTATCCTCGATAAACATCCATGCCTTACTCGGGATTCGAACCCGAGCCCACCAGACAGCAGCAGCCGAAGACGCTATCCACTTCACCGCCTGGGCTGCAAAAATTAGTTATTCTTATAGCAGATAAATGACTATTGGCGTTTAAATGCAAAAGTATTACTCAGAGTATCTTTTCTCATGAATGGAATGAGTTAGATCCATGAGAATGATGTCACCAAATTTATGGCATGATATTACATATGAAAAGTAAGCATGTACATATTTTTGTAATATTAATACAGTTAATATTTTTTTAGTTTATGGGATTTTTTGATAAATGTATTTGAAAAATGGACAATATCTCGAGAACGGTTCATACTAGCGTTCTAAATTTTATGTCAATTGTTTTCTAAGGAAACATTACATAAGAAATGTCTATTTGCGTATCTGAATTAAAGGTTTTGATTTTTTGATGATTTTTTCAAAATTTCATTCGAAAATTTAGAAGGGTTCTGAACATTTGATTGTGTTTAAAAACAATAGGCTTCCAGTAGTCATAGATTGCAATTTTTGTACTAAATTTCATTCTAATTGCTCCATTCGTTCGTGAGATATCGTCTCCACAGATTCACTGACACACACATGCACACAGAGAGAGACATCGCCTCAAAAATGTTCGATTCGTGATTAAGGATGCTTGAAACGTGCTCTCCCGTGGATAAATCGAATTCGAATTTCGGAACTCGTCACAATACTTTCGTTATACATTATTGTATATAAGGAAAGTAATATATATAACTTTAAAAGTAGTAAATATTGTCCGATATATTTACTTTCATGTGCAATATAATGCACGAAATCTGTTACCATTATTCTCGTGGATATAGTTTTTATAGTAAGAAAAGTCCTTCTCTCCGCCTATATCTAACGCTTAGCGATAAATTTGGCGACGGACGGTGATGGAACATTTCAAAAATTGCTCCAAAATTTTCAAAAAATGGCATCATTTTCACCAATTTGATACTGATAAAAATTGTATCAAATTGGTGAAGATGATGCTGAAGTGATGAATTAATTATTAATATATATATTGGAATATATTCTTTGGCGGATGCTAAAAATATTCACTTTCTCATACTATAGAATATAGTATAGAAAAAGTATTGTTTTCACGAAAATTTTCCATTTCGAGATTTTGATGCCAATATATATTTTAAGACCTCTTGAACACGTTTTGACTACTTTTGAGTGATGTTCGTCTGTCTATCTGTCGTCTGGAGTCTAACGTCTGTCTGTGATCGATTTCTTGTCTACACAAGAGCTGCCACATATATTAATGGGTTTTCACGAAACTTTATATCCAGCTTTATTAACAAAATATATTGAACTAGATAGAATTATTTAAAATTAGAGTAAAAACAACGAAATATTATTACTTTCCCTGCAATACATTGTAATGTATAGGGAAAGTATTGGAATCATGCCGAAAATCGCAACTCGAGTTCTCGACGGATCTACACGTTTCGAGACCTCTAGAATATGAAAAAACTATTTTTAGCGTGACGTCTGTATGCGTGGCTGTGTGTCTGTCTGTGTGTCTGTTTGTGTGTCTGTGTGTCTGTCTGTGTGTCTCTGCAATGTATGTATCCATTCTAACTAAAAATCTAATGGACCGAATTTCATAAAATTTGGTAGGTAAGTCACTTGTGGGAGACCCTGATGCTGATTAATTTTTGGTAGGATTCGTGAAAACAGATCTCTAGAATACGAAAAAAACTATTTTTAGCGTGACGTCTGAGTGTGTGTCTGTGTGTCTGTCTGTCTGTCTGTCTGTCTGTGCAATGTATATATCCACTCTAGCTCAAAAACTAATGAATCGAATTTCACAAAATTCGGCATGTAAGTCGCTTGTGGGTTATCCTGGTGCTGTTGAGATTTTGGTATAATTCGGAATAAAATAACCTGCCTTTTTTTGCAAAATAACCCTCAAAAATCGTCAAAATCTAAAATAAAAAACTACGTATGCTCAAATATATCCACTAAATGTTTGTTTTATACATAATTTTTAACGAAGAAAAGAATAACACTAACCTCATTACACTAGGACCAGCCGTTCTCGAGATATTTTAGTTTTTTCGTATTTTCTCTACGCCACCTTTGAAAATGAGTCCAGTTACCAAATGAGAACGAAAATTGAATTAAAAGTGAATTAAATTCAATTAAAATAAAGAGAACGTCGATATAAGTCTGCAGGGATAGTCATGTGCTGCCCACATCAGATTTTTTTTCTTAAGATTGTAGCATGTGACAGAAATTGACATAATTATACATAAAAGGGGTTATTAATGGCCCAATGAACATGAAAACTGAGAGGTTCAATCATTGTAATGAAAATAAGCCTTGTTACAATTTTTGTGTTCGTAGCATCATTATCCTCCATAGGGGAGGGGGGGGGAGCAATTTACCCCTCTCTCGAACGGTACAACGATGAACTTGGTATCAAGCGAAAGATGTTTTCAAGCCTGTTAAAATGAATGGTAACAAGTTATGATTGTTATCCTTTGGGCTAACGATTTTTCAAAATTTTTCTTTGCAAAATTTGAGCAAAAAGAAAAGTTACTTAAAAATGTATTTGGGTATGAGAAAGTCGAGTTGAACCACACTTCTACTAATTTTAAATGTCAAGTTAGATTTGATCGAAATACAAGTTAATTCATTAGTGCGAAATATTTTTACATCTTGTCATCCAGAAAAGACCCCATACGTTAATCTACAAGCACACTAACTAACGTTGTAGTCATATTTGGAAATAAATATCTATATTTTTAATATTCCTAATGCTTCAGTAACTCAATCCTCCACTATATTGTTACGTTTCTTCCAGAAACCAATCAGAGAGAAGCTGGCAATCGGCTCAACTTATTAAATCTTCGTCTGTAATGAAGAAAAAAATTCACTTCAGAAGTGCTTAAAAATTGAGAAAACTCATTAACCAAATCGAAATTTAAACAAAAAAGATCAATCATGCATAAAGCATTGATTATGGAACATTTTCCAACCGAAATGCAATTTTACTTAAACATCTCTAGAATGCGATACATTCGACCTGATATTTTTTAAATTATCACAGTACTACAATAATTTATTATACTTAGAAACTAAAAACTTCATAAAAACCGACAATGCTATAAATCGTCTGCTTCTCTGTTGTTGTTGTTGAGACCCAGACCGTCCGACCTACCAGAAAGGTCTGCTTCTCTGTGTAAAATCAATCAATATTTCATTCATATCACTTATATTTCAGACTCCAATGCTAAATAATTTTGCCTGAAAAAAAGTTCAGCATTTTTTATACAATTCATCTTACAATCGCTTGATTTGTTTACATTAAGCAGGTTATAAAAATTAGGCTTCGTTGTAGGAATAATCAAAGTTTAGTGATCATTTGAAATAAAAAATGTTATAAATGCGTTGGCACAGAATTTCAGTGCACATATAATATGCAAAAATAAAGCGGTTTTATGACGGATGCAACACAATATAAATTTAAAAAATCATTAAACATCAAGATTTTACACGGGAAAAAAATGGATGCCATATGTTATTTTAAAAAGAGTCACGTGGTATCTTCATATAATATGGGTGTAATTATTATTTCAATGTTTATTTAAAAAACTGCCTAACATATTTCGCTTAAATTTATCAAATGCCTGGCCATTGGAAAAAAAATAAATAAATTTTGCTTAAATTTGTTTTACACAGTTTACGTGATAATTTGAAAATTTCCTAAAATTTTCGAAGGGATTTGTGAATTTTAACTCCGCTTAAGAAATGTTTGAAAATTATATCCCATAGGGTTCAATGTATTTCATTTCTTCAACCCGGGTTCAATCCAAAACTAATCGGGTGATATTATTCATTTTCATTCCCATAGGTCCCACAGACCGTCTGAACAACATACTAAAATTTCATTCACTAAAATTTCATTCTCAAATATATTGTAATTGCGTTGTTTCAGTATGTAGATGTACAGAATTTAAGCAAAAATAAAGTAGTTTTAGGACGGATACAACACTCAATATGAATTAAAAAAAACTTAAAAAATCACGATTTTGAGACAAGATGGATGCCATATATCATTTTGAAGTGGGTCACGTGATTTTTTCATATCATGGTCACGTGATCGCCTCATATAAGAGGTGTTATTATTATTTTAATTTTTATTTAAAAAACTACTGAATATATTTCGCTGAATTTTTTTTATATATTTTATGGTTCAATTTGAATATTACCTAAAATTTTCTGAGCAATGTGTGAATTTTAAATTCGTTTAAAAAATGTTGGAAAAATTAGGTTCCATAGGGTTCAATGTATTTCATGTTTTCAACCCGGGTTCAATCCAAAACTAATTGGGTGATATTATTCATTTATATTCCCATAGGTCCTACAGACCGTCTGAACAACATACTAAAATTTCATTTTGATAGACACATTTTTACGGCAGTTATCGTGCGAACGGACAGACAGACAGACAGAATGAACAAAGTTATAAACACTTTTCAACTATAATGGAAAGTGTTAAAAGCGAACCATGCCTCGTTGTTCATGTACTATACATAGAGCGAATTCCAATATGCCATTCGATAGGGAATAACATAAGCTACAAATTCATATGCTTAAAATTTACACAAATTACCGTCTTCATATATAAATGAGCACCAGCTTTAAAATTTTCAAAACAATACATAATTTTGAAGTCAAATTTCGAATTAACATAAAAATTTAATCTCGCATATTACGAGAATGTAAAGATTTATTCTCTTAATACTAAATATGCTTTCCAGACTTTTTACTCATATCTTCCGAAGTATAATTCTCATAACGTTGATTTTTATTGTGTTATTACGTTTTTTATTAAACGACATAAATAAATTAGAAGTATTTTTTTTTTCTTTTTTTGAACATTTTTTTGTATGCAACATGTATTATGAAATTAATATTCGAGAAAAATATGAATACTGACTACAATATATTTTGATAAAATTCGATTCATAATTACTTTTTATATAACAATGCAAAATTTTAGCTCATTCATCCTAATAGTTTTCTCGCTATTTTTAAATTTTCCTAATAATGATGATTTTAAGGGAAATCCGTTAGTTTAAACAGTAATTAATAAATTAACAAAATTTTGCAATTTTACACTTTATATTAATTTAACGGCCTATTACTCAGTTAGAAAAATTTGAATAAAAATTGCATTATAGACGCACCCTAATAATCAACGTAATTTTGCGACTTTTTAAAATAATATCTTGGATCGAAAAAACTACAGAGAAGAAGGAGTGGAAATTTTGTATTCATGTAAAAAGTCCTAAAACTATTCACATAAAAATATATAAAAGTTCTTGTTCATATTTCTTTTTCGAATATTAATTTCATAATTCATATTGCACAGGAGAATTGACAGTGAAAATGAAAAAATGCGTTGATTTTTAATTCCTCATACGAGAATGTAATTGAATTCTATTGAGAAAATATACTGTTTTAACGAAAATTTTCGATAACGAGATATTGATGCCAATATATGTTGAGCGACGTACTGAACACGTTTTGACCATTTTTGGAATGATGTCCGCTCGTCTGTCTGTCTGTCTATCTGTCTATCTGTGGTCGATTTCTTGTGTACATGATAGCGGCCACAAATACTGATGGATTTTCAAGAAACTTTATATTCGGCTTTGGTATCAATTAACGTAAAACTAGATAGCTTTTCTTTTAAAGTCGAGCGAAAATTTCGAAATTTATTTGAAATTTTATATTTTTTTAAAATGGCAGCATAGGACAAAATTTGATATAATCATGTATAAACAGTTTTAATTATGACTTATTGATCACGAGAATATATATTTTAAACCATTGTTGCGAAAAATAGCCGCGATACAATTTTTTGTTAGTGACGTCATCAGACCCCCTCGGGGGTCAAGCTACCCACCCCCAGGTTGGTACACTATCAAGTATGCTATCCACCGAAATATTTTTTTCAAGCCCTTTAAAGTGAATATACCGCCTTTTAAGTGAATATATTAAATTGAGACACGCTGTAATTGTAATCCTTTGGTCCCAAGATACCGATTTTTCAAAATTTCTTTTGTAAAATTTGAAAACAAAAATAAGCTATTAAAATGGATTCTGGTAAGTGGAAGTCGAGTTGAATCATACTACAGTTAATTTGCTAATCATATTATGCCAACGCATTCACATTCAAATGTAATTAGCGTGATGAAAAAATATTTCTGATAATATACTCTATACCAAAAAAAATCGACGCACTAAGAAGGAGTTGTCCGATTGTAATGAAATTTCGTATGCAAAGACATTTTGAGCGAACATGCAAATGAATAAAATTTGGTGTTCAATGAATAAATAGTTGGGAGCTCCAGCGCATTGGAACTGCGCATTCAGCAGGTGTATATTTGGGCAGGTGTATATCTGCAGGTGGGTATGGTCTGGGGTGCCACCTCCTTTGATACCTGGCCCCTTTGGTAGTAATTTCTGGCACACTAACAACACAGCGGTACATAGACAACATTCTACGACCGGTTGTGCTACCGTTCCTTTTGCGACACCCCGGACTTACATTTCAACAAGATAATGCCCGGCCGCACAAGGCACGTGTTGCTATGAATTGTCTTCAAGCTTGCCCAACACTTTCTTGACCAGCTAGGTCTCCTTATCTCTCCCCCATAGAGAACATGGGAGAGGATAGGACGGTATAGGACGGTATGGGAAGGTATAGGACCGTATTCCCATAGGACGGTATGGGAAGGCGATTGCAACCATCCCGGAATTTTGACGATTTAGTCCGACAGTTGGAGGCAATTTGGCAAGACTTTCCGCAGAACACCATCCGTGAACTTTATCAGCCTATACCACGCCGGGTGACATCTTGCATCCAGGCCAGAGGTGGACCAACGCCTTATTGACTTCCTCCCTTTGCATACGGTCAAACTTTAAATCATTAAATTGTTCTGAAATTTTAATTGTTTCTTTTACTATGCATGCTCTTCACATCCACCAATTTTTATCACAATCGGACAACTCCTTCTTGGTGCGTTGATTTTTTTATAGAGTGTATGAGTGTATAGAGTGTATGATTAAAAAGTTTGGGAAACTAATTTAACATTAGGAAGCAAAAATTTTATATACCCATAATTCATAAACGACTGTACAGAAACAATTCAAATCAAAATTAGCATCCCTGCGTGGTGGGGTGAGATAATTTTACCCATTTTATCAGAACAATTCTGATCAAACAACAGTAATCGCGCTTTTCCAGCTGCGGTTTTAAAAATCGAGAATATCCCCGAAAAATTTAAATATTTAAAACCGCAATATCTCTGGATATAACGACAGCATCTTTATAAAAAGTTGTAGTTAGACTATAGTTATAGATCAAATTTAGAAACCAATTTTAAAGAAATTAAGACTTTTGAAATTTCTTATAATAAACATAAATAAATGAAAGCGCGAAAAGAAAAAAAGCTCCTTTATCCCAGAAGTAAAATAAAAATAAAATACCCCAGAATTAAAATTAAAAATAAAAATATCTCAGAAAAAAAAAATTAACAAAATTGCAAAATGTCATTCATTTAAACTTTTAATGCTTCTTTTGACAAAGCAGGCTTATGAAAAGTTATTGCAAGTTTCAATCTCACAAGCATTAGTTTTATTTACCGTAGGCATTAATTTATTTTCATTGCAATTAAATTATTTTATTTTATTTTATTTCTAACCTTGTTAAAATATACAACATGAAACATTTCGATTGTTAATTTCCGGCCCTGAGGTTCTATGTCTTCTCAAATGATTTTAACACGCTTGCCACTGTTTAATCTAATGCTATACAAAACTTCGTATCCACTTAACCGTTTGCCCTAAAGGCAGTTCGGGTAGCAAAACCGTGAAAAACAGTTAACACCGAGCCCAGTTATGGTGTCTAGAAGAGAACTTCGTTACGTCTAGGCACAGTAGCTAGGGCTTTGACGAATTTTGTTTCTTTATCCCTTTTATACACAGATAGCTTCACTTCCCCAATCTTATTGTAGTCGTTCATGCAAAACGTTTCTTGCAGCAGTTCTATTTTGGTGATACATCTTTTATCGTTTATGGATAGTTTAACTTATTTTCATTGCTAGTTGTTTCTGAAATAGCATGACGTACAAGTAAAAAAAAAGGGTGTGAGCAACACATGACTTCCCCTATATAATGCACAATGGATTTATTTCTATCTCATTGAAAAAATCATGTATTGGATCCATGGTACTGTATTTTCAACGTCGAATTGCACATTTGGCGCTTTTCCGGATGACAAACATGTAAATCTTTTTTGAAGTACCGAATTAACTTATATTTTTCGTAACTTTAAATTGGCAGTTATCAATATCGATAGTATCCGCAGCAATCGATATAGTTTTTCGTATTATGTAATATATAGAGAATAGTAATATGTAATGTATAGTATAGAGAAAGTATTGTTTTCAAGAAAATTTTCGAATTGAGATTTTGATGCCAATATATGTTTTAAGATCACCTGAATACGTTTCGACAAATTTTGGAATGATGTCTGTCTGTCTTTGGTCGATTTCTTGTGTTTTTCACAACAGCTGCCACAAATATTAATGGATTTCCACGAAACTTTATATCCGTCTTTGTCATCACAGAATCTAGAACAAGGCAGAATTTCTTGAAATTCGGGTGAAAACTTCAAAATATATTCGAAGTTTTATATTTTTTTAGCATGGGAGCACAGGACAAAATTTGTTATAAAAAATATGATGTGGGCAACACATGACTTTCCTTATATAATGTAATGAATTTACAACTTTTACAGTAAAGAACTAGGTTTTTATTATAATAGATACTAAGATTGTTTCCAAGATATTGAATTTTCGGCAATTAGTCGTCATTTTCATTGATTTAGCGTCATTTCTATCTATTTGGCGAGATTTTCGTTCACTTGGCAACATTTCAAAAAGTCGCCAAGTCGGCGACATTCCGCTAAATTCGTCGCCAAAATCTCGCCAAGCATTATGCACTAAGAAATAAATTATTCTTACAGCAGTTAAATGACTATTGGCGTTCAAATACAAAATATTACTCAAAGTATTTTTTTTCATGAATGGAAAGCGCTAAATCCACGAGAATGATGTCACCCAATTTATCGCATGGTATTACATATGACAAGTGAACATGTTTCTCAATAGGAAATATTTTTTTTAATTTTAGACTTTTTGATAATTTTTTTGAAAAATGTATAATATCTCAAAAACGGTTCATGTTAGCGTTCTAAAATTTATGTCAATCGTTTTCTAATGAAAAATTACATAAGAAATGTCTATTTGCGTAACTTTATTAGCGGTTTTGATTTTTTGACGATTTTTTCAAAATTTCATTCAAAAATTTAGGGGGGTTCTGAACATTCGATTGCGTATAAAAACAATAGGCTTCCAGTGTTTACGGATTGTGATTTTTGTACCAAATTTGGTTCGAATCGGTTCATTCGTTCCTCAGTTATCGTCTCCACAGACTCTCACACACACACACACACACAGACATCACCTCAAAAATGTTCGATTCGTGATCAGGGATGCTTGAAACGTGCTCTTCCGTCGAAAACTCGAATTCGAATTTTCGACCCCGTCACAATACTTTCCTTATACATTATGTATATAAGGAAAGTAAAAATGCATTAAAGGAGTTATTTATAGTTCAATGATTATGAGACTTAATAGTTTTAATCAGTGTTGTGAAAAGTAGCCGCTATACAATTTTTGTGTTCGTTGCGATATTAGCCCCTTCGGGCAGGGGGCAAGTGAACACCACGGGGGTACTTTGTCTGGCGTATAGTAACTGTCCTGAGGTATCTATCTCTTTTCGGACACGTCCGGTAAGAGCGCGAAAAAAATAAGACAGTGTGTACATCAAGTTTAACAAAAACATAAAATTTATTTACAGAACCTAAAACTATTTACAAAACATCATATTACACAAAATATTCCTATTAAAATAATCTGATGTGGGCAACACATGACTTTCCTTATATACTGCAATGAATTTACTACTTTTACAGTAAGAAAAATATATTTTTCTTCTAGTAGATACTTATATTTTTTCCAAGATATTGAATTTTCGACAATTAGTCGTCATTTTCATTGATTTAGCGTCATTTTAATCCATTTGGCGAGATTTTAGTTAATTTACCAACATTTCAAAAGTCGCCAAGTTGGCGAAATTCCGCCAAAGTCGTCGCCAAAATCTCGCCAAGCTTTACTGACGGAGAAATAAGTTATTCTTATAGCAGATAAATGACTATTGGCGTTCAAATACAAAAGTATTACTCGAAGTATCTTTTCTCATGAATGGAACGAGCTAGATCCACGACAATGATGTCCTCCAATTTATCGCATGGTATTACCTATGAAAAGTGAACATGTTTTTTAATAGGAAATATATATTTTTTTATTTTATATGACTTTTTGATAATTTTTTTGAAAAATGTGTAATATCTCGAGAACGGTTCATGTTAGCGTTCAAAATTTATGTTAGTCGTTTTCTAATGAAAAATTACATAAGAAATGTTTATTTGCGTAACTTTATTAGCGGTTTTGATTTTTTGACGATTTTCTCAATATTTCACTCGAAAATTTAGGGGAGTTCTGAACATTCGATTACGTTTAAAAACAACAGGCTTCCAGTGTTGATGGATTGTGATTTTTGTACCAAATTTCGTTCGAATCGGTCCATTCGTTCGTTAGTAATCGTCTCCACAGGCTCACTGATTCACACACACACACAGACATCACTTCAAAAATGCTTGATTCGTGATCAAAGATGCTTAAAACGTGCTCTCCCGTGGAAAACTCGAATTCGAATTTTCGACCCCGTCACAATACTTTCCTTATACATTATGTATATAAGGAATGTAATAAATGGATTGAAACCCATTCTAAACAATTCAAAAAGAAACGGTAAAGAATCTCATAGACTAAATTGGAGCAGATGGTAACCTAGCATGAAATTGTCTGAGTAACGTTAACTAGTAGATACTGAATTGGAGAGAGAGAGAGAAAAAAAATAATACATATTGGGAAAAGGCGGTAACTCACCAACATCACTTGCCGTCGTCAGCCTCTTCCACCTCAGAGGACCAGAACGCGAAAAGACTTCTTTATTCGCTCGTGTCGGATTTCATTCTCTCATCTCTTTTTTAAAATGTTGAAACTGTCTCTCTCTCTAAGATTTTAAAACCTGCCTCTGAGACGCTGTAAACCCTCTCATTGGTTTCTGGGGCGTTACCCCTTGACCCAAAAGCAGCATCATTGGCTTTTTAGATCCCCAGGCCTAAACCTATTTTCCAAGCCCCTGCAAACCGATACCCTTTCGGCGGCTAATTCAAAAGGCCCGACAGCCCTATAATCTTGTCCAACTCGGACAAAGTTGCGTATTTCGGTAAAATGCGATCCTCAAAAGATCCAACGCGTTTCCTGTTTTCGAGTGCAGCTGGCATCCAAGGGCTGCCCCCCCCCAAAATAAAATCGTTACTTCTAGATCGCACCCCCGAAATATTGGGTCATGGGTTTACCATGTGACAGTATCCGCCAAGTATAACATCAATCGAAAGATTTTTTCAAGCCCTTTAAAGTGAAGGGAAACATGCTGTAATTGTAATCGTTCAGGCCAAAAATACCGATTTTTCAAAAATTTACTTGCAAAATTTGAAAAAAAAATTTCCCATAAATTAATTTGGATTCTGGTATGAGAAAGTTGAGTTGAGCCACCAACACTCCAGTTAATTTACGTTATATTTAAGGGGACGGTGGACGTTGAATTTTTTTTTATTTATTTATTGACTTAGAAACATGAAAATTTGTATAAATATTCCTCTTAACATTACTATATAATATATCATTATTTTTTTTTCAATTTTGTTACAATTTTGTATTTTTTTTAAATTAAATTTTTTAACGAAAATTTGAAAATGCTCCTTGCGTGCCATTTGTTCATATTTTTAATTAATTTTACGTTATCATCACTCAAAAACACATTATGAATAAATTTGGGTATTCATTTTTAAATCCCTTAGAAAGTTAATTTTTCAAAAATAATTTTCTGCTTCAGAGCTTAATTTTCATCATTTAATTAGGTTCTGATTCACTTTTAATTACCTTAACAGAGTCCAATTATAAAATGCATACCTAGTTTCATTAAAAAGTATGAAAGGTGTCTTCTTGCCAAATTGCATGCATTTCAAACAAAAATTAAGACGCATGTAGCATTTTAAAAATGTAAAACCTTTGAAAATTCCTTTTCGAAAAAAATGGATTTAACCTTTTGCTTGCGGGATGGACAGTGTCCATCCCAAACGAAGAACTTCCCAAAAAGACAGGTATTTGACATACCCTATCCGAAACAGTTCGACCCCCGCCCCCCTTGTGCAGGCATTGGCGTCCATGAAAATCGCCGACAGAAACGTTGCAGCTGCTAGCAGGTGCAAAGTTATAATTTTTCTGTCGGCGATTTCCATGGACGCCAATTCCAGAAACATTGCACCTGCTAGCAGGTGCAACGTTAGAATGTTTCTGTCGGCGATTTCCATGGACGCCAATGCCTGCAAAAGGGAGGGGGGGTCGAACTGTTTGGGATGGGGTATGTCAAATACCTGTCTTTTGGGGAGGTTCTTCGTTTGGGATGGACGCTGTCCCACCCGTAAGCAAAAGGTTAAATGTGCAAAATAATGTTATACATTTAAATAAAAAACCTTTTTAGTCGATTTTTGCTCATTTCAGCGTCCACTGTCCCCTTAAGCGCAATTGACATTATTGTCTCAATAATAACTCATTTTGCCAATAATAATTCATTTGCCAATAATAATTCATTGCCATAATAATCATCTGCCAATAATAATTCATTTTGCCAATACCGGTTATGAAGTTAGTCCCTTATATATAATGGAACTTTCAAAAACTAAATGAACCCAAATGGTTTTCAGTGAGTAAAAGATGCGAAACATGTTATATATTATAAGAATCTTATAAGATATCCTTTATTCTTGGATTTTTCTACGTTTTACTACCAAGCGCTAACGCAATTTTTCCCTTGAGAAAATTTGCGGTAAGTTTAAAACACAAAATCGTTTATGGGCTTCACATCTTGTCTGGAATGTATGCGAGCCTTTGATGCATGGGCTATAAAAAGCACGAAGTTACTTTGAAGTTCAGTGGTTTAAAATATTAGATATGACAGCTTTGGAACATTTTATGGTAGAGGATACGAGATTTGTCGTAAACGAAAACTGCCTACTTCCATGTAGTCCAGAATTTATTAGTTCTATATATGGGCGTGAACGCCTGAAGTGAATTTTATAGCATTTTACCGTGTTTAATGTTTTGAATGTCCTGCTGATGCTGTTTTTTATTATAATGATGAAATATAGGTCATATCACGGAACACTTATTTTTGTTTATGGCATTGATATGAGTCTAACTGCAAAAATGGCATTCTTCAAATTTGGTCGAAATGAGCTTCAAAAATTGCATTGTTCGACATTGATTTAATCTCCAGTAATTTTTGAGTGGATTTAGGGTAACTTTGAGGTTCTAATGCCTAATATTGCATCGGCTTTGCTTGATTGATTCAAATTTGTGAGTAATTGCTGCCTCCATTAAAAACAATAAAAATGTAATAATTTTAATGGACAGGCGCAGCCTACTCAAAATCATATTAAAACTGTCTCAAATCATACAAACTTCACATATGAAATACCTAATGGCGTTGTATTCAATACAATAACAAAAAAATAAAGTAAGTTAATTCAGATAATCACAATTAATGCATAGCTAAAGACTTGTACGATTTTCTTTTATGTATGTCATCCTGACAATTACGTTGACTTCAGTAATAGTCTGCCAACATACCTCGTCCACATCTGCCTTAATAACTTTCCTCCATCATTTTGATAAAACATAGCCCTCTGTTCCTCCCTAAAATCGTCAAGATTATCTTGAAATCTAAGCCAATAAGAACATGATATATGGAGATGATGTAATTTTATGCTCTTATTATTAAACAAAGTTCAAAAGTTAGCGAACATTTTTGCATCAATTATTCATAATCATCTGCTTTGTGGTTATCATGAAGTTTTTGATAACTAAGACGTAATTGTAGTAGGCAGAAACTTCCATAAATTTTGTGAAATTTGAATCTTTTAAGAGTTTGTGATTTTGAAGATCACCAAAAAATCCTTCTTATATTATTTCCATACATATTAAACATAACGATCTACAAATGTATTTAAAGAAATCGTCATCTTTGTCCAATGCCTTCAAAAATTGCTTCATCAGTCCAAGTTTGATATGGAGAGGCAGAAGAATGATTTTTCTCTGTCAACCAATGACTCGTTAATGATGTTCGCTATATCAACCGTCATATTTTCATTTGAAAGGCATATCACTTTTTTCAAGGTTCCTGATCCCACAAGTAACTTACTATCTCACAAGAAACATCTACTATCTAACAAGTAAATGAAAAAAACCTGATGTGGGCAACAAATGACTTTCCTTATATGATGCAATGAATTTACTACTTTTACAGTAAAAAAATAGGTTTTTCTTATAGTAGATACTTATATTCTTTCTACGATATTAAATTTTCGACAATTAGTCGCCATTTTCATTGATTTAGCGTCATTTTTATCCCTTTGACAATATTTTTGTTATATTGGCAGCATTTCAAAAAGACGCCAAGTTGGCGACATTCTGCCAAATTCGTCGCCAAAATCTCGCCAAGCTTTACTGACGGAGAATTAAGTTATTCTTATAGCAGATAAATGACTATTGGCGTTCAAATACAAAAGTATTACTCGAAGTATCTTTTCTCATGAATGGAACGAGCTAGATCCACGAGAATGATGTCATCCAATTTATCGCATGGTATTACATATGAAAAGTGAACATGTTTCTCAATAGGAAATATATTTTTTTTATTTTATATGACTTTTTGATAATTTTTTTGAAAAATGTGCAATATCTCGAGAACGGTTTATGTTAGCGTTCTAAAATTTATCTCAATCGTTTTCTAATGAAAAATTACATAAGAAATGTCTATTTGAGCAACTTTATTAAACGTTTTGATTTTTTGATGATTTTTTCAAAATTTCACATGAAAATTTAGGGGGGTTCTGAACATTCAATTGTGTTTAAAAACAACAGACTTCCAGTATTCATGGATTGTGATTTTTGTACCAAATTTCATTCAAATGGCTCCATTCGTTCGTGAGATATCGTCTCCACAGACTCACTGACACACACACACACACACACACATACGTTCACACACACACACACACATACGTTCACACACACACACATACTTTCACACACACACGCACACATACTTTCACACTCACACACACACACACATACTTTCACACACACACACACTTACTTTCACACACACACACACACACACACTTTCACACACGCACACACACACACACACATACTTTCACACACACACACCCATACACACATACATCACCTCAATGTTTGATTCGTGATCAGGGATGCTTGAAATGTGCTCTCCCGTCGAAAACTCGAATTCGAATTTTCGACCTCGTCACAATAATTTCCTTATATATTATGTATATAAGGAAAACAACAAGTATAATATGTGCATTCAATTAGCTTTCGAATAAGAAATTCACAATTTTTAGATCATTCCAAACAAGCCACCTTTTCATAGTAGCAGATGAGTTACTCAAGGACAATTTTAATGTTGCGAACCTGCAAAATTCTCTCACTGGAGACTTTTTAACACTTTCCAACTTAGTTGAAAGGTGTTTATGACTTTGGTCATTCTGTCTGTCTGTCCGTTCGCACGATAACTGCCACAAAAATGACTTTATCAAATGAAATTTCAGTATGTTGTTCAGACGGTCTGTGGGACATATGGGAATGTAAATGAATAATATTACCCAATTACTTTTGGGTTAAACCCGGGTTGAAAAAGTGAAAAATATTGGACCCAATAGGGCATAATTTTTCAAGCATTTTTTAAGCGAAGTTAAATTCGCAAAGTGCTTTGCTCGCAAATATATAAATTATTCTATAAAATATGTAAAACATTCGAACAAAATATATTCGGTAGTTTTTTATATAAAAATTAATATAATAATTACACCCATATTATATGAAGAGATCATGTGACCCACTTCAAATTAAAATATGACATCCATCTTTTTTCCCAGTGTCAAAATCGTGATTTTTAAAGTTCTTTTAAATTTATATTTAGTGTTGCATCCTTCCTAAAACCGCTTTATTTTTGCGTATTTTCTGTGCATCTATATTCTGCGCCAACGCAATTGCAATAATTTTGTATTTAAATGATCGTCAAACTTTGATTATTTCTACAGCGAAGCCTAATTTTAACGTGTGCAGAATGTAAACAAATCAAATTGTAAGATAAGTTATATAAGAATTGCTGAATTTTTTAACGCAGAATTATTTAGCTGTGGAGTCTGGAATATAGATGATATGAATAAAATGTTCATTGATTTTACATAGAGAAGCAGACTATTTTATAGCATTGCCTTTTTTGATAAAGTTTTAAGCATGGAGTTAGAAAGTACTTTTACCTCCATGGTATTAAATTTTTAAATAAAATAAATGATTGCAGTGCTGTGAAAATTTAAAAAATGCCATCGCTGAATGTATCGCATTTTAGAGATGTTTAAGTAAAATTGCATTGCAGTTGGAAAGTGTTTCGTAATCAATGCTTTATGCACGATTAATCTTTCTTGTTTTATTTTTTTTAACCAGACGAAGAAAACACCCGTAAAGGCTTTCTTATGACGTACATCTAGGGTTGCCGCCAGATGCAGAAGTCCGGAATAGGGCTCTTAGATTTGGCAATTTATCGCCAACTTGGCGACATTTGTCGATTTTTCAAATATTTGTGAAACACCTCGAAATACCCAATTGTCTACGAGATATTAGAGATTTCCAGAACTTTCTATAGAGAGTCTATAAAAGGAGTCATTGTTCTGCTGATAAGCATTTGACCTGATACCAGCTACATTGAACTGTGATATGCGTTAATGTTTTGAGAATTGTAGCATTTCTGTGTTGTGAAATTAAATATGTCAATGTTTTGAGAATAGCATCGATAGTTCTAAGAAATTAGTGGAACATTAACGTGCTGTTTTACTATATATTTTTCCTGTTTGCGCTAAAAGAATTACGCTTATGAATAAACGTGTTTGTTATTCAGAAATTTAGACTCATTCTTATACCTTGATTTTTATATCCACGATTCCATAGGATAGGGTGTAACATTCCTACTTTTATATTCCTATAAACTATGTTAGGTAAGCAACTGGAAGAGATCCTTAGCGGTTATCATTGCTCAATAAAACACATTTAAAGTTTTTTGTGGTCTAAGCCGCTAGTTTCAACGCCACAAATGTAGCAGAATACATTCAAGTTGTTTAAGCAGCCTCAACATAAAAAAACTTACATGTCATTGAGGAAAATTAATCAGTATAATATTAAATGCAATGAATAAACTTGCAACGTTATGTTAAATAAAAGATCCGTTTAAACACTACAATAAATAAAAGCAATGTTGGAGTAAAAAGTAGGCAAAATCCTTCTGCGTATGTCAGCTGCTACTGGTCGTATTGTGGTAAAATCGTAATTTGTGGAGTATCCATATTCTCAAAAATAAGAGCCAATTTGGCAAAACTAATTCTTTTTTCAACCCAGACCGTCTTACCTACCAGAAAGGTGTAAGGTATCTGTTTGGACAGCCGGGAAGTGCCATCCAATTGAGACTGGAGCAGATTGAGGACGGCATCAATAGGGACCGTACTTTCCTTCCCCTACCACCAACCTCTCAGAAGGACTTTTGGACCCACATATTTAACGAGTCCGTATTCCGCGTGAAAACGGGGGCAGTTTGGGTAGAGCCTGGAATCGAACTCGGGTCGTCCGAGTGCAATCCTCACGTGCTAACTACTGGGCTGTACCACCTCCTAGCAAAACTAATGTCATCTTTAAATTCAGCATCCCCAAAACACTTTAAGATCGTTCAAATATCTTTGGCAACTAAAAAAAAGGTTCTTTTGTTAGTCTGCATTATATTTTTTCAGAAATCCTTGCTAGTATAGGAAAATACTACCATTATGAAATGAAATATGGATGTGAGAGAGTGCTGGTGCATGTCATTCCCGATATTAATAAACATAAATGTATCAATAAATTAAATTATCAATGATTTCAATTATCAATAAATTAAATTATCAATGATTTCAATTATCAATAAATTAAATTATCAATGATTTCAATTATCAATAAATTAAATTACCAATAAATTAAAATATTAAATAACACACATGTATGAAATTTCTTAGCATAAACATATTTATGAAATATTTTAATTGTAAAATCTTTAGGCTGAATTAAAATATCTAATTAAAATTACTTAAAACATGAGTGAGGAAAACAAAATAGTGGGATTCGGGAATAAATAACACGTTTCGAGATTTAATCAGTCTAAAGATTTTGAGTGACTTGTTTATCCCTGGGTACTGCCTGAGGACATTTTACTTGCACTTTCATTTCTCATTTGCATATCGATTGCATCTGACACGCTAAGAAATCGATGCTCACTTTTTCATCCGTAAGCAGAAATTTGATTCTTTAAGGCTGTGCATTCTGATGGGTGTTTACCCGGTATTCTTGCATGAGATGTAGAAAGCGTATATATATAAAAAAAACTTGTTTACGAACAAGTGTAGGATCTACACTTAAACAAGCAGATTTTTGAAACAGGATTTGGGGACAAGTTCCAAATCAAGGAGCCATTTACGGACACAAATTTGAGGACATTTGGGGACATTGATTTTAGCAGTAAACATATACTTTTAAGATGACATAATGCATTTTATGAAACTTAGCTTTATATGTTTCTTAAAATAGACAAAATTAAGTATTTTTCAAAATTTTCTGCATTGGAAAAATCAGTACTTCTCAAGGCGTACATTCAACCTACAAATATAATTTTACACGTGCCACCGTGAATAATACATAAAAATATCTAATGTGGGCAGCACATGACTTTCCTTTTATAATGCAATGAATTTACTACTTTTACAGTAAAAATAAATAGATTATTTTTATAGTAGTTATATATATTCTTTCCAAGATATTGAATTTTCGTCAATGAGTCATCATTTTCCATGTCGTCATTGATTTAGCGTAATTTTTATCCATTTGGCGAGTTTTTCGTTAATTTAGCAACATTTAAAAAGTCGCCAAGTTGACGACATTCCACCAAATTCGTCGCCAAAATTTCGCCAAGAGTTATGGACTAAGAAATAAGTTATTCTTACAGCAGATAAATGACTTTTGGCTTTCGAATACAAAAGTATTACACAAAGTGTCTTTTTTCATGAATGGAATGAGCTAGATCCACGAAAATGATATCACCAAATTTATCGCATGGTATTACATATGAAAAGTAAACACGTTTTTCAGCAGTTAATATTTGTTTTTAATTTATGGGATTTTTTGATAAATTTATTTGAAAAATGTGCAATATCTCGAGAACGGTTCATGTTAGCGTTCTAAAATTTATGTCAATCGTTTTCTAATGGAAAATTACATAAGAAATGTCTATTTGCGTAACCTTATTAGCGGTTTTGATTTTTTGACGATTTTTTCAAAATTTCACTCGAAAATTTAGGGGAGTTCTGAACATTCGATTGCGTATAAAAGCAATAGGCTTACAGTGTTTACGGATTGTGATTTTTGTACCAAATTTCGTTCGAATCGGTCCATTCGCTCGTCAGTTATCGTCTTCACAGTCTCACTGACACACACACACACACACACACACACACACATACTTTCACATACACACATACTTTCATACACATACGCGCACACATAGACATCACTTCAAATATGTTTGATTCGTGATCAGGTATGCTTGAAACGTGCTCTCCCATCGAAAACTCGAATTCGAATTTTCGACCCCATCACAATACTTTCCTTATACATTATGTATATAAGGAAAGTAATAATCTAAAACAGGTAAAATTGACTAACTAAAGCTAAACGAGAGAGAATATGATGTAAAGTACAGAATAAATTCGGACTATACATGTAATAATAAGAGCCGACGATTTGAAAATAAGTATAAAGAACCAACAATGTAACATTATTAAATGTACTAAATTTTCAATTGCAGTCAATATTTCGGTATAACAGATTTTGAATTTCTTGAATATATTTTTATGTCTAGATCGTGAATAAATATTAATGATTTCTTCATATGCAATATATGCATATGTTCTACAATAGAAAATGAAAACAAATAGCCAATGATTATTTTTCAATTTTGCCCAAATTAATGCAAATTAATGCAATCTTTAAAACTTGTACTTTTTAGAGGCATAGATAAGCTGAAAGGACTTTCGTTGATATTTGAGGACATTTTGTGTATTCAAACAGTTTTACCATTTTGGGGGACAAGGGTTGACATTCCGGCACTGCCATCATGGTTCGAAACCGCGTCTAGTCACTTAAATTGACACTCGTCTTATATTTATGTCTGAAAAGTTGGAAAGTTTGCCAATTCTTAGTTTTGTTATTCTCAATACGAAAGTCGTCTATTGAAAACGATTTCACACCCAAATTTATGAAATTAAATGCATAGGAAATAATCAAAACATATTATTTATTTGCATATATGTTATTGATCTATATGTATATATATCTCCTTATGTAAGCTCAACAAAGTATATAATGCATGTTTGTACGACAATATATGAAAATTTTGCTGTACTCTAAAACCATATTATTTATTTTCGTGTATATTATTGTTCTATATTTATATATATCTTTATGTAAGCACGACACAGAGTGTTCTGTTCATGTTTATATGGCAATATATGAAAATTATTCTGAACTTTGAAAATATATTATTTATTTCCATATATGTTGTTGATCTATATTTATATTGGGTGATTTAAAAAGATGGACCAAACTTTACGAGGCTGTAGTGCACACCAAACCAAGTATTTTTCGTCATAGTTTACGGGATCGGAAATGAAACGTAAAGGCGCCAGTGAGCGTTTAATAATGAAACCGATGAGGTGAGCCGAAAACACAAGAATGATTTAGAGATTATGAAATGACATTTATTAAACAATAATTACAGTAATGGCTCCAAAGTTCGACCGCTAACCTGCATGCACGTCTCACAGTGGCGATGGAGGGATTGGCAAATCCTCTTGAACGGACCAGGCATGTCGCGCACTTCGGCAGCAGCGGCTGAAATTCTGGTACGAGTTCCTCTTCAGATTCGATGTCATAGACGGAAATGGAATAGACACGACTCTTGAGATAAGTCCACAAAAAGAAGTCAAGAATACAGATCGGGCGATCGTGGGGGCCAAGTTATGGGACCACCACGCCCAAGCCATCGGCGCCTATTTGTATATATGTTATTGATCTATATTTATATATCTCATGTAAGCTCAAAGTGTGCAGTGCATGCCTATATGACAATATATGAAAATTCTTCTGAACTTTGAACCCATATTATTTATTTGCACATATGTTATTTATCTATATTTCTATATCTTCTTATGTCAGCTCAACAAAGTGTGCATTACATGTTTGTACGACAATATATGAAAATTTCTCTGAAATGAGAAGCCATATTATTAATTTGCATGTATTTGCATATATATTATTAATCCATATTTATATATATTCCTATGTATAGCACGAGAGAGTATGCAATGCATGCCTGTACCACAGTATATGACAATTTTGCTGAACTCTAAACCCATATTATATATTTATTTGCATATATGCTATTGATCTATATTTATATATCTTCTTATGTCAGCCCAACAAAGTGTGCAGTACATGTTTGTATGACAATATATGAAAATTTCTCTAAAATGAGAAGCCATATTATTTATTTGCATATATATTATTAATCCATATTTATATATCTTCCTATGTATAGCACGAGAGAGTATGCAATGCATGCCTGTACCACAGTATATGACAATTTTGCTGAACTCTAAACCCATATTATATATTTATTTACATATATGCTATTGATCTATATTTATATATCTTCTTATGTCGGCTCAACAAAGTGTGCAATACATGTTTGTACGACAATATATGAAAATTTCTCTGAAATGAGAAGCCATATTATTAATTTGCATGTATTTGCATATATATTATTAATCCATATTTATATATATTCCTATGTATAGCACGAGAGAGTATGCAATGCATGCCTGTACCACAGTATATGACAATTTTGCTGTACTCTAAACCCATATTATATATTTATTTGCATATATGCTATTGATCTATATTTATATATCTTCTTATGTCAGCCCAACAAAGTGTGCAGTACATGTTTGTACGACAATATATGAAAATTTCTCTAAAATGAGAAGCCATATTATTTATTTGCATATATTTGCATATATATTATTAATCCATATTTATATATCTTCCTATGTATAGCACGAGAGAGTATGCAATGCATGCCTGTACCACAGTATATGACAATTTTGCTGAACTCTAAACCCATATTATATATTTATTTACATATATGCTATTGATCTATATTTATATATCTTCTTATGTCGGCTCAACAAAGTGTGCAATACATGTTTGTACGACAATATATGAAAATTTCTCTGAAATGAGAAGCCATATTATTAATTTGCATGTATTTGCATATATATTATTAATCCATATTTATATATATTCCTATGTATAGCACGAGAGAGTATGCAATGCATGCCTGTACCACAGTATATGACAATTTTGCTGTACTCTAAACCCATATTATATATTTATTTGCATATATGCTATTGATCTATATTTATATATCTTCTTATGTCAGCCCAACAAAGTGTGCAGTACATGTTTGTACGACAATATATGAAAATTTCTCTAAAATGAGAAGCCATATTATTTATTTGCATATATTTGCATATATATTATTAATCCATATTTATATATCTTCCTATGTATAGCACGAGAGAGTATGCAATGCATGCCTGTACCACAGTATATGACAATTTTTCTGAACTCTAAACCCATATTATATATTTATTTACATATATGCTATTGATCTATATTTATATATCTTCTTATGTCGGCTCAACAAAGTGTGCAATACATGTTTGTACGACAATATATGAAAATTTCTCTGAAATGAGAAGCCATATTATTAATTTGCATGTATTTGCATATATATTATTAATCCATATTTATATATATTCCTATGTATAGCACGAGAGAGTATGCAATGCATGCCTGTACCACAGTATATGACAATTTTGCTGAACTCTAAACCCATATTATATATTTATTTGCATATATGCTATTGATCTATATTTATATATCTTCTTATGTCAGCCCAACAAAGTGTGCAGTACATGTTTGTACGACAATATATGAAAATTTCTCTGAAATGAGAAGCCATATTATTAATTTGCATGTATTTGCATATATATTATTAATCCATATTTATATATATTCCTATGTATAGCACGAGAGAGTATGCAATGCATGCCTGTACCACAGTATATGACAATTTTGCTGAACTCTAAACCCATATTATATATTTATTTACATATATGCTATTGATCTATATTTATATATCTTCTTATGTCGGCTCAACAAAGTGTGCAATACATGTTTGTACAACAATATATGAAAATTTCTCTGAAATGAGAAGCCATATTATTAATTTGCATGTATTTGCATATATATTATTAATCCATATTTATATATCTTCCTATGTATAGCACGAGAGAGTATGCAATGCATGCCTGTACCACAGTATATGACAATTTTGCTGAACTCTAAACCCATATTATATATTTATTTGCATATATGCTATTGATCTATATTTATATATCTTCTTATGTCAGCCCAACAAAGTGTGCAGTACATGTTTGTACGACAATATATGAAAATTTCTCTAAAATGAGAAGCCATATTATTTATTTGCATATATTTGCATATATATTATTAATCCATATTTATATATCTTCCTATGTATAGCACGAGAGAGTATGCAATGCATGCCTGTACCACAGTATATGACAATTTTGCTGAACTCTAAACCCATATTATATATTTATTTACATATATGCTATTGATCTATATTTATATATCTTCTTATGTCGGCTCAACAAAGTGTGCAATACATGTTTGTACGACAATATATGAAAATTTCTCTGAAATGAGAAGCCATATTATTAATTTGCATGTATTTGCATATATATTATTAATCCATATTTATATATATTCCTATGTATAGCACGAGAGAGTATGCAATGCATGCCTGTACCACAGTATATGACAATTTTGCTGAACTCTAAACCCATATTATATATTTATTTGCATATATGCTATTGATCTATATTTATATATCTTCTTATGTCAGCCCAACAAAGTGTGCAGTACATGTTTGTACGACAATATATGAAAATTTCTCTAAAATGAGAAGCCATATTATTTATTTGCATATATTTGCATATATATTATTAATCCATATTTATATATCTTCCTATGTATAGCACGAGAGAGTATGCAATGCATGCCTGTACCACAGTATATGACAATTTTGCTGAACTCTAAACCCATATTATATATTTATTTGCATATATGCTATTGATCTATATTTATATATCTTCTTATGTCAGCCCAACAAAGTGTGCAGTACATGTTTGTACGACAATATATGAAAATGTCTCTGAAATGAGAAGCCATATTATTAATTTGCATGTATTTGCATATATATTATTAATCCATATTTATATATATTCCTATGTATAGCACGAGAGAGTATGCAATGCATGCCTGTACCACAGTATATGACAATTTTGCTGAACTCTAAACCCATATTATATATTTATTTACATATATGCTATTGATCTATATTTATATATCTTCTTATGTCGGCTCAACAAAGTGTGCAATACATGTTTGTACGACAATATATGAAAATTTCTCTGAAATGAGAAGCCATATTATTAATTTGCATGTATTTGCATATATATTATTAATCCATATTTATATATCTTCCTATGTATAGCACGAGAGAGTATGCAATGCATGCCTGTACCACAGTATATGACAATTTTGCTGAACTCTAAACCCATATTATATATTTATTTACATATATGCTATTGAACTATATTTATATATCTTCTTATGTCGGCTCAACAAAGCGTGCAGTACATGTTTGTACGACAATATATGAAAATTTCTCTGAAATGAGAAGCCATATTATTAATTTGCATGTATTTGCATATATATTATTAATCCATATTTATATATATTCCTATGTATAGCACGAGAGAGTATGCAATGCATGCCTGTACCACAGTATATGACAATTTTGCTGAACTCTAAACCCATATTATATATTTATTTACATATATGCTATTGATCTATATTTATATATCTCCTTATGTCGGCTCAACAAAGTGTGCAATACATGTTTGTACGACAATATATCAAAATTTCTCTGAAATGAGAAGCCATATTATTTATTTGCATGTATTTGCATATATATTATTAATCCATATTTTTATATCTTCTTATGTATAGCACGAGAGAGTCTGCAGTTCATGCCTGTACCACAGTATATGACAATTTTGCTTAACTCTAAACCCATATTATATATTTATTTGCATATATGCTATTGATCCATATTTATATATCTTCTTATGTCAGCCCAACAAAGTGTGCAGTACATGTTTGTACGACAATATATGAAAATTTCTCTAAAATGAGAAGCCATATTATTTATTTGCATATATATTATTAATCCATATTTATATATCTTCCTATGTATAGCACGAGAGAGTATGCAATGCATGCCTGTACCACAGTATATGACAATTTTGCTGAACTCTAAACCCATATTATATATTTATTTACATATATGCTATTGATCTATATTTATATATCTTCTTATGTCGGCTCAACAAAGTGTGCAATACATGTTTGTACGACAATATATGAAAATTTCTCTGAAATGAGAAGCCATATTATTAATTTGCATGTATTTGCATATATATTATAAATCCATATTTATATATATTCCTATGTATAGCACGAGAGAGTATGCAATGCATGCCTGTACCACAGTATATGACAATTTTGCTGAACTCTAAACCCATATTATATATTTATTTGCATATATGCTATTGATCTATATTTATATATCTTCTTATGTCAGCCCAACAAAGTGTGCAGTACATGTTTGTACGACAATATATGAAAATGTCTCTGAAATGAGAAGCCATATTATTAATTTGCATGTATTTGCATATATATTATTAATCCATATTTATATATATTCCTATGTATAGCACGAGAGAGTATGCAATGCATGCCTGTACCACAGTATATGACAATTTTGCTGAACTCTAAACCCATATTATATATTTATTTACATATATGCTATTGATCTATATTTATATATCTTCTTATGTCGGCTCAACAAAGTGTGCAATACATGTTTGTACGACAATATATGAAAATTTCTCTGAAATGAGAAGCCATATTATTAATTTGCATGTATTTGCATATATATTATTAATCCATATTTATATATCTTCCTATGTATAGCACGAGAGAGTATGCAATGCATGCCTGTACCACAGTATATGACAATTTTGCTGAACTCTAAACCCATATTATATATTTATTTACATATATGCTATTGAACTATATTTATATATCTTCTTATGTCGGCTCAACAAAGCGTGCAGTACATGTTTGTACGACAATATATGAAAATTTCTCTGAAATGAGAAGCCATATTATTAATTTGCATGTATTTGCATATATATTATTAATCCATATTTATATATATTCCTATGTATAGCACGAGAGAGTATGCAATGCATGCCTGTACCACAGTATATGACAATTTTGCTGAACTCTAAACCCATATTATATATTTATTTACATATATGCTATTGATCTATATTTATATATCTCCTTATGTCGGCTCAACAAAGTGTGCAATACATGTTTGTACGACAATATATCAAAATTTCTCTGAAATGAGAAGCCATATTATTTATTTGCATGTATTTGCATATATATTATTAATCCATATTTTTATATCTTCTTATGTATAGCACGAGAGAGTCTGCAGTTCATGCCTGTACCACAGTATATGACAATTTTGCTTAACTCTAAACCCATATTATATATTTATTTGCATATATGCTATTGATCCATATTTATATATCTTCTTATGTCAGCCCAACAAAGTGTGCAGTACATGTTTGTACGACAATATATGAAAATTTCTCTAAAATGAGAAGCCATATTATTTATTTGCATATATATTATTAATCCATATTTATATATCTTCCTATGTATAGCACGAGAGAGTATGCAATGCATGCCTGTACCACAGTATATGACAATTTTGCTGAACTCTAAACCCATATTATATATTTATTTACATATATGCTATTGATCTATATTTATATATCTTCTTATGTCGGCTCAACAAAGTGTGCAATACATGTTTGTACGACAATATATGAAAATTTCTCTGAAATGAGAAGCCATATTATTAATTTGCATGTATTTGCATATATATTATTAATCCATATTTATATATATTCCTATGTATAGCACGAGAGAGTATGCAATGCATGCCTGTACCACAGTATATGACAATTTTGCTGAACTCTAAACCCATATTATATATTTATTTGCATATATGCTATTGATCTATATTTATATATCTTCTTATGTCAGCCCAACAAAGTGTGCAGTACATGTTTGTACGACAATATATGAAAATTTCTCTAAAATGAGAAGCCATATTATTTATTTGCATATATTTGCATATATATTATTAATCCATATTTATATATCTTCCTATGTATAGCACGAGAGAGTATGCAATGCATGCCTGTACCACAGTATATGACAATTTTGCTGAACTCTAAACCCATATTATATATTTATTTACATATATGCTATTGATCTATATTTATATATCTTCTTATGTCGGCTCAACAAAGTGTGCAATACATGTTTGTACGACAATATATGAAAATTTCTCTGAAATGAGAAGCCATATTATTAATTTGCATGTATTTGCATATATATTATTAATCCATATTTATATATATTCCTATGTATAGCACGAGAGAGTATGCAATGCATGCCTGTACCACAGTATATGACAATTTTGCTGAACTCTAAACCCATATTATATATTTATTTACATATATGCTATTGATCTATATTTATATATCTTCTTATGTCGGCTCAACAAAGTGTGCAATACATGTTTGTACGACAATATATGAAAATTTCTCTGAAATGAGAAGCCATATTATTAATTTGCATGTATTTGCATATATATTATTAATCCATATTTATATATATTCCTATGTATAGCACGAGAGAGTATGCAATGCATGCCTGTACCACAGTATATGACAATTTTGCTGAACTCTAAACCCATATTATATATTTATTTGCATATATGCTATTGATCTATATTTATATATCTTCTTATGTCAGCCCAACAAAGTGTGCAGTACATGTTTGTACGACAATATATGAAAATTTCTCTAAAATGAGAAGCCATATTATTTATTTGCATATATTTGCATATATATTATTAATCCATATTTATATATCTTCCTATGTATAGCACGAGAGAGTATGCAATGCATGCCTGTACCACAGTATATGACAATTTTGCTGAACTCTAAACCCATATTATATATTTATTTACATATATGCTATTGATCTATATTTATATATCTTCTTATGTCGGCTCAACAAAGTGTGCAATACATGTTTGTACGACAATATATGAAAATTTCTCTGAAATGAGAAGCCATATTATTAATTTGCATGTATTTGCATATATATTATTAATCCATATTTATATATATTCCTATGTATAGCACGAGAGAGTATGCAATGCATGCCTGTACCACAGTATATGACAATTTTGCTGAACTCTAAACCCATATTATATATTTATTTGCATATATGCTATTGATCTATATTTATATATCTTCTTATGTCAGCCCAACAAAGTGTGCAGTACATGTTTGTACGACAATATATGAAAATTTCTCTGAAATGAGAAGCCATATTATTAATTTGCATGTATTTGCATATATATTATTAATCCATATTTATATATATTCCTATGTATAGCACGAGAGAGTATGCAATGCATGCCTGTACCACAGTATATGACAATTTTGCTGAACTCTAAACCCATATTATATATTTATTTACATATATGCTATTGATCTATATTTATATATCTTCTTATGTCGGCTCAACAAATTGTGCAATACATGTTTGTACGACAATATATGAAAATTTCTCTGAAATGAGAAGCCATATTATTAATTTGCATGTATTTGCATATATATTATTAATCCATATTTATATATATTCCTATGTATAGCACGAGAGAGTATGCAATGCATGCCTGTACCACAGTATATGACAATTTTGCTGAACTCTAAACCCATATTATATATTTATTTGCATATATGCTATTGATCTATATTTATATATCTTCTTATGTCAGCCCAACAAAGTGTGCAGTACATGTTTGTACGACAATATATGAAAATTTCTCTGAAATGAGAAGCCATATTATTTATTTGCATATATTTGCATATATATTATTAATCCATATTTATATATCTTCCTATGTATAGCACGAGAGAGTATGCAGTGCATGCCTGTACCACAGCATATGACAATTCTGCTGAACTCTAAACCCATGTTATATATTTCTTTACATATATGCTATTGATCTATATTTATATATCTTCTTATGTCGGCTCAACAAAGTGTGCAATACATGTTTGTAAGACAATATATGAAAATTTCTGCTGAACAGAGAAGCCATATAATTTATTTCAATATATATTATAAATCCATATTTATATATCTTCTTATGTATAGCACGAGCGAGTGTGCAGTGCATGCCTGCATGACCATATATGCAAATTCTGTTGAACTCTGAAAGCTGTCATTCAATCACTTTGTGGGCTTCGGCAAGCAGTTTTATATACGCATTTCCAGTTTAAAAATTTGTTAAAATTAGATACGAAATTTTGTCACGTAAGTTTTTGATGTCGATGACATTTTTGTTCAGAGTATCTCTGGCCCGAGAACGGAGCGTCACGAAAACGTAAACATTTTGGACGCTTATATTTCCGAATTTAATAGATAAAAGTGTAAACAATGATTACTTGTTTTATAGGTAAAAATGAGGAAACCATTTATGAATATGCAAAATTCATTTCCGTTTTTTATTATTTTGAACTTTTCTCTTTTTTTTTTATTCGAAAAAGAATCTGAAAAGATTTTGAAAATGTTTTTTCCGCTTTAATTATTGAAATTGTAATTCTACATCTGTGTGCAATTTTATGTTTGTGTACAAATTTTCGTCTTCCTACCTATTGTAGTTTTCGAATGAAAGGGATCACAAAATTCAGACAAATGCTGAATTTCGCTTCGTTGGGAATGAATGGACTTAACTTCCCTTGTCCATAATTACGGAAATGATGTACTATAAAGAAAATGCCTAAACACATCTGCTTTAATTAACTCACCGAGGCTTTGTCGCTCCAAATAAAATGCAAAGTTTTACAATACATATTCATCTGATTTCTTCTCACCATATTCCGTTATATTGAATTTAGAAACGTCACATCATGCATATGTTACCTTACACCTTTCTGGTAGGTCGGACGGTCTGGGTTTCAACAACAACAACATCATGCATATGATTTCCGTGAATGCTACTTTGAAGGCTTTGAAAATGAATGGAAACAGAGTTGCAATATTTGCTGCATTGTAGCACTTGAAATGATAAATTTACCTAAGAAAGAAACTATTATATGTTAATATAATTATACTAGTGAGACCCGTGGACATTCTGCTCTCTCTATAAAGAAGAAAAGTATGTATGTATGTATCATCCCACATCACGGGAGAACGGCTGTACCAAATTTGATGAAATTTGATGGGTAGTCTTAAAATAGCCCCACTTAAAATTTAGTTCATGTTTCGAGTTTCTAACACCAAGGTTGTCGCGATATTAATGAAAAACGAAACTTTCTTTTGTCTCATTATCACGGGAGAACAGCTGCACCGAATTTAACGAAATTTTTCAAGCTTTAAAATAGCCCCCATAATGTTAGTCCAAGTTTCAAGTTCCTAAGACCAGGGGTTGTCGAGATATAATTGGGAAACGAAAGTTTTTCCTAGGAGTTCTAATCCCTAACTCCATGATTCCCAACGAAAAGGTTGGAAATCGTTGGTTCAAAACGTGAAAGTCAATTAAATCTCTTGTGGGATTTTATTGAACGTATTAATTAGTCACTTTTGAAAATCGCAGGTTTGAAATATGAATTTAAATAGAAACTCTATCACCATGGTTTATTTTTCACAGGCTTACTCAACAACGAAAGGTATTAAAAAATCAAAATGGTTATTTAATTATTAGCATTTTATGAGGAAGATTCTTTCTTATATCAGGACAAGTCATTTGACTCTGCAGTGGACGCCGATGATGCCGTTTATTACCCGCAGGAATTTTTGAACTGCCTTGAGCCATCTGGAATGCCTTTTCATATCTTGAAGTTAAAGAAATGATCCCCAATAATGCTTCTGCGGAATCTGGACCCGCCAAAACTATGCAATAGAACAAGGCTCTGGGTCAAAAATATTTTACCAAATGTCATCGAAGCCATGGTATTAACGGGAAAGGCAAAAGGAGTGAACGTATTCATACCTGGCATACCGTTGTAAAAACTGGCCTATCATTCAGCTTCAAACAAGTCCAGTTCCCAGTTAGACTGGCATTTGCCATGACCAACAACAAAGTTCAAGGACAAACCTTTAAGTTTGCAGGCGTGAATTTAGAAAGTTCTTGCTTCTCTCATGGCCATTTGTATGTGGCATGCTCAGGAGTAGAAACTTCACAAAATTTGTATGTTTTAGCTCCGGGAGAAAATCAAAAAATATAGTTTACAAGCAAGCATTGCGGTAAACCCTAATAAATGAGGATAATGTCATTTAATTTGCTAACATTTTCATTGTTGCCTAGCGTCTAAGAGTAATTTTTAGTTTTTCTTTCAAACTGTACATATTTCAAACGGTACATATTAACTGTACATCAATTGTGGACACTTAATAATCACCTTCTGAGACGTTGTCCGCCAGGGCCACCCGCCCGGAGGGCCTAGCTGCGAAGGTACGCCGGAAGCAGCTATGACATATATAATGCAATGATTTTTTTTCTTGCATAATGCAATGAATTTACTTCTTTCACAGTGAAGAAACAATATATAAGATTCACGGCCCTATATGTTCCGGTGTAATTTTTATCAAGTTTTGAATCCCGAGCAACGCCGTGTAATTACTGTTAGTAAGTAATAAACAAGAAACACGCAAGACAGTTTCCTACTTCTGTTGAGTTTGTTTACCGAATTGAGGAGTATCTCAAATTGTATCTCAAATAAAAATTTATAAAATGGTAAGAAATAAAACAACATAATGGTCTCATTTTCAGAATATGATGTCATACTCTACGTAAAGCTCCATGGTTCCATCGTAGTTATTCGCTGTGTAAAATGTATAGTCATTGCATTATGTATGGAACTGGCCGCCCATATCATGGACTCACATTCAGTATCTGATATCATACGCTCGTAAAGCCTCTGAGTTCAAGAAATGTTTATCCTTAATTGAAACACGTTTGGCAACATTTTATAGCAGCGTTACCCAGAACATAGCTACCTGTATCTAAAGGTGATTATTATAGATAAAGATGGCTATACCCAGAGATAGATAAACATATAAATCAAGGTGTTTATATTATTAATAGGACTTATGTTGGAAAGTTAGAAGTTGTATATTGGTAGTAGAAACTTACTGCTGGCATTCGTTTATCTGAACATGCTCGTGATATTAAAAATAATAAACTGACCACTGATTTTTCACAATTAGTTATTCTGAGACCAAGATACACTTAAACAGGTTTGCATGTGGATTTATTAGTTCTAACCAGAATATAAATGGCTCAGACGGGCAGACGCCAATTTACAGTAACCCTGACCCGAGAGGTCAGGAAAATCATAAAAAAGGGGCTAAAGGTGAAACCATGGAATTGGTAAAAAGTTCAACCAATGAGTAAGGGCTGTCGCATTGCCCGGAGGTCAACCAATGATCTCTGAAGAGGCGTATTTAGACCTCAGGCAAAAAGCGGTGGCAACAGGCGGAAGGAAGAGTTCAGAATTAGACGGGATTCATATATACATTAAGTACTACAGATAGATGCACAGAATAGTAGAGAAAAGTAAGACGCTTGGATGAGCAGTGAGCCAAAGACAAAATGCGAATATATGCATTAAGTTCGGCACAGGTGCATAGAGAAGATGTAACAGACGAGATCCGAACATGGATCAAAGTTCTCAATAGTGCAGTCATGGTAGAATATGCGTCAAGTGTGGTGTGACGATATTAAAATCATAAATCATAAATTCATGAAAGGAGGTTCAACAATCAGTGACCCACAAAAGTCTAAAGGCATCATGGAGGTATGTGCATAGTAACATATATAAAACGATATAATCAGTTTTATAATAATAGTTTACCTGGTCTCACATACCCAATCTCTTCATTAAATATAAGAATAGTTATTGTAATTAAAGTATGAATATAATGTTCTTAATAAATAATGCTAATTTAAAGTTAAAATGGGTGCAGTTAATTCTGTAATATTATGTTAATATATTTTATACCCGGAACTCGCACAAAGATAATGTTGTGGGTTTTAATATGCGGCACAATGCAATATTTACGGTTATACAATGTACGACCATGTTCTAAGTTTAATTAAATATGCTTCTTAAATGTTAAGCTTAACCTTATTACTTTCCTTATATACATATAATGTATAAGGAAAGTATTGTGACGGGGTCGAAAATTCGAATTCGAGTTTTCGACGGGAGAGCACGTGTCAAGCATCCCTGAACACACGAATCAGGCGTTTTTGAGGTGATGTCTGTGTGTGTGTCAGTCAGCGTGTCAGTGAGACGATAACTGACGAACGAATGGAGCGATTCGAACAAAATTTGGTACAAAAATTACAATCCATGAATACTGGAATCCTATTGTTTTTATACGCAATCGGATGATCAGAACTCCCTAAATTTTCGAGTGAAATTTTGAAAAAAATCATAAAAAAATTAAAACTTTTAATAAAGTTACGTAAATAGTCATTTCCTACGTAATTTTTCATTAGAAAACGATTGACATAAATTTAGAACGCTAACATGAACCGTTCTCGAGATATTGCACATTTTTCAAATGAATTTATCAAAAAGTCCCATAAATTAAAAAAAATATTAACTGTTGAGAAACATGTTCACTTTTCATATGTAATATCATGCGATAAATTTGGAGACACCACTCTCGTGCATTTAGCTCGTTCCATTCATGAATAAAGATACTTTGAGTAAAAATTTTGTATTTGAAAGCAAATAGTCATTTTTCTGCTATAAGAATAACTTATTTCTCCGTCCATAACGCTTGGCGAGATTTTGGCGGCGAATTTGGCGGAATCTCGCCAACTTGGCGACTTTTTTAAATGTTGCCAAATTAACGAAAATCTCGCCAAATGGATTAAATGACGCTAAATCAATGAAAATGACGACTAATTGATGAAAATTCAAAGTCTTGGAAAGAATATAAGTATCTATTATAAAGTTAACCTATTTCTTTTACTGTAACAGTAGTAAATTCATTGTATTATATATGGAAAATCATGTGCTGCCCACATCAGATTTTTTTTTAAATGTGCACCACAGTTATTAATGATAATTTTACCCCTATTTTTGAAAAAACTTTTCTTTTAATTCATTGCAATAATCCCCGCAATATTTTACTTTTTTAATCCCTTTTAATTCATATTTATGGTAGCTCTATTTGTAATTACGATCATGTTCAGCCCCCTAGTTATGCCGGGCCTTTCATTCTCGACGTGTATTAAAACCCTTAGATGATTTTCTGGAAAACTTATGTTTTGTTTCTAATGAAGCGATTATTGGTTTGCCTGTTTATTTTTGCACATATTTTGTAAATTTGGATCATTATAGTTGCTTGACGTATTTATATACTTATTTGTAATTTACGATAATTTTGATTTCGATTTATCCCACTTTCCATATGTAAATTTTGTGTTTGCGATTTTGGGCTATAGATAAAGACTCATGTATTTTATTTTATTAACATTGCCACTGATGATGGACATTTTGATGTCCGAAAGCGCTCTAGCACTATGTGTAACAGTTAGTGGTTCGTCATTAATGGTGACAGTTTACAATGTATGTATGGTCTTTGCAAGAAAATATTTTTATACAATATATCTGACAAGATCATAGATTGAAGTTAATCTATAAACTTGCCTGCCGGCACATAAATACGTACTTGAATACTTGGATTTCCATCTGCTCTGTTCAAATCTTTAAGTTCATTTAACTTCCTATTTTTTATTGTAATAAAACAAAACGCACCGTGCTTATGCAGCAATATTTCCCCAAGGAGATTATTAGACCACGTAAACCATGATATGAATTAAGCATAGGGGGTTGGATACACCACTAAGGATTTCTACATACGGTTAAAGAGATGTCACTTCCAATTAAAAGATATACATTTTCTTAGCAACATCTACTTTTCTGGATCGGCATATATATAAAACGCAGCTGATGATTGATATGGATTCAGCATTAAACTCCGTAAGGGACTGAAGGGGTAAACAAAAAATTTCTACTTGTGGTGTTTTCAACTTCCTGTTGAAAAATTTTCTTTGAAGCAAATTGTCATAATTGACTATAAAGCTTTGTTGATGATTGTAACCCGTACGAAATAAGTGTGGATGTTCTATAGATTGAGCTTTGATGATGACTATAAATTATATAAAATAAGTGTAGATTTGTTATAGATAGAGTTTTGATGATGATTGTAAACTCTACAAAATAAGTGTGGATATGCTATAGAGCTTAGATGATGACTGTAAACTGTACTAAATAAGTGTAGATTTGTTATAGATAGAGCTTTGATGATGACTGTAAACTGCACGAAATAAGTGTGGATATACTATAGTCAGAGCTTTGGTGATTACTGTAAACTGTACGAAACAAGTGTGGATTTGCTATAGATAAAGCTTTGATGATGGCCGTAAACTGTACTAAATAAGTGTGTAAAACAGTATAAAAATGCTTAATATAACCGTTGAAATTGAAGTGTACACATCACTTACTGCTATATAAAACCTAGTTAAAAAATTAATTTCTTGTCTTTAAATTTGATATCTAAATTAACTTTGTAGTATAATCATATCGCATTGTACTAACATGTATCTTTATTCACCTTCAATAACCTGTGAATCAAGATAAATTACGAAGAATGATGATTAAACGCCCCCTCACGTTCTAGAAACGTCAATGCCAACTTTTGTGTATTAATTTATCTGCCTGATAAATTACCCAAGTACGTGCTGGGGAATAGATACTTATATGCGGCGAAGAAAAAAAGGTATAAAGCAATATAGATACATTGTATGTTACGCAGGGCCGCTTATATAGATCATCCTCTACAAATATTTATCAAGGCCCTCTCCTTCCATATTTGACTTTCCTCTTGTGAATTTTTCACGTCTTCTTCAGTCTCAAAACCAAAATATTGGAAGTTCAAGACTTTCTTAGAAGTCCGGGCTCTGCCAGCAGAATGGTGTTTGTCTCTCCCTATAGGGTTGCTCTGTATTAAGTATATATATGTTACGTTTTTTGTACATATGTATACGTAACTTCATTAACTCTATTTTATAATTGAAATTTGATATGGGGCCGGGAAAAGAATTTTCAGCCAGTCTATCTATCTAATTTGCACTAAATTGATTGATTTAATGATTGATTTGGTTTATTTGTTCAAGCGTATTTCAGCCTCACTTTGCTTATTTTAACTCGAACTATCTTCTAAACTAAAAAATATATTTACTGACAGTAAGTGGTAAAAATGCTCAATTGGAAAACCAGTTTCTAGATCAATATTTTTTTTTATATAAAACCTTCAAGGAATCGTCTGATCAAATTCAAGATGATTGAAATTTTTTTGCTTTTCCAGCTGGTAATGCTTATATCGCAAAAACTAAAAGTGTTAGCTACAAACAGTAAATAGCAATTTGTAGCCCTTTAAAATCCTTATAATTCAGTTTGGGATCAAGTTCTTAGTTTTTGAAATTTGGTGACTGTAATTTCAATATTTTAATATGTTTAGCTGTTTTGAAAAGGCGGATCTAATTTCGATATTTTAATGTTTTTGAAAATATCTAAAGATAAACAACCCGCAAAGAAATATGTTATTCACCCCCAAACCATCTCAATTTCAACGGTCAAGAGTCACTGTCGATTATCTATGTATATTATCCATAAATACAATTAACCTGCCGATCCGGTGGCCGAGCGGTCAGGGGCATGCTTTTCCGTCTGATCGCTGGATTGCCGGGTTGCGGGTTCGAATCCCGCCAGCGGGCAGGGATGTTGTCACGTCGAGGCCAAGTCAGACTTCCGCTCTTCGGAGATCCTCTATAAAAGTGAAGCTGCAATTCTCCTCCCCTTCGCCATGGGATACCCTGGGGGGGTCTTCTGGACGTGGTGCGTAGGAGCTCCTCCACCACGGGGGAATTAGTAACGAACGAACAAATAACCTTAGCTGGTGGAAATAATCAACTTTAAGATACATAGCAACATCCCTTAACACTTAAATATTAGCAGTTATACAATTAATTTAGTTATTTTTTATTATTCAGCAATAAATCAGACTGTTCTATTGTGTTAAAGTAAATGGTCATTAATACTATTGATCCAGAATTATATTAAAGAAAAGGTAAAATTAAGAATTGAGCTACAATGAAAAAAATTACTGTAAGAAACAATAAACTGTAAACGTAACACAGGAAAATAAGTTTCATAATGTGACGCATTAAAGATATACAATCGCCGATGAAACTTTGCCTGTCTGCAACAGTACCAATTGTAGAACTGTTTTCAGTCGCCATGTTTTCGTGACATCTTCCCTTTAAGCGGTGCTTCACGTTTATACCATCATCTGAGATGCCAACTGAAATTCCATATTCTAAGTTCCAGTTACCTAGACGGACTGCCAATGACAACGTGTCTTCGTCTGTGACTGCCGCCATTGTCCCAGGAGCATTTGACATATTGTTATCTGAATGATTTTCATCACCGGGTAGTGCATTGTCGATTTTAAGTTCAACACTACCATCTAAACTATTCAGATGGAACATATATTTCAGATGGAAGTTTTGATGTGTGATTACGTTGGTGTATAAATCAGATGTCAAAATGCTGTGGTTCATATGCTGTAAGTTACCTTCATTATTTACCAAATCTGCCCTTTGGATATCATTGGAGCAATCTACAGATGTTCCTCTCATATTTTCACTGTAATTTAGAACAGTATCTGCTGATACGCTATCCTCCTGCGGGACATATATTATTACATTGGTATATAAATCATGTGAAAAAGTACTATTAATCATCTTGTGTACGATATCTTTACTATTTTCTAAATCAGCATTTGTAAGATCATTGGCGCAATCTCCAAATGTTCCTGTATGTTCAACACTGCTCATGTTTTCACTATTATTTAGAACAGTATTTGCTGATACACTATCCTCCTGCGGGGCAGATATTATTACACTGGTGTATAAATCATGTGAGAAAGTATTATTGATCTTCTTGTGTACGTCATCTTTACCATTTTCTAAATCGGTATTTTTAAGATCATTGGAACAATCTCCGGATGTTCCACTATATTCAATATTGCTGATATTTTTATTATCATTTAGAACAGAAATTGCTTGATCATCCTCCTGTGGGATTGATATCATCATATTGCTGATAGAATCATATGAGAAAGTATTATTGATAGTCTTTTTTAAGCTATCTTTGATATTTTTTAAATTGTAATTTTGAAGATCGTTAGAACAATCAGTAGAATCTTCTTCGAACTCAACCCCATACACACTTCTAATGTCATCGACACTATTATTCAAGGTAGCATTTGATGGCAGAGTGCCATTCTGTGGGGAAGACATTATAACATTGGTGTATAATTCATATGGGTGAAAATTATTGATCATATGTCGTAAGTTATCTTCGCTATTTTCTAAATCTTCATTTTTGAGATCATTGAAAGAACCGTCAGAACCTTCTCCCAGTCCAATATTATCCACGCTCCTATATCAGTCTTTTGCAGAATTAGACATCAATTTTGAAATTAAATTATCTATAATGATCTTATATTACCTAATTAATATACTGTATTTAAAAACTTTGTTGACCTTTGCATTTTTTATTAAAATTGCAGGTATATATCAGTTGATTTGAAGCATCCATTTCATTTCTGTCTATCTTCATTTATAAAAATTTATTAGTTTATCTCTCATATGCAAGCCACTGTATTCAACTATTTATATTTATGTAGAAAACTTCCTGGGATTTAAAAAAAATTTTGCCTATTTTTATGAAACAAATAACTATTACGATTAGGAATTTTGAATGTACTATTTTATAAGAAATATATGATGCCAGATATTTACGGCTTGATTGTAATATTATTCTTAGAAAAGCAAACGCAAGACTATAGAGGTAAAGGGAATAACTAACTCCATGAGCTACATTTCTTTAATTTTTAATGCACGATCTTCATTTGTTTCGTAAAAATTGAGATATAATTCTCATTAATGGAAGTTCCATGGAGTTAGTGAGATTATCTTTACATCTTTACGTACGTGGTTAGTCCATTTGAACTTGTTTTTACAGTTTTATTTAGGTTGCGTTCTCTGTGTGTTTGTTTGTTTGGGTCAAATCTTGAAATACATTTTTGACCCACATCTACCGAGCCAATTTTCTTGAAATTTAAGACACACACGTATTTGCAATGATAGTACAATATTTCATCAAATTTAGGGTGTTAATGGCCACTATCAATCTGATCAATTAATCTGTTAATGGCCACTATTAATCTGGTCAATTAATCGGTTAATGGCCACTATCTAATTAAAACTACCTGAGCCCATTGCCGAATCCAGTCCATGTTTTTAAAAAGTCTAGGAAAAGTTGGTTCGTGACCACTATCAATTTATACTATCTCAAGACACTGATATACACTATACAATCTGTCCAATATTACATTATATTGCACAGTGTAGGAGAGGTCGGATGGTGGTATTTATTACACTACTTGGTTAAATTGCTACATATTCCATTTGCAGGGTTCCAGGCTATTTTTTAAACGGGCAAATAAAGTCAGTGCGTGGCCATAAACTAATACAATTTACAAATGATGCATTATCCCACTTTTTCAAATACTGTAGGAAAGGTCAGATGATGGTCGCTATTGATTCATATAAATGTGGACGCAATGTTTGGTATACCTCATGGGAATCGACTACATAGGTCTGTTTCTGAAATCTTCCGATGATGGATTCTGTATATAGATCTATAGCATGGTAGTAAATAACGTATAATAACGTAGATAAAACCATGTTGACCAATTACATAACTAGAGTATTGACGATACAGGTCATTTGTAAAATACTGTCATATAAATGTGAGTCAAATAGCGGTTTACGGCGACTCCGAACAGTTATTTGGGTATCCCGAAGTGGATAAGGACCTTTCGGATCTTGATTAAATTCATCTCTTCGAAATGTGTGAAGCCGAATCTTTGAGTGAGCTAATAATGGTTATTGTTGAGACCCAGACCGTCCGACCTACTAGAAAGGTGTAAGGTAACCGTTCGGACGGCCGGGAAGTGCCACCCAATTTAGACCTGAACCCATTGTGGGAGGCATCCACAGGGACCGTACCCTCCTTCCCCTACTACCAACCTCTCGGAAGGACTTACGGACCCACATGTTTAACGTGATCGTACTCCGCATGAACACGGCGGCAGTTGTGGCAGCGGGCAAATCCAGCGTGCCAACCACCGGGCTACCGTGCCCGAAATCTACCAACAGGACGCGGTATTCCCAGGGGGTCACCCACCCAAGTACTAACCGCGCTCGATGATGCTTGACTTCGCTGATCTAACGAGAACCGGTGTTTTCAGCACGGTAGGGCCGTTGGGCCCGCTAACAATGGTTGTTGATGTTGAAACCCAGACCGTCCGACCTACCAGAAAGGTGTAAGGTAACTGTTTGGACGGTCGGGAAGTGCCACCCAATTTAGACCGGAACCCAGTGGGGGAGGCATCCACAGGGACCGTACCCTCCTTCCCCTACCACCAACCTCTCGGAAGGACTTTCGGACCCACATGTTTAACGTGATCGTACTCCGCATGAACACGGCGGCAGTTTTGGCAGTGGCTGGAATCGAACCCGGGTCTTCCGAGTGCAACTCCAGCGCGCTAACCAATGGGCTACCGCGCCCCCGCTAACAATGGTGAAGTAGTAAACTATAATTAAACCAGACTCGGAGTTTAAGATCGAGCAAAATATTTATTCTTCGAAAAGCCATTCTAAAATCTACAACCTGCATATCTCTGGAATGGTGAGGAGGCATGTATTAAGTTCTTTTGCTGCTCCGCATCATCTCTCATCTCTACTAGCTTCTAGAGCTCCTCTCAATGCAACTCCTCTTACGGTGTGTTTCGTGGTTGTCTCACCCTATCATCTCAAATTTTCATATATATATTCCTCTAACCTGCCCTGATAATACGACCACCCTAACCTATTTCCTCAAATTTTGTCTAGGAATTCATAACGACGCTTAGATCTCCGCGCAAACTTAACTCTTTGAAATCTTAGTCCCCTCGATCTGATTGTAAACCTAATGCTTTGGAGTGGCGACACGTCACAATTTCAAAACTAATTACCAACAAATGACAAATCTCAAACAGATCCAAAAGTCATTTTATTATACAAATCATCCTACAGACGTAAATACAGCCAAAGCCCTTTCGTACATCTTCCATGTTCATCCTCAGAGGCAATACAATTAGAAAGATGCCAACGTGCTTAAATACAATTCAATACTATTAAGTAAAATTTGCATAAACTACCCTTTCCCAATTCGTGAATAAAGATAACTTTCGCTCCCTTTTTGAAAAATATTTTCTTTTAATTAGCTGTAATAACCTCCGTTCTATCTTACTATATGAATACCTTTTTATTTATATATATCGTTCTTCCATTTGTAATTTTGACCCTGTTCAGGTCTTAAGTTATGCCTGGCGACTCGTTCTCGATTCCCTGCATGTTAAACCTTTGCATAGTTACATTGATTCATAATTATTTTCTAAAATACTTATTAGATTTTTAAACAGTTTTTTGAAGTATTTATCTTTGAACTTTGTATAAATTATAATTTAAAACCTGATTCATAATTCACTATTTTATGCGGCTGACATTTTCATGATATGCAAATTTTACTTAACAGTATTGAAGTGCATTTAAGCGCGTTGGCATCTTTCTAATTGTATTGCCACTGAGGATGAACATGGAAGATGTTCGAAAACGCTTTGGCTGTATTTACGTCTGTAGGCTGATTTGTATAATAAAATGACTTTTGGATCTGTTTGAGATTTGTCACTTGCTGGTAATTACTAATGCTTTTATCCTGGCTCCTTGACCACATTCTGCTGGTGATGAAAGTCGTATTGGCTTGGTTTTCGAATTTGCAGCTGCTCGTCTGTACTCGGGGGTCTATAACTTCGCAAGAGTCAGACATTTCTAACAGTACAGACATAAAAGGGTGTAGCAGTCGGTGTGCCCAGAAACAGACCCAAGGCGTATTTTGCGACCGCACAGAAGACTAAGACGTGTTTAGGATCTTATCTAGGGCGTGTTATGCCCGCTTAGCATGCGGGAAACAGTCGCACGTCTGATCTCGCAGCGGACGACTGCGCCATTTGAAAATTTGAATAAATTAATGAAATTAATACCAGATTTAAATTCCGGGTAACGTCAGGTGCCTTTTCTGGTAACATATAAATCTTATAATTATCCAAAATCGATATTAAGCAAATTTGTAGATGAAAAATGAGGATATAGGCAAATGAAAAAGTTTCGGCAATTTCGCATGATATATATTTTATAAGAGGCAATAACATAGTCATGACATACATAAATGACGTAACAATGTAAAGAAATGACGTGAAAAATTCATGATGAACATGGATGAGCATGGATGAATGAACATGGAAATGCACACCGAGATGAAACTGTGCCATTTTTCAACTCTCTACTTGATCTGGAAGCTTAGAACGAGTCCGTCTCATTTGATAGAATGCATGAGTTCGTGCCCTGGACCGACTAGCATTTCTAAAGTTCGTTTAAGTTTATGAATTGTCCTATTTTTATGTACTATGAAGTGAAAAAAATGTTTTCAATTGGACAAAAGTACAATTAGTCGAGCCTATTGGGAGCACTAGGGCAGTCCGGTGCACCGGCTGGAACGAAAGACCTCAAGAAGCAATCTTTGGAGGTTGGTGAGCGCTAGCGACCAAGGAGCGGACCCACAATGGCCGTATTACGCCTGCGTAACAGGCGGTATGACACAGCTAGCGATGAAAGCTCATGCAGCGGCAGCGAAAAGAACACGAATTACAGGAGTTGGCGAGCGTAGCAAGCAGGGGACGGACATCCCTAGTTAAACAAAATTCGCAATTTCTAGATTTATATACTCCGTAATATTTAGATACAAATCATCCCGTAACTTTATCAATTTTACGAATCTGAAACTTGAAATGCAGAATTAATTTGCGATCAAACGCTGTGTTGTCAAAGCGATGAGAAAATGCTGGTGAAAATCCGTTTCCGAAAAGTTTGCTGTTAAATAATTAATCGAAAATATGCTGATACACCGCTTATTAAATGGGCTATCGATGTGAACTTTGTTTCGTTACCGTTACATTAGCTTTGTCCTGGAGTTCGTGTACAGACAATAAGCTACTCTTTGATTAGCTATTCACATACTAAATCATTCAATTAATTTTCAGTTCCATAGTTTTAAGATGAAGCATTGAGCCCGATTTCAGCGTTTAATGAAGTTTGTCATAGAGTAATTGTAGACATTAATAGATGATATATCAAAGAATTATAGCGGTTAACATGAACGCATCGTTTAATGAAGTTTGGCAGACAGTAGTTGTTTGACATATTAAATGGGCATTCACTGGAGAATGACTTTAATCAGATGGTGTTATAGATCAGGGAGTTATAGAACTGCAGTTCTTACTTAGTGGTTATTAGACACTGTTTTTTCGCCTGAAGAAGAGGACTAGAAAACGCCTTCGAAGCAATTATAGGCAGTTCTTCTTTAGTGGTTGTTAAAAGAAGACATTGTCCTTGGCCTGAAGAAGAGGACTATAAAACGCCTTCGAAACAATTATAAACAGTTCTTCCTTAGTAGTTGTTAAAAGAAGACACTGTTTTTTGGTCTGAAGAAGAGGACTGTAAAACGTCTTTGAAACAATTATAGGCAGTTTTTTCTTAGTGGTTGTAAAAGAAGACACTGTTTTTTGGCCTAAAGAAGAGGACTAGAAAACACCTTCGAAACAATTATAGGCAGTTCTTCTTTAGTGGTTGTTAAAAGAAGACACTGTTTTTTCGCCTGAAGAAGAGGACTATAAAACGTCTTCGAAACAATTATAGGCAGTTTTTTCTTAGTAGTTGATAAAAGAAGACACTGTTTTTTAGCCTGAAGAAGAGGACTATGGAACGTCTTCAAAGCAATTATAGGCAGTTCTTCCTTAGTGGTTGTAAAAGAAGACACTGTTTTTGGGCCTGAAGAAGAGGACTATAAAACGCCTTCGAAACAATTATAGGCAGTTCTTCCTTAGTGGTTGTTAAAAGAAGACACTGTTTTTCGGCCTGAAGAAGAAGACTATAAAACGCCTTCGAAACATTTATAGGAAGTTCTCCCTTAGTGGTTATAAAAGAAGACAGTGTTTTTTGGCCTGAAGAGAAGGAATATAAAAAGACTTCGAAACAATTATAAGCAGTTCTTTCTTAGTGGTTGTTAAAAAAAGACACTGTTTTGGGCCTGAAGAAGAGGACTATAAAACACTTTCGAAACAATTGTAGTCACCTATTTTTCATATGCATGCTTTATTTAAGGAAGTATTGAAAGTTTAATTTTAACAAGCAACAGTTTTATTTATAATGACGATTTAATGAATAGGACACAAAATATACACAAATAATAAATGCAAAGTGCAAAGGCTCCACAACCGTTAAACAGGAACATACTGGAATATCAAGTTATATAGAGCAAATAAATCATCCGAGGCACACATATAAGCTTAAATTAACAGATGGGCATGAAGCAAAAATATCCAGATTATTACAGCAAACATTATTCAAATTGCAAAATTTATTAATTACAAATTTGCCAGTTACATTTAACCGATAAAAATTCTCTTTAACGGTCATCGATCTAGGTTTCATACCCATTTTTCAAACATTAGGAGAAATAATATTCAAGATCTGCGTACAATCGATATGATTGTTGAAACTCTCATGAAAGAAAACCATTAAATATAATTTATTTCTGATATTTAATTCAAACGCTTTTTTCAACGCTGCACTAAATTGAACCATTAGAAAACCCGGGTTAATATGCTAAAATATCGAAATTGTAACCACTGTAGCTTAATCTAAATCTAATAAAGAGTTTGGTCTAAAATCCAATTATATACCTGTGAGGCTAGAATATGTCCTCACATGAGGCATTTTTATTGCAATATTTATGGTGCATAGAACGGCTAACAAAGCTCGAGTCTGGCTGGCGCCGGTGTTTACAACAACGTGAACTTTTAGGTCAAATACTATAAATTTGGGTGTCCCAGGCCAAAGGGGCTGAGAGGGGCCTTGATAAATGTCAAGTGATGCCATTGGGTTCAGAAGAACCAATGAGCACCAAGGAGAAGAAGGGCGGAGCTACCTCCCCCCCCCCCCGCCGAAGGAACCACAAGACACTCGGAGACGAAATGTCGCAGAAGTAAGTCTGACACGAAATGTGTTGTTGAAAGAAGTTTCATTCGAGATGTTGGTGCAGCAGGTTTTGCAGTTGACTATAAGTACGAGATGCAAGCCACACACGAAAGAGTTGTGGCCGTACGGTCAGCAATAAGACGGATGCAAGACTCAGCGTGATGAGCCGAAGATTAAACTGTAAGGTATGTGCTCATTTTCCCAGGTCATAGAAATTATCGAAATCTAATATTGCTGGTCGTATCTCCCCTAGCTAAAATATTAAATGAAAATTGATAATAATTGAAAGTTGATATTGCTGAAAATTAGTGCTTTTGATAAATTGATGTTGTTAATAAATGATATTGTTTAAGTTTTAAATAGTCTAATATTTTTAATATTAATTAATAATTCTTTTCAGGACTTACACAAAAGGTAAAAATAATTGGAGGGTTATTGCGGCACAACAACGAGCGATGTACGTTTAAATGTTAATTCCACGTTATGAGTTCAACGGTCATGTTTTCTATGATTAATAAACAATTAATATTAACAGAACCTTTAAACATAACTCTTTAATTCGTATTGCCATATTACCTTTGTAGGGCTTTCAAAGAGATACAAATTATTGCTTATTATTCATAATAAGCACTTCTCGGTTTTGAGATATAAGCATTATGACTGAAAAACGGAAAGTTTTCAATCTTTTTCAACTTGACAAAGCGATTACTCGAAAACTATAAGAGCTTTTTAAAAATATATATATTTAGTTCTAGAAATTAGATTTCCTAATACATTATATTTGTCGTTTATTATTTATATTTATCTTTTATAGTTTCGAAGCGATTTCGAGTAAAAATAAGAACAATTAAAAAAAAAACTTGTTAGGATAGATACTGTTTGAGGTTATTTTTTGAAAAAAAATTGTTCAAAATATTAAAATATTGAAACTATTTTTATATAGCAAAAATTAAGCACCCATCCACAACAGAAGGTCTTTATTTTACTTCCTATAAGACGTACAAAAGTTTAAAAAAAAAGGCCATAGCGCTTTCGAGCATAAGTACGCTCTTCATCAGTGGCTACACGGAAATAAAATTGAATCGTTCATATATAGACCAGATATAGCGACAAAATTTGCATAAATACAATTTTCAAAAGAATCTACGTTTAAACAAGGATAAACCGTAAAGTATTTTTTTTTTTTTTTAGAGTTTCAAGTTATCCTTGTCTAAACGTAGATTCTTTTGTAAATTGCATTTATGCAAATTTTGTCGCTATATCTGGTCTATATATGAACGATTCAATTTTATTTCCGTGTAGCCACTGATGAAGAGCGTACTTATGCTCGAAAGCGCTCTGGCTTTTTTTTTTTAAACTTTTGTACGTCTTACAGGAAGTAAAATAAAGATCTTCTGTTGTGGATGTGTGCTTAATTTTTGCTATTATAACATCAGACGTGATACCAAATTATTTATTGATATTTTTATATACTCATAATCAGCACCATATACATGAAAAATTATTTACATTTTTATTTCGGAGATATAACCGTCTAAAATGTCCGATTTCCGCCTCAATTACCTCAAGCATCGATGTTATTCACATCTAAATTGCAGGAGGTGGTCAGCCAGATTGTCAGCTGACAAGTCAATTTGATAATCTGAAGGTTGCAGAATGCAGAGTCAACTTCGACAATACGAGCTTGCAATTCCGTTTCACAGTAGTAATCTACGTTTTACCGTAGATGAAGAGTAAAACTTTGGATGGCCAGTATGAAGAATTGGGGTTCTTTAGAATAGCGCACACACAAATCAACCCTGTAAGTTTAGTGTGTGGCGATTGTGCGTCGCCGGGCCCCGAACCAGGGACCCTTTGCTTACAAGACCGACATTATAATCACTGAGCAAAAGCTAGCTCCTCCTCTGTTCTTATAATTCGGGTACAGGCTCCAAACATCTTTGATCAGATGTCTTTGCTGCCGCTCACTCCCTCCGCTGATGATGAAGGCCGGGAGGCGTGTCGCCTCGGCGTGACGGTCAGTCGTGGTCAACCAGGAAGGGAGTTAAAGACCCAGACCGACCGACTCGTCGACAAGGACATGAGTAGCCATTTGGTCGGCCGGAACCAGGAAGGGAGTGTCAAGGCTTCTGACTCCTCATAGAGTTTCGTCCAGAACAGAGCACCAGGCGCGAAGCGGCTTTAATCTCCAATCTCTAGGTGTGGTTCTTATCTTCATACTGTGACATTATTTCATTGGTCCATAGTTGGAAGTTCGAGGTTTTTGATTTACTGTTTTTATTATTTGTCCTAGCTCCTAGTGTGGCAGTTTGTTGCACATTAAGAGTTTAAGCAGTTTGGGGGTTGATGCAGATCTGAGGGTAACCCAGCATTTTAGCAGTTTAGGATTTTAAACATTTTGTAGAAAACCAAAGATCGCGAGTTTTCTTTAATATCAACTGATTAAGGTGGGATGTTCCTAGTACCGAATATCAAAGTTAAGTATCGAGCGGGGTCTCTTACGAGATTTAGCCTTGCGATGATCATAGTCATGCTGATTAAATAATAGTTCATTTGGGACAGATGGCAGATTTTTGTAGAATTTAAGCGCTAGCTTTTTGATTTGGGCTCTAACAGTGTTTATTTTGAAGTCTTTCCTAATTACCGAGTTTCTTAAGTATCGAGGGGCTTTCCTTATAATCCTTAGGGTTTTGATTTTTGAGGTTTTTGATTTACTGTTTTTATTATTTGTCCTAGCTCCTAGTGTGGCAGTTTGTTGCACATTAAGAGTTTAAGCAGTTTGGGGGTTGATGCAGATCTGAGGGTAACCCAGCATTTTAGCAGTTTAGGATTTTAAACATTTTGTAGAAAACCAAAGATCGCGAGTTTTCTTTAATATCAACTGATTAAGGTGGGATGTTCCTAGTACCGAATATCAAAGTTAAGTATCGAGCGGGGTCTCTTACGAGATTTAGCCTTGCGATGATCATAGTCATGCTGATTAAATAATAGTTCATTTGGGACAGATGGCAGATTTTTGTAGAATTTAAGCGCTAGCTTTTTGATTTGGGCTCTAACAGTTTTTATTTTGAAGTCTTTCCTAATTACCGAGTTTCTTAAGTATCGAGGGGGCTTTCCTTATAATCCTTAGGGTTTTGATTTTGTCTTGTCTCTAATAAGTCTACGGTAGTTTTACAGGCATATCCCCATACGTGTGCTGCATACAGCATTCCCGGGCGGATGACCGATTTATAAATTAGGAGTTTATTTTGATAACTTAGATTTCCGTTTCCTATCATTGGGTATAAGGCTCCTATGGTTATATACGCTTTTTTTTATTACGTTCGTTACGTGCAGTTTCCAAGTTAGGTGGGAGTCTATCGTTACACCTAGGTATTTAGTAGATTTTTCCGATTTTAGGGCATGGTTGTTTATGTATAGAGGAGGCGGAGGTTTACGTTTTCTTGAGAAATAAATCCAATGACATTTATTAGGATTTAATTTTATTCGCCATTTTTCCAGCCATGTTTGGAGTATGTCTAAGTGTTGTTGTAGCTGTCTGTGCATTACTGAGACGTAAGGGTGTTTTGCAAGTATCGCGCTGTCGTCTGCATAGAGTGCCAGCTCCGTGTCTGGGGTCCTGGGAATGTCATTTAGATATATGTTAAAGAGTGTCGGGCCCAGGATGGATCCTTGCGGTACACTACTTTTAATGAGCTTGGGTGTAGATAAGTTATTTTTTACTCTGACTTGAAAGTGTCTGTTATTTAGGTATGAAATTAAAAGTTTGACAAGTGCGTCAGGGACTTTTAGAATGATCAATTTGTAAGCTAATCCACAGTGCCACACTTTATCAAAGGCTTTTTGGATGTCAAGAAAAATCGCAGCTGTGGGTGTCTTATTATTAAAACCAGAAGAAATGTACTCTACTACTCTCAGCAATTGATGAGTGGTTGTTGTTGAAACCCAGACCGTCCGACCTACCAGAAAGGTGTAAGGTAACTGTTTGGACGGTCGGGAAGTGCCACCCAATTTAGAGCGGAACCCAGTGGGGGAGGCATCCACAGGGACCGTACCCTCCTTCCCCTACCACCAACCTTTCGGAAGGACTTTCGGACCCACATGTTTAACGTGATCGTACTCCGCATGAACACGGCGGCAGTGGCTGGAATCGAACCCGGGCCTACCGAATGCAACTCCAGCGCGCTAATCAATGGGCTACCGCGCCCCAATTGATGAGTGGTGGAGTGTTTTGGCCGAAATCCAAACTGCTCCGGAATGATAATGTCATTCTCACAAAGGTGCGTATTCAGTCTCTTAAGAATTATTTTCTCAGTAATTTTACTAAGTATCGGTAACAAACTGATTGGTCTGTAGTTGGCTGGAATTGAGGCATCCTCACCCGGTTTATGGATCGCTATAATTATCGCTTCCCTCCATTCTTTGGGGAAATAATTTAGTTCTAGTATTTTATTTATTAAGATGGTCAAGTAAAATATTATATTTAAGGGTAGGTTTTTTACCGCGATATTCCTGATTTTGTCGTGCCCTGGGCTTTTATGGTTTTTAAGGTTTTTGATAATCTCTACTATCTCTTGCGGGGTGGCTGGGTTAATCTTAGCCGTGACCGGGGAATTCCTGAAATTGTTTAGAGTTTGCCTAACCATTCTTAGGGTGTCATGACACATTAGATCGTGGTTTGGTTCAAATTGCTTTTCGCAATGCCTAGCAAGCGCTTCTGCCTTTTCTTCGTCTGAGTACGCGATATTAGCGCCATCTATTAATGGCGGGAGTTTAATTTGAGGTTTTCTGAGTCTTTTAGCGAATTGCCAGAGCGATACGTCTTCCTGGCTAAGGGATTCGATTAATTCTTTATACTGTTGCTGCTTTTCTGCGACAATTTTTTCACTGACTTTACACGTGAGTCTATTAAGCTCCCTTTTAAGGGTAGGGTCTCTGTTAGCCTGCCATGTCTTACGCATTCTATTTCTCTGTTTAACTAACTGTTTGACATGGTGGGAAAATGTTGGCATTTTTGATGACTCACGATGTGTTGTTGCAGATGCAATAGCTCTCCTGATTTCTGTTGTGAGTGTGTGCGTGGCAGAGTCAATATCCGCCGTGCTCATAATGTTGGGTACTGCTAAGTGCGGCTCGAAGAGTGCTCTTTTGAATACGTTCCAGTTCACCCTCTCTTGTCCCAGAGAGGCTGGAAGGGGAGTGTTCAAATCGAATGTCACCAATACCGGTAGATGATCCAAGTCGAATTCATCCAGGGTATCAATTGTGTGAGCGTATTCTATGTTTCTCGTTAGGACAAAGTCTATGAATGAGCCATTGGCACCTGAGAAGCAGGTTGGTCTCGACGGTGCAATGATGTCAGTGTTTTTTGTGTTTAGCAATCTATGTATCTGTGTACCGCGTGTGTTGGCTCTCCTGCTGCCCCACGCTCGGTGGAGTGCATTGAAGTCGCCCGCGATTATTGTGTTTGGATATCGCGAGAAAAACAGTTCCAGCTGCGCAGCTACATTTATACCACTCAAGTTTTTGACATATATTGAAGTTAGGATAAATGGGTTTACATTTTTTATTTTAATTTTTATACTAGTATTTTTTATACCTTGAAGATTTTTGTTGTTTATTTCCTCGTGGGGAATATTACTTTTAATATATATTGCTGTTCCTCCATGGGGATTTCTAGCAGTTATATTTGAACTAAGGGTATGATAGCTATTATAGTTTGCTATATTTAGTTTTTTGTTTTCTCTAACTTTAGTTTCCTGGATTAGCAGGGCATCTACATCATTTTCATTTACGTATCTCTTAAGTTCATTTATTCTTGGAGATATGCCGTTCGCATTCCAAAATATTATTTTAAAACTTTCTTTTTGGGACCTATTCATGGCGGGTTTGTTTCTCACTGTTTTTATTAAATTCCGCGATTAATTTAAAAGACTCAAAGACCATTTGCATTGGATCGCTCTTTTTTTGAATAAACTCAGCGAGCTGCATCAACAGATGTTTTATATCGTCTAGGTTGAACATACTGATAAATCCCCTGACGAGGTTGAGGATTTCATCCATCTTTTCATCATTGGATGTATCAGCAAGTTCAGTCTCAGCTTCCAATTCCTCAGTCTCAGCTACAATTTCCTCAGCCTCACCCGCGGTTTGATCTGTTTTGTGAGTATCCTTTTGGACCTCGGTAGTCTTTTGTTTTTTTTCAGCCGATTTGTCTAACTGCTGTGTTTGCGCGAGCTCTTCTCGGGCGCGTTTAGTTTTCTGCCATTCTTGAACCTTTTTTTCTAATCTTTGTTTTGCTTTTCTTGCCTCTTTGGCGGCTTTATCAATTGCTATCCTCTGTTTTATGTCTTCATGAGCTATTCTCACTTCCTCCACAGTCATTTCTCTGGAGGTCGACGGTTTAGGGGCCTGCTCTTGCACCGATCTGGTAGGTGCTGAAGTTTGTGTTCTTTTAACCTGTGGCACAGAGTGCGAGGAGCCCTGATGGGGTGTCTGAGGGTTTAGACCGAGGGCCTTTTGCCTCCAAGGGGGTATCTGATTTTTGGGGGGAGGCGGGCATACCCCGGTGCCTTTCCTCTGTTCCAGGGGTTCTTCGGTCATTGCCTGAAGTTCGCCGGGTCATCTCCATTGCAGTTAGCACACGTTGCCTTCTCCGTCCTTGGTCTTTGGCAGTCCCGTGTGAAGTGTTCTTCAGCACACTTAAGGCACTTTGGTGGCATGCTGCAATTCTCAGAGGAATGATTGAATTGCTGGCACCGGTAGCAGATTTTGAAGCCCCGTGCTCTGAAGGCCTCTACCTTCACAGCCAAGTATCCTAATCTTGTCAGTCGATATACCCTCTGCCAGTCTTCCGTAGGCCTAATGCTGACTAAGAAGATCGGCAGGGGCAATCTCGTTTTTGTGTTTCTCAGTTGAGAAACCCGGACTACATCTAATCCTTCGGATGTTAGAGTGATTTTTATTTCCTCAATGTTATAGTTTGTTGGTATCCCCTTCAAAACTACCTTTTTGGGCCTTTCCGTCTTTAAGTTTGAACTGTGGAAGGGGATTTTCCCACTAGATAAATGGCGTTGTACAACCCTATAGGCGTCAGCGTCATTTGGAATCAATTTTAGTATGTCTCCTGTGATCTTGCCAGATACTTTATTACCTGAGATTTCATTTAATTTTTTAAGGAGAGCCTAGTAATTGTCATTAAACTTGATGAAAAAACATTCCGCTTTTGGGTCTTTTTTCTCAACCTCTACACTATTTTGCCTGTCACTATTTTGAACCGTTTTTGGTTTTGGTGCACTTTTGAACACTACAGGTTGCGCGACAATTTCAGCATAACTCTTAGTTTTAACATTATCATTTACATCATTATCAATTTTTTCACTACAATCCATGTTATCCTGGTCATTAGATTTTAAGTTTAATTCTCCATTCTGGTTTTTAGTAGGAGCATCCATAGTGGATTGCCCCTCTATCTTCCTCTTTTTATTTGGATTTTCAACAGGTTTAAGTTTATCTTCATCTTTAATTTCTTTAATTAAGCCTAGTTCTATCATTTTACATTTAATTACATCACTAGAATTACTTCCTTCACAGATATAAATCTCATTTAAATTACTAGCATAAAACCTATCCAAATTCTGGACCAACAAAAAATAATTTACAGAAAGAAACGAACCCAGAATCCTGGAGACTTGGTCCTCGTCCCGTCCGAGTAGTACATTCGTCAGTAGCTCCCTGATGTGTAGCGTCAGAGTGTAGATTGCCAGTGCACAGAAGTTCACAGCGTTTTTCACTTCTTCCTTCCAAGCGGGCATCAATCCATCCTTGGGCAGAGTATCACAATATTCAATCATGGCATCCCTGAGAGGCCGCAGACCATCTTCGTCTAGCTCACCAGCAAGTCCGCGAGTAGCTTCCGTGTCGAATGCATCCAAATCCATATCGTCAGCGTAGAGACGATCAAAGCAATAGCACTACCACGTGGGAAAAACACACGTGGCACTCCAAAGTTGAAAAAGCACGAATCCAAAATGGCGAGAAATCCGTACACAACAAAGCTGTAATTGCTTAGCCCGACGTGCTCTATCGTAACTAGATATAACACGCCAAATTTAAGCAAGGAAAGTCACCACAATCAAAAAGCAGCAGCTTCACAAAATCACAACCTCGTAGCTCGGAGTCTGGGCTCCGAATCTATACTGCTTCTGACTCCGTGTGGTGCTGCCATCTCATGTTGAGAGGCGAAATCGTTGGAGAGGAAGGTTGCATGTTTCAAATGTCCAGTCATCATTATGGCGATTGGGAGTCGCTGGGCCCCGAACCAGGGACCTTTTGCTTACAAGACCGACATTATAATCACTGAGCAAAAGATAGCTTCTCCTCTGTTCTTATAATTCGAGTACAGGTTCCAAACATCTTTGATCAGATGTCTTTGCTGCCGCAAGTGCAAATGTGTTGGAAGTTTAAAAGTGACCCTAGTAAGACTAGCACGGATTCAATGGACTCTGATATATTGAGCGCCGATACCAGATCAAAAGGTCAACGACAACGTAGGAAGCTAATCTGGAGGATAAAAGCATCAGCAGGAGAATAACCTGAGGTAAAAATAGCAGGAGGCGGTCAGTTAGATTTTTGGTTCCACGCCAATCTGACATTAGAGGGTGGAAAATGCAGAGTCCACTTCGATAATAAGAGATTGCAATTCCGCCCCAGTCGATCAACTGTAAAGAGGCTGGTCAGTACAAAGGTTCGTGATTCCAACGTTCCACAGCTTTGATTTCCGAGATATTGATTTACCAACTATTTGGCGATATTTGAAAAAAAGTCGTCAGGTTGGCTATATTTTGCAAAACTTGTCTTCAAGTTCGAGAAATCGTCACCAAATTTGTCGTGGAGTGGGACAGACAGACAGAAAGAAGAGCTTAACAAATATTTTTGAAGTGTTTGGTAAAAAGCCTTACTGCCCCAACCGGGAATCGAACCCTGGATCTCCGAACGGTTCGGAGATCCAGGTCCAGGGTTCGATTCCAGGTTGGGGCAGCAAGTTTCTCTGACAGCAGCTTATGTTATATATATATATGTATATATATATATTATATATATATATATATATATATATAATATATATATATATATATATATATATATAATATAATATATATATATATCTATAATATATATATATATTTATAATATATATATATATATATATATATATGTGTGTGTGTGTGTGTGTGTGTGTGTGTGCGTGTGTGATCATCAAAATGTTATAAATGAATTTGAAGAGGAAGGGAACGTGTTATTAGTTGTAAAAATTTTGCCATACTTGTTTTACAAAAGTTTACATACAAAAGTTAAGAGTTTACATACAAAAGTTTAAAGTTTACATACAAACGTACAAAAGTTTTTACTAAAAACATTTTTGAAGCACCTATTTCTCGGGACCTGCAATAGATAGAGCTTAAGGTTTCAGCATTAAATTTCGGAGTACTATAGGCGTTCACTAAGGACTTCCTATTCTATTTCTATTTCCTGTACAAAAATTTCTATTTTACTCGAAACTACTATTTCTCAAGATTGGTTATAGATAAAGTTTGGATGACAACTGATATAGATTCAGTATCAAATTCTGAAGGAGATAGTCTGGGGGTGGGTAGTACAAAAGATTTATATTTCTGGTTGTTTCTTAGGATAGTGTATGAATAGAGCTTAGATGATGATAATGGTTCAAACCTTTTCCTTGAAACATTTATTTCTCAGGATCAGCTACAGATATAGCCTAGATAATGACTGATATGGATTCAGTATCGAATTCACCAAGTATTTCCACTTCCGTTCTGGATGACTTCCGGTTTTTGGAAATTCTTATGACAGAATCAAATAAATGTGCAAAAGTGTATAAAAATATTTTAGAGTTCAGTAGAAATGAAATGTAGACACCATTTACCACAATATAAAGTTCCTTTCATAAATTTCACTGAAACTTTTTCTTAAATGTAACACGATCGTTCGATTTCTGAAAATGATAAACTTTTCAGACTGCATATATTTTGAAAAATCTTCTAATCTAATGAAAATTCATTGAAATAAAAAATAAAATTCCACAATATTTCAAACTAAAATATCTCGGAACTAAAATTTTATTTTCATCTTCCCTCGCTAACAATGTCACTTCTGCGCTTCTTTCCGGCTGCTATTTATTACACGGTGGATGATCACTTTAATTAGCAACGGTCGGTAATGATTCCCCGGGATTCATTCTCACGAGAGCCCATTCAGGGACTTGGAGCGGAAGAGATTCATTCCGGATTAATCATCTCTCGGAATGCGATACTCGAAAATAAGGGGAGGGATATAATGAGTTTTATTTAGCGAGAAAAATTCGAGATTTTTATGTAAAATTCGGGAAATTTTACATTTCTATTGAGAGTTGTGAATTCGAGAATTTCAAATGAGGAATCATGGAAGAACAAATGGTCATGGCGCAGAGTTCCTAGGAAATATTTTACGTACCTCAATAACTTTGTAAGGAAAGGTATAAAAATATATAAGCGAGGTCTATCTGGAGTAAATTTACTATATATAGACCTCACTTATACATTTAAAAGTGTCTGCAGTGCTTCTAGTGGATAATTTAACGAGTACATGGAAGGCAATAAATACCTGTTGAAAAGTATCATCAAGTAGCTCTAACACGGTGACGAAGGTAATACTTGTTAAAGTATGTGGTTATATTTTTTCTTGAATTCAAAACGGTCATTTTCTCTGACGAATTGCATTTTGAAAATCTGATGTGGGCAGCACATAACTTTCACCTTATAATGCAATGAATTTACGTCTTTCACAGTGAAAAAAACGATGTCTAAGATACATGGTACAATGTTTATAATGTTGAATTGTGAATTTAGCACTTCTTCGATTGACAGCCTGTAAAAGTATTTTGAATTGCCCAATAACGTTACATTTCGCGCAACTTTAAATTGATAATTATCAATATCAATAGCATCCTCAATAAGCAATAGAATCCAGATATTAGAATATTTTAATAATTAAATCTTGGAGTCATTTTCATTAATTTGGCGTCCGTTTTGTAATTTTAACGATATGTTTGCTAATCTGGGACAAAATGTCGCAAAATTTGCCAAATTAATCTCCATGCGTTACAGACAAACGGAGAGAATATCTTTTCTTATATATAAATGACTATTTGAAAATTGTTAGGCATCAAAATGCAAAACTATTACCCAAAGAATCTTCTCTCATGAATGGAGCGAACTAGTTCCATAAGAAATGTGTTAATAACATCATCACATATGAAAATGGAATATATTTCTTAGTAGTTAATGTGAGACCAGAAATTGTTCTCACATGAGACACTTTTATTTGTGGAATTTATGATGCCCAGAACGGCAAACAAAGCTGTAGTCTGGCTGGCATCAGGGTTTATGACAACGTGAACTTTAAGGTCAAAAGACTATAAATTTAGGGGTGCCATACCAGAGGGGCTGAGAGGGGCCTTGCTAAATGTGAAATGATGCCATTGGACAAAGAAGAACCAATGAGCGCCAAAAAGAAGAAAGGCGGAGCTCCCCCCCTCCCCGCCGAGGGAACCACAGCTTGGATCAGACAACGAGAAGAAGACATGAAAAAGAGACATAGGAAGAAACGATGGATAGAGAAGATGATCGAATTTTGACTTAGAAGCATGCCAGAAATAATCACGATTTTGACTTAAGAGCACGAGTAGAGAAGCATAAAAAAAAAACAGATTTGTAGAGTGTCCCGTAGAGGTTCCAAATTAATGGAAATAGATCAATGTGCGAGTGCATTCAAAGTACGAGTAGGAGCCACACACCACAGAGTTATTCCATCTTGTTGCTCCAAGTCCTCTGGACGAGCCGGACGGCCTGGGGCTTTCACACCACAGAGTTATGACAGTACTTCAGCACTAAGACTGATGCAAGCCTTTGAGATATGATAAAGCCCAAGACTAAACTGGAAGGTATGTGCTCAGCGATTATCACAGGTCCTAGACACGATAGTAATTTTATAATTCTGGTCGCATATGTCTCCTCCGGTAACATAATTAATGAAAATTGATGTTGTTAATAAATGGTATTGTTTAAGTTTAAATGGTGTGATCAATTTAGCATTGTATTAATTAATTATTCCTTTACAGGACTCGCACAAAACGTAAAATAATTGGAGGATTTATTGCGGCACAACAAAGCAATGTACATTTAATATAATTCCACTAAATATGAATTTACGGCAATGTTAATGTGATTAAAAATAATGAATTTAATAATTAAAAGTATAACTTCAAGTTTTATTTAATTTCTTATCGCCACAGTTAATACTTTTTTTTTAATTTTATAGGATTTTTTCTTTATATATTTATTTGAAAATATGCCATATTTCAAGAACGGATCATGCTAGCGGTTTACAGTTTTCGTCATTAATTTTCCAATTAAAATTACGCACGAAATGATCCTTTAAGTACTATTATTGAAAGTTCTAAATTAAGCATTTTTTCAAAAATTTATTCGAAGAGAGTCTTCCGCATATTCGATTGCGTTTAATATCAATAGGGTTTCAGTATTCACCCATTGTAATATTTGTACCAAATCGGAACTCTTCTATTGTTCGTGAGATATCGCATTCACACACACACACACACACACACATACGCGTACACCTCAAAACGTTCTAGTTCAGGGATGGTTGAAATGTGGTCTTTCGTTGAAAACTCATTCGAATATTTAACTCCGTTACTTTGATTCCGAAATTTTTTGTAAAATATACACTGACCACAACTGAAATCGCAACACCGTAACGTTGTAGGTGTAGCTTTGTGTAACAGGCAATGGAAACACCAAGGATGCAAGGACACAAACAAAATATGTTTTCGTCATCATATTTCCTTTGCACACTAATGGCATCGACCACTTGACCGAACTTTACTGAGTTTATTTCCGGTTTTCTCCTATCCTAGAGTTGAGAAAAGGGTTAGGGGGGGTTAGAGGGAAAGTTTTTTGAAACAACCCGTAGTCCCACCGGAGACATATAAAGCTAAATCTCTACCATGGGATAGAATCCTACTAGGCCAATTTTCAACTGAGACAAGTATTTCCGACACCAAGCATCATATAGTGTTAAACAAAATTAAACGTATTAAAAAAATCTGATGTGGGCAGCACATGACTTTCCTTATATAATGCAATGAATTTACTACTTTTACACCAAAAAAAAGGTTACTTTTATAGAAGATATTTATATTCATTCTTTCCAAGATATTGAATTTTCGTCAATTAGTCATCATTTTCATTGATTTAGCATCATTTTTATCCATTTGGCGAGATTTTCGTTAATTTGGCAACAATTTAGAAAAGTCACCAAGTTGGCGACATTCCGCCAAATTCGTCACCAAAATCTCGTTATGGACGGAGAAATAAGTCATTCTTGTAATAGATAAATGACTATTGACGTTCAAATGCAAAAGTATTATTCAAAGTATATTTTCTCTTGAATGGAACGAGCTAGATCCATGAGAATGTTGTCACCCAATTTATTGCATGATATTACATATGAAAAGTGAAGATGTTTCTCAAGAGTTAATATATTTTTTTTAATTTATGGGATTTTTTGATAAATTTATTTGAAAAATGTACAATATCTCGAGAACGGTTCATGCTAGCGTTCTAAAGTTTATGTCAATCGTTTTCTAAGGTAAAATTACATAAGAAATGTCTACTTGCGTAACTTTATTAAAGGTTTTGATTTTTTGATTATTTTTTCAAAATTTCACTCGGAAATTTAGTGGGGTTCTGAACATTCGATTTCATTTAAAAACAATAGGCTTCCAGCATTCACGGATTGTGATTTTTGTACAAAATTTCATTCGAATCGCTCTATTCGTTCGTGAGATATCGTCTCCAAAGTCTCACTGACACACACACGCAAACATAATCTGAAAAATATTTGATTCGTGATCAGGAATACTTGAAACATGCTCTCCCGTCAAAAACTCGAATTCGAATTTTTGACCCCGTCACAATACTTTCCTTATACATTGTGTATATAAGAAAAGTAAAAAAAAAAAATCAATTTCTTAAGAGTGTTAGTTTTCTTTTCTTTGGAAGACTGAAATAAGCAAATTTCAAAATTAGCTATATTGAAACTAAATTTTAAATCTTTTCGCCCTTTACCAAAAATATATGTTCTTTTATTCATCTTTTCAAATGTGATTTTATACACGGTAGGTGAGCTCGTTGATTAAAGGCAAGCGATAATGATTTATCGGAATATATTTTCTCAAGAAATTTCTCATCGTCTTGGAGCGAAAACTTATTCATTCTCGATTAGATATCTCCAGGAATATGATGATTGGAAACAAGGGAGCTGCAATTAATAAATTTCTAATCAAGCGTGGAAATTTCCAGAATTTTATTTACCTAAATGACATATATTTATGGTGTGCTGGGATTTTAGATGAATTAAAACGATTTTCTTTAAATGTACTGGAGAATACCGTGGACATTTTTCACCGTAAGTATTTTTAAATTAACTAGTATGTAGCTCAATTCCACTTTCTCCTACCTGAATCCGTTTTTTTAACTTTACAACATAGTTGAAAAGTGCTTATGACTTAGTTCATTCTGTTTATCCGTTTGCGCCGTAAAAATGACCTTATCAAAATGAAATTTTAGTATGTTGTTGAGACGGTCTGTGGGATATTTGGGAATGTAAATGAATAATATCTCCCAGTTAGTTTTGGATTGAACCCGGGTAGAAAAATCGAAATACATTGAACCCTATAGGACCTAATTTTTTAAGCATTTTTTAAGCAAAGTTAAAATTCACAAATTGTTTCGAAAATTTTATCAAATATTCAAATTATCTCGTAAAATATATAAAAAAAATTCCAGCAAAATATGTTTGGTAGTTTTTTAAATAACAATTAAATAATAATTTCACCCATTTAATATGAAGAGATCACGTGACCCACTTAAAAATAAAATGTGGCATCCATATTTCTCTCCCAGAGTAAAATTCGTGATTTTTAAAGTTCTTTTAAATTTATATTTAATGTTGCATCCGTCCTAAAACCGCTTTTTTCTTTTCGTATTTTCTGTACATCTAAATTCTGTACCAACGCAATTACAATATTTTTGAGTTTAAATGATCATCAAACTTTGATTATTTCTACAACGAAGCCTAATTTTAATGGATGCAGAATGTAAACAAATGATTGTAAGATGAGTTGCATAAGAATTGCTGAATTTTTTTCAGACAAAATTGTATATCTCTGGAGTCTGGCATAAAAGTATATGAATGAAATATTCACTGCTTTTACATAGAGAGCCAGACGATTTATATTTCGATGACGTCATTTGAATAAAGTCACATTGCTTTCGATACAGCCAACGGCTCTACCGTGCTGAAAACACCGGTTCTCGTTAGATCACCGAAGTCAAGCAGCATCGGGCGCGGTTAGTACTTGGGTGGGTGACCACCTGGGAACACCGCGTGCTATTGGCACATTTCGGGCGCGGTAGCCCAGTGGTTTGCGCGCTGGATTTGCACGCTGCCACAACTGACGCTGTGTTCATGCGGAGTACGATCACGTTAAACATGTGGGTCCGTAAGTTCTTCCGAGAGGTTGATGGTAGGGGAAGGAGGGTACGGTCCCTGTGGATGCCTTCCTTATTGGGTTCCGGTCTAAATTGGGTGGCACTTCCCGGCCGTCTAACCTTACACCTTTCTGGTAGGTCGGACGGTTTGGGTCTCAACAACAACAACATTGCTTTCGATGAAGTTTTCAAATATAATAAATTATTTTAATACTGTGATAATTTAAAATATATCAACGCTGAATGTATCGAATTTTAGAGACGTTTAAATAAAATTGCATTTCAGTTGGAAAGTGTTTCATAATCATCATCACACAAATTCATTTTCATAAATGATTTATGTATGATTAACCTCTCTTGCTAAGTAATTTGTGTTCTGTTAATTTTTTTTTTCCAATTTTACAAGAAAAATTCTGAAAAATAGCTATCGGCGATCCAAATGATTAGAATTTTATCGTGTTACCTTTCACTTTAAAAGGCTTGAAAAATCTTTCAATTGATGCCATACTTGATAAAGTACCTCCCGTGAGGTAACTTGCCCCCCCTCCCCCCTAAGAGGTAGCTAATGACGCCACGAATATAAAAATTATTAATTAAAATTTCGAAGTTTTCGCTCGAATTTCAAAAAATTCCATCTAAGTCTAGATTTTTCGATAACAAAGCCGGATATAAAAGTTCGCGGAAATCCATTGATATTTATGACAGCTATTGTGTACACAAAAAATCGACCACCGACATACAAACAGACAGATAGACGGACATCACTCCAAAAATAGTCAAAATGTGTTCAGGAAGTCCTAAAACAAATATTGGCAAAAAAATCTCGAATTGAGAAATTTTCGTGAAAACAATACTTTCTCTATACTATATAACATACTATGAAAAAGTAAAAATGGCTCATTCATGCGTTATTCATCAGTTAAATGAAATCTGGATTTTGTTTTCAGAAAGCTTTAAAATGACGATCGCTCAATCTCGTTCTGATTGTTCAGATAGTTAGGAGTATAATATCACCCTGATTTTGTTTATAGAAATAAAATAAATTAAACATTAATACCCGCAGCAACGTCTTTTGTTAATAAGTTATATAAAATAATATTTTAACTCGTGCAATAAATATGCCACTTAAGATATCAATCGATTTTGACGGCTCATGCCAACCCTTTCTGTTCGAAAAGTTAAAGGGGTTGACCCTTCTAGTAATTGATCCCTCCATTAAAAACAATAAAAATGCAATAATTTTAATGGACAGGCGAAGCCTACGTAAAATCATATTAAAACTGTCTCAAATCATACAAAGTACACATATGAAATACCTAATGGAGTTGTATTCAATACAATAACAAAAAAATCTGATGTGGGCAACACATGACTTTCTTTATATAAGCAATGAATTTACTCCTTTTACAGTAAAAAAATAATGTATGAAATCCACGGTACTGTGTTTTTAAGTGAAATTGTATATTTGGCAATTTTCCGGATGATAACATATAAATTATTTCAAAGTATCCAATTAACTTATATTTCACGCAACTTTAAATAAACAATTATCAATATTGATGGCATCCTTAATAAGCGATATAGTGCATATATTAAAATATTTTAATAAATAATTTATCAATTAGATGTCATTTTCATTCATTTAGCGTCATTTTCGAAATTTTGACTAAGTTTTCGTCAATCTGGAGAGAAATATCGCTGAGTTGGCGATATTTTGCTAGATTATTCGCCAAGGTCGCCAAAATGTATCATCAAGTGTTACAGAGAAACGAATAGAAGAGCATTTCTTATATACTAGAAGGTATGCCCGTCATATGACGGAAACCAGAATTTATGAAACATTACTTCCCATTTGGCGCCATTTTTTATCAATTTGTCGACATTTTTGTCACTTTGGCAACATTTAAAGTAGTCACCAAGTTGGCTACGTCCCGCTAAATATCTCGCCAAACATTACGGACGGACGGATAGAGAAATGGGTTATTCTTATAGTCTGCTGACACAGTTTTTGATTCTGTTTACAGGAATGTGTTCAGATTTGAGCTGCGTTTCCATGTTTGCATATTTTGCTGTGTATATATATTTGCTGTGCATATTTTGGTCTTTATATAGACATTGCTTTTTTTTTTCTTTCATGAAATTTGAACGCAGAAATTTATTAGGAATTGGGTGGGAAAATTTCGAGGAATTTGTAAAAGTGAATACGCGCTCCAATTCGTTTGTTAGTTATATAAATAATAATTCTTAGATATGTGATAAACAATTTACATAGTTGCTGTGATGACAAAAAAAAGAGCATTTAGGTCATATCGTGAAGAATGAAAGATGAAACAATTATTAAGTACTAGCCGCCTTCGGTGACCAGCCTGTTCGCTACCCTTGCACTTTCTGACCGTGGCAAACTCGCTGGCGCGACCTACCAGAAAGGTGTAAGGTAACTATTTGGATGGCCAGGAAGTGCCACCCAATTTAGACCTGAACGCAGTGGGGGAGGCATCCACAGGGACCGTACACCCTCCTTCACCTCCCATCAAACTTTCGGAAGGACTTACGAACCCACATGTTTAACGTGTCCGTCCACGTGAACTGGCGACAGTTTTGGCAGTGGCGGGAATCGAAGCCGGGCCTATCGAGTGCAATTCTCGCGCGCTAACCACTGAGCTACCGCGCCCTCCTCGACAATCTCTATAACTTTCTTTTTATTTACCCAATTTAGACCGGAATCCAGTGGGAGAGGCATCCACAAGGACTGTACCCTCCTTCCCCTACCACCAACCTCTCGGGAGGTCTTACGGACCCACATGTTTAACGTGATCGGACTCCGCGTGAACACGGCGGCAGTTTTGGCAGTGGCGGGAATCGAACCCGGGCCTACCGAATTCAATTCCCGCGCGCTAACCACTAGGTTACCGCGCCCTCCGCGACAATCTCCATAAATTTCTTTTTATTTACCCAGTTTAGACCGGAACCCAGTATGAGAGGCATCCACAGGGACCGTACCCTCCTTCCCCTACCACCAACCTCTCGAAAGGACTTACGAACCCACATGTTTAACGTGATCGTACTCCGCGTGAACAAGGCGGCTGTTTTGGGAGTGGCGGGAATCGAACCCGGGCCTACCGAGTGCAATTCCAGCGCTCTAACCACTGGGCTACCGCGCCCTCCCCGACAATCTCCATAACTTTCTTTTTATTCACCCAATTTAGACCGGAACCCAGTGGGGGAGGCATCCACAGGTACCGTACCCTGCTTCCTCTACCACCAACCACTCGGAAGGACTTCCGATACCATCATCCTCATTCCATCGTTCCATCATTTAAAATATCCATCCATCATCCTCATTCCATCGGTCCATCATTTAAAATATCCATAAAATTAATATATCCATAAATTAAAATATCCATTTAAAAATCCATATCGTTCCATCATTTAAAATATAAATATAATAATTTCACCCGATGTATACAACACATCCCCACAATTCAATCCACCATAATTCAATCATTTAAATTGTATAATGACCATATGCTAAGCTCGTAATTCCATCATTTAAAATAACCCGATTCGATTCACAATCTCCATGGAAACGGCGTGACGTCCCCGGTTGCGCGCGCATAGTAAGTGGGAAGTCGGTCGGAACTTCCCGAGAAATCGGGGAGAAATTTAAAATCATTACTTCTTCAAAATCAGGATCGGGCTGCTATTTATAATTATTTCTTGGCCAGATTGGGCTAGTAAGAAAATCAGATCTTTTAGCTTTCTAAAAATGTAAATTATTAGGCGAAAATCTCGGAACTTTTTCCGATGCGAGGATTTAAAAACGAAAGTTCGTTTTTTTGAGCCGAAAGTGACTTTTGTTTAAAACCTTAAAAAAATACTAGAAATTGAAATTGAGATTTGAAATTGATATATTTTTACTCGCAATTGTCCGCTCTTTCCGGTCGTGTGATTTGTTTTTTTTTTCTACGACGTCTGGATGGTGGGGGAAAAAAGGGGAAAAAACGGTCGAAATCGCATAAAACATTAAGTAACAAAAAAATAATTCAAATTTTAAAAATCGGTTTTGACGTGTCACCTTCCCCCCATCCCCCTGGGTCTCCGATTGCTAAATTTCGTAGCTCTGCGACGCGCGGTCGCTGAACCTATAGTGTATAAAACAGACACACAGACAGGCAGACACACTTTATTATTTAAGATTTGTGAACGAGGAAAATAGATGGAAGGAAAGAGTGAACAGTCAGGTGCTATAAATATATGTGGTACATGAGTTGGGTACAATAAAACTTGGACGGTTCGTCAGACTTAATGTCGCCATAAATAGACGTGTTATTTAAAATTACAGCACACTTCAATGAATAAGTAGTACCTAAAGGCGTCCATACTATTGAAGGGCAAGGGAAGGGGCCACTTGTCTATTTATTATATTAGAGGTTACAAAGGCAGGCATCCAGCTAGTTGACATTGTATGTCTTATCTATGAGTTTTACCTCTCTGGAAAAAATGATATGGGCATCCATGAATGCCCTGCAGAAATCAGGGAAGGACCCCAATAGCAAATTTTCCATAGGCTGGCAAAAATATCGCCTAAACAATACAACAACGAATGTGACAATTTGTATTAATAAAATGTTAAATAATATCTTAGAAAGGAGAGGGTTGAGCTTAACGGTGACTGTCTTGTGAGTAAGAAGATGAGAGAATATTGATAATTTCGGACTCATAAGACGAGACACCATGCTCCGAGACTCATGAGGAAGGATGTAGCAGAAGCCGAAGATAATGATTTCTCTTAGAATATAGACTCTGCTCTAAAGTTCCAGATGGCGGGTGTGTTAGGTACAAAAAGGAGATAGTGGCCGAAATTGATTACGAGCAAACAACTATAAAAGGGAACCACCTCAGGATATAAATGCATGTTATAAATACATGTATAAAACCTGAAAGATCAATCACGCATAAAACATTGATTATGAAATACTTTCCAACTTCAATGCAATTTTATATAAACATCTCTAAAATGCTATACATTCCTCAGTAACAGTTTTAAAATTATCACAATACTACATAAATTTATTATATATGAAAACTTAAAACTTCATCGAAAAAAAATTAACATTCAAATGGTGGCATTGAAATATAAATTACCTGGTTTAAACATCTCTAAAATGCGATACATTCCTCGGTAATATTTTTATCACAATACTACAATAATTTACTTCTATTTGAAAACTTCATCGAAAACAAATGAAATTTATTCAGATGACTTCATCGAAATATAACACGCCTGGCTATCTCTATAAAAGCAGCATTTCATTCATCACAATAGTATAATAATTTATTTTATTTAAAAACTTAAGACCATGGAGGTACAAGTAATTAACCTTTATGTTTGAAACTTCATCGAAAAAATCGTCCTTCTCCCTGTAAAATCAATGAATATTTTATTCATATCAGCTATATTGCAGACTCCATGAGCTAAATAATTCCATAAGTGAAAAGTAGGCTTCGTTGTAGAAATAATCAAAGTTGGACGATCATTTAAACTCAAATACATTGTAATTGCGTTGTTTCAGTATGTAGATGCACAGAATTTAAGCAAAAATAAAGTAGTTTTAGGACGGACACAACACTCAATATGAATTAAAAAGTTAAAAAAATCACGATTTTGAAACAAGATGGATGCCATATATCATTTTGAAGTGGGTCATGTGATCGTTTCATATCATGGTCACGTGATCGTTTCACATAAGAGGTGTAATTATTATTTCAATTTTTATTTAAAAAACTACTGAATATATTTCGCTGAATTTTTTTTTTATATATTTTATGGAACAATTTGAATATTACCTAAAATTTTCGAAGCAATTTGTGAATTTTAAATCCGCTTAAAAAATGTTTGAAAAATTAGGTCCCATAGGGCTCAATGTATTTCATTTTTTCAACCCGGGTTCAATCCAAAACTATTCGGCTGGTATTAATTATTTATATTCCCATAGGTCCTACAGACCGGCTGAACAACATACTAAAATTTCATTTTGATAAAGTCATTTTTACGGCAGTTATCGTGTTAACAGACTGACAGACAGACAGAATGCATGAACAAAGTCATAAACACTTTTCAACTATGTTGTAAAATGTTAAATAGAGGATGTCCTACAGGGTATTAAAGGTAACGTGAAATTGTATTGTTGTTCTACAGGAAATTGGCCCTTTGCTATGATATAGTAATAACTTCTTATCACAACCATTACGATAACACACATACGATTTTAATCAATTCCGACTCTTATTTCTGTGTGTCGCTATTTTTTCAAATTCCATTTATTGCACGGTGGATGCTTTCTTTAATTATGAACGGTAGCTAATTGTTCTGCAGGATTCATTATTATGAGAATTCAATCACAGACCTGGAGTGGAGGGTGATTCATTCCGGATAAGTTATCTTTAGGAATGTTATACTCCAAAATTTTATGTCCTATATAATGAGTTTGAAATTCAGCCAGATAATTCATTCATTTTTATTACAGAAAAAGGAATATTTATATTGGAATTGAGGGAACGATAATATGGTTTAAAATGAGATTAAAGAATCGAGGTTGATGTTTCTGAATAATCTGCAAGAATTAATTTATTTAGAAAATATTCTTTTTTAGCACTTTACAACAAAGTTGAAAAGTGTTTATGACTTTGTTCATTCTGTCTGTCTGTCCGTTAGCACGATAACTGCCGTAAAAATGACTTAATCAAATTGATATTTTAGTATGTTGTTCAGACGGTCTGTAGGACTTATGGGAATATAAATGAATAATATCACCCAATTAGTTTTGGATTGAACCCGGGTTGAAAAAATGAAATACATTGAGCCATATGAGACCTAATTTTTCAAACATTTTTTAAGCGGATTTAAAATTCACAAATTGCTTCGAAAATTTTAGGTAATATTCAAATTGTTCCATAAAGTATATAAAAAAAATTTAGTGAAATATATCCAGTAGTTTTTTAAATAAAAATTAAAATAATGATAGCGACTCTTATATGACGCGATCACGTGACCATGATATGAAAAGATCACGTGACAAATTTCAAAATGATATACGGCATCCATCTTGTCTCAAAATCGTGATTTTTAAAGTTCTTTCTAATTCATATTGAGTGTTGTATCCGTCCTAAAACCACTTTATTTTTGCATAAATTATGTGCATCTACACACTGAAACAACGCCATTACAATATATTTGAGTTTAAATGCTCATCCAAATTTGATTATTTTTTACAACGAAGCCTATTTTTAACCTATGTAAAATGTAAACAGCAAAATATGTAGAATGAGTTGTATTATATTTGCTGTATTTCTTTAATACAAAATCATTTAGATCATGGAGTCTGCATAGCTGATATGAATCAAATATTCATTGATTTTATAAAGAGAAGGACGATTTTTTCGATGCAGTTTTACGCATAGAGTTTAATTACATGTAGCTTAATGCCATGGTCTTAATTTTTAAATAAAATAAATTATTATAGTATTCTGATGAATGACATGAATGGGAAATTATTTATGAATGAAATTCTGCTTTTATAGAGAGAGCCAGGCTTGTTATTTTTCCTATGACGTCATTTGAATGAATTTCAGTTGTTGTCGATGAAGTTTTCAAATATAATAAATTATCGTAGTATTATGATAATTCTTAAGTTATTACCGAGGAATGTATCACATTTTAGAGATGTTTAAACCAGGCAATTTATATGTCAATGCCGTCATTTGAATGAAATTCATTTTTTTCGATGAAGATTTAAGTTTTCAAATATAATAAATTAATGTAGCATTGTGATAAGTTTCAAAATATTACCGAGAAATGTATTGCATTTTAGACATGTTTAAATAAAATTGCATTGAAGTTGTAAAGTATTTCATAATCAATGCTTTAAGCATGATTGATCTTTCTTGTTTACTTTCCTTATATACATAATGTATAAGGAAAGTATTGTGACGGGGTCGAAAATTCGAATTCGAGTTTTCGAAGGGAAAGCACATTTCAAGCATCCCTGATCACGAATCGAACACTTCTGAAGTGATGTTTGATTGTGTGTGTGTGTGTGTGTGTGTGTCAGTGAGTCTGTGGAGACGATATCTCACGAACGAATGGAGCGATTCAAATGAAATTTGGTACAAAAATCACAATCCGTGAATACTGGAAGCCTATTGTTTTTAAACGCAATCGAATGTTCAGAACCGCCCTAAATTTTCGAGTGAAATTTTGAAAAAAATCATCAAAAAATCAAAACCTTTAATAAAGTTACACAAATAGACATTTCTTATGTCATTTTCCCTCAGAAAACGATTGACATAAACTTTAGAACGCTAGCACGAACCGTTCTCGAGATATTGCACAATTTTCAAATAAATGTATCAAAAAATCCCATAAATAAAAAAAAAATATTAACTGTTAAGAAACATGTTCACGTTTCATATGTAATATCATGCGATAAATTTGGTGACATCATTCTCGTGGATCTAACTCGTTCCATTCACGATAAAAAATTCTCTGAGTAATACTTTTGTATTTGAACGCCAATAATCATTTATCCGCTGTAAGAATAACTTATTTCTCCGTCCACAACGCTTGGGGAGATTTTGGCGACGAATTTACCGGAATGTCGCCAACTTGGCAACATTTTTAAATGTTGCCAAATTAACGAAAATCTCGCCAAATGGATAATGACTCTAAATCAAGGACAATGACGACTAATTGAAGAAAATTCAATATCTTGGAAAGAATATAAGTATCTACTATAAGAATAACATTTCTTTTACTGTAAAAGTAGTAAATTGATTGCATTATATAAGGAAAGTCATGTGCTGCCCACATCAGATTTTTTTTTTGTGATTAATGAAATTGAAACAGTCAGAACAGTGTGATTTTTGAGGTAATATTTACATAATTACTCAAATTCATTCATTATTATGTATGGTAATACATAAAAAAAGTATTGGACAGGGATCGAAAATTTAAATTCGAGTATTCAATAAATTTACATATTTTGTGTACTTTACAACACGAAACAACTATTTTCAGTGTGGCTACTTTCTGTGTGTGAATTTAAGCAATGTATGTAACTACTCTAACTCAATATATAGGACAAATCTATTAAATAAAGTAAATATAGTTTATTTATGCGTTACCCTGGTGCTGATTAGATTTTAGTAGAATTAGAAAAAAATGGAACTAGTTTTTTACTCTGAAATAGTCCACAAAAATGACCAAATACTACAAAGAACCAATATGCTTAAATGTGTTAATCAATTACTTGTTTTGTATGTAATTTTTATGTCAAAATAAATAAAACAGACCCCAGAATAAAGCTCGTCTCCATAGCAACGGACACTCACCTAGTTGTGACGTCATCAACACGGAAGAACTTCGTAGTCTCGATTAAATTAAGAGCAAAAACAGCAGTTAGAGGAAAATTTATTAAAGTTCGTTTTTCATAGTGACGTATATAGTTGGTGACAAGCACAGAGAATTTGAATAATTTTGTCAGAGTTTGGAAGAAATCTTAAGTTTGGAGTCGAACAGAATTTGAGCACGGGCTCTGGATTTTGGCGAGTTAGTGTCAAATTTTTTATGCACTTTGCACATTTTAGTTATAAAGGTCGGTTTAATGAGAGTAAAATACAGTAAAGTCGGTGTAATGAGCGTTTTATAGAAACAAATTTACGATTAAGTGAATTCGAAATAGAATTAAGCTCACAAGGTTAAGACTGATTTATTTCACAAACGGTGAGGAGTTTTAGAGATCAGAGGTAATAAACTTAGTGCATCTGCCACGGAGATACAAATGGATTTATGATCATGGCAAAATGTTACTTTCTCATATGTAGTATTGAGAAAGTATTGTTTTCACGAAATTTTTCGATTTCGAGATTTTGATGCCTGTATATGTTTTAAGACCTTCTGAACACGTTTTGAAAAATTTTTCTAGTGTGCACATTGCATTAACAAATTTTCATAAAACATTATATCCGGCTTTGCTATCAAACATTTAAAACTAGATAGATTTTTTTTTTTTTTAATTTGAACAAAAACTTCAAAATTTATTCGAAATTTTATATATTTTTAAAATGGCAGCATAGAACAAAATTTGACGTAACCATGCATAAATGGGTTTATTTATGACTCAATGACCATGGGACTTAGTAGTTTCAATTATTGCTGTGAAAAATAGCTGTGATACACATTTATACTTTCCTTATATACAATAATGTATAAGGAAATTATTGTGACGGGGTCGAAAATTCGAATTCGAGTTTTCGACGGGGGAGCACGTTTCAAGCATCCCTGATCACGAATAGAACATTTTTGAAGTGATGTCTGTGTGTGTGTGAAAGTATGTGTGTGTATGTGTGTCAGTGAGCCTGTGTAGACGATAACTGACGAACGAATGGACCGATTCGAACGAAATTTTGTACAAAAATTACAATCTGTAAACACTGGAAGCCTATTGTTTTTATACGCAATCGAATGTTCAAAACCCCCTAAATTTTCGAGTGAAATTTTGAAAAAATCGTCAAAAAATCAAAACCTCTAATAAATTTACTCAAATAGACATTTTTTGCGTAATTTTTCATTAGAAAACGATTGACATAAATTTTAGAGCGCTAACATGTACCGTTCTCGAGATATTGCACATTTTTCAAAAAAATTATCAAAAAATCATATAAAATAAACAAAAAATATTCCTATTGAGAAACATGTTCACTTTTCATATGTAATACCATGCGATAAAGTGGGTGACATCATTCTCGTGGATCTAGCTCGTTCTATTCATGAAAAAAGATACTTTGAGTAATACTTCAGTATTTGAACGCCAATAGTCATTTATCTGCTGTAAGAATAACTTATTTCTTCTTCCATAACACTTGGCGAGATTTTGGCGACAAATTTGGTGGAATGTTGCCAACTTGGCGACTTTTTGAAATGTTACCAAATTAACGAAAATCTCGCCAAATGGATAAAAATGACGCTAAATCAATGAAAATGACGACTAATTGTCGAAAATTCAATATCTTGCATTATATAAGGAAAGTCATGTGTTGCCCACATCAGATTTTTTTGTATTGGAACGCCAATAGTCATATATCTGCTGTAAGTTTAACTTATTTCTCCATCCATAACGCTTGGCGAGATTTTGGCGACGAATTTGGTGGAATATCGCCAACTTGGTGACTTTCCAAATGTTGCTAAATTAACTAAAAACTCACCAAATGGATAAAAATGACGCTAAATCAATGAAAATAACGACTCATTGACGAAAATTCAATATCTTGAAAAGAATATAAATATTTACTATAAAAATAATCTATTTTTTTTACTGTAAAAGTAGTAAATTCATTGCATTATATAAGGAAAGTCATGTGCTGCCCACATCAGATTTTTTTTGCTCGTGATGTCATTAGCCCCTTCCTTGGAGGCAAGTTACATTGTCATGGTATAAACCGAACGATATTTTGAAGCTCTTTAAAGTGAAAGGTAACACGCTATAGTTGTAATAATTTGAACCCAGGATACCGATTTTTCAAATTTTTTCTTGAAAAATTTGAAAAAAAAAAAAAAAATGAATTCTGGTATGTGAAAGTCGAGTTGAGCCACACTCCAGATAATTTATTTAGGTTTCAATCATGGAAGGCGTTGAATGTTGAAAACCCTGACCACTCAACTCATCCTAGAGTACTAGCAGCTGATTGAGTGGCTGGGAATGTGAGGAGGGGGGGGGGTCGAAAACCCAGACCACTCGACTTGCCCTAAAGCATGAGCAGTAAAATGAGTGGCCGGGAACGAGGAGGAGGGGGCGCGTAAAGCTAAATGTAAAGTGATTTATATTATCAAAATTTTAAATGTACTTAAATTTAATGTTACATATATACATACATGAATTGCCTATAAAATTCCATAAATACATATATTTTATATATATATGTGCATGTATGTTACATGCATGTATTTACCATTACTATTTGCATAAGTATACTTGCATTCATAATATCTATGTTCTGTATAGAATTTAGAAAATAAACTCAAAATTAAATGCAAATTCAGGGACATATAGTAACCGTTTCAGATAGTTCTACTGATGGTTATGAGATGCCACAAATTTTTCCATAAACTATCTTTATTTAAGGACTGAAGTAAAATGACACAGAAACAATCGGTCATCATATAAAATATTGTTCTCTACAGCTTATATGTCTGTAGAAAATGTGTAAACAGCGTGAAAAGACTTTGCAATTTAAGGCGGAAAGGAAAGATGTAATTTTATTTATGTATTATTTTCTTTTTATACATAGCATAATGTATAAGGAAAGTATTGTGACGGGGTCGAAAATTCGAATGAGTTTTCGACGGAAGAGCACGTTTCAAGCATCCCTGAACACGAATCAGACGTTTTTGAGATTATGTGCGTGTATGAAAGTATGTGTGTGTGTGTCAGTGAGTCTGTGGTGACGATATCTCACAAACAAATGAACCCATTCGAATGAAATTTGGTACAAAAATTACAATCCGTGAACACTGGAAGCCTATTGTTTTTAAACATAATTGAATGTTCAGAACTCTTCTAAATTTCCCGAATAAAATTTTGAAAAAATCATATAAAAATCAAAACCTTTAATAAAGTTGCGCAAATAGATATTTCTTATGTAATTTTTCCTTAGGAAACGTTAGTAGTTATAAATTGGGGGTTCACCGGCAGATCGGGGAGGCGCAGCAAGAGGAGGGTCCCTCTTTGGAGTGTACCCTCTCAGAGGGTCTTTAGACCCCCAGGAGGGAGGATGCCTCTCTTGAGAGGATCCTCTTTGGGAGGATGCCCCCCTCCCCTCTTTTGAGAGGAAGTTTGGTGAGGCGCAGCACCGGATGCCTCTTTCCTAGTATTGCGAAAAAGGCCAAGAGGGCAATTGCGAAGTCTTTCACGGAGGCATGATGACTCATACGGAGTGAGTTTCACTCCGAGTCTTGAGAGGGAATGTCACAATCGCTGACTGACCCTTGACCTGAGGAAGTGGTTTCAAGGGATTTCGCAATCACATAATCTGGAAATGACGTGTCGCGCCTTGGAGCTCCTTAGCACACGTCCTCCCTCTCTGCTGGTCAGCGACAGAGTGAAAGATCTTATCAGCGTCACGTAGTTAAAGCGCCCTCTGGCGAATTTTGATGAAGTGCTGCCATCTATCGGCATTTTTTTTCCAAAAGAAATTAATGTTTCACTGGTCAGGAGCTGGATTCGAACTTGGGCCCAACTGATTACAAGCCGAGCGTCTTACCGCCGTGCCACAAGGCCTTGCTTCATAGGAAGTTATCTTCGAAGTGTACCTTATCAGTGGAAGCTAGATTATTTTTTAAAGTTCATTCGAATCGCTCGGTGAATAGCGATGCACTTTATAAAGGGTGCGTTTTAAAACGGAATGCTACGGAGTGAATTGCGTATTATAACATTATGATTTTTTTTTAAAACAAATGTATACACAAACTTTAAAAACACGAATGTAATAATTAGCTAAAATTGTATTCAGTGGATTTTTTTTTTTTTTAAATAAATCTAACTATCAGTACGATTTTTATAATAATAACGAAATAATTTCGAATGTTTAAAAACAAATTGATTACGGATTTCCAATGAACACACAAATTGTGTTCAGTGAATACCATTCGACCATTTTAAGTGTTGTGTATCTAAAAACAAATGTATACACAAACTTTAAAAACACGAATGTAATACTTAGCTGAGTGATATACAGCAATACGGATTTTTTTTAAATAAATCTAACTATCAATATGATTTTTATAATAATAACGAAATGATTTCGAATGTTTAAAAACAAATAGAATACGGATTTGCAATGAACACACAAATTGTGTTCAATGAATAGGATTCGACCCTTTTAAATGTTGTGGATTTAAAAACAAATGTATGCACAATATATTTGACAACTTTTAAAATAGTGCATTTAGTTAAAATGAAGTGAACAAGATTTGACCATTCTAAGTGTGTGTGTGATTTTTTAAAAATAAATCTAACAGCATATACGACTAGTAACGAAATGATTTTTTTTCTTTTTATAAAAATAATAATGAAAATTAGAACTCACGGAACGACGTGTTCACTACCCGCTGGACAAACTCCAAATGAGTGATACACTCTCATTACGCTATTAAAAATTAGATCTTATCTATAATGACGTCACCAGTATGAGGTGTTGCCATCTATTTTTTCTAATAATATATTTCTAGTAACTGGATACTTCAACGGTCTGATTTGCTACACGTAATCTGAAACACATCACTTTAATAATATTGTGCATTGAATATGATTTGACCATTTTTTTAAAGTGGTGGGTGTAATTGAAATATCGAAGTTTAGAATTTAACAAGCTAACGAACTTTCACCCCCAAAATTTTAGCATTCAGTTTAAATAAAACCCAATGAATATGATATCACCATTTTCACATCGTAATTTTACTACCATTATAGAACTTAGAAGTGAGTGTACATTATTTTTTTCAGGACACCAATACATTTTAAAATCTATTGAATAGGAATAGACCATTTTGCACATATATGTACCTAGATTTCAACACCCGGTATTAAAACCTGCTAAACATGAAACGAGTAAGTATTGTGTGAGATTTTATCACACTAACTTTCAAACTTTTTAAATTTTTAAAAATGTCCGAAATAGTTGTATTTCATCGGTAGACATAAATTGTATGGAACACATTTTTATGAAAAAAATATCTGTTTCGACAGCTTTTAAAAATAGATTTCTACAGTTGTACACTACGGTTCTAGAATTTTCTAAATACGAATCGACTGTTTGAACTACCAATGGTGGTTTTACCGATGCAAATATTTACAGGACAAATATTTCAATGAAACCGAACTTAGTTGAAGCTTCTAAGTTTGAATATTTAGAATCATTTCATATAATTTTTATATTCACATTGAAAATAGTTAACAAAATTGGAACTCACGGAGCGACAACTTACTGTCCACACTCCAAATGAGTGATACACTCTTATTACATTATTAAAAATTAGATCTTATCTATAATGATGTCATTATGTTGCCACCACACAATTATTCTTTCCAAATTATGCATTTTTTCTTTTTTCTTTTTAATAACTTGCTACTGTCTTATGCTATCCATTTTTTTTTTTTTTTTTCATATAAGCAGATATTCCATATACCTTCTAAATGTTAAGTTATAATTTAAAAAAAAAAAAGCATTAGAGGTGTATTTTACGTCTGAATTCGTCCAAGTGGAAATCCGGCAATTGCAAATGCATGATTGCATCCTCACATTTCAATAGACACCACTAAAATGTGTGGATCTTATTTTGAAAAAGCTGCTCTCAGAAAGAATATGTATATGAATACATATTTTCCATAAATATACCCCCTCCCCCCACAATACACACAACATGCAGGCCAAAGACTCACCCAAAATACATTCCAATTCGGCTCTATAGCTTATCGCGCTTATCAGTGTAACAGATAGTGACCCAAAGTTCATGTTCGCAAAGCGAGTTAATTGCAATGTTATTGTTTTAAGCAGTTCCCATATTTAAATGAAAAATTTATCAAATTATACAATACATACAAGAGCTGGAAGATCATAGCATTTCAATATTATAGAATACTCACGAATGTTTTTTTTTTCCCCATTTAAAATTATCAAATTTTAATGCAATTTGACAAAAATTGCACAATACTTAGTGTATGACTATCAAATAAGAGCTAGGTTTTATTGTTACAACAACGTTTAAGATCATTAAACGAGTATATATATATATTTTTTTTTTAAAGAAGAATAGTATATAACTTACTGTTTTTAAGGATAGGTGATTGTTAACATTGAATTTAAATGAAAGAGTGACCCTCTGAGACAAGTACAGTACATTGCAATAACATTAAAAAATATGAAAGATATGCAATTAACACCTTAAAAGAAACATGTAATGAGTTTTGATATCTTAATACGAGACATTATTGACATGCACATAGAAATGTCACAATTTTGTGGCTGTAGGTGCTCCATAAGACCCCTCTGCTCTTAATAAATGATCCCATTTGAATGTACATATTTAACAACACACAGAAAATGACAGGACCACAACAAAATTTTACACCTATTACAGAATAACTCCCAACTTCGTCGATTTTTAAGAAACTACAGTCGAATTTTCACCGATTCTTAGAGATTGAAACACAGCATTGTTTATGAATCTTCATACTTTAGAGAATGGAACATAAATTAGCATTTATTTTGAATGAATTCAGAATTTTGACATTGATTATAAATTTATGATTTAAACTCTGTAAAGTGTAAATATCTTTTGTCATGAAACTCACACTGTAGACATTTGATATGATTCGAATAAATCTATTTTTAATTTTTTATATTTTATTTTAAAAAGTGAGATTAGTAAACCTGTTACACTTGAATGCATAGATACATAACTCACAACAATATAACATTTCTTAAATGGAACATGCTAAAAAAAAAAAAAAAAAATTAGCTAATGAGTATAAATAAGGAATTCAATTTGAAAGATAAAAACCATTTAATGAATCTATTATTAATGAAATACACATTAACCATTATCACTTGTACATTTAAACAAATAAGTTAAAATAATTTCCTTATCGCACTTTCATAGTCCTCTGATTTGAATGACTCGAAAAAATTTCTATCATAGCAGTAAAAGACTTCTTCACCACGCAACAAAACTTTCTTAGCAATGTTATTAATGTCAAGATTTAGAAGAACTTGTTCAGACACTCTGTCAAACATTTGTAATGGAGTGCTGTAAAGACATTCATGGTAACTTAAATCTTCAACTTGACCAACACAGCCAACACATTTGAAAAGTTTTCTTACATGACACATGATGTTGTCATGAATACAAGAGATTAATTGTTCGAATGCAAAATTTTTGTCACAAATAAGTGATGGTAGAAAGGTTATAGTTTTCTTTATTTTTAATATTTGAGCAGGAAGCCACTCTATAAATATACTTTCTCGAAGATGTATACTAATGTTGTTAACACTATTCTGTAAACATGCTATTTGATTTTTATCTAAGGTAATATGACACTGTGTTAGACAAAATTTTGAATCATATAATTGAATTATTTTCTGCAGATGCAATTTTCCGTTGTCATTGAAACAGAACAACTCATTGCGACTGACGAAAGAGGTATCTGCATATAGAATATTGAACGACCACAATTTTTGAGAAAATTCACTCCATGTAGCCGGTGACAGTGTAACACCTTCACGCGTAGTAATTAAGAAGTAATTAAAAATCGATAGTAATTAAAAAAATTTTAATTACTTCTTAATTTTAAAAGGCTAAATGGCTATCTTGCGAACCTTGGACCAATGACGTCATCTTGTGAACTTTGGAGTGATGACGTCATTTTATGTGGAATCTTAGATAAGATAAGAACTGATAAGCTCTCATCTAATTGTTGCAATTAGTGTGTTTACCGTTCATTTCTAGTTTGGATGCCGACTTGTGAAGGCCTCATACTGTTAGTTATTTTCGTGTTTTTGGTAGTTATTCTTGTATATTCCGCGTGATACATATCACCTAAAGTTATAAAAATATATATAAAATTTTTCTAAGTATATAATGTTAATGTGATTTAAAATTCGGAACTTTAAGTAAGTTTGGTACATATTTTCACTCTATGATTTCGAAGCTGAATGAAATAATATAGAAATTTTCTCATGTAGATAACAATTGTATTTACCACAATCTAATGTTGTACGATTCATTAAAAATTATAAGTTCTAATCACTTCATATCTTATGTGATCTGTTTGCACACGACACTCGATTTAGGTTACGTGATTATACTTATGAAGTTGTTTGATAAGTCATTTCAACTTTGGACGTTGTGTGGATAGGTTTGCTTCGCTCATAGCTGTGACAGAATTATAATGTTTTAAGATGTTAGTGTTTTAAAAATAAATCTTATACTGTGAATGTCGTAGTTTGATGTTACTATCTAAAAAGAATGTCTAAAATTCAAAGTATGCCATCACTCGAGCAAATAATTTCTAGTGTAAATAGTGCGGAGTTGACTGTTCCTGCCCTAGAAGAAACAAAATCTGTGGACATTGTCTCAGATGTGATTAATTCACCCTCACAAAAATTTGCTGTGGATTGGTTAGAAACCTATCTTATGTCTTCCAAAACCCCAGCAGAAACATCTACCGTTGTCAATTCACAAGTTCTCACCGAGGTTGAAAACTCAACTCATGATCTGCTTTCTTGTGCTCTAACACATAGTGGACTGTTATCTTCCAATGCAGAATCAGTTTCGACTGAATCTACTTCTTCAGATTTTATGCAAGATGCACTCCGTCGTTGGCATTTAGGTTCTAATGTGTATGTGTATTTGAAACTTCGTCATGGGAAGTTAAAAGTGTATATATGGAAATATCTCTCTAACGATCGAAATGAATTACAGCCTACGCGTGAAGGTGTTACACTGTCACCGGCTACATGGAGTGAATTTTCTCAAAAATTGTGGTCGTTCAATATTCTATATGCAGATACCTCTTTCGTCAGTCGCAATGAGTTGTTCTGTTTCAATGACAACAGAAAATTGCATCTGCAGAAAATAATTCAATTATATGATTCAAAATTTTGTCTAACACAGTGTCATATTACCTTAGATAAAAATCAAATAGCATGTTTACAGAATAGTGTTAACAACATTAGTATACATCTTCGAGAAAGTATATTTATAGAGTGGCTTCCTGCTCAAATATTAAAAATAAAGAACACTATAACCTTTCTACCATCACTTATTTGTGACAAAAATTTTGCATTCGAACAATTAATCTCTTGTATTCATGACAACATCATGTGTCATGTAAGAAAACTTTTCAAATGTGTTGGCTGTGTTGGTCAAGTTGAAGATTTAAGTTACCATGAATGTCTTTACAGCACTCCATTACAAATGTTTGACAGAGTGTCTGAACAAGTTCTTCTAAATCTTGACATTAATAACATTGCTAAGAAAGTTTTGTTGCGTGGTGAAGAAGTCTTTTACTGCTATGATAGAAATTTTTTCGAGTCATTCAAATCAGAGGACTATGAAAGTGCGATAAGGAAATTATTTTAACTTATTTGTTTAAATGTACAAGTGATAATGGTTAATGTGTATTTCATTAATAATAGATTCATTAAATGGTTTTTATCTTTCAAATTGAATTCCTTATTTATACTCATTAGCTAATTTTTTTTTTTTTTTTTTAGCATGTTCCATTTAAGAAATGTTATATTGTTGTGAGTTATGTATCTATGCATTCAAGTGTAACAGGTTTACTAATCTCACTTTTTAAAATAAAATATAAAAAATTAAAAATAGATTTATTCGAATCATATCAAATGTCTACAGTGTGAGTTTCATGACAAAAGATATTTACACTTTACAGAGTTTAAATCATAAATTTATAATCAATGTCAAAATTCTGAATTCATTCAAAATAAATGCTAATTTATGTTCCATTCTCTAAAGTATGAAGATTCATAAACAATGCTGTGTTTCAATCTCTAAGAATCGGTGAAAATTCGACTGTAGTTTCTTAAAAATCGACGAAGTTGGGAGTTATTCTGTAATAGGTGTAAAATTTTGTTGTGGTCCTGTCATTTTCTGTGTGTTGTTAAATATGTACATTCAAATGGGATCATTTATTAAGAGCAGAGGGGTCTTATGGAGCACCTACAGCCACAAAATTGTGACATTTCTATGTGCATGTCAATAATGTCTCGTATTAAGATATCAAAACTCATTACATGTTTCTTTTAAGGTGTTAATTGCATATCTTTCATATTTTTTAATGTTATTGCAATGTACTGTACTTGTCTCAGAGGGTCACTCTTTCATTTAAATTCAATGTTAACAATCACCTATCCTTAAAAACAGTAAGTTATATACTATTCTTCTTTAAAAATATATATATATATATATATACTCGTTTAATGATCTTAAACGTTGTTGTAACAATAAAACCTAGCTCTTATTTGATAGTCATACACTAAGTATTGTGCAATTTTTGTCAAATTGCATTAAAACTTGATAATTTTAAATGGGAAAAAAAAAAAAACATTCGTGAGTATTCTATAATATTGAAATGCTATGATCTTCCAGCTCTTGTATGTATTGTATAATTTGATAAATTTTTCATTTAAATATGGGAACTGCTTAAAACAATAACATTGCAATTAACTCGCTTTGCGAACATGAACTTTGGGTCACTATCTGTTACACTGATAAGCGCGATAAGCTATAGAGCCGAATTGGAATGTATTTTGGGTGAGTCTTTGGCCTGCATGTTGTGTGTATTGTGGGGGGAGGGGGTATATTTATGGAAAATATGTATTCATATACATATTCTTTCTGAGAGCAGCTTTTTCAAAATAAGATCCACACATTTTAGTGGTGTCTATTGAAATGTGAGGATGCAATCATGCATTTGCAATTGCCGGATTTCCACTTGGACGAATTCAGACGTAAAATACACCTCTAATGCTTTTTTTTTTTAAAATTATAACTTAACATTTAGAAGGTATATGGAATATCTGCTTATATGAAAAAAAAAAAAAAATGGATAGCATAAGACAGTAGCAAGTTATTAAAAAGAAAAAAGAAAAAATGCATAATTTGGAAAGAATAATTGTGTGGTGGCAACATAATGACATCATTATAGATAAGATCTAATTTTTAATAATGTAATAAGAGTGTATCACTCATTTGGAGTGTGGACAGTAAGTTGTCGCTCCGTGAGTTCCAATTTTGTTAACTATTTTCAATGTGAATATAAAAATTATATGAAATGATTCTAAATATTCAAACTTAGAAGCTTCAACTAAGTTCGGTTTCATTGAAATATTTGTCCTGTAAATATTTGCATCGGTAAAACCACCATTGGTAGTTCAAACAGTCGATTCGTATTTAGAAAATTCTAGAACCGTAGTGTACAACTGTAGAAATCTATTTTTAAAAGCTGTCGAAACAGATATTTTTTTCATAAAAATGTGTTCCATACAATTTATGTCTACCGATGAAATACAACTATTTCGGACATTTTTAAAAATTTAAAAAGTTTGAAAGTTAGTGTGAAAAAATCTCACACAATACTTACTCGTTTCATGTTTAGCAGGTTTTAATACCGGGTGTTGAAATCTAGGTACATATATGTGCAAAATGGTCTATTCCTATTCAATAGATTTTAAAATGTATTGGTGTCCTGAAAAAAATAATGTACACTCACTTCTAAGTTCTATAATGGTAGTAAAATTACGATGTGAAAATGGTGATATCATATTCATTGGGTTTTATTTAAACTGAATGCTAAAATTTTGGGGGTGAAAGTTCGTTAGCTTGTTAAATTCTAAACTTCGATATTTCAATTACACCCACCACTTTAAAAAAATGGTCAAATCATATTCAATGCACAATATTATTAAAGTGATGTGTTTCAGATTACGTGTAGCAAATCAGACCGTTGAAGTATCCAGTTACTAGAAATATATTATTAGAAAAAATAGATGGCAACACCTCATACTGGTGACGTCATTATAGATAAGATCTAATTTTTAATAGCGTAATGAGAGTGTATCACTCATTTGGAGTTTGTCCAGCGGGTAGTGAACACGTCGTTCCGTGAGTTCTAATTTTCATTATTATTTTTATAAAAAGAAAAAAAATCATTTCGTTACTAGTCGTATATGCTGTTAGATTTATTTTTAAAAAATCACGCACACACTTAGAATGGTCAAATCTTGTTCACTTCATTTTAACTAAATGCACTATTTTAAAGGTTGTCAAATATATTGTGCATACATTTGTTTTTAAATCCACAACATTTAAAAGGGTCGAATCCTATTCATTGAACACAATTTGTGTGTTCATTGTAAATCCGTATTCTATTTGTTTTTAAACATTCGAAATCATTTCGTTATTATTATAAAAATCATATTGATAGTTAGATTTATTTAAAAAAAATCCGTATTGCTATATATCACTCAGCTAAGTATTACATTCGTGTTTTTAAAGTTTGTGTATACATTTGTTTTTAGATACACAACACTTAAAATGGTCGAATGGTATTCACTGAACACAATTTGTGTGTTCATTGGAAATCCGTAATCAATTTGTTTTTAAACATTCGAAATTATTTCGTTATTATTATAAAAATCGTATTGATAGTTAGATTTATATATAAAAAAAAAAATCCACTGAATACAATTTTAGCTAATTATTACATTCGTGTTTTTAAAGTTTGTGTATACATTTGTTTTAAAAAAAAATCATAATGTTATAATACGCAATTTTATATTCACTCCGTAGCATTCTGTTTTAAAACGCACCCTTTATAAAGTGCATCGCTATTCACCGAACGATTCGAATGAACTTTAAAAAATAATCTAGCTTCCACTGATAAGGTACACTTCGAAGATAACTTCCTATGAAGCAAGGCCTTGTGGCACGGCGGTAAGACGCTCGGCTTGTAATCAGTTGGGCCCAAGTTGGAATCCAGCTCCTGACCATTGAAACATTAATTTCTTTTGGAAAAAAAATGCCGATAGATGGCAGCACTTCATCAAAATTCGCCAGAGGGCGCTTTAACTACGTGACGCTGATAAGATCTTTCACTCTGTCGCTGACCAGCAGAGAGGGAGGACGTGTGCTAAGGAGCTCCAAGGCGCGACACGTCATTTCCAGATTATGTGATTGCGAAATCCCTTGAAACCACTTCCTCAGGTCAAGGGTCAGTCAGCGATTGTGACATTCCCTCTCAAGACTCGGAGTGAAACTCACTCCGTATGAGTCATCATGCCTCCGTGAAAGACTTCGCAATTGCCCTCTTGGCCTCTTTCGCAATACTAGGAAAGAGGCATCCGGTGCTGCGCCTCACCAAACTTCCTCTCAAAAGAGGGGAGGGGGGCATCCTCCCTCCTGGGGGTCTAAAGACCCTCTGAGAGGGTCCACTCAAAAGAGGGACCCTCCTCCTGCTGCGCCTCCCCGATCTGCCGGTGAACCCCCAATTTATAACTACTAACGTTTGACATAAAATTTAGAAAAATAAGCATGAATCGTTCTCGAGATATTGCACATTTTTAAATAAATTTATCAAAAAATCCCATAAATTAAAAAAAAATATTAACTGTTGAGAAACATATTGGCTTCATATGTAATATCATGCGATGAATTTGGTGACATCATTCTCATGGATTTAACTCGTTCAATTAATGAGAATATATACTTTGAGTAATACTTTTGTATTTGAACGCCACTAATCATTTATCTGCTATAAGAATAACTTATTTCTCCGTCCATAACGCTTGACGAGATTTTGGCGACGAATTCTGTGGAATGTCGCCAAGTTTAACAACTTTTTTAAATGTTGCCAAATTAACGAAAATCTTGCCTAATGGATAAAAATAACGCCAAATCAATGAAAATGATGACTAATTGACGAAAATTCAACATCTTGGAAAGAATATAAGTATATACTATAAGAATAACTTATTTTTTTTTTACTGTAAAAGTAATAAATTCATTGCATTATAAGTCAGGTGCTGCCCACATCAGAATTTTTTGTTCTGTTGTTAAAATATTTTTTAAAATATTGTTAATTGTGATACTCTAAGACGAATATAGTAAGTTTTGATAAATATGGATATAGACTACGTGTATTTATGTCGCAAATTTAGCACGAAATGATTTATCATTTTTCAGTATTTAAAAAAAAGATGTAGTATATTAAACAAATTCATTTGTCTACGTTTTATTTCGAAATTATTAAACACAATTACAAAGTTATGAAATATAAGATTTCGTGTTAAACTGTGACAGAGGCAAGATGAAAATACATGAAAGTATAAGAACAATAAATATAGGAAAAAGTCTTCATGAGGATTTTGGTTCTGTTAATGATCATTAAATTATGCAGTCTTTGATATATGATTTTAATTTCAATATTATAATCTACACGGACTGGAACTATAAAAAAATATGATATGGGCAGCACATGACTTTCCTTATATAATGCAATGAATTTACTACTTTTACAGTAAAAAAATTTGATGTGGGCAGCACATGACTTTCTCTGCAGACTTATATTAACGTTCTCCATATTTTAATTAAATTTATTTCACTTTTAATTCAATTTTCGTTCTCATTCGGTAACCGGACTTATTTTCAAAGGTGGCGTAGAGAAAATAAGGAAAACTAAAATATCTCGAAAACGGCTAGTCCTAGTGTAATGGGGTTGGTCTTATTATTTTCGTCGTTAAAAATTACGTATTAAACGAGCATTTAATGGATATATTTGAGTATACCTAGTTCTTTAGTTTAGATTTTGACGATTTTTGCAGGCCATTTTGCAAAAAAAGGCAGGGTATTTTTTTCCGAATCGTACCAAAATCTAATCAGCGACAGGGAAACCCACAAGTGACTCTTCTACCGAATTTTGTGAAATTCGGTCCAGTAGTTTTTCAGTTAGGTTGGATACAAGTTTTTGCGGGCCATTTCGCAAAAAGGCGGGTTCTTTTATTCCAAATCGTACCCAGAACTAATCAGCACCAGACTCGCTCACAAGTGACTTACCTACGAAATTTTGTGAAATTCGGTCAGTTTTTTAGTTAGAGTGGATAAAATATCTGCACAGACAGACACACACAGACGTCACGCTAAAAATGGTTTTTTCGTATTCTGGAGGTCTTGAAACGTGTAGATCCGTCGAAAACTCGAGTTGCGATTTTCGACATGATTCCAATACTTTCCCTATACATTAGCATGTGTTGCAGGGAAAGTAAAAATCTGATGTGAGCAGCACATGACTTTCCCTGCAGACTTATATTAACGTTCTCTTTATTTTAATTAAATTTATTTCACTTTTAATTCAATTTTCGTTCTCATTTGGTAACCGGGCTTATTTTCAAATGTGGCGTAGGGAAAGTAAAAAAAAACTCAAATATCTCGAGAACGGCTAGTCCTAGTGTAATGGGGTTGGTCTTATTCTTTTCGTCGTTAAAAATTATGTATTAAATCAGCATTTAAAGGATATATATGAGTATACCCAGTTCTTTATTTTTTATTTGGACGATTATTGTGGGCCATTTTGCAAAAAAAGGCAGGTCTTTTTTTTCCGAATCGTACCAAAATCTAATCAGCACCAGGGTAACCCACAAGCGACTCATCTACCGAATTTTGTGAAACTCGGTCCATTAGTTTTTTAGTTAGAGTGGATACAAGCTTTTGCGGGCCATTTCGCAAAAAAAGGCGGGTTCTTTTATCCCGAATCATACCCAAAACTAATCAGTACCAGACTCGCTCACAAGTAACTTACCTACCAAATTTTGTGAAATTCGGTCAATTAGTTTTTTAGTTAGAGTGTATACAAAATCTGCACAGACAGACACACACACAGACGTCACGCTAAAAATAGTTTTTTCGTTTTCTAGAGGTCTCGAAACGTGTAGATCCGTCGAAAACTCGAGTTGCGATTTTCGGCATGATTCCAATACTTTCCCTATACATTACCATGTATTGCAGAGAAAGTAAAAATTGATTATTTTTATAGTAATTATTTATATTCTTTCTAAGATATTGAATTTTCGTCAATGAGTCGTCATTTTCCATGTCGTCATCATCAATGAGTCGTCATTGATTTAGCGTCATTTTTATCCATCTGGCGAGTTTTTCGTTAATTTAGCAACATTTTAAAAGGTCGCCAAGTTGACGAAATTCCACCAAATTCGTCGCTAAAATCTCGCCAAGCGTTATGGATGAAAAACTAAGTTATTCTTACAACAGATAAATGACTATTGGCGTTCAAATACAAAAGTATTACTCAAAATATCTTTTGTCATGAATGGAACGAGCTAGCTCCACGAGAATGACGTCACCAAATTTATCGCATGGTATTACATATGAAAACTGAACATGTTTCTCAATAGGAAATATTTTTTTTTCCATTTTATATGACTTTCTGATAATTTTTTTGAAAAATATGCAATATCTCGAGAATGGTTCATGTTAGAGTTCTTAAATTTATGTCAATCGTTTTCTAATGATAAATTACATAACAAATGTCTATTTGCGTAACTTTAATAGCGGTTTTGATTTTTTGACGATTATTTCAAAATTTCACTCGAAAATTTAGGGTGTTCTGAACATTCGATTGCGTATAAAAAATAATAGGTTTCCAGTGTTTATGGATTGTGATTTTATTTTTTGTTCGAATTGGTCCATTCGCTCGTCAGTTATCGTCTCCACAGACTCACTGACACATACTTTCACACACACACACACACATTCACGCACACACACACAGACATCACTTCAAAAACGTTTGATTCGTGATCAGGGATGCTTGAAACGTGCTCTCTCGTCGAAAACTCGAATTCGAATTTTCGACCCCGTCACAATACTTTCCTTATATACTATGTATATAAGGAAAGTAATAGGATTGGTTCTCTCAAACCTTTACACAGACGGTGATATTTTTTGTAATTTTAGATACATATGTAAAGTCAGAGCTCAGTCAGCCCAGTTCAATGATTACTATGAGTCGTTAAATGTGTGAGACTTTAAACACGAGAGACTCCAATTCAAATCAAAGCTTCAATTTAAATCAGCCCAGCCCAATTATTACTATTAATCGTTCAATGTGTGAGGTTTTAAATATGTGAGATTCTTCGATTGAAAATCATTCCATATCATTTTGTTTAGGGCAGGAAATTGATGATTCCATCAGTAACCTAATTAGATGCTGAACGTAAAACGTTTTACAGCGAGAATTTATAGCCCTCATGCACCAAAAAAGAAATATAATATGACACTACACCCTTGAATCACCCAATTTTGACCAGAACCCAGTGAGGGTGGAAATCATAGGAACCAAACTGTCCTTCCTCTAACTCGTCTTCTGAATTTTTGGACCTGCAGCTTCTCTCTGTATCTAAGCGGAGTATGGGCACATCAACTCTGTATGTATGCAAATCCTTCCGAAAGTTTGGTGGCATGGCAAAGAAGGTATGGTCCCTGTAAATGTTGCACCCACTGGGTTTCGGTTTAAATGGGTGGTACCAAAGAGCTAGAATAACTAGAGGTAGCCCTTCCTTTCTTTAGCCATCTTAAAAGCATTGCCAGTATATCCCCCTTCGCTCCTGCAAATGACCGCCAGATTTGGCACTGTCACGCTAGAACGGCGCATTATAGCAGTTGCAGAAAATTGTAAAAGTGTGCCATTGTGGTAATTTGTTCATTGTAATACACAACTTTCTTTTCTAAAAATCTTAATCTACGTATTTTTAAATTTCTAAAATATACAGGTTCAAAATGCGTGGATTAAGATTCTGCAAAACTTTCTTTTCTTACACATTTATTTTCAAATTTTGTTATGTCTGTTTTATCTTTCTTTTTCAAATTGTCATTGCAACTTATTTTTAATTAATATTTCAGTTTTTTTATCCTAAAACATAAATTATATCTATAGATAACATTTTGTTAATTTTGTTAACGAGATACAGGTAAGTAATATTTGAGCAAATCGTTACAATAAACAGACTATTATTAATTGCTAAACATTTTCTATTTTTAAAGTATATTACATCCCAGTTCCTGTGCAGTACACATATTAGTACTCGTGCCATCAAAAGTTAAAGAAATGGCATCAACCCCTGTCTCATGTACAAGTTCTTATGAAGTTATTTTAGTTTTACAATACTTCTACTTTTAAAAAATGTAAGAAGGCATAATATACCACTAATACTGATCTATTCTATGTAATGAGTAGCAGTACTGTACCTTTAACTATAAAAATGTTTAGGGGATTCCTTTCAGTTATTGTACATAATGTATCCGCACATGAAATGTTATGACGATACATACATGCACTCGTAAATTATCTTACCCACATTTCACAGGCAAATACATATTCAAATTACACATTAACAGAGTCAAATACATATACGCACACACACAAGTACATATACTTATACGCACACACATAGACAAACACATATACATATATGCACACACATAGACAAACACATACATATACGCACACACAGACAAACATACATACGAGCACACACACACACAAACATATATGCGCACAATACATACATCTTGCGGAGAATATTTGAACTTTGTTCATGAGGTCTTAAAACATACTTTTCCAATACCTTATTTTTCTTTCTTTTTTGCCGATTCATACCAAATAAAACATTAAAATAACTTGATACGAGTTACTCAATAATTACCTTAACAGCAATATGCTATGTCTCACTATGAATTTAAAACAATTGTATACATATATTAACGTCAAAATGCGAGGAAAGTCGTTAGAACAACAACGTTCCGCATACTTCTTGTTTCATAATAAGCTGTACAGTATGTGAAATGCTTTTATTTACTTATGTCTTTAGTTACCAATTATCAGTAATACCATTATCTAAACCATAGTTCAAACAATCACTTTCCCGCTTAAACTCAATTGTCACACCATTGCTTACCAAATTAAATAATGCTACAAAAAATTAAAACTTCTAATATTTTGTGTTTAAATCTTGAAATTTATACAAAACAAATGCTAACTCCTTCAATTATTTAACATAATGTATCCACATATGAAATACCATGCCGGTACATACATGCATTCATAAGTTATCTTACCCAAACTTTACATGTAAATACATATACAAATATGCACTGACACAAACTCATTTGCATATACGCATACACACAAGAACACACACACATATACACACACATACATATAAGCACACACACAATCACATATACATATATGCACACATACACACATAGATGCACACAACTCAAACATCTTTCACAGAGTGTTTTAATTGTGTTAATGAGATCTTAAAACATACTTCTCCTGCCACTTATTTTTCTTTCTATTTTCGATTCAGACCAAATAAAAACATATTAAAATAACTTGATATGAGTTATTTTATGACTTTGACGGCGATGCGATATGCCTAAACTACGATTTGAAAACTATAATTTGTTTCCATAGAGACGTCAACATGCAAGGGAAGTCAGAGACATACTGCATACCAACTTCTTTTATAATAAAATTTATACAGTATGTCAAATGCAATGCAGTTATTAACTTAGGATGCATTTATTTATAAATTTTATATGCAATTTGTTCGATATCAATCAGTTACATTTTCCAGTACATATGTCAAAGTACACATGTACATTTATTGTACTAGATTTTTTTCTATTATTGTTCACATACACATATTTATAGACAAATAAATCAGAATGTAAGATAATTAAAATATATCTTCTTTATCATTAAAATGAAGTAAAAGGATATTTTTAACCCAGAAGGATACCGAAATTAAAAAAATTTAATTTCTGATATCCTGGTAAGTAAAAAATACCCCGGATTGCAATCTTAAAATTATATCTTAGGAAGCACAAACTATTTCTTGCACGCATCCAAAGCGTGCAGGCACGATCTCGTAGTTTTGTTTTTTCCAAAACAGCTAAATATTGCCAAAATGTAGTAAAATGCAGTTTAAGATGTTTTAATTAATATTTTTTTATAATTACATTGATGGAATAATTTCTTCACGAAGCTCAGCAATATCTCCTACAATTTTTTAATAATCCAAAGCTTAAGGGGAGCAGAAATAATTAAAAATATATATTTTTTCTTTTAAGGAAGCTTTGTTAGTCACCTTCTCCCATTGAACTACAGAGAAAATGGAACGCTCTGGGCGGAAAGAGTCCCTGAAGTCATATGACAACAGTTTTCGTATTTCATTAGGGTTGCTGAGGCTTTCTCTACTTGATTACTCTTCGAAGGGTGGTACTGTGACGGCCGCCAAAACAGATAAACTTTCGGGTAGGTCAAACAGTCTGAGTCGAAAAAGAGAAAGTAATGTAAGCTAAATGAAATCATTACACTGGAGTAATCTGCAAGTGTATTTGAATTAGTTCTGCATATGATTTTTGGAAGACGTTTTAGCTCTGTCTTTCTTTACTGAAGGCTAGGCACATCTATTCCTTTTGGATGGCCCGGATGTCAGTGCTCAAGTGCTCTGCGTATTGAATCTGACTAGCCTAAACAATCTGGTTTAAAGAAATGCACAAACATCTTGGACATCGTAAATATTTTGATTAGTAAGCTGTCAGCAATGCCAGCAGTCTTGCAAGTTTTTCTGTATTTTCTGATCATTCACTGACAATGCGGCTACATAGCGCAATTACCACACTTTACTGTATTCTTTTCCATATTTGGAACATTGCTATATCTAGCATTACAGATATTTTGACATTTGGTATGTATATAGAAAATATGCTTTGTATTGTGGTATTTATATAAAAAATGTGCGTTGTATTGTGGTATTTATATAGAAAATGTGCTTTGTATTGTGGTATTTATAGAAAATGTGTGTTGTATTGTGGTATTTATAGAAAATGTGCATTGTATTGTGATATTTATATAGAAAATGTGCGCTGTATTGTGGAATTTATAGAGAAAATATGCTTTGTATTGTGGTATTTATATAAAAAATGTGCGTTGTATTGTGGTATTTATATAGAAAATGTGCTTTGTATTGTGGTATTTATAGAAAATGTGTGTTGTATTGTGGTATTTATAGAAAATGTGCATTGTATTGTGATATTTATATAGAAAATGTGCGCTGTATTGTGGAATTTATAGAGAAAATATGCATTGTATTGTGGTATTTATATAGAAAATGTACATTGTATCTGTATGGTGGAAAGACCATAAGAGAACATTTATTTAACCAGACTTATACAGCTCATTTGCGCTTACATTCTAGCCCATGCAGTTCAGCATCAATAGAGAAAATATTCTCCAATTTTTGTTTTATTCATTCAAAACTGAGGAACAAACTTGGAGTTCAGAAGGCTTCTAAGCTAGTTTTCTGTTGTCCAGGTAAAGAAGGACTTAGAATGGGACTAAAATTAAACAAAAAAAGAACAAGGAACGCTCTTCATAATATTTTTTTTACATAATAGAACTAGGACATAATAATTTATTTTCTCTAAAAATACTAAGTGAGGTGGACATGGACATAATGTTTTGATTTTTCTATAACTTAGTGGGCAGTGATGTTCCTTCAGCTGCATTTTTTCTGAAATTTACCAAAACACAGTTAATGTTAATGTAATGTATTTTTATTTTGAAGAATTATACAAGAAAAATACTGGGGCACGGTAGCCCATTGGTTAGCGCGCTGGAGTTGCACTCGGTAGGCCCGGGTTCGATTCCAGACACTGCCAAAACTGCCGCCGTGTTCATGCGGAGTACGATCACGTTAAACATGTGGGTCCAAAAGTCCTTCCGAGAGGTTTGTGGTAGGGGAAGGAGGGTACGGTCCCTGTGGATGCCTCCCCCACTGGGTTCCGGTCTAAATTGGGTGGCACTTCCCGACCGTCCAAACAGTTACCTTACACCTTTCTGGTAGGTCGGACGGTCTGGGTTTCAACAACAACAAGAGAAATACTAAATCTACTCTTTATAGCAGAAACTAAATGCTGTATAAGTAATTATTATTTATCAGTTGTAATTATTTTACATACTATTAGCTAAAATTAATTATTTTATATTTATATTAGCTGATAATTATTTATTTTTCACTATTCTGCTGAAAAATTTTAGGTTTTTGACATGACAGTTAAAACCGGATAAAACCGTCATTTGCCAAAAACTTGCCAACCCTGATTTTTTTGTATAGTAATATTTTAACATAGATTTATAATTGATTTTCTTCTTTTTTCAAATTTATTAAATTTTTAAAACTTCTTTCTGATGTGTTTTTTTTACTTTTTCGATTTATAACTTTAAGCAATTGTCAGTTTTCCCCCATTTTCTTTTCATTTCTTAAAAGTTTTCCAAATTTACAGATTATATACTTTATTTTCAGTTCATTTTCTGAATGTTTTAAGCATTTATGGTCCCTACTTTCTTAGCTTAAAATTTTACCAATGCTTTCCAATATAGAATTTTTCCAAAATCCAAACTTGTTTGGTACTCCCATCTATTACAGATATATGGAAATTTAATAGCTTGGGTTTTAAAGGGTTAAAAGAGGATAGCACTCTGCATGGGTTTGAGCTTAGACCCGGGCTGGGCTTGAGTTTAACACTGTTATGAGACAGGCTGAATATTTATTTTTAAAAAGTCCGGTAAAGCCGGGTCGAACATATTTTATGTTAAAATATTTTTCCATAAATTTTAATTGAATATGTGGCAGAAAAGACATTTGATCAAAGATGCTTGGAACCTGTACCCGAATTATATAAGAATGGAGCCGAAGCTAGCTTTTGCTCTATACTTATAATGTCGGTCTTGTCGAACCAGGGCCCGAACTAGGTCCCTGGTTCGGGCCTAGCAACATTCTTTCTGCCACAATGATGACTGGACGTTTTGACACACGTAAACTTCTCACGCCAACGATCTCACCTCTCAACATGAGATGGCAGCACCACATGAAGTCAGAGGCCTTGCCACTCCCTTCCTGGATGACCACAACTGATGTCACGCTCGAGGAAACACGCCTCCCGACCTTTCAGCCCCTCAACTGAGTCTCGGATGGGGACAAGCAAGGTTTTCTGGAATGGCCTCCCTTCTCGCTGAAATTCGACCCGGGCTGCTTATCAGGTGGGGGAGTGTGCGGCAGCAAAGACATCTGACCAAAGATGCTTGGAACTTGTACCCGAATTATAAGAACGGAGCCGAGGCTAGCTTTTGCTCTATGCTTATAATGTTGGTCTTGTAAGCACCAGGTCCCTGGTTCGGGCCTGGTAACACCCTTTCTGCCACAAATACATGAACTTATTGTTTATTTCAGTTATGTAAAGATAAATGTTCACAAAAGCAAATTTTTTCAATTCTTTCAAAAAATTGTACAAAAATATCCCAATGTCATCTTTTTTAAACATTTGTATACAAATCATTTCGGGCCAGATCTGTCCATGCCGAGACACAGTTGTCTTCAGTCCGGACACATAATGCATTTTTTTTTTTAATTTCGACAAAGTATCACAATTTATCGGAGGGTTTTTTTTTTTTTTTTGGTAATTTTGGCAAAGTATCATTCTTTTAAAATTACAAAATCTTTTTAAGTATCGTGTGTTTCGATATGTTTTTTAAATTTTCAAAAGTTTTTATTCTGCAAAGTTATGTAATTTTTGGTATGTTTACTAAAATTTAAAAAGTTTCTGCAAAGTTACACAATTTTAGTAGGAGGAGCTTATTTTAAAACACAGAAAAATATGTCACTCTGGTGGGGAGGAGTCAATTTCAAAACAAGGAGAAATATGCCAATTTGGTGCATTTTTGTACTTAGTAAATAATCGAGTGGGGGACTAGTCTATCGATCTACCAGAATATATTTCATCATCCCAGGCTTATCCTCTAGCATTTTTGTTCGGTCATCTCATTCACTAGGTGAAGAGTGTGGGAGGGAGAATAATTAGCATTTGTGGTTACAATGCAAACCTAACAGCTCTCCTAGAAAGAAGGCGTAGATAATGCACACCAGCTAAGTTTATGTTTAAGCGGGGAGGGGGGGGGGAATTCATAGGTGACAATATTTCAATTTTTATTTAACGAGTTTATGGAAAGGGAAAAGGCAGCGTTCACCAAAATTTAAAAACCCTTTGTTATTTATATTTAATTTTTTTTCGGAATCACTAATCTCAAGGCCATCCAGGAAGATGGCATCTCCAGAAAATTGGACTTCCTTACTGAATTTTTACCTGGTCGGGACAGGAGGATGGGTGATTTCCAGAAGATTGGATAAAATTCTTTTGGGCATATCTCACAAAAGTAAATGTTTTTTACTAGTATGAGGAAAGATGAATATTTAATTAACTCCTATATTTAATTAGTATATTTAATTAGATCCCTTCCGACCAGGCTTCGGGAAATCGGTAAAATCTAGCCTCTTTGACATACAAGTAAATGTTTTTTTACCAGTATGGGTATGGAGATGCTTCTTCAAAGAACACTTTTGAGTAAATCTTTTCTCTACACACCTCACAAGTAAATGGTTTTTTACCAGTATGATTAAAGATATGTGTCTTTAATTGACTCTTTCGGATCCCTTCATACACACTTCACAAGTAAATGGTTTTTTATTAGTATGAGTAAAGAGATGATTATTCAATTACAATTTTCAAGGAAATCCTTTCGGACATATCTCACAAATAAAGGGTTTTTCACCAGTATGGATGAGCAAATGAGCATTTAAAAGACCCTTTTTCATCTGTATGAGTAAAAATGTGTTTTCTACTCTCTCTTTTCAATAAATCCTTTTTGACACACTTTACAAGTAAATGGTTTTTTATCAGTATGCGTATAGAGATAATTTTTCAAAGAATCCTTTCGATTAAATCCTTTCTGGCATATATCGCAAGTAAATAATTTTTCATCAACATGTGTAAAGATATGCATATTTAATTGACTCTTGTGATTAAATTCTTTCTTGCACACCTCACAAGCAAATGGCTTTTCATCAGTATGAGTAAAGCAATGCTCATTCAACACCCACTTTTCCCTAAATCCTTTTTGACATATCTCACAAGTAAATGGTTTTTCACCAGTATGGATTCGCAAATGAACATTTAACTTACTTCTTTGTTTAAATCTTTTCTGACACAGCTCACAAGTAAATGGTTTTTCATCTATATGAGTATAAATATGTTTAATTAAATCTCCCTTTCGAATGAATCCTTTTTGACACATCCTACAAGAAAATGGTTTTATACCAGTATGGGTACAGAGATGAGCTGTCAATTCAGCCCTTTCAATAAAACTTTCCTGACACACGTCACATGTAAATGGTTTTTCACCAGTATGAGTAAAGATATGTTTATTCAATTGACGTTTTCGAATAAATCCCTTCTTGCACACATCACAAGTAAATAAATTTTCACCAGTATGAGTACGGAGATGATTATTCAATAGATACTTTACCTTAAATCCTTTCTGGCACGTCTCACAAGTAAATGGTGTTTCACCAGTATGAGTTAAAATATGTATATTCAAGTCTCTCTTTCGAACAAATTGTTTCTGACACACCTCACAACTAAATGGTTTTTCACCAGTATGAGTAAAGATATGTTTATTCAATTGACGTTTTTGAATAAATCCCTTCTTGCACACATCACAAGTAAATAAATTTTCACCAGTATGAGTACGGAGATGATTATTCAATAGATACTTTACCTTAAATCCTTTCTGGCACGTCTCACAAGTAAATGGTGTTTCACCAGTATGAGTTAAAATATGTATATTCAAGTCTCTCTTTCGAACAAATTGTTTCAAACACACCTCACAACTAAATGGTTTTTCACCAGTATGAGTTAAAATATGTATATTCAACTTTACCTTTTGAACAAATTGTTTCAGACACATCTCACAAGTATATGGTTTTTCACCAGTATGAGTGCGTAAATGAGACTTTAAATTACATTTCAGATTAAATCTTTTCTGACACACATCACAAGTAAATGGTTTTTCATTAGTATGGGTGCGCAAATGAATGTTTAAATCACTCTTCCGTTTAAATCTTTTTTGACACACATCACAAGTAAATGGTTTTTCACTTGTATGAGTAATAATATGTTTATTCAAATCTCCCTTTGAAATAAACCATTTCTGACACACTTCACAAATAAAGAAAAAGTTCAGAAATTGTTTTTCAGCAGTTTGAGTGCATATTTGATTACTCATGTCACCTTTATAAATAAATTATTTATATCACAGGTCGTAAATATACTATCACTAATAGGATAATGTATCTATCAATTAAATGTATACAATAGTTTCATATGTCTGAGGAACGACCTGAAACTTGACTTGTCACTTTGGCTTCTTTCAGGTGGTTTAATGCTTGCTTTGCTTCAAAAGCTTTAGCAGTCCACACTAAACACACAAAGTAAGATGAAACAAATATTTATACACCTGAAGGTGAGAGAGAAATACACTAATGAGAGATAAATACTTCCAAAACCTGTAGAAGTAAATGATAGCAAGTAAAATAGGGCTTTATTTTGCTAGTGAAGTTTTTTTCCCCCCTTACCATGTGGATTAGTTTTTACTTGTTCCACAGAATTTTCGTTCAGCAAGAGGATTTGGTTCTTTTCAAGTTTCCCTGTTTGAGAAACGCTTTGATTCTGCAGTAGTTGGTAGTTCTGGGTTTTGGAGTTCTGACTGGAAGAGTTTGAAGTAGCTGATTCACTGATTGAAGTGCTTATCATTTAAAGGCGTGCTGATTCTGAGGAAATTGACATTTTAAAAATAGTAAACATTGAGTCATCTTCGCTGTGACTGAGTCTGAATCTGAAGTTTCTGTTTCTATCTTCCTTTAGGTGTCATATTACAATGTTTATTTTCTAAGTTAGTTATTCTATTTTGGAGGGCGATTTCAGGTATTTCCATTAATCTGGTTTTTTCATCTAATTTAACATTGGCATGTTATAAAACAGCTATTATCTTACTTGCTCGTTTTCCTCTTTATTTCAGATTGTTATTGGAGTGCTGAGTATGTTAGCCATAACATTTTTTGCCGTTTATTGAAGTTTGCACACGATTGTATATTCTGGTTTTTGGTATGTAATTTTTTTTGCTTGGGTATAAGTTATATTGTTCTTTTATGAGGTATGTTGCATATCTATTTCTCTCTTCAATACTATACATAATTTACTGCTAGCATGATTTTTTTTTCCTCCACAACGAAAGTATTTAGGAGTAGTTAGAGTAAAGACACTTCATATTCACCTGCCCGGGTACTCAATCAATAGTTGTATACCCTTTGGGTCAGTCGAGTGGCCTGGGTCTTTAACTTCGTATTCACCTCCACATCGTTCACACACACCTACTTTGCTTCCATATTCATGTTTAAATAACGGTTAAACTAAAGGCATTTTTCTTTTTGTTTTGCAATTGCGGTTATCAATGAATGCTATCATTTTATATCTTGACTAACATATCTTTAAATGACTTCTGATGACTTTGCCCAGTTTAGAAAGCAGTATTACACGTAATTTTTTTTTTTTTAGCGAACGGAATTAATTCGTTCCAATCTGCGGCGAACTCTTCGCTTTGACGCCAACATGGTTCGCATACACAACTAGTGTTTCCACACAGCTTTGGCTGGCTATGGGGGAAGCGTCTGCAAAGCACCGATGGTAGAATCCGAAAATCACCAGACACGACTACATGATTGCCGCACGGCTGTTCTATAATGCTAAGACTTGAACTCCGCTAGAGGAATATCGGAGAATCGTCAGATCAAGATATTTATAATTATACAGGCATTGGATACAAAGGGATAAGTAAGTTAATTAGCAAGTTCGAAATTTTTCTACCTAAAAATCGATTTTTTTTTTCATTCAAATCAATTTTTTTAATATTGGAAATGAATTAAAGGATATTTTTCATTGTTAAATCATATAAAAATTTTATTTTAAAATATTCCTGCAATGGATCTTATTTATTGCACATTAAATTTATATAGCCAGGAACTAAAAAATAAGGAAGATCGACAAACAAATTCGGGAAAGAGGTCAGTAGAAAACTAATGTACGTTTAGCCAATGGGGGAAATAGGGAATATGTAGTGAAGGGGATTAATTATAAGACTATGAATCTGTTTTATTGTAAAGACAGGTAACAACATGCTGTCAATTTACGCCATGGGCCTAGCCAGGATCTGGGAAAGAGTGAGGTCTACGACGGAATGAGAGCGGGTGAAGTGAGAGGAATTATTTTTCCTAATATTACTACTGCATGAAAAATGTAATTGATTAGCCAATGGGGGCGGGAAGCACACTGAATGTACTAAAGGTAGTTATATGACTATGAATAAGTTGTCTCAGATTATTTATTCAACAAAAAATACTATCACAAACAATTTATCACAAAATGGTCGTGTAGTCAGTTTACGTCATAGGCATAGCTAAGGCTCCTCTATATACGAGCTGACTCATCAAGCATATTGAAGCCCACCATAGCTGGAAGCGCAATCCATTAGCATTAACTCCATTCTTATTTTCACTTTAGGAAGTATAATTAAAATAATTATGGGTAGTTGTTCTACGCCGAACTGCTCTTATCATTCTAGAAAGGGTTTTTGGCTATTTCGCTTTCCTAGAAACGAAGAAAAAAGAAAATAATGGCTAATAAATAATTGGATACCCCGTACTGGAGCATACTTGTGCGAGCTAAATTCTACAATATTCTAATTGAAACTTCTTTTTTTATATAAAGTATTTATTTTAAACATTCATTTTACAATTTCTGTAACTGTAGTATGGAACCCTATGGGCTTCAATATGCTTGATAAGTCAGCCTGTAGTAGAGGAGCTCTAGGCATAGAAAAGATCTCGGAAGGAGGAGCTGGATGATCGATTGGGTGGAGGTAATACACTGGGTTTTCGTTTTCCAATATAACCTGCATAGAAAAGCAATGTAATTCTTCAGTCAATAAGGGGAGGGTGTATATAGAATATGTAATACAGGAAGAATATATCTATGAACTGGTGTATTCTGATTATTTATTCAAAATTATGATTATGTACTAAAATCACTATCATAACCGATTTACTACAAAATGGTCCCGTAGTAAGTTTACGCCAAAAGGTATAGCCAAGATTTCGTAATGGGGTGCTCGACTATCGATTGGGTTGAGGTAATTGAGAGGGTTTTCGTTTCCTAATATGACCTCTATAGAAAAGTAATCTGACAGAAAAACGCGTAGTCGGTGGCGTAAACTGATTACGACACTATTTTATGATAAATCGGTTATAATAGTGATTTTAGTTGAGTAAATAATCAGAGTGCACAAGTTCATAGACCTGTATTACATATTCTCCTGTATTATTTATTCTATATACACCCTCTCCCCATTGGCTAAAGTATTGCATTGCTTTCCAATTGTGGCTATATTGGAAAACGAAATTCCACTCTATTATCTCCCCCTCCCCCCGTTCGACAGCCGAGGCGAGCTGCTCCTCCTTCCGAGATCTTGGCTACGCTTAAGGCGTAAGCTGACTGCATGACTATTTTGTGATAAATCGGTTACAATAGTATTTTAAGTTAAATTATCTGAGACAACATATTCATAGTCATATAAATAATTACCTTTAATACATTCAGTATGCACCTCCCCCATTGGCTAATCTATTACATATTTCATATAGTGGTCATACTGGGAAAAGCAATTCTCCTCTCATCGGTCGCAGACCTCACCCTTTCCTAGGTACTGGCTACGCCCAAGGCGTAAACTGATTACTTGTTGTTTTCTTTTTCTACAATAAATTGTTTATGGTATTATTTTTTTCTGATGAAGAAGTTGGAACAAACAAATTCATAGTCCTGAAATTAGTTCTCTTTACTGCGTATTCTCCATTTCCCCCATTAGTTAAGCATGTACATTATAGTTTTCTGTCGATTACTTTCCGAATTTGTTCGTCGACCTTGATTACTACCGAGTTCTTGGTTACGCCTGTGCATAAAATGACTATATAAATATAATGTGCAACAAATAAGATCCATTGCATGACTATTTTAATATAAAATTTTTATATGATTTATTAATGAGAAAAACCCCTTTACTCCATATCCAAAAAATTGATTTGAAAAAAAAAGAAAAAATCCGATTTCAGAGTACAAAAAAATCACGAACTTGCAAATTAACTTATTATCCTGTTATATCCAATTACTTTATTGTGAATATCTCGATCTGATGATTTCTTGATACTTCGCTAGCGGAGGTCTACATTATCGCATCAGCCGTGAGGCAATCAATTAGTTGTGTCTGGCGGTTTTTTTATTCAAACCGTTAGTGGTAGTGTATCGAGAGTCACCATCGTGACTAAACACGAACATTCACGATGGTGACGTCTTGAGGTGGTAGTGTCTCAAGACGCTTCTGGATATGGGAAGAAGTTTTGACTAGCATCTCAATCCTGCGGTCATTCCGAATGGGAAACAAAATCCGGCGCAATGCGCATTGAGCAACTATTTGGACGACCGGGATATAAATAGTGTGCAGAAGCTGAATCACTCACTGCGCATGCCCTGATCTTTGGTGTACCCTAATGTTATGACTAATTCTCCGCCTCAATGATGATTTGGTAATTGTTTTTTCGTTCGGATCTCTCGTGTGATCGATCGAAGCTTTTTCTGTGTTAACATTTAACAATTTTTAAGCACGTTTTTCGTCAATTTTGTGTTTAACGAGAATGTCTGAAAACGCGGATACTGTTTCTGGATCCAGCAGATTTTCGTGGATACTGTTTCTGGATCCAGCAGATTTTCGTGCTCGCTGTGTGTGCGTAATTTTACCATGCGTTTTTTTTTTTTACCATCATTTTACCATTCAACCATTACATTACAAATTCTAATGCCTAAAAATCGTAACATCTCAGAACGAACATTAAAATCCAAGGTAACACTGTGCATATTCATAAATATTCTCATTGGGATGCAATGCTGTACATTTTGGATCGCATTTTTATAATTTTAATCGTAAAACTGTAATTGGGAAGCATGTCAGACTGTCAGCTTTTCAGATATCGTCCCGGCCATCCAAACGGTTGCTCTAAGTCCTTGGACGAGCCGGATGGTCTGGGCTTTCGACACTATTTATATCCCAAGGGCGCGGTAGCCCATTGGTTAGCGCGCTGGAGTTGCACTCGGTAGGCCCGGGTTCGATTCCAGCCGCTGCCAAAACTGCCGCCGTGTTCATGCGGAGTACGATCACGTTAAACATGTGGGTCCGAAAGTCCTTCCGAGAGGTTGGTGGTAGGGGAAGGAGGGTACGGTCCCTGTGGATGCCTCCCCCACTGGGTTCCGGTCTGAATTGGGTGGCACTTCCCGACCGTCCAAACAGTTACCTTACACCTTTCTGGTAGGTCGGACGGTCTGGGTTTCAACAACAACAACACTATTTATATCCCGGCCGTCCAAACAGTTACCTTACACCTTTCTGGTAGCGGCCGTCCAAATGGTTGCTCGTGTCCTTTGGATGAGTCGGACGGTCTGGGTCTTCTACACCTTTCTGGTAGGTCGGACGGTCTGGGTCTCAACAACACTATTTATATCACCCCTTGACGAAATATTGAAGCACTGGCGGGGAGTCCGTGAGCATGCGCATTGCGCCGGATTTTGTTTTCCATTGCGAATGACCGCAGGATTGAGATGCTAGTGAAGTTTTGCGCTTGCGCTGAGAGAAGACAGGATGCCAGATTTGGCATTTAATCCCCTTTTTTTGGTTTGATGGTGGATTAAACTATTTCCATGAGATTGAAGATCAACATATCGTCAAAAGCAGGCATTATTCGTATTCTTCTACAAAAAAAAGCTGAATATAAATTACTCAAATTCATATGTTTTATTTTATATTTAAAAATTTCCAAGAGCTTAATCATGCTTTAAAATTCGAAATTTCAATTATGGAAATTTATATTTAATTTTTACTTCAATTCTACGGGTGGGATTATATAAATGCGTCATATTTTGATGTATTTCTTTGTTAACAGCGGGTATGAAATAAAAACCGTTAATATTTAGCTGTCGGAATTTGATGGAACTATCAGTTTTGATCATCTCTGATGGCATATCAAGAATGTTTTCAATTTGTGTGTATGCAGGCTATCTTTCGAACAAATTGAGGAATGCGAAAGAAAATTGGTAGAATTATTTCAACCAGTAAGGGGCCTACTAGTGTATAAGAGGACTTTCAAACTTAAGGGGCTTACTAATCATAAGAAGCCCTTTAAGCATGAGTGGCCTACTAACCCTATGAGGCCTTTTAAGTGTAAGGGACCTACTAACCATAACAGGCCTTTAAGCGTAGGCGGCCAACTGATATCCGAGGACTTCTCTGCTTTTAACCTAAAATTTTACTTGAACACCGGCAGTGTGCTATAAATTTTCAGAAAGATCTACCAAATAGTCTAGTTAAATATTTAGTCAAAATTTAACGTTCATTAGAGTTTAAAGTCTTACTAAACTTGATAATTCTATGACATGTGTATATAGAGTTATGTAAAATATATCCTCTCCTCCGCTAGCAACGTTTGTGCTCATAAAATTCCCAAACACACGTGAACCGCACAATTCTCTCTATCTGTATTGTTAATAATCTTGTGACCTTCGAACAAAACGTAATTACAATGCGATCCTCGAATGAAACGTAATTACTATACAACCCCCTTAATGAAACGTAATCTTCCTTACGATACTCCCTAACGTACGACCCCGAAACTAAAAGTAATTATTATACGATTCCTCTTAACAAAAAGCAATTATTATACGATTCTCTTTAACAATATGTAATGTTGATGCGACCCCTCTAACAAAACATTATTTCTATACGATCCCTCTCAACGACTCGTTCTTTCTATACGACCATTGAAAAAGCTTTATTATTACGAATCCCCTAAACAAAATGTAATTACTATACGGTCCTTTTTACAAAACGCAACCACTATACGACTCCGAAAAAATGCAATTGCTTTACGACCCTAATTAATATCTTTAATTTCTCATAAAAATAATACAGAAAAAAGTATTGTTTTCCCCCAAATTTTCGAATTCAAGATTTTGACACTGAAGTACGTTTTAAAATCCCCCAAGTACGTGCTGAATATTTTTGGAAAGATGTCTGTATGTATGCATGTGTGTGGTGTACGTGAGTTTGGACAAGATACCTCAAAAACGAATGCACGTATATGTATATACGTATATGTATGGCATTTTATATATAGATCCATTATATGTGAAAACTAAAATCAGACATGTTTTTACTTATTTATTTATTTATTCTTCATATATATAAATATATATATATATATATATATATATATATATATATATATATATATATATATATATATATATATATATACATATTAAATTACTGTGTAGGCTTATATTTCAGTTGAATTTAATTCACCTTTAATTCAATTTTCGTTCTCATTTGGTAACTGGGCTTATTTTAAAAGGTGGGGTAGCGAAAACGAGAGAAAACTAAAATATCTCGAGAACGGCTAGTCTTAGTGTAATGGGGTGGGTCTTATTCTTTTCTTCGTTAAAAATTACGTATAAAACAAGTATTTAATGGATATATTTGGGCATACGTAGTTTTTTAATTTAGATTTTGACGATTATTGGCGGTCATTTTGTAAAAAAAGGCAGGTTATTTTTTACCGAATAGCACCAAAATCTAATCAGCACCAGGGTGACCCACAAGCGATTTATCTACCGAATTTTGTGAAATTCGGTCGATTAGTTTTTTAGTTAGAGTGGATACAGACTGTTGGGGGCCATTCCGCAAAAAAAAGGCGGGTTCTTTTATCTCGAATCGTACCCAAAATTAATCAGCACCAGATTCGACCACAAGTGACTCACCTACCAAATTTTATGAAATTTGGTCAGTTAGTTCTTTAGTTAGAGTGGATACAAAATCCTCACAGACAGACAGACAGACACACACACAGACGTTACGCTGAAAATGTTTTTTTCGTATTCTAGAAGTCTCGAATTCTAGGATCCGTCGACAACTCGAGTTGCGATTTTCGGCATGATTCCAATACTTTCCCTATACATTACCATGTATTGCAGGGAAAGAAACAATCTTCAATTAACATTGGACGAAAGTAGATTTAAAAAGAATCTGATGTGGGCAGCACATGACTTTCCCTTTAGACTTATATCCACGTTCTCTTTATTTTAATTTAATTTAATCCATTTTTAGTTCAATTTCCGTCCTCATTTGATAACTGGACTTATTTTCAAACGTGGCGTTGAGAAAATACGAAAAAACTAAAATAACTCGAGAACGGCTAGTCCTAGTGTAATGGGGTTGGTCTTATTTTTTTCTTCGTTAAACATTACGTATTTAACAAGCATTTAATGGATATATTTGAACATACGTAGTTTTTTATTTTAAATTTGGCGATTTTGGGGGCCATTTTGCGAAAAAAGGTAGATTATTTTTTTCCGAATCGCACCCAAATCTAATCAGCACCAGGGTGACCCCCAAGCGATTTATCTACCAAATTTTGTGAAATTCGGTCTATTACTTTTTCAGCTAGAGTGGATACAAGCTTTTGCGGGCCATTTCGCAAAAAAAAAAAAGGCGGGTTCTTTTATCCCGAGTCGTTTCCAAAACTAATCAGCACCAGATTCGCCCACAAATGACTTACCTACCAAATTTTATATGTATTCGGTCAATTGGTTTTTTAGTTAGAGTGGATACAAAATCTGCACAGACAGACAAACACACAGATAGACACACAAACAGACACTCGTATTCTAGAGGCCTTGAAACGTGTAGATCCGTCGAAAACTCGAGTTGCGATTTTCGACATGTTTCCAATACTCTCCCTATACATTACCATGTATTGTAGAGAAAGTAATAATATGTAATAATAATAATTATAAAAATTTCTATTACTAAATTTAGCGCTAATGCAGCATAAATTTGAATTGATTACAAATTGAACGTTTCTTTAATACGAAGCATATAAAAGGAATTAGGATAGTTTGCAGATATGAATAATTAGAAATACTAAACTTATTAGAATAAGAATTAAAGAATGTCAATGCAATATATATTTAACGTGATTAGAACGAAATCAGCCGAATTCAAGCAAAACATGAGTATGACTAACCTGTTGTACATGAAAAAAAATTAAGAAAAATTTAATATTTTTTTTCATTTGTTGAATCGAACGTTGTGCGAATTTAGTTGATAAAGTTAGCTCATATAGTTTTCAAAATTCGTTGCGTCCTTCAGTATTTAGTTATATTCTTCATAATTCTGCAGTCCTTTATTCACTGGTATTTTTACAGCAATTTGATTGAGTGCTATTTGAATTTAGTTTACGAAATTCGCTCATATAATTTCCGAAATCTTTTTTTTACTTTATTTCTCTTTTAATTATGTAGCCTGGTATTTTTAAAGTAGTTTGATCTAATGTTTTTTAAATTTAATTGATGAAGGTGGCTCAAATAGCTTCCAAAACCTCTTAATTTTAAGCTGGTATTTTTCACAAAAATTAAAAAAATCTGATGTGGGCAGCACATGACTTTCCCTGCAGATTCAAATTCATTTTTTCTTTATTTCTATAATAATTCATTAAATTGAGTTTAATTGCACAAAATAACACTAAATTTGCATTTTTAATTCAATTTCTGTTTCTATTTGGTAAATGGACATTTTTCCGAAAGTGGCAAAACTAAATGCGAAAAATCTCAAATATCTCGAGAACGGTTAGTCCTAGAGTAATAGAGTTGTTCTTATTCTTTTCCTCATAAAAAATTACGTATAAAACAAGCCTTTAATTGATATATTTGAACATGCTTAGCGTTTTTTTAGATTTTGTCGATTTTTGAGGGCTATTTCGTAAAAGAAGGTAGGTTGTTCTTTTCCGAATAATACCAAAATCTAATCAGCACCAGAGTATCCCACAAATAACTTATCAACCAAATTTTGTGATATTTGGTCAATTAGTATTTTAGCTAGAGTGGATACATGAAATTTTTACGGGCCATTTCGCGAAAAAAGGCGGGTTCTGTTTTTGCGAATAGTACCAAAAAACTAATCAGCACCAGGGTCATACCCAAGTGACTTACCTACCAAATTTTATGAAATTCGGCCCATAAGTTTTTAAGTTAGAGTGGATACATACATTGCACAGACACACAGACAGACAGACAAACACACACACAGACGTCACGCTAAAAATGTTTTTTTCGTATTCTAGAGGTCTCGAAACGTGTAGATCCATCGAAAACTCGAGTTGCGATTTTCGACATGCTCTCATTACTTTCCCTATACATTATCATGTATTCCAGGGAAAGTAAAAATTGTTTCAATTGTTTTAGATTAAGTTATTTCATTCAGCTCTCGAAACGGTTTATTTTCTTCATTTCTGCTATATACTGCCCGATTTCAAAATCTTATTCAAAAGTTTCTTACAATAATTTTTTTGAATATTTTTTTATTTAAGTTACTTAATGATTTGGGTCATGCTGCTTCAAAAACCGGTGGCTGTCCTATTCTGTGTCAGAAATTCATTCACGAACTGTGGAATGCTTAATTGAATTTGTCTAAATTAATTCATTTAAAGGCGCGATGTTTTCGCGGCTCACAAAAAGTTTATTTTATTGTCAATGTCAAAGTTTTGTGAAGCCGAATCTACTGAAATTTAAATGCTGTTTATTGTGCTGATTTTGACTTTTAAAATAAGCCGAAATATAAGGAATATAAAATGAAAACCTCGAACCACGAAATTAAATATATTTTGGAACAGAGACTTGAAATCATCTGCTGTTTGGTCACGGTTTTCAACGTTGTCATATTCCTCCAGTTGTTTTCTTACGTCCATGGTTGTAATTAATTTTCTGACCTGTTTTTACTTTCCCTGCAATACATGGTAATGTATAGGGAAAGTATTGGAATCATGTCGAAAATCGCAACTCGAGTTTTCGACGGATCTACACGTTTCAAGACCTCTAGAATACGAAAAAACCATTTTTAGCGTGACGTCTGTGTGTGTGTCTGTCTGTGTGTCTGTGCAATGTATGTATCCACTCTAACTCAGAAACTTAAGGACCGAATTTCATAAAATTTGGTAGGCAAGTCACTTGGGTATGCAGTCACTTGGGTATGCTTGGGGGTCTTTCTTAGCTGATTTTGTATCCACTGTAACTAAAAAACTAATGGACCGAATTGCACAAAATTTGGTAAAGTCACTTGTGAGCGAGTCTGGCGCTGATCAGTTTTGGGCACAATTTGGAATAAAAGAACCCGCCTTTTTTGCGAAATGGCCCGCAAAAGCTTGTATCCATTCTAACTGAGAAACTACTGGACCGAATTTCACAAAATTCGGTAGATGAGTCACTTGTGGGTTAATCTGGTGCTGATTAGATTTTGGTGTGATTCGGTAAAAAATAACCTGCCTTTTTTTGCAAAATGGCCCGCAAAAATCGTCAAAATCTAAACTAAAGAACTAGGTATACTCAAATATATTCATTAAATGCTGGTTTAATACGTAATTTTTAACGACGAAAATAATAAGACCAATCCCATTACACTAGGACTAGCCGTTCTTGAGATATTTTAGTTTCCGTATTTTCTCTACGCCACCTTTGAAAATAAGTTCGGTTACCGAAAGAGAACGAAAATTGAATTAAAAGTGAAATAAATTTAATTAAAATAAAGATAACGTTAATATAAGTCTGCAGGGAAAGTCATGTGCTGCCCACATCAGATTTTTACTTTCCCTGCAATACAAGAAGAAGCCCCAATTGATATTATATAATATCCAAGATGAATACACAAAAGAAGACTTAGTTGCGAGGATCACAGAACAGAATGAGGAAATTGATGATCCTGCAAAAGTAGAAGCAAAATACAGTTTTATAAGTAGAGGAGGCACAAATTGGATATTAGAAGTAGATCCAGAGACTTTTACTAATTTAATTAAAAAGAGCAAGATCAGTTTAGGGTGGTATAAAGTTAATTTTAGAGAACACTTGCGACCTTATGCCTGCTTTAAGTGTTGGAATTACGGACATATCGGAAAATTTTGCCCTGGTAAAGTTGTTTGTATAAAATGTGGTTCTGAAGAACATAAAGCTACTGACTGTACAGAAATGGTAAAGTGCAAAAACTGTGTAAAGCACAATGGAAAATTTGGTTCTAAATTTAAGACGGATCACAAGTGCAATGATGTCGCTTGCCCTGTCTACATGAAAGAACTTTCTTTTGTGGCTTCTAAAGTCGATTATGGACTTATTGTTTAAGTGTATGTTCTTTGTTGTTTTGCCTGATTGTTTCATTGGTATTTATATTGTTTTATTGGATTGGCTCGAGTAGCAATGTTTGTTGGTTGGAGTTGTTATGCATTGTATTGTTAAATAAATATTTTTGTTGGCTCTGTTTTCCTGATTAGGGAATTTTGTAGTTGAAATGCATGTTTACTGTATATTATTGTATTATTTGTATCCGGCCAAGGGGGCCTGGCTTTTGTTATTCCTGTCAGAGGATGAGGATCTGTTTTTGTTTTGGCTGGTGGTCTTTTTGTCGTGTTTTCGTGTTGGTCCCCGACGACCTGCTCGGCGCATGGTGTCGGTGCGTGGCTGTTGGGGGTTCTGAGTTGGAGGCGTCGGCTCTGTCCCGCTGGTGTCGGCTTCTGCCGGTGGTGTTTCCGCCGGTAATCGCTGGGCTGGGGGGCATGTGCTGAGAGTGGCTGGATTATGGTCGCGATGACGGTTCATCTTTTTCCGTGTACCTTCGGGTGGGTCGGGCTTCTCTTTTGAGTTTCCCTGCAATACATGATAATGTATAGGGAAAGTATTGGAGTCATGTCGAAAATCGCAACTCGAGTTTTCGACGGATCTACACGTTTCAAGACCTCTAGAATACGAAAATACCATTTTTAGCGTGACGTCTGTGTGTGTGTCTGTGTATCTGTCTTTCTGTGCAGATTTTGTATCCACTCTAACTAAAAAACTAATAGACCGAATTTCACAAAATTTGGTAGGTAAGTCACTTGTGGGCGAGTCTGGTGTTGATTAGTTTTGGGTACAATTCGGGATAAAAGAACCCGCCATTTCTTGCGAAATGGCCCGCAAAAGTTTGTATCCACTCTAACTGAAAAACTAATGGGCCGAATTTCACAAAATTCGGTAGATGAGTCACGTATAGGGCATCCTGGTGCTGATTAGATTTTGGTACGATTCGGAAAAAAATAACCTGCCTTTTTTTGTAGAATGGCCCGCAAAAATTGCCAAAATCTAAACTAATAAGCTACGTATACTCAAATATATCCATTTAATGCTTGTTTAATGCGTAATTTTTAGCGAAGAAAAGAATAAGACCAACCCCATTACACTAGGACTAGCCGTTCACGAGATATATTAGTTTTTTTCGTATTTTTCCACCCCACCTTTCAAAATAAGTCCAGCTATCAAATGAGAACGAAAATTGAATTAAAAGTGAATTACATTTAATTGAAATAAATAGAACGTGGATATAAGTTTGCAGGGAAAGTCATGTGCTGCCCACATCAGATTTTTACTTTCCCTGCAATACATGGTAATGTATAAGGAAAGTATTGGAATCATGTCGAAAATCGCAACTCGAGTTTTCGACGGATCTACACGTTTCGAGACCTCTAGAATACGAAAAAACTATTTTTAGCGAGACGTTTGTCTGTGTGTCTGTGTGTCTGCTTGTGTGTCTGTGTGTCTGTCTGTCTGTGCAGATTTTGTATCCACTCTAACTAAAAAACTAATCGACCGAATTTTATAAAATTGGGTAGGTAAGTCACTTGTGGGCGAATCTGGTGGTGATTAGTTTTGGGTGATTCGGAAAAAATTACTTACCTTTTTTTTTTCAAAATGGCCGGCAAAAATCGACGAAATCTAAAATAAAAAACTGCGTATGCTGAAATATATCCATTAAATGCTTGTTTTATACGCAATGTTTAACGAAGAAAAGAATAAGACCAATTCCATTACACTAGAGCTAGCCGTTCTCGAGATATTTTCGTTTCTTCTGTACGCCACCTTTAAAAATGAGTCCAGTTACCAAATGAGAACGAAAATTGAATTAATAGTGAATTAAATTTAATTAAAATAAAGAGAATGTGTATATAAGTCTGCAGGGAAAGTCATGTGCTGCCCACATCAGATTTTTACTATTAATGGCAAATCTACGATAAAAATCTTATACACGGTGCTACAAACGAGCTTATACACATCGAGACACTACTCGTTTTCTGACACATTATCCGCCATAAGCCACCGTTCACGCTGCAGGTGACGTCACAACCAATCAATTTATTTATTACTAACAGCGATTACCCGCCGTTGCTCGAGATTTACCATGCAAAACTGTGATAAAATTACACCAGAACATATAGGACCGCGAATCTTATGCATTATTTTTTCACTGTGAAAGATGTCAATTCATTGCATTATGTAAGAAAAAACAAGAAAGATCAATCATGCTTAAAGCATTGATTATGAAACACTTTCCAACTTCAATGCAATTTTATTTAAACAAGTCTAAAATGCAATACATTCCTCGGTAATATTTTGAAACTTATCACAATACTGCATTAATTTATTATATTTGAAAACTTAAACCTTCATCGAAAAAAATGAACTTCATTCAAATGACGGCATTGAAATATGAATTGCCTGGTTTAAACATCTCTAAAATGTTATACATTCCTCGGTAATAGCTTTAGAATTATCATAATACTACGATAATATATTATATTTGAAAACTTCATCGAAAACAACAGAAATTCATTCAAATGACGTCATAGAAAAAATAACACACCTGGCTCTCTCTATAAAAGCAGCATTTCATTCATAAATAATTTCCGATTCATGTCATTCATCAGAATGCTATAATAATTTATTTTATTTAAAAATTAAGACCATGGAGCCACAATGAATTAAACTCTATGCTTAAAACTTCATCGAAAAAAATCGTCCTTCTCTGTATGAAATCAATTAATATTTCATTCATATCAGTCATGCAGACTCCATGGACTAAATTATTTTGTGTTAAAAAAATACAGGAATTCTAATGCAACTCATTCTATATATTTTGCTGTTTACATTTTACATAGGTGAAAAATAGGTTTAGTTGTAGAAATAATCAAATTTAGATGAGCATTTAAATTCAAATATATTGTCATTGCGTTGTTTCAGTATGTAGATGCACAGAATTTAAGTAAAAATAAAGTAGTTTTAGGACGGATACAACACTCAATATGAATTAAAAAGAACTTAAAAAAATCACGATTTTGAAACAAGATGGATGCCATATATCATTTTGAAGTGAGTCATGTGATCGTTTCATATCATGGTCACGTGATCGTTTCATATAAGAGGTGTAATTATTATTTTAATTTCTATTTAAAAAACTACTGAATATATTTCGCTGAATTTTTTTTATATATTTTATGGAACAATTTGAATATTACCTAAATTTTCGAAGCAATTTGCGAATTTTAAATCCGCTTAAAAAATGTTTGAAAAATTAGGTCCCATAGGGTTCAATGTATTTCAATTTTTCGACCCTGGTTCAATCCAAAACTAATTGGGTGATATTATTCATTTATATTCCCATTGGTTCTACAGACCGTCTGAACAACATACTAAAATTTCATTTTGATTAAGTCATTTTTACGGCAGTTATAGAGCTAGCGGACAGACAGAGAGACAGACAGACAGACAGACAGACAGAATGAACAAAGTCATAAACACTTTTCAACTTTGTTGTAAAGTGTTAAAAATCATTGCATTATATAAATCATAGCTGCATAAGAAAAAATCTTTCTCATAAAATGCCGATAATTGAATAAACATTTTTAACACTTTACAACATAGTTGGAAAGTGTTTATGACTTTGTTCATTCTGTCTGTCTGTCTGTCCGTTAGCACGATAACTGTGGAAAAAATGACTTTACCGAAATGAAATTTTTGTATGTTGTTCAGACGGTCTGTGGGACTTAGGGGAATATACATGAATAATATCACCCAATTAGTTTTGGATTGAAAAAATGAAATATATTGAACCCTATGGGACCTAATTTTTCAAATATTTTTCAGCGAATTCAAAATTTGCAAATTGCTTCGAAAGTTTTAGGAAATATTCAAATTATCCCATAAAATATATAAAATATATAAAGTCTGTGAAAAATAAACCATGATTATAGTTTCCATTTAAATTCATATTTCAAACCTGCGATATTCAAAAGTGATTAATACGTTCAATAAACTACCATAAAACTTTTAATTGACTTTTTAATTGACTTTTAATTGAGATTTAATTGACTTTCACGTAAAAACTAACGATTATCAACTTTTTTCATTGGAAATCATGGAGTTAGAGAGTAGAACTCCTAGGGGAAAAGTTTCGTTTTCCATCAGTATCTGGACAACCCCTGGTTTTAAAAACTCGAAACTTGGACTAAATTTATGGAGGGCTATTTCAAAGCTACTCACCAAATTTCATTAAATTCGGTTTAGCCGTTCTCCCGTGATGATGAGACAAACGAAAGTGTCGTTTTCCACTAATATCTGGAGAACCACTGGTGGTAAAAACTCGAAACATGAACCAAATTTTAAGAGGGGCTATTTCAAGACTACCCACCAAATTTTATCAAATTCGGTTCTGCCGTTCTCCCGTGATGTTGGATCATACATACATACATGCATACATACATACATACATACATACTTTTCTTCTTTTTGTATATAGATTGTGAAAATTTAAATCAAAGTACATGAAATTAAGATAAGATATAAGAACGAATAGCAAGATCGTAGAGTGGATGTGGTAATGTTGATAGTTGACTGTATGTGACGTCAAGGCAAGAAAGAGCTTTAACTTATGACGCCGGCGTCAATAGTGTCTCCATGCATATAAGCTCTTTAGGTACTACACATAATTTTCTTTGTATATTTTTATTCAACGTAATAAAAAGGAGTCACTCGAAATCAATATATAGTGTATTTTAATGACGAATAATGGTTTAAAGTTGATTGTTTAACTTGGTTTGTTCATACAAATCAACAAGAAATTTATGAATGAGACATCATACGTTAGCAAATGATGAGTGCATAGCATTTTTTGACGGAATTATTAAGCATCTTTATTTTTTATTGCGTACTTATTCTGTACAGTAATACTCATTTACGAAAAAACCGAAATTGGAGTCTCCAGGACCCTGAAATAGAAATCCTTAGTGAATCTCTACACTCTCTGAATTACATACTGAATCCACGCCATTTACAATCTAAGATGTATCTATAGCCAATCCTGAGAGATAGATGTTTCAAGGAAATATATCGAACTGGAATTTAAATATAAACCGGAAATGCAATAGTGAACCCCACATTTTCCTTCTGAATTTGATGTTGAATGCACACCAGTCGTCATCTAAGCTATATCTAAAGCTGATTCCGAGATATAGATAGATTTTTCAATGAAAATGTAATTTTTTGAATCGGAAGTAACATGTCCAGAAAAATAAACTAGAAATGCCAATTCTTATGGAAATGCTAATTCTTATGGAAAGTCCTTTATCTAACACCGGAATTTGATGTTGAATCAGTAATCATCTCTATCTATAGTCAATCTTGAGAAATAAATGTTTCAAGAAAATTTTTTGAATCATAAGTGGAAAAGAAACTTCTTAAGTATGGTAATATACATCTAAAATATTTTAATATTTTCTGTAAATATTGCAAATATTGTAAACCGTCTTTATTTTGATACACCATATTAATGTACATGAAAAGTTTTTCAAATGCTATAGCGCTTTCGAACTACATAGTGTCCATCATCAGTGGCAATGATAGGGAATTGACAGACATGAGCTTTGGTACAACCAGAAATCCTGAATATAAATTTGTAGAGGATAAATCGAAAAAAAAATGATACTACAATTAACATATATTATAAATAAATATATAAATTTCAAGTTAAATAATTTTATCCAATACATTTCAAAATCCATATACATAAACAAATCTGATGTGGACAGCACATCACTTTCTTCACATAATGCAATGACATTACTATTTTTACAGTCAAAAAATAATGTGTTAGGTCCACGGTACTGTGTTTTTATCGTGGAATTGTACATTTGTCGATTTTTCGGATGACAACATGTAAAACTATTTCAAAGTAAACAATGAACTTACATTTTGAGCAACTCTAAATAAACAATTACCAATATTGATAGCATCTTCAATAAGCGATATAGTTAGTCCATATATTAAAATATTTTAATAATTAATTCGTCAATTAGGCGTCATTTACATTAATCTAGCGTAATTTTTGCAATTTCGACGATATTTTTGTCAATCTGGGACGAAATATCGCCAAGTTGGCGATAATTTGCTAAATTATTCGCCAAGTTCGCCAAATGCACCACGAAGTGTTACAGACAAACGGAGAGATGAGCATTTTTTATATACTAGAAGGTATATGACATAATTCAGAATTTGCGAACGATTATTTCTCATTTGGCGTCAATTTTATCAATTTGGCGATATTTTTGTCACTTTGGCAACATTAAAATAGTCGCCAGGTTGGCGACGTCCCGCTAAATTTCTCGCCAAGCGTTACGGACGGACGGAGAAATGAGTTATTATTTTCTTCTTCTTCTTAAATACTACAGCCGATTGCCAGCCAAATCTGTCTCAGTCAGTTTCCACCATCTCGTCCTATCCGATGCCACTGTCCTCCATCTATTGAGGCCAACGTTCCTCAGCCATTTCTCCACATTGTCCATCCACCTTGTACACGGTCTTCCTCTCCTTCTCTTTTTTCTGGCCCCTGAGAAGTAATTTCTTGACTAAGTTATCCTCTCCATATCTATATATATGGCCGAGCCATCTTAGTTGAGTCACTTTAATCACTTTTACTATGTTTGGTTCTCTAAATTTATATTGTAAATCTTGATTATATTTCATTCTCCACACTCCATTTTCTTTTACTGTTCCAAATATTCTTCTCAAGATTTTTCGTTCAAAAGTCAACTTATTTTCATCAGTTTAATTCATAGTCCAGCATTTACTTCCATATAAATCTATTGGTCTTACTAATGTCTTGTATAACCCGATCTTTGTTTCTCTACTTATAAATTTTGATTTCAACCGATTACGTAAACCATAGTAGCATCTTTTAGCCATACCTATACGATTCGTAATTTTACTTTTGATATTGTTATTACATTTTACCATTGTGCCCAGGTACTTGAACTGGTCCACTTTGTCAAAAACGTAATAATTTATTTCCAATGTTAACTGATCTTGGTCTCTATTTGTCACTGCCATGAACTTGCTTTTCTCAATATTGACTGTCAAGCCAATATTTTTCGCTGCTGCCTCAAGGGTACAAAAAGCTTCCACTATTGCTACCTTCGTTCTTCCCACAATGTTAATATCATCCGCAGAGGCCAACAGCTGTATTGATTTACGAAAAATTGTTTTTTGTTTTTGTATGCCAGAGTCTCTTATTGTTTTTTCCAAGGCGATGTGAAACAACTGGCATGAGAGAGAATCTCTCTGTTTTAGTCCCTTTTCCGTATAAAAGGCGTCGGATAACTCAGTTCTTAATTTTACTTCACATTTTACTCTACCAAATGTCATTTTTATCAAGTTTGTCAATTTCACAGGTATTCCCAACTCTAGCATCGTTTGACATAATTTCCCTCTATCGATGCTATCATAAGCAGTTTTAAAATCAACAAGAAAGATCAATCATGCTTAAAGCATTGACTATGAAACACTTTCCAACTTCAATGCAATTTTGTTTAAACATGTCTAAAATGCAATACATTACTCGGTAATATTTTAAAACTTATCACAATACTACATTAATTTATTATATTTGAAAACTTAAACCTTCATCGAAAAAAATGAACTTCATTCAAATAACACGCCTGGCTCTCTCTATAAAAGCAGCATTTCATTCATAAATAATTTCCAATTCATGTCATTCACCAGAATACTATAATAATTTATTTTATTTAAAAATTAAGACCATGGAGCTACAATTAATTAAACTCTATGCTTAAAACTTCATCGAAAAAAATCGTCCTTCTCTGTGTAAAATCAATGAATATTTCATTCATATCAGCTATGCAGATTCCATGAACTAAATGATTTTGTGTTAAAGAAATACAGCAATTTCAATACAACTCATTCTACATATTTTGCTGTTTACATTTTACATAGGTGAAAAATAGGCTTCGTTGTAGAAATAATCAAATTTGGATGAGCATTTAAACTCAAATATATTGTAATCGCGTTATTTAGTATGTAGATACACAGAATTTAAGCAAAAATAAAATGGTTTTAGGACGGATACAACACTCAATATGAATTAAAAGGAACTTTAAATGAGACAAGATGGATGCCACATATCATTTTGAAGTGGCTCACGTGATCGGTTCATATCATGGTCACGTGATCGCTTCATATAAGAGGTGTTATTATTATTTTAATTTTTATTTAAAAACTACTGAATATATTTCGCTGAATTTTTTTTCATATATTTTATGGAACAGTTTGAATATGTTCTAAAATTTTCGAAGTAATTTGTGAATTTTAAATCTGTTTAAAAAATGTTTGAAAAATTCGGTCCCATAGGGCTCAATGTATTTCATTTCTTCAACCCGGATTCAATCCAAAACTAATTGGGTGATATTATTCATTTATATTCTCATGGGTCCCACAGACCTTCTGAACAACATACTAAAATTTCATTTTGATTAAGTCATTTTTACGGCAGCTATCGTGCTAACGGACAGACAGACAGACAGACAGACAGACAGAATGAATGAACAAAGTCATAAACACTTTTCAACTTTGTTGTAAAGTGTTAACAAAAAGATGGTATGTATCTATACCATATTCCCTAGTCTTTTCCAAGATTTGCCTAATGTTATGGAATTAGTCCGTCGTTGACCCCCCTTTTGGAAGCCACACTGATAGTCTCCAATGATGTTGCCTGTAAAGGCTACTAGCCGTTCTGCTAGGATATTCGAAAAGATCAATTCTTTTAGTCTACTCTTATATTCTTTCCAAGATATTGAACTTTCATCAATTAGTCGCCATTTTCATTGATTTAGCGTCATTTATATCAATTTGGCGACATTTTCTTTAAATTTGGCAACAGTTAGAAGAGTCGTCAAGTTGGAGACATTTCGCCAAATTCGACACCAAAATCTCGCCAAGTGTTTTGGGCGGAGAAATAAGTTGTTCTTATAGCAGATAAATGACTATTGACGTCCAAATACAAAAGTATTATCCAAACTAGCTTTTCTCATGTATGGAGCGAGCTAGAACTACGAGAATGATGGCACCAAATTTATCGCATGATATTACATATGAGAAGTCAGCATATTTCACAATAGTTAATAGTTTACGGTTCATCCTTGTCTAAACGTAGATTCTTTTGTAAATTGTATTTATGCAAATTTTGTCGCTATATCTGGTCTATATATGAACGATTCAAACTTTATTTCCGTGTAGCCACTGATGAAGAGCGTACTTATGCTCGAAAGCGCTATGGCCTTTTTTTAAACTTTTGTACGTCTTATAGGAAGTGAAATAAAGACCTTCTGCTGTGGATGTGTGTTTAATTTTTGCTATTATTTATTTATTTATTTATTTATTTATTTAATATATAGTTTTATTTTATGGGATATTTTGATAAATTTATTTGGAAAACGTATAATATCTCGAGAACAGTTCATGCTAGCGTTCTAAAGTTTGTGTTAATCGCTTTCAAATGAAAAATTACATAAGAAATGATTATTTACGTAACTTCATTAAATGTTTTGATTTTTTGATGAATTTTTTTAAAAATTTAACTCGAAAATTTTGAGCGTTCTGAACATTCGATTGCTTTTAACAACAATAAGGTAACAGTATACACAGATTGTAATTTTTGCATCAAATTTCGTTCGAATTGCTCCATTCGTTCGTGAGATATCGTCTCCACAGACTCACTGACACACATACACACAGCCATCACGGCAAAATCGTTTGATTCGTGTTCAGGGATGCTTGAAACGTGCTCTCCCGTCGAAAACTCGAATTCGAATTTAAGAACCCGTCACAATACTTTCGTTGTACATTATAGTATGTATATATGGAAAGTAATAGAAACTAGGCCAATTCATAAACATAACGTTAGCGGTGAAACACTAGGTTTTTTTAATGAAACTGTGTGTGTGTGTGTGTGGGAAAGGTCCTAGAAGTAGAAATTCTTAATGACCTCGTGTTATTCTCCAACATTCAATGCCGAATCCAATTTAGTTATCATTCGAGCTATATCTACATATCCCTAGTAATATACATATAAGATATTCCCAGTAATAGATTTTTCAAGGAAATATTTTTCGTAAGAATTATGATAAAGATTTGATGCAAATAAGATTCTTTTCACGTTAAAATTAACGTACAATGTTCAAGATCTTTAATTTCTTTTAGATATGCTAGTTAGATATCGTCAGAATGGCACTCAGACGGCATTTCAGACTTTTTTGAAACATTTAAATCCAATGAAAACCCCGGACGGATTTATCAATCCTCGTCTTCCATTGAACAATATATCAACAAAAGTGTTTACAAAGCACATTCATGATATTTATTTTAAAAGAACGATCGTTTTTTAAAATAAATATCATGAATGTGTTTCTTTCGACAGTCACTTACAGCATTTTTAAAATCTCATTTTAGCTATTCTAAAAAAATCTGATATGGGCAACATATGACTTTCCTTATATAATGTAATGAATTTTATACTTTTACAGTAAAAAAATAGATTTTTTCTTATAGTAGATACTAATATTCTTTCCAAGATATTGAATTTTCAACAATTAGTTGTCATTTTCATTGATTTAGCGTCATATTTATCCATTTGGCGAGATTTTCATTAATTTGGCAACATTTCAAAAAGTCGCCAAGTTGGCGACATTCCGCCAAATTCGTCGCCAAAATCTCGCCAAGCGTTATGCACTAAGAAATAAGTTATTCTTACAGCAGATAAATGACTATTGGCGTTCAAATACAAAAGTATTATTCAAAGTATCTTTTTTCATGAATGGAACGAGCTAGATCCACGAGAATGATGTCACTCAATTTATCGCATGGTATTACATATGAAAAGTGAACATGTTTCTCAATAGGAATTTTTTTTTTTTTTTTTATGTGACTTTTTGATAATTTTTTTGAAAAATGTACAATATCTCGAGAACGGTTCATGTTAGCGTTCTAAAATTTATGTCAATCGTTTTCTAATAAAAAATTACATAAGAAATGTCTATTTGCGTAACTTTATTAGTGGTTTTGATTTTTTAACGATTTTTTCAAAATTTCATTCGAAAATTTAGGGGGGTTCTGAACATTCGATTGCGTATAAAAACAATAAGCTTCCAGTGTTTACGGATTGTGATTTTTGTACCAAATTTGATTCGAATCGGTCCATTCGTTCGTCAGTTATCGTCTCCACAGACTCACTGACACACACACACACACACATACATCACTTCAAAAATGTTTGATTCGTGATCAGGGATGCTTGAAACGTGCTCTCCCGTCGAAAACTCGATTTCGAATTTTCGACGCCGTCGCAATACTTTCCTTATACATTATGTATATGAAGAAAGTAATAGGAAAAATAAATTTATGAAGAATATTTTATGTTATGAAAAGTGGTATCTATTTTCAACACAGAAATTAAGCGTTTAAATTTTCTGTTTCATAGTTATTGCGTACAGTAATACGAATTTTCGGAAAAACTTAAAATGTTATCTCCAGAGCCGTAAATAGATGGGAATCCTTAGTGAATCTTCCTATTCCCCCTGGAATTCTATGCTGAATCTATACCAGTTATCATTCAAGCTCTATCTATACCCAACCTTGAGCAATGGATATTTCAAGGATATTTAAATAATTCTATCAAGTTCTAGATTTTTTTATAACAAAGCCGGATATAAAGTTTCGCGAAAATCCATCAATATTTGTGGCCGCTATTGTGTACACAAGAAATCGACAATAGACATACGTACATATATACAGACGGACATCACTCCAAAAATAGTCAAAACGTGTTCAGGAGGTCTTACAACATGTATTGGCATCAATACCTCGTAGCCTAAAATTTTCGTGAAAACAATACTTTCTCAATAGAATTCAATTACATTCTCGTATGAGAAAATAGATGTTGTCGCACGACTTGTTGACATTACGAATACAAATGCCAATCAAGCTAATAAGCACTTTAAATGCATTTACGAGTACCAATTGGAACTCACACATAGTTAAACAGCGTGCATCCCCTCATCACCAACAACAAATAAGAAAATGTGGTATGACACCACAGGGGAAAAAAAATCTGATGTGAGCAGCACATGACTTTCCCTGCAGACTTACATCCACGCTCTCTTTATTTTAATTAAATGTAATTCACTTTTAATTCACTTTTCGTTCTCATTTCGTAACTGGACTTATTTTCAAAGGTGGCTTAGGGAAAATACGAAAAAACCAAAATATGTCGAGAACGGCTAGTCCTAATGTAATGGGTTGGGTCTTATCCTTTTCTTCGTTAAAAATTACATATAAAACAAGCATTTAATGGATATATTTGAGCATACGTAGTTTTTTATTTTAGATTTTGTCAATTTTTGCTGGCCATTTTGCAAAAAAAGGCAGGTTATTTTTTTTCCGAATCGTACCAAAATCTAATCAGCACCAGGGTGACCCACAAGCGACTTATCTACCGAATGTTGTGAAATTCGGTCCATTAGTTTCTCAGCTAGAGTGGATACCGGCTTTTGCGGGCCATTTCGCAGAAAAAGGCGGGTTCTTTTATCCGAATCATACCCAATACTAATAAGCACCAGATTCCCCCACAACTGACTTACATACCAAATTTTATGAAATTCGGTCAATTGGTTTTTCAATTAGAACGGATACAAAGTCTGCACAGACAGACAGGCAGACAGATAGACACACAGACACACATACAGACGTCAAGCTGAAAATGGTTTTATTGTATTCTAGAGGTCCCGAAACGTGTAGGTCCGTCGAAAACTCGAGTTGCTATTTTCGGTATGATTCCAATACTTTCCCTATACATTACCATGGATTGCAGGGGAAGTAATAACTGTATATGTTTCTATGTAATAGTAATAGTTTGTTATAGATATATGTGTTACTTAAGTGATTTTATGAGAAAACTTTATGAATTAATTAAGATATTTATGTAATAGTTTACAGAATTGATCAATTTAAATCAGAGTTTGTATTGTATGTGTTGAGTATTATTTGTCAGTACCTGAGAACCCGGAATTTTCATAATCCACCTTAAGTGAAGGCATCAAAGGTAAGTTCTTGTATAGTAAAATTTGGGTAAGGACAATTTACCTTATGTCATGATGCCGACACGTTCATTGGTGCCATATGTGGGCGAGTACTGAGAGAAATATGATAGTAATAAAAGAATAATTTTAATAAGCAAAAGACAAAATGGAATTTAATAATGAATTAAAGATATGAAATCAATAAATAAGATAGATATGTGCATAAAAATCATAATGTAAAATATGCGTATTGTATTATTGTGTATATATGTAGTACAGGTGAACCTCGATATGTCAAACCTCGGTATCTTGAAATTTTCGATATCTCGAAATATTTTCATCTTATTCTTGACGCACGGTATAAAACTAATGTAAAACAAACTCTTTAACTCGAAATTTTTTTAATCAAACTCTCGATATCTCGAATTTTTTCATCTTACCACTTGGATCATCTTATCATTTTTATCTTTTCATTTGAAAAAATACGATTCAAAAAATGTGTTTAATGCAGATGAAACAGGATTATTTTTTAAGTGTATGCCTGATAAAACTATGGCCATTAAAGGCATGTCATGTCGGGAAAAGGAGCAGAGAAAGATTTACTGTGCTATTTTGCACTAATATGGATGGTTCAGAAAGGCTCAAACCTCTTATGATAGGTAAATCTGCTAAACCCCGATGTTGTTGTTGTTGTTGTTGTCGTGTCCCTAACATTACATTTAAGGAAGAATCTAAACCCCGATGTTTTTCTGGAATGAAATCTGTTCCAATGACTTATTTTGCAAACAATAAGGCTTGGATAACTGCTGAAATTTTCACTAATTGATTGAAGGATTGGTTGAAGGATTGGTAGACGGAAAAATGTTCGTGAAAATCGCGATATTGTTCTCTTCTTAGACAACTGTACAGCGCATAATAGCGCGCAGAAATTAAAATCCGTGAAAGTTAATTTCATGCCACTAAACACAACTTCTAAGTTACATACAGCCTTTGGATCAACCTAAGAGTTTTAAAGTAAACTATCAGATTAATAGAGTTTTAAAGTAAACTATCGCCACAAAATTAAGCTCATTTGGATCCGCCTAGCTCATTTGGAAATGTGATAGATATTGAAGGATTTAGTGCCTGTAACCAAACTGTCATAGATGATTATTTTGCAAGTAAAGAAATGCAAGATTAAATTTTAATAATGTATGTACGTGCATAGTATTACATTAAATGTGTATCCAATCATTTCAAGCTTCGCTTTATTTGCTGTCAGCATTTTTTTGGGTAATACCCAATTCTCTGTCTGTAAGATAAAGTAAGTGATTTTTTAAAAAATGTGTAAAGTATAGGACTAAAATGTATATGTTCATTTATGAATTCCTTAAAAATTTTCAAATTTTCGATATCTTGAATTTTTTTTCTACTCCCTTCAAATTCGAGATATCGAGGTTCGACTGTAGTATGAAAAGTTAGTATATAGTGTAGTAAGTTAAGCATATAGTGTAGTAAATTAAGCATATACGTAGTAGAGTGTATCTGAATCATGGCGCCGAAAGAGATTAGGCAGGCAAATAAGAAAGCGAGGCAAAATCATGGCCAGTAAAAGTTGTATGTTTCCACTCTAGATGAAAAAGTAACAGATCAAATTTTACAAAATTTGGTAGATAAGTCGCATGTAGGATACTGTGACGCTGATTAGATTTTGATACGATTCAGAAAAAAAATATCTGCCTTTTTTTTTTCTTGCGAAATGGACTACAAATCTGAAATATTCTGTATTTCAAGGAAAGTAGAAATGGTTTCTTCATGAACAAAAGTTTATTTGTTGGGAGTATCATCCTCATGTATAAGAAAATTAGCAGAAATCCCCGGTGATATCTGGGATTGTCCTGAGATAATATTAACCTGCCACTAAATCTTCACAATTTTTAGCTATTCCCGTGCTTCCATTTTGGCTTAAAAAACCAGTGAGAAAAATCTGATCTGGGCAGCACATGACTTTCCTTACATAATGCAATTAATTTACTACTTTTACAGTAAAAAAAATATTATTTTTATAGTAGATATTTATATTCTTTGCACGATACTGAATTTTCGACAATTAGTCGTCATTTTCATTGATTTAGCATCATTTTTATCCATTTGGCGAGATTTTCATTAATTTGGCAACATTTCAAAAGAGTCGCCAAGTTGGCGACATTTCGCCCAAATTCGTCGCCAAAATCTCGCCAAGCGTTATGCACTAAGAAAAAAGTTATTCTTATAGCTGATAAATGGCTATTGGCGTTCAAATACAAAAGTATTATTTAAAGTATATTTTTTTATGAATGGAACGAGCTAGATCCACGAGAATGATATCACTCAATTTATCGCATGGTATTACATATGAAAAGTGAACATGTTTATCAATAGGAATTTTTTTTATGTTACTTTTTCATAATTTTTTTGAAAAATGTACGATATCTCGAGAACGGTTCATGTTAGCGTTCTAAAATTTATGCCAATCGTTTTCTAATGAAAAATTACATAAGAAATGTCTATTTGCGTAACTTTATTAACTTTTGATTTTTTGACGATTTTTTCAAAATTTCATTCGAAAATTTAGGGGGGTTCTGAACATTCGATTACGTATAAAAACAATAGGCTTCCAGTGTTTACGGATTGTGATTTTTGTACCAAATTTGGTTCGAATCGGTCCATTCGTTCGTCAGTTATCGTCTCCACAGACCCACTGACACACACACACACACACACACACACACACACATACTTTCACACACACACACACACACACACACACAGACATCACTTCAAAAATGTTTGATTCGTGATCAGGGATGCTTGAAACGTGCTCTCCCGTCGAAAACTCGATTTCGAATTTTCGACCCCGTCACAATACTTTCCTTATACATTATGTATATAAGGAAAGTAACAATGGGCTTCTAGTGTTTACGGATTGTAATTTTTGTACCAAATTTCGTTCGAATCGGGCCATTCGTTCGTCAGTTATCGTCTCCATAGACTTACTGACACACACACACGCACAAACACACACACACACACCGAAAATTCGAATTCGAATTTTCGACTCCGTCACAATACTTTCCTTATACATTATTGTATATAAGGAAAGTAAAAAGATGGAAATTGATTTAAAATTTCCGATTTATAAGTCTTCACTACAGTAGATTAAAAACTGGAATTTTTATAACTGCTTTTCCGCGTGTAGGTAGAGGATAATAAAATTCATTACTCAGACTAAGGAATGCTTAAAGTTTCTGTTCTTGAATACATTTATTAAAACGGATTGAGTATTTCAGCTTAAATATTCAGCTTGAGAATTCTGTTTGAATTTAAATTTTCCCTTTACATATGAATCTGGTGCAAATTCAGAAGTTTACATTTTTTACTTTCCTTATATACATAATGTATAAGGAAAGTATTGTGACGGAGTCGAAAATTCGAATTCGAGTTTTCGACGGGAGAGCACGTTTTAAACATCCCTGATCACGAATCAAACATTTTTGAAGTGATGTCTGTGAGTGTGTGTGTGTGTGAAAGTATGTGTGTGTTTGTGTGTGAAAGTATGTGTGTGTGTGTGTGTGTGTGTGTGTGTGTGTGTGTCAGTGAGTCTGTGGAGACGATAACTGACGAACGAATGGACCGATTCGAACCAAATTTGGTACAAAAATCACAATCCGTAAACACTGGAAGCTTATTGTTTTTATACGCAATCGAATGTTCAGAACCTCCCTAAATTTTCGAAAGAATTTTTGAAAAAATCGTCCAAAAATCGAAACCACTAATAAAGTTACGTAAATAGACATTTCTTATGTAATTTTTCATTAGAAAACGATTGACGTAAATTTTAGAACGCTAACATGAACCGTTCTCGAGATATTGCTCATTTTTAAAAAAAAATTATCAAAAAGTCATATAAAAAAATCCTATTGAGAAAAATGTTCACTTTTCATATGTAATACCATGCGATAAATTGGATGACATCATTCTCGTGGATCTAGCTCGTTCCATTCATGAAAAAAAAATACTTTGTGTAATACTTTTGTATTTGAACGCCAATAGTCATTTATCTGCTGTAAGAATAACTTATTTCTTCGTCCATAACGCTTGGCGAGATTTTGGCGACGAATTTGGCGGAATGTCGCCAACTCGGCGACTTATTGAAATGTTGCCAAATTCACGAAAATCTCGCCAAATGGATAAAAATGACGCTAAATCAATGAAAATGACGACTAATTGTCCAAAATTCAATATCTTGGAAAGAATATTAGTATCTACTATAAAAAAACCTATTTATTTTACTGTAAAAATAGTAAATTTATTACATTATATAAGAAAAGTCATGTGTTGCCTACATCAGATTTTTTTACATAAACTTGCTGCTAATTGAGTTTAACGAATCAGTAAAAGATGTGAATCCGTTAAGCAGTTCTTGAATTATGAGCTGTTATTACAGTTTAAAAGAGGGATCCTTCACAGTACAGCAGTTCTTTTATGCCTATTATTATGTGGGTTTCATGATTTATTCATGTATCCAGTAAAGCCACATCCACAGTCACGTGGTCATCTGAATCATTCAATGGGTGGGGGCCGAAGAACATCCAACAAATCAACACCCCAGTAAGTTCAAGTTCAAGAAGATGGAAACATTTTTCTTTTCTTGTTTCTTATGCTTAAATCTCAAAAACTAAAAGTGATGACTATGAATGACCTACAAGAATATACAATTATATTTGGAATCAGGTTCTTAGTTTTAGAAATATAATGGTTATAATTTCGATGTTTTATCATTACTTTCCTTATATACATAATGTATAAGGAAAGTATTGTGATGGGGTCGAAAACTCGAATTCGAGTTTTCGACGGGAGAGTACGTTTCAAGCATCCCTGATCACGAATCAAACATTTTTGAGGTGTTGTCTGTGTGTGTGTTTGTCAGTGAGTCTGTGGAGATGATAACTGACGAACGAATGGACCGATTCGAACGAAATTTGGTACAAAAATTACAATCCATAAAGACTGGAAGCCAATTGTTTTTATACGCAATTGAATGTTCAGAAACCACCTAAATTTCCTAGTGAAATGTTGCAAAAATCGTCAAAAAATCAAAACCTCTAATAAATTTACGCAAATAGACATTTCTTATGTAATTTTTCATTAGAAAACGATTGGCATAAATTTTAGAACGCTAACATGAACCGTTCTCGAGATATTGCGCATTTTTTAAAAAAATTATCAAAAAATCATATAAAATAAAAAAAAAAAATTCCTATTGAGAAACATGTGCACTTTTCATATGTAATACCATACGATAAATTGGGTGACATCATTCTCGTGGATCTAGCTCGTTCCATTCATGGAAAAAGATGCTTCGAGTAAGAGCTTTGTATTTGAACGCCAATAGTCTCTTATCTGATGTAAGAATAACTTATTTCTCAGTCCATAACGCGTGGCGAGATTTTGGCGACGAATTTGGTGGAATTTCTCCAACTTGGCGACTTTTTTAAATGTTGCTAAATTAACGGAAAACTCGTCAAATGGAAAAAAATGACGCTATATCAATGAAAATGTCGACTCATTGACGAAAATTCAATACCTTGGAAAGAGTATAAATATCTATCATAAAAAAAATCTATTTTTTTTACTGTAAACGTAGTAAATTCATTGCATTATATAAGGAAAGTCACGTGTTGTCCACATCAGATTTTTTTGTTTGGTTTTAAAAAGGTGGGTTTAATTTCGATAATTTTAATATTTTAAATTATGTTCAAAAGATGGGTCAAATTTCAATATTTATATATTTAGAACTATTTTTAGAAGAGGACTATATTTATCAGGAAAGGTGAGTGTTTTGCATGGGTCAGTGAATTTTAGAGCCGCAAGTTTTGCAGTCGGGCAGGTGGGAAGTTTTTTTTTATATTTTATGGAACTTATATTCAGATATCTCGCTTAAAGAGGGTTCCAAGCATAGGAACATAGGAGTGGGATAACCCAGTGGTTAGGTTGCGGAGATTGTAATCGAACGACTCGAGTTTGATTCCCGGTTCCGGCCAAACGTCCCCGTGTTTATGCGCAGAAGATCCCAGACCGTGCTATTCACATAATGGTATTGAGCAGTTAAAGGCCGGGGTGTCTTCAGGTCACGTGGGAGCACCCCGCGACCACCAGGACCGTCAGATTAGATTTTATTGAAAGCTAAAAAACATAGAATTAAAGAAATACATTTTGTCCGAAATTGGTTGGTATTACCCGCCCGTAATCAGATACCTTACACCTTCGGGTAGGTCGGTTGACGAAGAAGAAGCCTAAGATCCTTCTCCTATTGAAGATAACGCTACCCATGACTCGGTTTGGTATGATATATGCGGTCTGCTGCATAAAATGGTTATGGCAGCAAAAAAATTGGTTATGACAGTAAGAAAATGGTAATGGCAGCAAAAAAAAGTGGTTATGACACTAAGAAAATGGTAATGGCAGTAAGAACACTATCAATGTGCCTCTATTTTATGCGTCACGTTAAATATCGGGCACAATTATAAAAATCTGATGTGGGCAGCACATGACTTTCCTTATATAATGCAATGAATTTACTACTTATGGAGTTAAAAAAACGTTATTCTTATAGTAGGTACTTATATTCTTTTCAAGATATTGAATTTACTTCAATTAGTCGTCATTTTCATTGATTTAGCGATATTTTTATCCATTTGGCTAGATTTCCGTTAATTTGGCAACGTTTAAAAATGTCGCCAAGTTGGCGACATTCCATTAAATTCGTCACCAAAATCTCGCCAAGCGTTATGCACGGAGAAATAAGTTATTCCTACAGCGGGTAAATGACTATTGGCGTTCAAATACAAAAGCATTACTCAAAGTATCTTCTGTCGTGAATGGAATGAGTTAGATCCACGAGAATGATGTCACCAAATTTATCGCATGATATTACATGTGAAAAATGAACATGTTTCTTAATAGTTTCTTAATATTTTTTTTTTAATTTATGCGATTTTTTGGTAAGCTATTTGAAAAATGTGTAATATCTCTAGAACGGTTCATGCTAGCGTTCTGTCAATCGTTTTCTAAGGAAAAATTACATAAGAAATGTCTATTTGCGTAACTTTATTAAATGTTTTGATTTTTTGATGATTTTTGAAAATTCCACTCGAAAATTTAGGGGGTTCTGAACATTCGATTGTGTTTTTAAACAATAGGCTTCCAGTATTCATGGATTGTGATTTTTGTACCAAATTTTATTCGAATCGCTCCATTCGTTCGTGAGATATCGTTTCCACAGACTCACTGACACACACACACACACACACATCCACAGACATCACTTCAAAGATGTTCGATTCGTGATCAGGTATGCTTGAAACGTGCTCTCCAGTCGAAAACTCGAATTCAAATTTTCGACCCCGTCACAATACGTTCCTTATGCATTATGTATATAAGGAAAGTAATAAATAAATAAAATACATTTAACATTAAAATAAGCGTGCTCTTTTCAAGATTTCAATTTTTTTAGACAACCAAGTTGGATTGTCAAAACAACACTCAGCCGCTATTTAGAAATAAAATTTATTCTTTCTTTTGAATATGTTTAAAAAACTTAAACCCCATAAAAGCCGAGAACATATATCTCAACACCTGTCTCAATAATCTCCCTCTTCGCAATATAAGATCAGTATAAGGGTTTGCAAAGCGCATTCACGATATTTATTTTAAAATGGATGATATTTATGAAAATACATCTTCATGTTTATCTCGAAATGTCACAAACGGTATTTTTGAAATCCCATTTTGACACGTTTAAAATCTGAACAACCGAACTTTTAATGCCGTTTGAAAACACCCGTATCTTTGTGACATTGTTTTGAAATCTAAACAGCTATTCTGTTTAAACTTTTGCTTTTTCGTTTCAAGTTGCAAAGTAAGATAATAGAGTAAATTATCTGAAGCATGTTTTAACTCGTCTTTCTCATAGCAGAATTCATTTTTAGTAGCTCTTTTTTTCAAGCCAAGCCTTTTTTTCAAGACATTTTTTGAAAAATCCGTATCATGGTTCCAAATGTTCAATTATAGCGTGTTATTTTTCACTTTAAATAGTTTAAAAAAAGCTTACGATTGATACCATACTTGCCAATGTACCCCCCGGAGGGGTAACTTGCTCCCAAGGGGGACTTATGACGTCACAAAAAAACTGTATCACGGCTATTGTTCACAACAATGATGAAATTATTAAGTCTCTTGATCATTGAACCATAAAGAAACCTCTTTATGCAAGATTATGTCAAATTTTGTCCTATGCTGCAATGCTAAAAAAATATAAGATTTCATATACGAGTATATTGCTCACAACTGAAATCGCAACACCATAATGTTGTAGGTGTAGCTTTATGTAAATCAGGCAATGGAAACAACAAGGCGAGATTTGCAATGATCACAGCTTCGTTACGCATAGTGACGTAGCACCTTGCCGAGCAGCATAAAAGCGCCAGGTCAAGGAGGAGTGATATCACAGCTAAACTGTAGCGTCATTGGTTTCAGGTTGTAAAAATCATCACAGTATGCCAAGAGTACGTCGACGTACCGCATGCGTTCAACTGTCGTCAACGGAACTGCAACAAATCATTGTTTTAAGTGAGGATGGATTTAGCCTTCGAAGAATCGCTGAACGATTGGGTCGTGATGTGAGCACAGTTCAACGGTGTGTGCTACGGTTCGTGAGAGACAATGAAACGATACAAAGATCAGGCATGGAGCTTCCAGCTTTACTACACCACGTGAAGATCGTATGCTTCTGAGAAGCGATGCGCGGGAGCCGTTTGCCACAGCAACCGTGTTACAACGACGTTTATCCCACACTACAGGTAACGTGGTTTCGACGCAAACAATTCGAAACCGTTTGCATGACGCAGGACTTCGAGGTAGACGACCTTTTCGACACCTACCGTTTCAACATCCTCACCGGTTACGTCGTCTCCAGTGGTGTCAAATGAGACACAATTGGTCGACATAATGGCGAAACATTCTGTTCACGGATGAATCTCAATTCTGTTTTGGAATGTCAGATGGCAGTACTCGCGTGTGGTGGCGTTTTCAACAACGCTACCAGGAATTTTTTTCTATCAGTCGCCACACAGCCCCCCTAAGTGGTACCATGGTTTGGGGTGGTATAACATTTGGTGAGCGAACATCTTTGGTCCACTTTTTTGGCATTATCGCGGCACAACGATACGTCTCTGACGCGATAAGCCCAAAGGTATACCAATTCAGAAAGTTTCTCTCACATCACACGCCAAACGTCGTTTTATCGCCAGTTCTGGTACACTATTTTTGCAACTCCTGCAAGCGGAGAGAAGCGGAATTCCTCAAGCGGAGAGAAAGACGATTGTTTTTAATCCGCGATATTGTTCACGGAGACAGATTAGATACATTTGTATCCCATTATTTAAATCATGTTTTATGCACATTTTGGTTTTAAAGTAATACTATGAAAATACATGTATTTAAGAACTTTTTGTACTGCACGCAGATTGTTTGCAATGAGTGTAAGAAATGTTCCACCCACATATATAATTTATTATTTGAATAAAACGTTTATATGCGAGATTTTGGAGTAAATATATTCGTAGGATCCGTATGTTGTTCAATACTTATATTGTACAACAATCAGTGCCGAAAATTGAAGATTATTTAAAAGGAGGGAATATTTGTCATTTTAAAAATGCAAAATTTGTGACATTTTAAGGAAATTTGCTTGACATTTTCGGTTTGTGGGAGCAATAAATATTACTTTTCTGACATACCTAATATAATGCATCGTATTTCAAGGTGGACTTTTCAAAGTTTTCGGAACCCTTGGGATTCCGCGACGTGATAGTTTCATGCAAATTGTCTTAAATTTAAAAACGTGTAAAATTTTGATGCATAATTTGGACAACAGGGGATATTTCTTATTTTGGGGTTCCACCATCAAATTAAATTTCAAAAGGGTTTCGTGACAAAATGAATTTGAAAAATACTGATATAATGTATAGGGAAAGTATTATGACGAGGTTGAAAACTCGAATTCTGCTTTGTGTTTTCGACGGTAGAGCTTGTTTCAAACATCCCTGAAATCGAATCGAATGTTTTTAAAGTGATATCTGTGTGTGCATGTATATTAATGTATGTAGTATGTGCATGTATATTAGTGTGTGTATGTGTATTAGTGTGTGTGCATGTATATTAGTGTGTGCGTCCTTGAGTCAGTAGATGCGATATCTAACGAACGGATGGAACGTTTCAAACAAAAAAAATTCGATTATTACAATCAGTGAATACTGGAAGACTATTGATTTTATAAGCAATCGAATATTTGGAAACCAGCTCCAAACTTTCGAATGAAATTTTGAAAAACATCATAAAAAATCAGAACCTTTAATATTGTTACATAAAATATCATTTTTTATTTAATTTTTTATTAGAAAATGAATGACATAAACTTTGGGATAATAGCATGAACCATTCTTGATATATTGTACGTTTTTCAAATAAATTTTAGAAAATACATGAAATTAAAACAGTACTAACTACCGTAATATGTTTCCATTCCATGTACAATATTATGTGACAACGGTGTTAGCATCATTCTGGTAAGTTTTATTCACGAGACACTGTTTCACAATAATTTTGTATTTTGACATCAAACAATTCGTCAAATGTAATTTATTAGTTTGTCTGTCTGTCTGTAATGCTTGTCGATAAATTAACAAAATATCGTCAACTTGACATTTTATTTAAAATGTTTCCAAATTGGCAAAAATGACATTAAATTAATAAAAATGATATCAAATTGATGAATATTCTTGAAAAATGAAGTTTAATTTATTTGATAATTCCTGTCCCTTTGGGGAAATTAATATTCTTGATTTAAGATATGTTGAGTTTCGCGGTTATAATCGTTTCAAATACAATATTTGCACAAAATAAAAGTTAATTCGGTTAAGCTGTGAAGGACTCAAAATCATTGATTGATAAAGTCTTTTTGACACTCCCACCCATTTTATTCACCCTCGAGTGAGAAACAAAAATATTAAGCTCCATTAGGTTCTGTCCCGTTGTCGATACTATAAGCATAAGCGCCCATAGCACTTTTCTAGGCGTTAAACTCAATGATATGTACAATATCGACTACCTTGATCCCCCACATTTGGGATCTTGAATGTCCAGGAGAGCGGAAGTGCCTCCTTTCCCTCCCCTATGGGCGCTCATTGAAAAAACTCCCTACTTATACTAGTAACCTCAGGACAGAACGAACCTAACGGAGTTGAGTTTCGATTTCCCCAGGGGTGGAAAAATGGAGTCTTTCCAGATCCCACAAAAGTTTCCGTGAAGTCTAAATTTTTACAACACTTATAGCCACCCCGACCACTCAAATAGCTGCTGTAAGCCCTCTGGGTCAGTCGAGTGGTTTGGGTCTGCAACACTTATAGCCACAGAATACTATATTAGTCTGTGCTTATGGCCATCTCTCTCGGCCACTCAAACAGCTGCTGTAAGCCCTATAGGGCTAGTCAAATGGTCTGGGTCTTCAACACTTATAATCATGGGTACCCATAGGGGCGTTCAAAGTCACAAATGTAGGTATCAAGCTAGTCAACATTGTACTTCTCATCCATGAGTTTACCCTCTGGAAAATGTTCTATGGGCGCCCATAGGGGAGCGCGAGGGGGCATTTCACTCCCGCGGACGTTCAAGGTCAGAAATGTAGGTAATAAGTTAATAGATATTTACCTCCCATCCTTGAGTTTGGCCATCTCAGGAATAAGTTTTATGGGCGCCCTTGAATCCTACTCGTTCGAAACAAGGTCGACCTCTCCTGCAGTACCACACTATATTTTGATCGTACTATATTTTGACACACACACACATACTCTCTTTCTCTCTCGCCCTCTGTGTCTCCCTCCCTCCCTTTCACCCGTATTCTAATCACGTTAATTACATGATGATCTACCTAATTCTAATTTTTTCAGAATGCAGCTACATATAGAATTTCGTGGCTGTACGTACTCTCTCTAATTTAATATCTCTAATTTGGAATAACGTTTTAATCCCATTTATTACAAAATATTCTACCTGTTTCTAATTTTATATAGAATGCATCTACATATAAATTGCCATAGTGATACGCGCATTCGAACCCCACAGATACACACACACACGCGGATGGAAATATTTCCCAAAATGTTCGAAATGTGTTCCTGGTGTCTTTAAGTTTATTTTTTCGTCTAAATGTCGTGATTATCCGTGAACTTCCTCTATACAATAGCATTAGAAAATAATAAAATGATTCTTTAATTGAGTGAATACTGAATTAATTTAATTCTAATCTAAGAGATAATGCATTTAAAAAGTGTCTATATTGCTTAATTGTAAGTTATATATCGGCGATAAGCCCATATTGCTGAATTGTAAGTTATATATCGGCTTCTTTAATCTAATCAGTATTGAATTAATTTAATTCCAATCTAAGAGACAATCCATTTAAAACGTGTCTCTATTGCTAAATTGTAAGTTATACATATATCCTATAAAAAAATAAACCAAATTGCGAGAGTCTTTTCTCTTGATATGGCTGCTATAGTAACCTTGAGAGAGAGAGAGCACTCCTTCGCGTATCACGCTGGCGATAAAACGAAGTTTGGCGTCTGATTTGAAAGAAGGCTTTCTGGCTTAGTATACTTTTGGGCCTTCCGCGTCTCTGACATTGTGAGACACGTAGTACAGCCATATCTGTCAACCAGGCCTGGACTGCATTTTCAGCAGGATAATGGGAAGCCACATACTGCACAGGTAACTATGAATAGTCTACAAGGTTTCGATATCCTACCTTGACCAGCATACTCTCCGAATTTGTAGCAAATTGAGCATATCTTGGACATGATGAGTTGCCGATTAAGAGAACTCCCTATTCCAGCAAACCATGTTCAGGTACAAGCCCAATTTCATGCTGTGTGGAATGCCATCCCTCAGCTCACCATTGACCATCTCATTGACGGGATGCCCCGTTGTATTCAATCCTGCATAACCACTGGCGGTTGGCCTATTCCATATTGATCAATAAAGTCAATAAAGTTCCATGCTTTCATTTTCCAGGTATAATTTTTTGATCATTTGCACATCTCTATGTTACAATTGTATTCTGTAAATTTCACAAGAATACATTAATTTCTTCATGGTGTTGCGATTTCAGTTGTGAGCAGTGTAAATTTCGAAGTTTTCGTTCAAATAAAAAAAAAAATCTATCTAGTTCCAGATTTTTACTTTCCTTATATACATAATATATAAGGAAAGTATTGTGACGGGGTCGAAAATTCGAATTCGAGTTTTCGACGGGAGAGCACGTTTCAAGCATCCCTGATCACGAATCAAACATTTTTGAAGTGATGTCTGTGTGTGTGTGTGTGTGTGTGTGTGTGTCAGTGGGTCTGTGGAGACGCTAACTGATGAACGAATGGACCGATTTGAACCAAATTCGGTACAAAAATCACAGTCCGTAAGCACTGAAAGCCTATTGTTTTTATACGCAATCGAAAGCTCAGAACCCCCCTAAATTTTCGAATAAAATTTTGAAAAAATCGTAAAAAAATCAAAACCACTCGTAAAGTTACGCAAATAGACATTTCTTATGTAATTTTTCATTAGATAACGATTGACATAAATTTTAGAACGCTAACACAAACCGTTCTCGAGATATTGTACATTTAAAAAAAAAATATCAAAAAGTCATATAAAATAAAAAAATATATTTCCTATTGATAAACATGTTCACTTTTGAATACCATGCGATAAATTGTGTGACATCATTCTCGTGGTTTTAGCTCGTTCCATTCATGAAAAAAGATACTCTGAGTAATACTTTTGTATTTGTACGCCAATATTCATTTATCTGCTGTAAGAATAACTTATTTCTTAGTGCATAACGATTGGAGAGATTTTGGCGACGAATTTGGCGGAATGTCGCCAACTTGGCGACTTTTTGAAATGTTGCAAAATTAACGAAAATCTCGTCAAATGGATGAAAATGACGCTAAATCAATGAAAATGACGACTAATTGTCGGAAATTCAATGGCTTGGAAAGAATATTAGTATCTACTATAAGAAAAACCTATTACTTTCCTTATATACATAATGTATAAGGAAAGTATTGTGACGGGGTTGAAAATTCGAAATCGAGTTTTCGACGGGAGAGCACGTTTCAAGCATCCCTGATCACGAATCAAACATTTTTGAAGTGATGTGTGTGTGTGTGTGTGTGTGTGTGTGTGTGTGTGTCAGTGCGTCTGTGGAGACGATAACTGACGAACGAATGGACCGATTCGAACCAAATTTGGTACAAAAATCACAATCCCTAAACACTGGGAGCCTATTGTTTTTATACGTAATCGAATGTTCAGAACTACCCTAAATTTTCGAATAAAATCTTGAAAAAATCGTCAAAAAATCAAAACCACTAATAAAGTTACGCAAATCGACATTTCTTATGTAATTTTTCATTAGAAAACGATTGACATAAATTTTAGAACGCTAACAAGAACCGTTCTCGAGATACTGCACATTTTTCAAAAAAATTATGAAAAAGTCATATAAAATGAAAAAAAACATATATCCTATTGAGAAACATGTTCACTTTTCATATATAATACCATGCGATAAATTGGGTGACATGATTCTCGTGGATCTAGCTCGTTCCATTCATGAAAAAAGATACTTTAAGTAATACTTTTGTATTTGAACCCCAATAGTCATTCATCTGTTGTAAGAACAACTTATTTCTTCGTCCATAACGCTTGGCGAGATTTTGGCGACGAATTTGGCGGAATGTCGCCAACTTGGCGACTTTTTGAAATGTTGCCAAATTAACGAAAATCTAGCCAAATGGATAAAAATGAGGCTAAATCAATGAAAATGACGACTAATTGTCGAAAATTCAATATCTTGGAAAGAATATTAGTATCTGCTATAAGAAAAATCTATTTTTTTGCTGTAAAAGTAGTAAATTCATTACATTATATAAGGAAAGTTATGTGTTGCTCACTTCAGATTTTTTTTTACTGTAAAAGTAGTAAATTCATTACATTATATAAGGAAAGTCATGTGTTGCCCACATCAGATTTTTTGATAAAAAAGTCAAATGTAAAGTTTCGTGAAAACCCATTAATATTTGTGATCGTTATTATGTATACAAGAAATCGACCACGAACATACTGTCAGATTAATAGACGAACTTAGCTTCAAATATAATCGAAAAGTGTTCAGAACTTAAGGGGACACAGTACCCTAAAAATGGTAAAAATATCAATTTTCTGTTCTATTAGCTCAAATTATAACTGTAATATTTCTAAATATGAATGTGAAATTTCAAAGCTGTATCTTCATAATTTAAGAAATTATTAATGTTTTACTGCACGATGATACAATAGAAACAGTACACAAATGAAAACTTTAACTTCATTTTTTTCCATGTTCATTTTTACCAGACAATCCTGTTTTTGAAATACTAAGGCTTTTTTGGTAATTAAGATAAAAGTTTCAATTTTTTTGTACATGTTTTTTATTTTTATTTGATAAAACAGTGCATGGCATTAACATTACGATTCGTAGTCAATTTAAAAAAAAAATGTCAAACTAAGAATTGATTAAATTTACTACTTTTTTTCACTATACATTTCAGTAAAAAATTGTATTAAATCTAATAACAGAAGCATCTAAAAATACATACAAAATCTTGTGTAGTGTATGCCAAGAAACGTAAAAGAAAAATTTGCAGCAAAAATATTAAAATTTTAAAAAGTATTAGAACTTAAAAAAAATTAAATTTTTCTACATAAATTTAAATTTTAATTAAATACGTGGTTCAACAAAATATTTTTTGTCAAATTTTGTTTATATTGTAATGTTTAAAGGTAATACAACCAGAATTTTTACTATAACACTTAATAAAAGAAACAATGTTGATAGGGTAAAGCTATATATTGGCATCAATATTTCGAAATTGAAAATTTTCGTTAAAACAATACTTTCTCAATACTTCGAATGAGAAAGTGAAAATATTACATCAGGAAAAATTTTGATTTCCGGAAATATTGTTTATATTGTAATGTTTAAAGGTAATACAACCAGAATTTTTACTATAACACTTAATAAAAGAAACAATGTTGATAGGGTAAAGCTATATATTGGCATCAATATTTCGAAATTGAAAATTTTCGTTAAAACAATACTTTCTCAATACTTCGAATGAGAAAGTGAAAATATTACATCAGGAAAAAGTTTGATTTCCGGTACTATCATAACCACATGTAGGAATATTAGTATAAATACTAGGAGATACCCGGCATAGTACTGGAATAAAGCTAACTCGGAACAAAACCTGAATTACTTTTTAGTCATTAAACTTTCTCCCATTTTAGCTAAACAAACAAGTGCACAAAGGATGTAAACCGGTTGAAATGTTTTTGAGTTATAAGTCTTTACTACAGAAAACAAAAAACTAGTATTTCTATGTCTCCTTTATCTTGTGTAGGTATTGGAGTGTAAAATTTATTCCAAGCCTTACTTAGATTGAGTCTTATTTATAAAAAAAAGTTATTGAGACTTGCGTATGTCAGGATATATTCAAATTGAAAACGGATTTTAAATTTTCACTTTATATATTAACGTGGTACAAAATCAGAAATATTTTAGTTATAGACGTATTTCTAATTGAGCTTGACAAATCAGTAAAAAAATATATACATGCGTTGCGCCGTTTTTGACTTAGGAGAGGTTTTCTCTACGATAAGTATGAAATTTATTCAGAGACAAAAAAAGGGGTCTCGTATATAAATCTTCATTCCAGATAGACCCCCAACTACGGAAACATGGACAATGGAACTATTCATCGGACAAGGTCCAAAAATCACCTGCCAAGTAGTGACTCCAGTCGTCGGCAGATTTAGAAACACAGATTACAAAATCAGACTAGCTCTACCACCTGAAAGAGTCCGGTACCTGCAGTAGTGACAGGAACCCACTAAAAGACGCTAACATTCCGGAAACCACGGTAATAATTTACTCATAAGCACTAGATTAATGGGCGCATTATAGGAGGTGGGCCTTGAAAAGGGCGGCCTAACCCGAGGAAATAAAAGGGTCATGACAGACAGACAGAACAAGGTTTTTACTTTCTGTTATTCCACATTTTACTGTAAGGCGATAAAATTTACATAAGAATATTTCTAGACTCCATGCACTGCTTGAAAAAAATCGTCCAAATCCATCACATAATTTAGGAGATATTTCACTTAAAATCGTCTGCTCGAATTTTCTAAAACAGAAAACCGCATAAAACACAAGCTCTCATGTCATTACGATAGTTATAACTCATCATACAAATTTCGTATTATGAGAATATTATAACAGACGAAAATAGTTTAAAAGATTTTGGAATGACAGCAAGGCTGACTGGATCAAACCCCCAATGTTTTGAACCTTGGTTACAAAAATGATGTTCTTTTATTTAAACCATTTTTTGGTTTAAACCATAATTTAAACAAAGACCATGTATTTTTCTTTTTTAAACATTTTTTACCAACCCTGGTTGTAAAAAATCGGCGGTGGCTCCAGTCCGATGGAGTCGAATTGGTTTTGCGTGAATAACATGTTGCAAAATAAAACTCAACTTTTGTAATGTATAAAAAAAAACTCAATCCAGAATCTGATTATATACATTTATAAGGGTTTCAAAGAGCAATATATTCTGGATTATAGATTCTAGCTACCAATTTCAGTTTTCAAGATTTAAGCATTGTAAATTTGAAAAACGTAAAATGTTCATATATCTTTAACTTGGCAAGACGGTTACTCGAAAACTATAAGAGCTTTTTTTTAAAAATAAATATAGATTTAGAAACTAAATTTCTTCCTACCTGTTTTTTCGTGTACTATTTATATCTATCTTTTAATCTTTTTTACTTTCGAGGATATTTCGAGTGAAAGTATATGAAAAAAAAAACTCGTTCTGACAGATACTTTTTAAGTATTTTTCGAAAAAATAGAGCTCGATCCAAAATGCAAATACACTTGTAGGACTTTCAAAGAGATACACATTTTTGCTTACTATTCAAAGTTCTTTTAGGTTTTGAGAAAAAAGCATTAAAAACTTGTAGAACGGAAAATTTTCAATTTTCTTCAAATTTACAAGACGATTACTCGAAAAGAGTAAGAGCTTTCTTAATAATAAAAATATTTTAATACAACATTTTCTAGTACACATTTTTATCGTTTACTATTTACATCTATGTTTACTATATATATCGAGTGAAAGTTAGAAAAATGAAAAAATACTTGCTCGGATAGCTACTTTTAATATTTTTTCCTCGAAAAAAAAATATTAAATATTAAAATTATTTTTATATTTTCATTATCTGGATCTTATTTCCGACAAAACATGAAAAAGTATTTATATTTTTATCTATTAGGTTCCCGTGTAGAAGCGTCCAAAGTGTTTACAGTTTTCGTCTTCTAATCTTCATTTTTACTCCAGAGAAACCTTAGCCATGTTGTTCACATCAAAAAAATATTTTTTACAGAATAGAAACACACAAATAGAGCATAATGAAAACGTTTCCCACATTTGAGAAGCATTACCTAAATCCACTAAAATCTAAAATAGGAACAGTTATCGGTATAATGGATTTATACTGCGTTATCTTAAAAGTATAATTACCGTCAACTGCATCCTTTCAAATGGATATCTTGTAAGTCATCATCACACACACACATGGAATTTTTCAAAAGATATATGATTTTATGTTGATATCTCACCAACAGTTTTTATCTCACGCTTTCACATGTTTGAAATTCGATGTTTTCGGAATGATAAAAAAGTAATACCATCTTTTCTTTTACATATTTCAGAAATATTTTGAATCTACTTTTTGCATTATTTTACCATTTGTAGAACTTTTGCTTCTTCTGTTACATGGAAGGGAAGCAAAAATTCTGGCAATGCATTGGGACAAAAAGTAAAATTTCATTTTTATGGTGAAAAACATTTCTACAATAAAAACACAGGATTTACTATTAACTAAATTTGTGTTTCTTTTAAAGAATATTCGACTTATATTTGATGATAGATATATTTAGCGCCAGTGTGACCATACTGTTAAGATGAGAACATTTGGGGAAATAAGCAAAATAAACTTTTACGTATAATTAATTATAGAATTTCCTGCTATTATCCATATGATATGCATACTAGTGAACTAGACAAAAATGTAATTTAATGTATCTTGTGATTTAATGTAAAAGAAGAAAATGGTCCTGCCTCTTGTTTTAATATATAGTTTTAATTATTGACTGTCCCATTTTACATTCTTGCCTCGAATTCCACATACTTGTTAATAATACTAGAAAAAAAAAACATTATTTCACAATACAACTGTTAAATACAATTACATTAAGAGCTCTTCTTTCTATAAATTTGTTTATCTCCATAATACCTAATGTACTAATATTGGTATATTTAAATTCACTCCTTCCTATTTTAATAAAATCCTGTTTTAATGCCGTTGTCATGTACACTTAATATTCTTGTATTTTATGCTTTGTTATTTTTATGTTTGTGTGGTTGCTGTAATTGGATTTTGTTTGTAGTTACCATGTGCATTGAATATATAAATAAATATGTTAAAATAAAGGCATTATTTTTGTTATGTGCTGATTAAAACCACGAAAACTCAGCGTGTGAAGCCTATCAACAAATTTGAATGTTTAAATAGCTTGTTCTTTAACTTGTTCGAATATATATGTTAACTTATAAGGTTGAGCTAAATAATCGCATAAGAGGTGAAATCTATCTTTCCTCTTACCAGCTCAAAAATTGTTGTTTGTAGTTGAATATTTAAAATTTTGTGAGTTTGTTATTAATTATTCAAATGATGCAAACCCTTTGGGCTGTATTGTCTTACTTTTTATCTATTCCTACGAAATAAATGCATTTAATAAAAGTTTGGTGCAATATTTTATATTTATAATAGATTGATAATTTTCGAAAGCCTGTCTTGAGATACAATTGCCTTGAGCACCTTTCTAAATGAACACGCAATCTCGAGTTTTTAACACTTTCTAACATAATTGAAAAGTGTTTATGACTTTGATCATTTTGTCTGTCTGTTTGCACGATAACTGCAGTAAAAATCACTTTATCAAAATGGAATTTTAGTATAAGCATATAGGAATAAAAATAAATATTATCATTCAATTAGTTTCGGATTGAAGTCGGGTTGAGAAAATGAAACACATTGAATCCTAAAGGACATTATTTTTCAAACATTTTTTAAGCGAAGTTAAAATTAATTCACAAATTGTTTGAACATTTTAGCTAATATTCAAATTATCACGCAAAATGTGCAAAAATAAAAAAAAAATCAGCAAAATGTGTAAAAAAAAAAAAAATTCAGAAAAATATGTTGGGTACTTTTTTAAATAAAAATTGAAATAATAATTACACCCATATTATATGAATAGATCACGTGGCTCATTGCAAAATAAAGTATGGCATCCACTTTTTTTTCCGCTTTGGAAAGATCGTGTTGTTTAAAGATCATTTAAATTTATATTTAGTTTTACATCCATTGTAAAACCGCTTTATTTTTGCGTATTGTCTATGTATCTAAATTCTGTGCCAATGAAATTACAATATATTTGATTTAAAATGACCACTAAACCTTTTATTTCTATAACGAAGCCTAATTTTAACGCATGGAGAATATAAACGCGCATAATCAAGCTATTGTAATGTGAGTTGTAAAGAATTGTTGAATTTTTTTCACGCAAAATAAATTAGCTCTGGAGTTCTGAATATGAGTAATATGAATGAAGTATTCATTGATTTTACATAGAAAAAAAATGTAGAAATTTATTTTAATACAAAATTGTTGACAGATAGTTCTTTTAATTTAGATAAATTGCGTAAATACGCACATGATATAATAACTGTTAGCAAAGTGTTAAGATTCTGCGTCAATTAGTTTTGATTTGCTGTAATTGTGCATGCATTGTTTTGCAATTTTAGTATAAAACACGTTCTAATTGAAGTATTCTGATAATTATTCTTGTAAAATATTTTTAACATTGTATTCTTAAAATATAAAAAAAATGACTTTTTTGGGATTTAAAAGGTAATTCCCCCTCTTCTGTATGCCTTTTTGTTAAGATTATATTTATCCTTGTGTCATTGGGAATATTTATATTTGTGGCAACCATTATTAAAAAGAGTAACTTAAAGTTGAACTTTTGAATTTTTAAAAACATTTAGTAATTATTATTTTAATATTAAATTCATCAATTTGCCATGGACGTTATTTCTCATATAGTAGAATCATATTTAATGTACATTGCTATGTTGTGCCGCTATAAACCCTCCAATTATTTTACTTTTCGTGTGAGTCCTGTAAAGGAATATTATTAAATTATTACAAAGATTAGACCAATTTAAACTTAACAATAACATTTATTAAAGATACAAAATACCTATGCAATTCCAATACATTAACTATTCTTCCTATTAATTACTTATTAAAATAGAATGTGAGAGGAGAGCATGTGAGACCCTGAACCATATACCTAACGTATTTATTAACCTGTGGATGATTGATGAACACATACCTTCAATCTGGGCCTTGTTAGCAGCACTTGGTCAATCTCATCTGTAGTTACACGCATCAACTCGAAGTGTAATGCCCTCTCGTAACTTCGTTACTGCTAACTCAAACACTCCACTTATTTCATGCTATTAGGCGGTTCTATCCATAAGTCATCATAACATATCTGCACCAGTCAACTCTGAACAACTGTTCACCAGCATCTTTCTTAAGTCATTTTAGTATATCCCATTTTTAAGTCAAAAATCATGATTGTCTTATTTCTGGTCTACTCTTGTCTCAAAATTCTATCTGTCTTCTCCAATGTCTGATCTCGTTTTCCGTTCGCCAATGTCTCATCTCGTTCTTGGGTCACAGGCTGTGTTTCCCTCGGTGGTGGTGGTAGTGGGGGGAGTAACTCCGCCTTTACTTATTTTTGGCGCTTACTGGCTACTCCTTACCCAATGGCACCATTGCACACTTAGTACGGCCCAGCTCAGCCCCTCTGGTATGTCACCCCTAAATTTATTGTCTTCTGACCTTTAGGTTCAAGTCCTAATAAACCTTGGTGCAAGCCAGACTACACGCTTTGATCGCCGTTTTGGCCACAATAAATACTCACATAAAAGTGTCTCATCAAATGTGAGAACACTTTCTGGTTTCACAATATTATCCAAATCAAGTAAAAGCGGTAATATGACACCAGCCGCAGACATGAAGACGCCAGGTTTTATGATGGGGAGGGCAGTCATTTATGTCCAAGTAATTTAATGATGACAACTCATGGCACGTGAGTTTCTTGGACTCAGTCAAGGCACAAGGGTCTAAATGAGACTCACCAATGGAAAGTAGGGTTAGCCCCTCACAGCCCTGTGAGCCAATGGGTAAACAGGTCACTGCGACCCAATGGTACAAATGGTGAGTCCACAGAGTACTCCCGTAAAACACAATTGTAAAAGTTCATTATATCACTTCGATTTTAGAGTTGATGTGATGATGTGATGCCAACACTTGATCCTTAATTTCTCTATGTTGACTGTCAACTCAAATATTCTTAAAAATGTGTCGGGGGGCAAGAAAATGTAGTTCAATTTAAAATGTGATGTCAATGCAAAAGTATGGTAGATTTTGAGAAATGTGATTGCAATCATTCGCTTTATTTTATTCAAGTGCTGGAAATTAAATAGCGAAAGTAGAAAATTATCGAAAAAAATTAATTGCCGAGTTTTTGCGAGCATGCATTTAGTAAATGTACATATATATGTTTAAAATATTCTTTATACGCCAGAAGAGTACTAAATGAACATTCGCGAACAATGGCATTCATGAGTAGTAAATTGAAGATAGCTGGACTATGCGTTGGCGGCTTGATATTATGTTTCACACTGCAGTGTGAAACTTTTTTTTTATTGTGGAATCCTTCTAAATCTAATGGCAGGAATGCTATTTATAGAGTACTAAATAAACCTTTGCGAACAATGGTACTCACGAGTAGTAGGTTCAAGATTGTTGGACCACGAGTTGGTTCCTCGATATTACGCTTATACAAAGCAGTGTTTCTCAATACTGCAGTGTACAGCTTTTTTTGTCAGGAGGTCCCTACTAAAACTAACTGGCAGAATCCCCAAAACTAGAAAAAAATCCTCTGTAGTCCAAATTGTACATTCAAATTTTATTTGTTTCTGTTTCATTAACAATTTATAGCATAGTTGAAAAGTGTTCATGACTTTGTTCATTCTGCCTGTCTGTCTGTCCGTTCGCACTATAACGGACCCTATGGGACCTAATTTTTCAAACATTTTTTAAGCGAATTTAAAATTCGCAAAATGCTTCTAAAATTTTAGAAAATGTTCAAATTATCCCGTAAAATATGTAAAACAAATTTCATCAAAATGTGTATGGTTATTTTTTTAAATAAAAATTAAAATTTTAATTGTATTTTATTACGAAGAGATCACGTGATCCACTTCATAATAAAATATTGGATCCATCTTGCGTCAAAATCGTGATTATTAAAGTTCTTTTCAATATATATTTATTGTTGCATCCGTCCTAAAATCGCTTTATTTATTTTTTCTGTGCATCTATGTACTGCGCCAACGCAATTACAATATTTCTTAGTTTAAATGATCGTTAAACTTTGATTATTTCTGCAACGAAGCCTAATTTCAACGTATGGAGAATGTAAACACATCAAGCTGTGAGATGAGTTGTAAAATAATAGTTAAATTTCTTTAACGCAAAATAATTTAGCTGTGGAGTCTGCAATATATATACAGCTGATATGAAAGAAACATTCATTGATTTTACATAGAGAAGCAGACGATTTTATAGTATTGTCTTTTTCGATGAAGTTTTAAGCATGGAGTTAGAAAGTACTTTTATTTCCATGGTTTTAAATTCTTAAGTAAAATAAATTATTGTAGTATTGTGATAATTGTGGTGCACATTTAAAGAGACACTTTATGTTAGAGTTTAGAATTATTAAATTACCCATAATTAAAGTGGGCATTGATCGTAAGTCATATAACATAACATTGTGCCGCATTAAAACCCACCATTAAATCTTTAGTACGAGTTCCTGGAATAAAATATATTAACATAATACCACACACAATTAACTTTACCCATTTTAACTTTAAAGAAATCTGATGTGGGGAACACATGACTTTCCTTATATAATGCAATGAATATACAACTTTTACAGTTAAAAAAAGTTATTCTTATAGTAGATACTTATATTCTTTCCAAGATATTGAATTTTCTTCAATTAGTCGTCATTTTCCTTGATTTAGCGTCATTTGTATCAATTTGGCGAGATTTTTGTTAATGTGGAAACAATTAAAAATGTCGCCAAGTTGGCGACATTCCACCAAATTCGTCGCCAAAACCTCGCCAAGCGTTATGGACGGAGAAATAAGTTATTTTTACAGCAGATAAATGAGTATTGGCGGTCAAATACAAAAGTATTTCTCAAAGAATCTTTTTCATGAATGGAACGAGCTAGATCCACGAGAATGATGTCACCCAATTTATCGCATGGTATTAAATATGAAAAGTGAACATGGTTCTCAATAGGAAATATTTGTTTTTATTTTATATAGCTTTTTGATATATTTTTTGAAAAATGTATAAAATCTCAAGAACGGTTCATGTTAGCGTCCTAAAATTTATGTCAATCATTTTCTAATGAAAAATTACATAAGAAATGTCTATTTGCGCAACTTTATTAGTGGTTTTTTTTTTCTGACAATTTTTTCAAAATTTCACTCGAAAATTTAGGGGGGTTCTGAACATTCGATTGCGTATAAAAACAATAGGCTTCTAGTGTTTATACGGATTGTGAATTTTGTACCAAATGTCGTTCGAATTCGTTCGTCAGTTATCGTCTCCACAGGCTCACTGACACACACACACACTCACACACACACACACACACACATACACACATACTTTCACACACACGCACACACACACACACACACACACACACATACACACACACACACACATCACTTCAAAAGTGTTTGAGTCGTGATCAGGGATGCTTGAAACGTGCTCTCCCGTCGAAAACTCGAATTCGAATTTTCGACCACGTCGCAATACTTTCCTTATACATTATGTATATAAGGAAAGTAATATATTTTTATTAATCACCTTATAATCATAATTAGATTACAACAATCTATATAAATAAAAATGAAAATCTGTCTGTCTGTCTGTCTGTCTGTCTGTCTGTCTGTCTGTCTGTCACACCATCACGGGAGAACGGCTGAACCGAATTTGATGAAATTTTGTGGGTAGCCCAGAAATAGTCCCACTTAAAATTATATCCGTGTTTTGAGTTTCTACGACCAGTGGTTCTCGAGATATTAGTAAAAAACGAAATTTTCGTTTGTCTCATCATCACGGAAAAACGGCTGAACCGAATTTAATGAAATTTGGTGAATAGCCTTGAAATATCCCCCCATAAATTTTGTCCAAGTTTCGAGTTTCTAAGACCTGGGGTTGTCGAGATATTAATGAAAAACGGAACTTTTTCCTAGGAGTTCTACTCCCTTACTCCGTGGTTTATCCAAACGAAAAGCTTGAAAATCGTTTGAAAGTGAATTAAAATTTAATCTCTGAGTTTGATGGGAGATTTTTTGCGTTAATTAGTCACTTTCTGAAAACATGAATTGTTTGAAACATGATTCAAAGGGGAAATCTATCTCCATGGTTCATGGTTTATTTAAAACAAGCTTTTACGGAACAATGAGAAGTATAGAGAAATCAAAATCGTTATTTAATTTCGCAGTTTATGTTATAAGACATGACATATTTAACATGTTATAAGATTCTATCTTATATCATGTTACTCAGAAACGCAATTAAATTAAATCTGTCTGTTAATTTTAATAATTATTTTTTCGGATTGAATAATAAATAAATGGATATAAAAATATATTTTAGAAAAGAACGATTTGATTTTTCTTATAGCATTTTTGACTGGATAATATCAATTACGGTCTTCAGGTTTAAAAATTATTATTATTTATATTTTCGGGGATTATTGATTCAAGGATTATTGATATTTTCAAGTTATTATGCAATTATTTTATTATGACAAAAATTGTTTAAACTCATATATTGTATGTTGTACGAATCTTCTACAAATACACGTGTATATCTTTTAATCTACGAGAATATAAGTAGTACAGGTATATTGACATATGTTTTGATATATATTGGCATATATTGGAATCAATTACGACCTTCTGGTATAAAGAGTACGGATATTATTGATGTTTTCAATTTATTACGTCATCTCTTTTATTTTGGCAAATATTTTTGAGACGCATATTGTAATACGGGTAATCTTCTACTAACACATTGGCATATTTTCTGATCTGCGACAATATAATTAGTACGGGGTTGCATATATTCATTCAATTCCTATTTTTTCTTCTGTAAATTTGCTTACAAAAGGGGGCAGGATGTTTTATTCTTCAGATCTGATCGTGAAGATAATTTTGCATAGTGAGAACATATATTCTTAAACTTCTCTTTAGGAGCAATAAATTTAATATTTTAACAGAATTTGCACATGATTGCGAACTTTGAGTTTCTTTAAATTATACACTCCGTACGAATAACGGGTGTGCTGTTAGTGGTTAATAAATTTTAACATTTTAGGAGGATATATCATGTTGCTCGGCATCGCAATTAAATTAAATGTGTTTGTTAATGTTTTTATTATTTTTTTTTTATTTAAATAATAAATAAATGGATAAATGGATATAAAAGTATATCTTATGAATGGACGGTTTGATTTTTCTTTTAATTATATTAATTGCTGACTGCGTACATCAATTTCATTTATTTTGGCAAAGAGTTTTCAAGCTTATATCGTATTTAGCTACTAAACTCATATATTGTGTTTAGCCAATAAATTCATATAGCCGATTGTTGAAACAGAAAAAGAGTAGAGCGGGTATATCTTCTAATACAATTGTAGTGTTTTCATTTAGTATATTGAAACGGGATAAGAATGTTTCATTCAGATCTGCAAATTCAAAGCTACGAATTTGGAGGGATATCGCTAATTTGATAACTTTTCTTAAACTTTGCCAAATTACCGGAAATGTCGCCAAATTGATATAAACGACACACAAACAGCTGCCATAAACCTTCGGGTTGGTCGTGTGGCTTGGGTCTTCTACATATCAATGAATTTTTTTTTTGTTTTGCTAGAAGAGAGTACTGAAATGATGTTTGGTTAGCATTTCTCTGTCAGACCAACCATCCTACTTAGTAATACATTTAGCGAATTTTTAAAATGTCACCAAATTGATAAAAATGTTTTCAAATCTATAAAAATATCTTGAAATTGATAAAATTGCGCTACATAAATGATATTAATTGTTTTTTGTTAGGGGATAGTATTGTGATGATATTTCGTCAATTTGTCGCAAAGTGGAACTGTCAGTTCTACAGTCCCACTTGGCGATAAATTTGGCGATTTTTTAAAATGTCGCTAATTTGACGAAACTGTCGCCAAATGTTCCATAGAAATATAACTATTTAGACGATATTTTTTCTACCAATTTATTTGAAGCAAATGATATCATGTCGCTTAGCAACGGATTTAAATCCAATGTATCTATGCGGCAGACGATTTTTATTAAATCCTTTCCGATTTGAATAATGAAGATATGTATATAAAATAAATTTCATTGCCATTTCATTTTGGACTGGATAATATCAATTATACTCTTCAGGTTTAAACATTATTATTATTGATATTTTCCGGAATTATTGATTCAGGGATTATTGATATTTTTAAGTTATTACGCCATTGTTTTATTGCGGCAAAAATTGCTGACACACGCATATTGTACGTTGTACGAGTAATCTTCTAGGAATGCACGGGTATATCTTCTAACCTACGAGAATATAAGTAGTACAGGTATATTGGCATATATTTTGACATATATTGGCATATATATTGGAATCAAGTACAGTCTTCTGGTATGAAGATTAAGGGGATTAATTATATATTCAATTTATTACGTCGTCTGTTGTATTTTACCAAAAAACATTCGTGACTCATATTGCAAAACGGGTAATCTTCTACTAATAATCGGACATTATAAGTAGTACGTGTATATCTTCCCATATAATTTTAGCACTTTAATTTTGACATATATTGGAATAAATGACTGTCTTCAGATTTAAAGATTACGGGTTTATTGGTATTTTCAATTTATACATGTAATCTACTAATACAGGTTATATTTTCTAATATTCGCGTATATAATTAGTCCGGGTTCCATACAATTTTAACGCTTTTATTTTGCATATATTGATTCAATTCCATATTTTTTTTTATATTTGCTTACATAAGGGGTCCAAGATGTTTTATTTTTCAGATATGTCCATGAAGATAATTTTATATAGCGAGAACAGAGATTCTTAAACTTCTTTTTAGGAGCATTATATTAAATATTTTAACAGAATATTTTGATTAAACATGTCATTTAGTATACTATAAGAATTTGGGCATGATTATGAATTTCAAGTTTCTTTATATTATATACTCCGTACGAAGAACGGGTATGCTGCTAGTCTATATAAATAAAAATGAAAATCTGTCTGTCTGTCTGTCTGTCTGTCTGTCTGTCTGTCTGTTTGTCACACCATCACGGGAGAACGGCTGAACCGAATTTGATGAAATTTTGTGGGTAGCCCAGAAATAGCCCCACTTAAAATTATATCTGTGTTTTGAGTTTCTACGACCAGTGGTTCTCGCGATATTAGTAAAAAACGAAATTTTCGTTTGTCTCATCATCACGGAAAAACGGCTGAACCGAATTTAATGAAATTTGGTGAATAGCCTTGAAATATCCCCCCATAACTTTTGTCCAAGTTTCGAGTTTCTAAGACCTGGGGTTGTCGAGATATTAATGAAAAACGGAACTTTTTCCTAGGAGTTCTACTCCCTAACTCCGTGGTTTATCCAAACGAAAAGCTTGAAAATCGTTTGAAAGTGAATTAAAATTTAATCTCTGAGTTTGATGGGAGATTTTTTGCGTTAATTAGTCACTTTCTGAAAACATGAATTGTTTGAAACATGATTTAAAGGGGAAATCTATCTCCATGGTTCATGGTTTATTTAAAACAAGCTTTTATGGAAGTATAGAGAAATCAAAATCGTTATTTAATTTCGCAGTTTATGTTATAAGACATGACATATTTAACATGTTATAAGATTCTATCTTATATCATGTTACTCAGAAACGAAATTAAATTAAATCTGTCTGTTAATTTTAATAATTATTTTTTCGATTTGAATAATAAATAAATGGATATAAAAATATATTTTAGAAAAGAACGATTTGATTTTTCTTATAGCATTTTTGACTGGATAATATCAATTACGGTCTTCAGGTTTAAAAATTATTATTATTTATATTTTCGGGGATTATTGATTCAAGGATTATTGATATTTTCAAGTTATTATGCAATTATTTTATTATGACAAAAATTGTTTAAACTCATATATTGTATGTTGTACGAATCTTCTACAAATACACGTGTATATCTTTTAATCTACGAGAATATAAGTAGTACAGGTATATTGACATATGTTTTGATATATATTGGCATATATTGGAATCAATTACGACCTTCTGGTATAAAGAGTACGGATATTATTGATGTTTTCAATTTATTACGTAATCTCTTTTATTTTGGCAAATATTTTTGAGACGCATATTGTAATACGGGTAATCTTCTACTAACACATTGGCATATTTTCTGATCTGCGACAATATAATTAGTACGGGGTTGCATATATTCATTCAATTCCTATTTTTCTTCTGTAAATTTGCTTACAAAAGGGGGCAGGATGTTTTATTCTTCAGATCTGATCGTGAAGATAATTTTGCATAGTGAGAACATATATTCTTAAACTTCTCTTTAGGAGCAATAAATTTAATATTTTAACAGAATTTGCACATGATTGCGAACTTTAAGTTTCTTTAAATTATACACTCCGTACGAATAACGGGTGTGCTGTTAGTGGTTAATAAATTTTAACATTTTATGAGGATATATCATGTTGCTCGGAATCGCAATTAAATTAAATGTGTTTGTTAATGTTTTTATTATTTTTTTTCGATTTAAATAATAAATAAATGAATAAATGGATATAAAAGTATATCTTATGAATGGACGGTTTGATTTTTCTTTTAATTATATTAATTGCTGACTGCGTACATCAATTTCATTTATTTTGGCAAAGAGTTTTCAAGCTTATATCGTATTTAGCTACTAAACTCATATATTGTGTTTAGCCAATAAATTCATATAGCCGATTGTTGAAACAGAAAAAGAGTAGAGCGGGTATATCTTCTAATACAATTGTAGTGTTTTCATTTAGTATATTGAAACGGGATAAGAATGTTTCACTCAGATCTGCAAATTCAAAGCTACGAATTTGGAGGGATATCGCTAATTTGACAACTTTTCTTAAACTTTGCCAAATTGACGGAAATGTCGCCAAATTGATATAAACGACACACAAACAGCTGCCATAAACCTTCGGGTTGGTCGTGTGGCTTGGGTCTTCTACATATCAATGAAATTTTTTTTTGTTTTGTTAGAAGAGAGTAATGAAATGATGTTTGGTTAGCATTTCTCTGTCAGACCAACCATCCTACTTAGTAATACATTTAGCGAATTTTTAAAATGTCACCAAATTGATAAAAATGTTTTCAAATCTATAAAAATATCTTGAAATTGATAAAATTGCGCTACATAAATGATATTAATTGTTTTTTGTTAGGGGATAGTATTGTGATGATATTTCGTCAATTTGTCGCAAAGTGGAACTGTCAGTTCTACAGTCCCACTTGGCGATAAATTTGGCGATTTTTTAAAATGTCGCTAATTTGACGAAACTGTCGCCAAATGTTCCATAGAAATATAACTATTTAGACGATATTTTTCTACCAATTTAATTGAAGCAAATGATATCATGTCGCTTAGCAACGGATTTAAATCCAATGTGTTTATGCGGCAGACGATTTTTATTAAATCCTTTCCGATTTGAATAATGAAGATATGTATATAAAATAAATTTCATTGCCATTTCATTTTGGACTGGATAATATCAATTATACTCTTCAGGTTTAAACATTATTATTATTGATATTTTCCGGAATTATTGATTCAGGGATTATTGATATTTTTAAGTTATTACGCCATTGTTTTATTGCGGCAAAAATTGCTGACACACGCATATTGTACGTTGTAAGAGTAATCTTCTAGGAATGCACGGGTATATCTTCTAACCTACGAGAATATAAGTAGTACAGGTATATTGGCATATATTTTGACATATATTGGCATATATATTGGAATCAAGTACAGTCTTCTGGTATGAAGATTAAGGGGATTAATTATATATTCAATTTATTACGTCGTCTGTTGTATTTTACCAAAAAACATTTGTGACTCATATTGCAAAACGGGTAATCTTCTACTAATAATCGGACATTATAAGTAGTACGTGTATATCTTCCCATATAATTTCAGCACTTTAATTTTGACATATATTGGAATAAATGACTGTCTTCAGATTTAAAGATTACGGGTTTATTGGTATTTTCAATTTATACATGCAATCTACTAATACAGGTTATATTTTCTAATATTCGCGTATATAATTAGTACCGGTCCCATACAATTTTAACGCTTTTATTTTGCATATATTGATTCAATTCCATATTTTTTTTATATTTGCTTACATAAGGGGTCCAAGATGTTTTATTCTTCAGATATGTCCATGAAGATAATTTTATATAGCGAGAACAGAGATTCTTAAACTTCTTTTTAGGAGCATTATATTAAATATTTTAACAGAATATTTTGATTAAACATGTCATTTAGTATACTATAAGAATTTGGGCATGATTATGAATTTCAAGTTTCTTTATATTATATACTCCGTACGAAGAACGGGTATGCTGCTAGTTATACTTATATATTTACGGAGGAGACTGGACATATGAGACTAGGAATACAAAAATGCCTAAACTGACTATGACCTTTTCATTGTATGTTATTGAGCACATACCACCTTGTTGTCGTTAGACGTTTGTGGATAATTGGTTATTGAACCACCGCATCATCACTGCACTGCTTGAATAACGTTATGCAAAATCGTCTGAGTTTGTATGGTACTTAATGCATCCTGTCTATTCTGACTGCATTGCATGAGAACCTCGATGCATCTTTTTTATGCACCTGTGGCGACTTTAATGCATATCTGCATCCAGGCACTCTCCTTCAATATTCTCCAACTGTTCTGAACTTCTCTGTAGAACTTTTTGCATGTCTATTTCAACTCTAACTACGAGTACTATCTCCAACTATTACTCTTCTCTGTTTTTACATCTCTGAATCTGTGTTCTCTTCTCACTTATTACTTTCCTTATATGCATAATGTATAAGGAAAGTATTGTGACGGGGTCGAAAATTCGAATTCAAGTTTCCGACTGGAGAGCACGTTTCAAACATCCCTGATCACGAATCGAACATTTTTGAGGTGATGTCTGTGTGTGGGTGTATGTCAGTGAGTCTGCGGAGTCGATGTCTCACAAACGAATGGAGCGATTCGAATGATATTTGACACAAAAACCACAATCCGTAAATACAGGAAGCTTATTGTTTTTAAACACAATCGAATGTTCAGAACCCCCCCCCTCTAAATTTTCGTGTGAAATTTTGAAAATATCTTCAAAAAATCAAAACCTTTAATAATGTTACGCAAATAGACATTTCTTATGTAATTTTTCCTTAGAAAACAATAGCACAAACTGTAGGACGCCAGCATTAATGGTTCTTGAGATATTGCTCATTTTTCAAATAAATTTATCAAAAAATCAAGTAAAATAAAAAGAATATTAACTCTTAATAAACATGTTCACTTTTCATATATAATATCATGCGATAAATTTGGTGATATTCTTGTGGATCTAACTCGTTCCATTCACGAGAAGAGATACTGTGAGTAATACTTTTGTATTTGAACGCCAATAGTCATTTATTTGCTGTAAGAATAACTTATTTCTCCGTCCATAGCGCTTGGCGAGATTTTGGCGAAGAATTTGGCGGAATGTCGGCAACTTAGCGACTTTTTTAAATGTTGCCAAATTAACGAAAATATCGCCAAATGGATAAAAATGACGCTACATGAATGAAAATGACGACTAAATGGAGAAAATTCAATATCTTCGAAAGAATATAAGTATCTACTATAAGAATAACATTTTTTTAACTGCAAAAGTAGTAAATTGATTGCATTATATAAGGAAAATCATGTGCTGCCCACATCAGATTTTTACATATCTGAATCTGTAGACCCTTTTGTCAGTTGCCATTCTACATATAAAATAAAAAATGTGATTTTGTAATTTGGCATCAATATAAGCAGCTTATAAAGTTATGAAAAATAAATCAAAAAAGGAATAACTAAATAAATTCCTGATTTAAAAAAGGAACAAATAGTAGTTTGTTTTGATGTTACAATTTTTAAATTACAAGTTTTTTTCTAATTGAATTTGAAAATCAGGAAATAAATGAAGTATTTTATAGTCTTCAACAGATAATAAAGTTTTTAATAATCTATTCATTTTCTTGAGTGTTTCTTAAGACAACAATTATGCTCAAGGATCAAAGATCTTTCTGTGAGAGCTCGGATGATGGTTTTTCATCAAAACTGGATTGAGAGGCTAAAACAGAAGTTTTCTGAAACTGAAATTCGTTTTTAAGTAAAAAAAAAGTGAAATCGATCCCCTCCCCCTTCTCAGTCTCCAAAAATGTGGTCGCATAGGAAGGAATGTGAAAAAAAAGTGAAAACGATCCCCTCCCCTTTCTCAGTCTCCAAAAATGTGGTCGCATAGGAAGGAATGTGAAAAAAAAGTGAAATCGATCCCCTCCCCCTTCTCAGTCTCCAAAAATGTGGTCGCATAGGAAGGAATGTGAAAAAAAAGTGAAATCGATCCCCTCCCCCTTCTCAGTCTCCAAAAATGTGGTCACATAGGAAGGAATGTGAAAAAAAAGTGAAATCGATCCCCTCCCCCTTCTCAGTCTCCAAAAATGTGGTCACATAGGAAGGAATGTGAAAAAAAAGTGAAATCGATCCCCTCCCCCTTCTCAGTCTCCAAAAATGTGGTCACATAGGAAGGAATGTGAAAAAAAAGTGAAATCGATCCCCTCCCCCTTCTCAGTCTCCAAAAATGTGGTCACATAGGAAGGAATGTGAAAAAAAAGTGAAATCGATCCCCTCCCCCTTCTCAGTCTCCAAAAATGTGGTCGCATAGGAAGGAAAGTGAAAAAAAAGTGAAATCGATCCCCTCCCCCTTCTCAGTTTCCAAAAATGTGGTCGCATAGGAAGGAATGTGAAAGAAAAGTGAAATCGATCCCCTCCCCCTTCTCAGTCTCCAAAAATGTGGTCGCATAGGAAGAAGAATGGTTTCTGATGGTCTCTAAATTGGAGGTAAATTTAGCATTGTGTCTATAGGGAAAAATCCGTTCAGGAAAATTAACTGTAGTGTGACTCAACTCCACTTTTTCATACCACAATCTATTTTTAAGTTTTTTTTCATTCAAATTTTACAAGAAATATTTTGAATAATCGACATCGTTGGCCCAAATGATTAAAATGATAGCATGTTACCCTTCACAGTAAAGTACTTGAAAAAACTTTCGATTGATACTAATGACGTCACGAACACAAAAATTGTATCACAGATGTTTTTCACAACAATGATTAAAACTATTAAGGAGGTATTATTGAGCCGTAAATAACACTTTTTATGCATGGCTATGTCCAATTTTGTCCTATCATGTTAAAAAGTGTAAAATTTCGAATAAATTACGAAGTTTTCTCTCGAATTAAAAGAAAAATAATTCTATCTTATGCTAGATTTTTCGATGTCAAAGCTGGATACACAGTTTCGTGAAAATCCATTAATATTTGTGTCAGCTGCTGTGTATGCAAGAAATCGACCACCGACAGAGAGACGGACATCACTTTAAAAATAGTCAAAACGTGTCTCAGGACGTCCTAAAATAAATATTGACATCAAAATCTCGAATTAAAAAATTTTTGCGAAAACAATGCTTTCTTTATACAATATTACATAGTATAAGAAAGTAAAAATCTGATGTGGGCAACACATGACTTACTTTCCTTATATAATGCAATGAATTTGCTACTTTTACAGTTAAAAAAATGTTATTCTTATAGTAGATACTTATATTCTTTCCAAGATATTGAATTTTCTTCAATTAGTCTTCATTTCATTGATTTAGCGTCATTTTTATCTATTTGGCGAAATTTTCGTTAATTTGGCAACATTTAAAGCGTCGCCAAGTTGGCGATATTCCGCAACATTTGTTGCCAAAATCTCGCCAAGCGTTATGGACGGAGAAATAAGATGTTCTTATACCAGATTAATGACTATTGGCTTTCAAATACAAAAGTATCACTCAAAGTATATTTTTTCCTGAATGGAACGAGCTAGTTCCACGAGAATGATGTCACCAAATTTATCGCAGGATATCACATATGAAAAGGGAACATGTTTCTCAAAAGTTAATATATTTTTTTAATTTATGGGATTTTTGGATAAATTTATTTGAAAAATGTGTTATATCTCGAGAACGGATCGTGCTAGCGTTCTAAAGTTTATATCAATCATTTTCTAAGGAAAAATTACATAAAAAATGTCTATTTGCGTAACTTTATTGAAGGTTTTGATTTTTGAGGATGTTTTCAAAATTTCACTCGAAAATTTAGGGGGGGGGGGGGGGCTGAACATTCGATTGCGTTTAAAAACAATAGGCTTCCAGTATTCACGTATTATAATTTTGTACCAAATTTCATTCGAATCGCTCCATTCGTTAGTGAGGTATCGTCTCCAGAAACTCACTGACACATACACGCACACACACAAGCGCGCGTACATACACACACGCACACATACTTTCACACACACACACACACACACAGACATTACCTAAAAAATGTTTGATTCGTGATCAGGGATGCTTGAAACGTGCTGTCCCGTCGAAAACTCGAATTCGAATTTTTTACCCCGTCACAATGCTTGCCTTATACATTATTATATAAGGAAAGTAAAAATGATCCTTAAGAGAGGTATGGTAGAAGGCGCTTAAAGGCACTTAAAGAAGGCGATGTCATAGATAGGTTTTACTGTATATTAAGTTATTATTAATTTAATGCAGGAAATATAATAATTTTGAAAGATTACAAATTACTTTTCACTTTTGATAATATGGGTATTTTGAACCGTGCGTTGGACATTCTAAATCCATTTTGTCTCTTATAATGTGATTCAATTTTCCAGATATTGATTTTATTTTGGCATGTGTATTTGCACTAGTGTTCCATGAAATCCAGTTTAACTGACCTATTCAATTAATTCTTCCTAGCAGAAAACGCGTGTCTCTTTGATTCTAAATTAGATTCGAAACGAAATCCATTGAAACAGAAATGGGTTGTCTGGGCAAATGGAAATATGTTACATTCAATGTGGTTGGCTGGTGCATTTACAAGTTTTGAAATATACCTACTACTTTGAAGCAGGTTATACTGAATCAAAAGAGTCAGAAAATCAGTTTTACTAGAAATATTCTTTGTGTGTAGAAGCGTTTAGAATTGCGGCTTTGATGCGCTGTTATGATATGTAAATTATTTTGATATATGTTTAAATGAATTGACAAAGGGAATAGTTTAAGATTATTTGCGATTTGTTAAAGACACTTGTGTAAATGTAGTGGCGGTGGATCGCATATTTATGTGCAAATCTTGTCTGTAATTTCACCTTTTTTAGACTTCCCTCTTTGGTTTAGCAAGAAGTCTAGTTCATCTTTGAATTTAGCAAGATGTGCGATACACATGTTTAGCAATAAGTCATATAATTTATTTTTAGATAAAAGTTTAACTCATTTTTGATTTTAACAAAATATGTAATTCACTTTTTGATTTAGCAAGAAAACTAATTCACTTTTTGGTTTAGCAAGAATACAAATACATTTTTACTTTCCCTGCAATACATGGTAATGTATAGGGAAAGTATTGGAATCATGCCGGAAATCACAACTCGAGTTTTCGACGGATCTACACGTTTCGAGACCTCTAGAATACGAAAATACCATTTATAACGTGACGTCTGTGTGTGTGTCTGTGTGTCTGTGTGTCTGTCTGTCTGTCTGTGTGTCTGTCTGTGTGTCTGTCTGTCTGTGCAGATTTTGTATCCACTCTAACTAAAAAACTAATGGACCGAATTTCACAAAATTTTGTAGGTAAGTCACTTGTGGGCGGGGCTGGTGCTGATTAGCTTTGGGTACGATTCGGAATAAAAGAACCCGCCTTTTTTTGCGAAATGGCCCGCAAAAGCTTGTATCCACTCTAGCTGAAAAACTAATGGACCGAATTTCACAAAATTCGGTAGATGAGTCACGTATAGGTCACCCTGGTGCTGATTAAATTTTGGTATGATTCAGAAAAAAATAACCTGCCTTTTTTTGTAGAATGGCCCGCAAAAATTGCCAAAATCTAAACTAAAAAGCTACGTATGCTCAAATATATCCATTAAATGCTTGTTTAATGCGTAATTTTTAACGAAGAAAAGAATAAGACCAACCCCATTACACTAGGACTAGCCGTTCTCGAGATATATTAGTTTTTTCGTATTTTTCCACCCCACTTTTGAAAATAAGTCCTGTTATCAAATGAGAGCGAAAATTGAATTAAAAGTGAATTACATTTAATTGAAATAAATAGAACGTGGATATAAGTCTGCAGGGAAAGTCATGTGCTGCCCACATCAGATTTTTACTTTCCCTGCAATACACGGTAATGTACATGGAAAGTATTGGAATCATGCCGAAAATCGCAACTCGAGTTTTCGACGGATCTACACGTTTCGTGACCTCTAGAATACGAAAAAACTATTTATAGCGTGACGTCTGTGTGTGTGAAAGCCCCAGGCCGTCCGGCTCGTCCAGGGGACTTGGAGCAACAAAATGGACGACGTCTGTGTGTGTGTCTGTCTGTCTGTGCGTCTGTCTGTGTGTCTGTGAAATGTATGTATCCACTCTAACTCCAAAAGGACCGAATTTCATGAAATTTGGTAGGTAAATCAGTTGGGTATGACTCTGGTGCTGATTAGTTTTTGGTACTATTCGTAAAACAGAACTCGTCTTTTTTTGCGAAATGGCCCTTAAACATTTCATCTATCCACTCTAGCTGAAATACTAATCGGCCAAATTTCACAAAATTTGGTAGATAAGCTACTTGTACGATACTCTGGTGCTGAATAGATTTTGGTATTAATCGGAAAAGAACAAGCTGCCTTTTTTTACGAAATAGCCCGCAAAAATGTCATGTATCCACTCTAGCTAAAATACTAATTGACCAAATTTCACAAAATTTGGTAGATAAGTTATTTGTGGGATACTCTGGTGCTGATTATATTTTGGTATTATTCGGAAAAGAACAACCGCCTTCTTTTACGAAATGTCCCTCAAAAATCGCCAAAATCTAAAAAAAAAGCTAGGTATGTTCAAATATATCAATTAAATGTTTGTTTTATACGTAATTTTTTATGAACAAAAGAATAAGAACAACCTTATTACTGTAGGACTAATCATTCTCGAGATATTTGAGATTTTTCGCATTTAGTTATGCCACTTTTAGAAAAATATCCAATTACTAAATAAAAACAAAAATTGAATTAAAAATGCAAATTTAGTGTTATTTTGTGTTTTATTTAAAATCCATTTAATGAATTATTAAAGAAATAAAGAAAAAAACTAATTTGAGTCTGCAGGGAAAGTCATTTGCTGCCCACATCAGGTTTTTTGATTTGGGAAAATGTTTTATTCAATTTTGTTTCAGAAGTCTTATTAATTTCTTTCTTTCAGCAGAAATATATCATACACGTTTTGATTTAGCAATAAGTTTAATTCACGTCTTGTTTTAGAAAATAGTCCAATCCATCATTGATTCAGTAAGAAATCTAATTCACATTTTGTATTTACAAAAAATCTAATTGACATTTTGTTTTAGTAAGGAAACTAATTCACTTTTTAATTTAATAAAATTAGCTCATTTTTACTTTCCCTGCAATACATGGTAATGTATAGGGAAAGTATTGGAATCATACCGAAAATCACAACTCGAGTTTTCGACGGATCTACACGTTTCGAGACCTCTAGAATACGAAAAAACCATTTTTAGCGTGACGTCTGTGCGTGTGTCTGTCTGTCTGTCTGTGTGTCTGTCTGTCTGTCTGTCTGTCTGTGTGTCTGTCTGTCTGTCTGTCTGTGTGTCTGTCTGTCTGTGCAGATTTTGTATCCACTGTAACTAAAAAACTAATGGACCGAATTTCACAAAATTTGGTAGGTAAGTCACTTGTGGGCGGGGCTGCTGCTGATTAGTTTTGGGTACGATTCGGAATAAAAGAACCCGCATTTTTTTGCGAAATGGCCCGCAAAAGCTTGTATCCACTCTAGCTGAAAAACTAATGGACCGAATTTCACAAAATTCGGTAGATAAGTCACGTATAGGTCACTCTGGTGCTGATTAGATTTTGGTACGATTCGGAAAAAAATAACCTGCCTTTTTTTGCAAAACGGCCCGCAAAAATCTTCAAAATCTAAACTAAAGAACTAGGTATACTCAGATATATCCATAAAATGCCCGTTTAATACGTAATGTTTAACGACGAAAAGAATAAGACCAACCCCATTACACTAGGACTAGCCGTTCTCGAGATATTTTAGTTTTTCGTACTTTCCCTACGCCACCTTTGAAAATAAGCCCGGTTACCGAATGAGAACGAAAATTGAATAAAAGTGAAATAAATGTAATTAAAATAAAGAGAACGTGGATATAAGTCTGCAGGGAAAGTCATGTGCTGCCCACATCAGATTTTTACTTTCCCTGCAATACATGGTAATGTATAGGGAAAGTATTGGAATCATGCCGAAAATCGCAACTCGAGTTTTCGACGGATCTACACGTTTCGAGACCTCTAGAATACGAAAAAACTATTTTAGCGTGACGTCTGTGTGTGTGTCTGTGTGTCTGTGTGTCTGTCTGTGTGTCTGTCTGTCTGTGCAGATTTTGTATCCACTCTAACTAAAAAACTAATGGACCGAATTTCACAAAATTTTGTAGGTAAGTCACTTGTGGGCGGGGCTGGTGCTGATTAGTTTTGTGTACGATTCGGAATAAAAGAACCCGTCTTTTTTGCGAAATGGCCCGCAAAAGCTTGTATCCACTCTAACTGAAAAACTAATGGACCGAATTTCACAAAATTCGGTAGATGAGTCACTTGTGGGTTACCCTGGTGCTGATTAGATTTTGGTAAGATTCGGAAAAAAATGACCTGCCTTTTTTTGCAAAATGGCCCGCAAAAATCGCCCAAATCTAAACTAAGGAACTGGGTATACTCAAATATATCCACAAAATGCTTGTTTAATACGTAATGTTTAATAAAGAAAAGAATAAGACCAACCCCATTACACTAGGAGTAGCCGTTCTCGAGATATTTTAGTTTCTTCGTATTTTCTCTACGTCACCTTTGAAAAGAAGTCCACTTACCGAATGAGAACGAAAATTGAATTAAAAGTGAATTCAATGTAATTAAAATAAAGAGAACGTGAATATAAATCTGCAGGGAAAGTCATGTGCTGCCCACATCAGATTTTTACTTTCCCTGCAATACATGGTAATGTATAGGGAAAGTATTGGAATCATGTCGAAAATCGCAACTCGAATTTTCGACGGATCTACACGTTTCGAGACCTCTAGAATACGAAAAAACCATTTTTAGCGTGACGTCTGTGTGTGTGTCTGTGTGTCTGTCTGTCTGTGTGTCTGTGTGTCTGTGCAGATTTTGTATCCACTCTAACTAAAAAACTAATGGACCGAATTTCACAACATTCGGTAATTCCCGACCGTCCAAACAGTTACCTTACACCTTTCTGGTAGGTCGGACGGTCTGGGTTTCATCAACATCAACAACAACATTCGGTAGGTAAGTCACTTGTGGGCGAATCTGGTGCTGATTAGTTTTTGGTAACATTCGGGATAAAAGAATCCGCCTTTTTTTGCGAAATGGCCCGCAAAGGCTTGTATCCACTCTAGCTAAAAATCTAATGGACTGAATTTCACAAAATTTGGTAGATAAGTCGCTTATTGGTCACCCTGGTGCTGATTAGATTCTGGTACGATTCGAAAATAAATAACCTGCCTTTTTTTGCAAAATGGCCCACAAAAATCGCCAAAATTTAAAATAAAGAACTACGTATGCTCAAATATATCCATTAAATGCTCGTTTAATACGTAATTTTTAACGAAGAAAAGAATAAGACCAACCCCATTACACTAGGATTAGCCGTTCTCGAGATATTTTAGTATTTTCGTATTTTCTCTACGCCATCTTTGAAAATAAGTCCAGTTATCAAATGAGATCGAAAATTGAATTAAAAGTGAATTAAATTTAATTAAAATAAAGAGAACGTGAATATAAGTCTGCAGAGAAAGTCATGTGCTGCTCACATCAGAGTTTTACTTTCCCTGCAATACATGGTAATGCATAGGGAAAGTATTGGAATCATGCTGAAAATCGCAACTCGAGTTTTCGACGGATATACACGTTCCGACACCTCTAGAATACGAAAAAACTATTTTTAGCGTGACGTTTGTGTGTGTGTCTGTCTGTCTGTGTGCCTGTCTGTGTGAGTGTCTGTGTGTCTGTCTGTCTGTTTGTGCAGATTTTGTATCCACTCTAACTAAAAAACTAATGGACCGAATTTTATAAAATTTAATAGGTAATTACCACTTGTGGGCGAATATGGTGCTGATTAGTTTTGGGTAAGATTCGGGATAAAAGAATCCGCCTTTTTTTGTGAAGTGGCCCTCAAAAGCTTGTATCCACTCTGGCTGAAAAACTAATGGACCGAATTTCACAAAATTCGGTAGATAAGTCACTTATGAGACACCCTGGTGCTGATTAGATTTTGGTATGATTCAGAAAAAAATAATCTACCTTTTGTTGCAAAATGGCCCTCAAAAATCGCCAAAATCTAAAATAAAAAACTACGTATGCTCAAATATATCCATTAAATACTTGTTTAATACGTAATTTTTAACGAAGAAAAGAATAAGACCAACTCCATTACACTAGGACTGGCTGTTCTCGAGATATTTTAGTTTTTTCCTGTTTTCTCTACGCCACCTTTGAAAATAAGTCCAGTTATAAAATGAGAACGAAAACTGAATTAAAAGTGTATTAAATTTAAATAAAATAAAGAGAACGTGATTATAAGTGTGCAGGGAAAGTCATGTGCTGCCCACATCAATTTTTTTATTTTAGCAAAAAGTCTAATTCAAGTTTTGATTTTGCAGGAAGTCTAATTCACTCTTTATTTTACAAAGAAGTATAATTCACTTTTGTTGTAGAAAATAAATCCGTTTCCTCTTTAGACATCGTAAGACATCTAAATAATTCTGAAGGAGAAAGCTCTTGAAATTCTGCTCGATTCGGACTGCATCAATGAATTCACAGCGCCAAATGGTTGAAGACCCAGACCACACGACCAACCCAAGGGTTTACGGTAGCAAGATGTGTGTCCGGAGAGCGCCAAATGGTTAGGCGCTGAACCGACCGGTTCAAGAAGCAGCACAACTTATGTTTCAAGTCTGTTTGTGGAGAATCCAATGGTGTGTATACAATTAAAGTTTGGATAGAGAGCAAATTGCCTTCGATTGAAGGTGGGTACTACTCCAAAACAGACATCTTCAACGCAGATGAGACAGGCCTATTTTTGAATCTGCTCCTTAACAAGACCTATACCGTTAAAGGCAAAAATTGTCAGGGTAGAAAGTTATTCAAAATGATTTTGACAATTTTAATCTGAGCGAACGCAGATAGGAGCAAAAAACTAACTTCTCTTGTAATTGGTAGACCTTCTTCCTTAACAAATATGTTAGGGACTGTCGTACAATACTTGTACGACATGCTGAATCTGCAGTTACGAATGCCAAGAAAGATAATGAGCAATGTAAATGCAGCAGAGGAAACCAATTGGAACGTAAGCATAGATAAACAGCGTTCATCCCCTTCTGCATCAACGACAAATGGGAGAAGTGGTATGAAACCAAAGGGGGAAATAAAAAAGTGCCCCAAAGTTTGTTCCAGAAAGTTCGACAGATTTGAATTTTTGACAACGAACTAACAACATGCAAATTTAGTTTTTCAAAAAATATCTACAGTGAGCACACAAAGAAAGCGTGGCTCAGAAGTGTGATGTGCAATAGAATCTTACAGCATAGTGATTGCTCGAATAAGTGGAAATGCAAGAGAGAATAGGTATTTATGTGTTTCACTTGTCACTAATTATCACGGAAGGCACACATTTAACGGTGATCTAATAATGAACAATTAGTTTGTACGAACTTAGGTCGTAATAACGAGTTCTTGTATTTTAAACTAAAAGAACTATTTTGAGTTTCGATAGATTAAGAGAAAGTGTCTAAATATATATGTGTCAATTATATTATGTATATAAATATGTTTATTAATGAAATTTTGGTAGCGCTAGATGTATTGTAATAATGGATTTATGAATAATCTTGATAATCAAGATATAAATAGATATCTATGAACTTAAATATTAAATAAATTGGTCAATTTAGATAAGTGTGTTTATTTATGTTTTGTGTATTTGTCTCTCCGGCTTGAGAATCGGGAGTTTACATGCTCCGCCCTTAGTGGTAAGTCATAGTGGTAGTCCTGGTATGGTAATTTTTGATAAGGACAACTTTACCTTAAGACAGGGACACGGCACCAACCAATTGGGAGACCGAAGAAACCTCGATACTTAAAAAATGTGAAAAGTTTACCTACCGACTACAAAGCAAGTAATAAGGCATGGATGACACAATTGCTTTTTGAAGATATTCTTCGTAAACTTGATAAGAAAATGCGTTTGAAAAAGCGAAAAATAATTTTATTTATTGATCAGTGCAGCGCTAATGTTGATCTAAAATTGAAAAATCTGATGTGGGCAGCACATGACTTTCCTTATATAATGTAATAAATTTACTATTTTACAGTAAAAAAAAATAGGTTTTTTTTATAATAGATACTAATATTCTTTCCAAGATATTGAATTTTCGACAATTGGTCGTCATTTTCATTGATTTAGAGTTATTTTTATTCATTTGGCGAGATTTTCATTAATTTCGCAACATTTCAAAAAGTCGCCAAGTTGGCGACATTCCGCCAAATTCGTCGCCAAAATCTCGCCAAGCGTTATGGACGAAGAAATAATTCCTTCTTACAGCAGATAAATGACTATTGGCGTCCAAATACAAAATAATTACTCAAAGTATCTTTTTCATGAATGGAACGAGCTAGATCCACGAGAATGATGTCACCCAATTTATCGCATGGTATCAAATATGAAAAGTGAACATGTTTCTCAATAGGAATTTTTTTTTATATGACTTTTTGATAATTTTTTTGAAAAATGTGCAATATCTCGAGAACGGTTCATGTTAGCGTTCTAAAATTTATGTCAATCGTTTTCTAATGAAAAATTACATAAGAAATGTTAATTTGCATAACTTTTATTAGTGGTTTTGATTTTTTGACGATTTTTTCAAAATGTCATTCGAAAATTTAGGGGGTTCTGAACATTCGATTACGTATAAAAACAATAGGCTTTCAGTGTTTACGGATTGTGATTTTTGTACCAAATTTGGTGCAAATCGGTCCATTCGTTCGTCAGTTATCGTCTCCACAGACTCACTGACACACACACACACACACACACAGACATCACTTCAAAAATGTTTGATTCGTGATCAGGGATGATTGAAACTTGCTCCCTCGTCGAAAACTCGAATTCGAATTTTCGACCCCGTCACAATACTTTCCTTATACATTATGTATATAAGGAAAGTAATAACGTACGTGTTGTATTTCTTCCTACAAATTGCACGAGCGAACTACATCCTTGTGACTTGGGGATTATCCGATCTGTCAAAATTAACTATAGAAAGTTATTGGAGAAAAAGGCGCTCGTTTTTCTTGACTCCGGTATTCTTCGGGATGTTTTGAAGGAAAAACTAAATGTACTGGAAGCTTTGAATTTGATTTCTTCTGCATGGGACAGAGTAGAGAAAAAGTTCATTTCTCGTGTTTTTGAGAAAGGTTGATTTCAAAGTCAACTGACCTATCTCCAGAAGAACAACCCGAGGAAATTGATTGGGAGAATTTCTTGGCAGAACTTGGTTATCCAGAAATAGATATTCCGGAGTATGTTGACTGCGGTAGAGATGCTCTCACATTAGAAATTCATACAATATCTGAGCTTTAAATCTTTTTAATCGTGTATCCATTTTTATGTGACCCCGTTTTAACATTTTCCCGTTTCGTAAAAACGGAGTTTTACGAAACCCTTTGCCTTTGGTCCCCTGAAACATGTAAAATCGGGGTTTCACTGTATACAGCAGTGAAGCCCCATATTGATAGCCTTATAACTACCTTACAACGATGGGATTATGTAAAGCGACGGAGATTTTTTGCGGGTCATTTAGTAAAAAATACCGGCATGTTTTCGAGAATCCTCCAAATTTTAATAGAATATAATATTCCACTGGACTAAGCTGTGTATTCAGACCATAAAGGCGTAGGAAAGTATATTAAAAATACCATCAAGAATTTGAAACATATATCCAGATAGAGAACCATTGGTAATTACGAATTCAATAAATGTTTTTAAAATATTTGATTGAATATCTGATGAAAAATTGATTACAAAATCACAAACGACTAAAATGTATAAAATAATATATTATAAGAAATCTTGTTATGTTACACTTTTTCAATAAAATGCACTAAAAAGTAAAAAATTTAGCTATAACAACATTCTTTGTAATATGCGTCTAAAAATAAAATTGTGGGGAACCCATAAAATAATTATATTTGTAAATTAACAGAATTTTAAGGAAAAATGTAAGTGATAACATAAAAATAATATATATGTCAGAACAGCTTTAAAACTTGATTTAAAAAGAAAAAAAAACTGATGTGGGCAGCACATGACTTTTCTTATATAATACAGTGGATTTACTAGTTTTACAATAAAAATATAATGTATAAGATCCTCGGCGCTGTGTTTTTATCGTTAAATTGTTCATTGGGCGATTTTCAGGATGACAACATGTAAAACTATTTCAAAATACTCAATCAACTTATACTTCGCGCAATTCTAAACATTCGATATTGATAGTATCTTCAATAAGCGATATAGTCCATATATTAAAATACTATAATAATTACTTCACCATCCAGTCGTCATATTCATTGATTTAGCGTCACTTTTATCAATTTGGCAACATTTAAAAAAGTTGCCATTTTGGCGACATTTCGCTAAAATCTCGCCAAGCGTTATGGACGGAGAAAAAGTTATTCTTGTAGCAGATAACTGACTATTGGCGTTCAAATACAAAAGTATTACCTAAAGTATATTTTCTCATGAATGGAATAGGTAGATCCACGAGAATGATGTCACCATATTTATCGCATGATATTATTTATGAAAAGTTAACATATTTCAACAATAGGTTATATTTTATTTAATTTTATGTAATTTTTTGGTAATTTTTTGAAAAAGTACAATATCTCGAGAACGGTTCATGCTAGCGTTCTAAAATTTATTTTAATCTTTTTCAAATAAAAAATTACATAAGAAATGACAATTTTATAACTTTATTAAAGGTTTTGATTTTTTGAGGATTTTTTCAAAATTTCACTCGAAAATTTAGGGGGCTCTGAACATGCGATTGCGTATAAAAACAACAGGTTTCCAGTATTCATGGATCGCAATTTTTATACCAAATTTCGTTCGAATCGGTCCATTCGTTCGTCAGTTATCGTCTCTACATACTCACTGACACACACATACACACATACTTTCGCACACACACAGACACCATCTCAAAAAACGTCTGATTCGTGCTCAGGGGTGCTTGAAACGTGCTCTCCCATCGAAAACTCGAATTCGTGTTTTTGACCCCGTCACAATACTGTCCTTACACATTACATGTATATAAGAAAGTAAAAATCGAATTTATTGTTTTTAGATAAGTCAAGAAATATAAGTGGAAGTAATTTTATGATTTAAACATATTAAATTAATGATTTGGGTCATATTTTGACTTTTCGAACGTCCACTGCCCCTTTAATTAAATTTCGTAGCTCAGTGCGATTACATATCGGGGCTCGTATACATCTGAATTTTAAGTTATGATCATTTGCCGCGCTTTCATTTAGCGAAAAGTTAATTAAAGGAGAGTTAATAAAATTTTGTACTGATGTGATAACGAATCAATACATTACACGTCACGCGTGTTAAGCACTACGCATTAAAATACTACTAAGTTACTGAAGAGTCCAATTTCACTACGGCTTTATATACCTTTATCACTGTTATTTTTACATACAACACCGGGGCGCATATATACTTGTATTACATATCTCCTCACAACTTTCCTGCTTGAAGTGGGGATTACCGTTATTGCATGTATCTTACGCAGATTGCATGTATCTTACGCAGATTGAGGATATCTTACACAGATTGCATGATTCCGTTCAGCAGAACAAAAGGAACACTTTAGGACAAGGACGGGCGGCTGTGGTTTTTGTAAGAAGCCACCTTTAGCTGCGAGATACCAATGACGATATAAAGAAGAATATTGGCTAATTCGCAGTTGCCCAGGACTTAATAGTTAGCGTGAGACCAGAAATTGTTCTCACATGAGACACTTTTATTTGTGAAATTTATGATGCCTAGAACGGCAAACAAAGCTGTAGTCTGGCTGGCACCAGGTTTTATGAGGACTTGAACTTCAAGGTTGAAAGACTATAAATTTAGGGGTGCAATACCAGAGGGACTGAGCTGGGCCATACTAAATGTGCAATAGTGCAATTGGGTAAAGAAGAACCAATGAGCGCCAAAGAACTAAAGGCGGAGCTACCCCCCCCCCCTCCTCTCCACCGAAGGAACCACAGACGAAGAGAGAACGAGAGGAGATGAAGACCAAAAGACATGGAGATCAGACTTTGGCGAAGAAAGAATGGAATATCAGACATAGGAGAAAATAGTTGGATTTTGAATTAGGAGACGATTATGAGTTTTGACTGAAATAGGACATGTGTGCAACGACTGCGACGTTATGACTTGGGCGGAGGCTTGCCTGCCATTATGATAGAACGACAATACTAAAGAAGCAGAATATTACGTGGAAGTTCCCAAATAAGGGAGATCTAGGATGTGTTCAGTGCAACCGAGTATTTGCAAGCATTATGGTCTATTGCAACGGCCCAAATTGAAGGTATGTGTTCCTCAAATATCCACAGGTTATTAAATACGTTAGGTGTATGGTTAGGAGTCTCACACGCTATCTCCCCTCACATGCTGTCTTCCTAAATGAATAATAAGCATGTAATTATCGTAATTGAATTTAATAGGTATTTTATATCTTTAATAAATGTTATTGTTAAGTTTAAATTGGTCTAATCTTTTTATATTAATTAATAATTCTTTTCAGGACTCACTCAAAAGGTAAAAATAATTGGAGTGTCTATTGCGGCACAACAAGCAATGTACATTAAATAATTCCACTATATGAGAATCAACGGCCATGTCAATTGATGAATTTAATATTAAAATAAATAATAATTCCTTAAATGAATTTTATAATTAAAACTTTAAGCTTTTATCTTTTTTCACTTTCGGTTGCCACAGTTAGATAGAGGCATTGACAGTTTTACATTTCCAAACATGGATTTAGTTTTAGAGATTATGACCTCCAAATTGACGGTCATGTTTTTAAGAATTAGTAGCTAATTTCACATTTGAGTAAATAGTTATAAGGTTAAAAAATATAAAACACTTTTTATTACTTTATATTTCTGAAAGTTAATATAAAAACAAGAATATTACTGTTTAGTTATTGAGCCTGTCAATGCCATGCGTCCTCTAAACTGCTTATTTTGATCCCAGTGCATGGATCAATTTTTGCTATTTTTAGGTTTCTTCAATACGAAATTGTCGATAACTGTATTAAGGACAATAACAGTTGCTACTGGCAGTATTTTTACGTTTCTGCAGAGACTAGTGAAGATTCAAACATCTCAGACCACTTTGCAATTTAAAGCAGTTGAGCAGCTCAGACTGCATGAAGCTGCCAAATCCAAGTTCGTAGTTGCAGAAACTAACGCAGGTGTTGACTATTCCATGCTGAAGCGCACTAAAAAGTGTGAAAGTGGTTTATGCATGGTGGTAATTACACTGGGAGTGTAATTCCAAAATTAATATTGTTAGTTTTCGCCAAACACTGTAAAATTTTTAAAGGAAATTTATAGATAACTGCATTAACCTTATTCAAAATAAAAGTTACATCATAAAATTATTTATTTATGCTTTATTTCATGTTTTATTTTCTTCGAGGATAAAAAGCTATTTGTATAAGATGCATTTTTTAAATATGAATTTTTCAACAACTTTTATCACTACTTAATTTTGAACCTATGAAAGTAGTAGAGAAAGAAGATGTTACTCTTTGTAAGTAAAGCTACAAAATGGATAAGATTTTTTGCCTCATTGTAAATTGAACTGAAATTATTTGTACTCCGCCTTGTTAAACTGCAATTATTTGTACCACGCCTTATTAAACTGCAATTACTTGTACCCCGCTTTATTAAACTGTTTCTACTGTGGTAATGTTGTAATACAGACAAGACTGATTTTTAACAATTTACAACAAAGTTTAAAAGTGTTTATTACTTTGTTCATTCTGTCTGTCTGTCTGTCTGTCTGTCCGTTAGCACGATAACTGCCGTGAAAATGACTTAATCAAAATGAAATTTTAGTATGTTGTTCAGACGGTCTGTAGGACCTATGGGAATATAAATAAATAATATCACCCAATTAGTTTTGGATTGAACCCTGGTTGAAAAAATAAAATACATTGAACCCAATGGGACCAAATTTTTCAAACATTTTTTAAGCGAATTTAAATTTCACAAATTGCTTCGAAAATTTTAGGTAATATTCAAATTGTTCCATAAAATATATTAAAAAAAATTCAGCGAAATATATTCAGTAGTTTTTTAAATAAAAATTAAAATAATAATTACACCTCTTACATGAAGCGATCACGTGACCATGATATGAAACGATCACGTGACCCTCTTCAAAATATAATACGGCATCCATCTTGTCTCAAAATCGTCATTTTTAAAGTTCTTTTTAATTCATATTGAGTGTTGTATTCGTCGTAAAACCTCTTTATTTTCGCTTAAATTCTGTGCATCTACATACTGAAACAACGCAATGACAATATATTTGAGTTTAAATGAGCATCCAACTTTGATTATTTCTCTAACGAAGCCTATTTTTCACTTATGTGAAATGTAAGCAGCAAAATATGTAGGATGAGTTGTATAGGAATTGCTGTATTTTTTTAATGCAAAAGAATTTAGCTCATGGAGTCTGCATAGCTGATATGAAAGAAATATTCATTGACTTTACCGAGAGAAGGACGATTTTTTGCGATGAAGTTTTAAGCATAGAGTTAAATTACTTATAGCTCCATGGTCTTAATTTTTAAATAAAATAAATTATTATAGTATTGTGATGAATGACATGAATGGGAAATTATTTATGAATGAAATGCTGCTTTTTTAGAGAGAGCCAGGCGTGTTATTTTTTCTATGACGTCATTTGAATGAATTTCAGTTGTTTTCGATGAAGTTTTTAAATATAATTAATTATCGTGGTATTATGATAATTCAAATATTGTTACCGAGTAATATATCACATTTTAGAGATGTTTAAACCAGGCAATTTATATTTCAATGCCGTCATTTGAAAGAAGTTCATTTTTTTGGATGAATGTTTAAGTTTCCAACTATAATAAATCAATGTAGTATTGTGAGAAGTTTTAAAATATTACCGATGAATGTATTACATTTTAGACATGTTTAAATAAAATTGCATTGAAGTTGGAAAGTGTTTCTTAATCAATGCTTTAAGCATGATTGATCTTTCTTGTTATTTAATGTTTCAATCTTTCGGTGAATACCAGGGAATTTTATTATATAAGGTAATAGGTGCTGCTGTATGAATACATGTATTCTTGAATCAATGTAAAGATAACAACTGAGTTAATGTAAAGATAACAACTGAGTAAAGAGATCCAACTGAGTTCTACTTTAAAGACCTAATGAAACGATAATTGCTAGGTGCCAGGTCATGACTGTAAGATGGCTGTTCTGGCATCTACCAATGGAAGCGCTGTAACTGTTCTCTCGTGGTTGGCAGTTTGAGGCCTGCATTTTGAAGCTTGGCCGTATCATGGAGAATATTCCGTAACAAGTTGACGGTGAATTTACTCTAGTGTTATGCCCTGAATTCTCAGAAATTTTATCCCACTACGGATCCGAATATTTGACTCCGTTTTCACATGTGTCGATATCTTTAAACACTTGTTAAAGAATGTGCCTAATATGTTCTGTCCCAAAACAAGGAAACCAGATATCTGAGAAATCCAAACTATTGGAGTGAATCTACACAAGAATGAATGTTATACGTGTGACAGGTTCTGCAACTTTCTTAATGAAACTTCCTCGTACGTTTAATGAGGTTTTGCGGTAAGTTGCAAATAGCAGGAAACAAATGCTTTGATGCTTTCGGGAAAATTTTCATGTATACTACCGTCATATAAAGCTACTAGTACTTCAAAGGTAATCATTGTTATCATTTACGTGTTCGTATCGAGTACATGTTGTAAAATGATTTTACTTTACTACGATATGCAATTCTCAATGACGTTGAACGAGGTGAAATTACTGATAATTTGTATGAATAAAGCTCAATATGCGTGTTCTATTTGTGAGAAAAACTACTAAAATATGAGGTTTTGAAATTTTGAAATAACATAAAAGTTATCTTGAACGAAATAATAATAGATTTCAGAATTTGAATGCTATTTATTTTATTTTTAAGTATTTCTTTTAAAAAGTTGTGCATTTTTTCTGGTTGTGAAAAGGACTACAAAACCGATAGAAATAAAATGGGAGAGAAAATTTTAGCTTTTTCCATTCTTGATGATTTAACAAGTGGGTGTGGCTATCAAATTCACATCTAAAAGAGAATTTTAAAGTGTGTATTAGATGTATACATTTATTTATTTATAAAAGGTGTAATACAATGGGAATTTAATTTTAAATTATCGTTATTTGTCGTAACAGAATATTCATTGGCTGAAAATTTCTAGCTTGTACTTTAAAAAGTAGGCGTGGCTCCTTCAAATAAAAAAGTGGTTGTATCCAGATTGATACTAGGAAACTGTTGTGCTCAGTATAGAAGTAGAAAGTTATAACCACGTCATATAAAAACTCGTTATATTTCGTCAAACGGTTTTTTTCTGTCTCGTTCATGTAGTATCACCAAATACGTAAAATTACTTATTACGTAACGCTCAGCATTAGTTTTGAGTGTATGCGCAAACGTTTATATCACTTACTAAATATTGAATGTTTTATTACTTACATCTGTTTAAGATGATGAGGTGAATGATCTCGACTGATGAACAAGTAAAATTCACAGTCTGGAATACGTATTTCCAGCCTATATTCTTGTTATTCATTTAGTTGGATTTTTTTTTTACTGTTTCTGGTGGAAGTCGTATACCTTTAACAATTTATATATCTGAAGTTAAAAGTTTAAGTAAATATTACGTAACTAGTATTTAAGTCTGACAAAGATAGGGAAACTGACAAAATTAAGCCGCAATTTATTTTTAATAAGTTTTCGTTTGCTTAACAATGTATGGTGATTAGCGCCGAAATTAATTGTCCCAATTGAAAATTGACCTAGATAAATTCTACTTCGTGTTTGAGTTTTAGCATTTTAAATCCCTGGTCGGGGCTTTTGGAAGCTTCTGAGAGATTTTATCCGGAGAAAAGTCGAAAATCTAGTTCCGTACGGTCCAGTGGTCGATACTATAAGGCTGCAAGCCGATCCGGTGGTCGAGCGGTCAGGGGCATGCGTTTCCGTCTGATCGCTGGATTGCAGGGTAGCGGGTTCCAATCCCGCCAGCGGGCATGGATGTTGTCATATCGAAGCCAAGTCAGACTTCTGTCCTTCTGGGAGGCTCTATAAAAGTGAAGCTGCAAATCTCCTCCCCTTCGCATTGGGATACTCTGGGGGATCTTGTGGAAGTGGTGCATGGGCGCTTCTTCACCACGGGGGAATTAGTAACGAACGAATAAGTCTGCAAAGATTCAGTTTTTTTAACTACCGGAGGGCTGTTTGAGGGTCTGGAAAGACCTCAAAAACATAAACACTGCTGGTGGGGGTAGATTGACATTCCGATAACGTTAGATTCAGTTCGATATTCCATATTATGTGTGCAAAGATTCAGCCTACTATTTCATCAGGAAGCTTTTGTGGGGGTCTATAAAAATATTTCAGAACATTTTTTCAGGTCCGCAAGGTTCTGTGCAGTAATCAATACTACAAGTGTGCAAAGATTCAGCATTCTAGGACATTGTGAAGATTCTGGAGTAACTGTAAAGACAAAAATATGTTATACATGTTAGACAATTATATTATATAGTGATACATTAAAAACATTTTGCCATAGAAATCTATATAATTCATGAAAATGGAAACAGAGTCAATGCCATCTATTTGTCTTTTTATATCTGGAAGTTTTTCAACATGAAGTTTTAATCTCCTCCCTTTACCTCCATGCACTCACCTTGCCTCGCAAAAACAACTTGAAGAATTGTTGAATTGCAACAATTTGTCTATTATACTTGCCTTTGGGGTCTTGTTTTGTTTTAATTCGTTAGCAGGTTTACCAGAAGAAAACAATCAAAAACCTTAAGAATTCGGTACTGAGTCCATTCCACCTGTATGGCTTAGACGATTATAGATTTTCCTATTTACCGAGTTAGCTTTTCTGCTGGTAAAGTACTCATTCAATTCAGTAAAAACTTATGAGATATATTTGGCTAATATATCTATTTGATACAGGGTTACTTGTTAAGGCAGTCAATTGATGGTATATATGAAGTAACAAAGCATAATCAATGTTGTTTATATTATGGTTTAACTTTATCCATTATCACCGCGTTAAGACTGCGTCAAATGGTCTTTCAATTTAACTTTTAATTGTTGTGACATTATGTGAATATTATTAGCTTACGTTTAAAGACTACATAGAGTGTTTCGTTCGTTACTAATTCCCCCATGGTGAAGGGGCGCCTACGCACCACGTCCGCAAGACCCCCCAGGGTTACCCATGGCGAAGAGGAGGAGACTTGCAGCGTGACTTTTATAGAGGCTCCCCGAAGGGCGGAAGTCTGACTTGGCCTCGACACTACAACATCCATGCCCGCGCAACATCCATTTAGGCGGAATTCGAACCCGCAACCCGGCAATCCAGCGATCAGACGGAAACGCATGCGCCCGACCGCTCGACCACCGGATCGGCCATAGAGTGTTTATAGACCAGTACTTCGAAGTATTTTTACATTCCTTATATACACAGTATAAAGTATAAGGAGAGTATTGTGAGGGGTCGAAAATTCAAATTCGAGTTTTCGACGGGAGAGCACATTTTAAGCATCCCTGAATACGAATCAAACGTTTTTGAGGTGATGTTGTATATGTGAGTGTGTGTGTGTGTGTATGTGTGTATGTGTGTGTATGTGTGTGTGTGTGTGTGTAAGTGTGTGTGTGTGTGTGTAAGTGTGTGTGTGTGTGTGTAAGTGTGTGTGTGTGTGTGTGTGCGTATGTGTGTTACATTGAGTCTGTGGAGATGATATCTCACGAATGGAGCGATTCGAACAAAATTTGGTACCAAAATTACAATCCGTGAATATTGTCATTCTATTCTTTTTCAGCGTAATCGAATGTTATGGACCCTTTAAATTTTCAAGTGAAATATTGAAAAAATTCTCAAAAAATCAAAACTTTTAATAAAGTTACGTAAATAGATATTTCTTATGTAATTTTTCATTAGAAAATGATTGACACAAACTTTACAACGCTTGTATGAACCGTTCTTGAGATATTGCTCATTTTTCAAATAAATTTATCAAAAAATCACATAAAGTAAAAAAAAAATATTAACTTTTGTGAAATATGTTCATTTTTCCTGTGTAATATCATGCGATGCATTTGGTGACACTATTATCGTGGATTTAGCTCACTCCATTCATGAGATAAATTACTTTGGGTAATATTTTTGTATTTAGACATCAGTAGTCATTTATATACTATAAGAACAACTTATTTATCAGTCATAACGTTTAGCGAGATTTTGACAACAAATTTGGCGGAATGTTACCAACTTGGCGAATTTTTTAAATGTTGCCAAATTAACAAAAATGTCGCCAAATTGATAAAAATGACGTTAAATCAATGGAAATGACGACTAATTGATGAATAGCACAATTTCTTGAAATTAACATAAATTAATAAAGACTATAATAATAACATAATAACATAATTAATAAAGACTATAATAATCACATAATAACATAATTAATAAAGACTATAAAAATATACCATTTCACCGTCTGTCCGTATGTCCGTAACGCTTGGTGAGAAATTTCGCGCGACGTCGCCAACTTGACGACTATTTTAAATGTTGCCAAAGTGACAAAAATGTCACAAAAATGATAAAAATGACACCAAATGGGAAATAATGTTTCGCACATTCTGATATCCGTCATATGAAAGGCATACCGTGTAGTATATAAGAAATGTTCTCTCTGTTTGTCTATAACACTTGGTGATGCATTTGGCGAGCTTGGTTAATAATTTAGCAAATTATCGCTAACTTGGCGATATTTTGCCCCAGATTCACAAAAATATCGTCAAAATTGCAAAAATGACGCGAAATTAATGAAAATAAAGCCTAATCGATGATTTAATTATTAAAATATTTTAATATATAGACTATATAGCTTATTGAGGTTACTATTAATATTGATAATTGTTTATTTAGAGTTGCGCAAAATGTAAGTTAATTGGATACTTTGAAATAGTTTTACATTTCGTCATACTGAAAATCGCCAAATGCACAATTCAACGATATAAACACAGTACCTTGGATTTTTGCATTATTTTTTAACTGTAAAATTAGTAAATTCATTGCATTATATAAGGAAAGACATGTACTGCCCACAACAGATTTTTATAATTTGTAAAAATTATAAAAATTATCCGTCAAGTAAGTTTGTGTTCTGAGTTATGGAACATAGAAAGTTTTTTTCTCCTGTGTCGTTCTTATTTATTCATTGCTGAAGATTGTTAGCAAACACGAAACTGGTCCACCGATGTTAATAGTGACACGTCAGTCAGATTTAAAGCTGCAGTTCATATTAAAACTGTTTTTGCAATGATAACACATACTAAATAATAATGGTTAATGGCATCTTCTCTATTAGAATGCAATGCAAAATATGTATTTTATTGTGTTGCGTAATTGCTTTGAAGACCGCATACAATGTAGAGAAGGTGGTAATTTGGAAGTGCCTTTTTTACTAGGATGAAAATAATATTGGCACTAATCATAATGCAATAAGCATAACGGATGCAGTAACTTAGGTAGTAGCACTGTTAATTTTCTGTTTTTGTCTGACTAAAAATTTAAACACGTTAAACAATACTACAAAAGAATTTCATTCTTTAGATTTAAGAAAATTGAGTGGTAATATAGAAACAAAGTGTTTATGTGTAACTTAAAATTTGCTGACCTACCCATGCGATTTTAAGGCATTTTTACATGAGTGGTATGATTGTAGCCGTCCTGGTGCTCCTTTGACTGGGGCAAGCAGTAGGGGAGAACAGACGGCTCTGGCCAAATTCCGCAGAGGCCATCTTCGTGCTCTTCGGCATGTGTTGGATCCTAAGGTTTATCCCCTTTGTTCGAAGTGCAATTTGGATTAAGCCTCTCCTGCCCATGCCTTGACACGTATCGGATGCCAGAGGAATCAAGCTGTACTCCAGTCCTAGAGTAGTTCTTCATCTTTTGAAGACTCACGGGTTCATGGACTTGATCTGATGTTGCTGTCGGTCAAGTGGGATAAGAAACACCAACAGGTATTTAAGAAGCGTTTTTAAGAACTATTCAATAATTATTTAAAATCGTAAGTTGAATTCGACTACCTCGCGTGCCCAGTAATGACAAATAAGTAGAAAAGTTTCGATGCAAAATTTGTAAGAACTGCGAGAACATTATGTCCTATTTCTTGGCGTCATTACATACTGCAGCTCTTCTGTCCAGAAATTGGAGTTTAGACGTAATATGATAGATCCACCGCTAGATGGTAATACCATGTCAGTAGTTATAATGGTATACATATTAAAATCCTGCTCCATATTATCACTTTCTTACCTATTCTACATTTGAAAAACAAGCCTATGACTTGGAATGGCGGTTTCGATGTATCAATCAACATCTGCGTGACAGTTTCGCTCTCTTTAACACTCTTCAGTTGCAACATCATTTCAGGGTTTTGTGATTATTATGGCCAAAATTTTTCCACAGAAGCTCTAGGTTAATTTAATATAATATTGGAATGGCAATATTAATCAAATGTTTAGAATTTTAGATTTTCGTACTCCGTTTAAGTCAGATCCAAATTATGCCGCAAGTTTATCAATTTTACCAATCTGAAACGCAGAATAAATTTACGATCGACCTTGTATTGACAAAGTGAGGAGAAAATGAGCATGAAAAGAATTTCTACCCGTTTGCTATCCGACAATTAATCGAAAATATGCCAATATATCGTATATCAAATGGGCTATACATGTGGTCTTTGTCTCATTACTGTTGAATTACGTTTGATTCGAATTCGTTTGGAGAAAATAAGTCCAGTTTGGATTAACTATTCATATATTGAATCAATAGAATATATTTTAGCTCCAAAAGCTTTAAAGTGAAACAATGTGTTCAATTTCAGTGCCCCATGAAGTTTGCAACAATTTAATGACGTTTACCATAGAATATGTGTCAGCCGTAAGCGATGCAATATCAAATTATACTGGAGGATAACATGAATTTAATTTTACAGAAAGTTCGCCAGAGAGTAGTATGCAGTAGAAGATGGCAGATCAAAGAATAGAAGAGAATAAATTAAATCCGATGGGCTATTTATGGGATAAAGTACTGTTACATTAATAAACAAATTCTAGGGATGAAAATTACACGTGCTGCTAATATATACCATTTCAAAATAATGTCAAAGAACATTATTGCATATTGGTACGTTTATGTGAGCGCGACTGTTTTCTTGGCTTTCCGAGAGAAACTCCTGACAAGTTGAAATTGAGCTTTTGTTAGAAAATTCGATCTTGATTATTATACTTTCAATGAAGAATTTCGAATTTGTGATGTTTTGTAATTTGGTTTGTTTAACAGTTTATGTTCATGTTCATAGAACTGGTTTGTAAGAGTGTTCCCACATTTAGCATAATGCTTGAGATTCCGACATAAATATATGCTTTTAAACATATCGAACACGTTTGACGCTGATTTAGAATCATCTCTCTCTCTCTCTCTCTCTCTCTCTCTCTTTGTGTGTGTGTACGTTTGATTGTGTGTGTGTATACATTTGATTGTGTGTGTGTGTAAGTTTGATTGTTTGTAGGTGTACGTTTGTTTGCCTATGTGTGCGCTTGTTTGTTTGTGTGTGTGTGCGTCTGTTTGTGTGTGTGTGTGTGTGTGTGTGTGTGTGTGTGAGTGTGTTGCGAAATAATTTTGACGCAATTCAAGTCAAATTCGATTATATTCAAAAATTTTATGTAAAAAAGTATTATATAAATTTTTAAACTATATTGGCTAGCTTTATAATTTGAATAATTGAAACTGCGGTTATTTAAGGTTTAAGATTCTAATAACATTTGTCCAAGGAAGATGAGAAATAATAATAACTTTCAACACAGAAGTACGATTCTATGATGTTTTCATTTTGTTTTACATGAAAGTGAAAATTAATATATTCGGTTATGGCGACCACAGTTCATATACAGCTTGTCCGCAAAACGAAATTAATGATTGCAATCTCACGAAATCATTGAAAATAAAGCATATAAAGCAACTGCTTTCCATTTAAAGCAAATCTTTCGCTTTCTGCAAGATGTCTCGGCAGATCTTCGATGTTGATATCAAGCCCAATGTTAAAATTCATCGCCAACAGGCAGACTGAAGATATAGCGTTAACGTACAAAACAATTGTTGTATTTGTCTTTCATAATATACATGTGTGTATGATTATCAAATGAAGCAAATTACTGTGGAGAGGAATACAACATGTTATTTTTAACTTATTTCAGGAACCTGTTATTCAAAATGCAACACGATCTTTTATGTCTTTAAAATTGCAAAAATTTCCAATCCCATTGTAAGCGTCAACCGAGAACTATTTTATTTCATATTCCTTTTTACTTTCCCTGCAATACATGGTAATGTATAGGGAAAGTATTGGAATCATGCCGAAAATCGCAACTCGAGTTTTCGACGGATCTACACGCTTCGAGACCTCTAGAATATGAAAAAACCATTTTTAGCGTGACGTCTGTGTGTGTGTCTGTCTGTCTATCTGTGCAGATTTTGTATCCACTCTAACTAAAAAACTAATGGACCGAATTTCACAAAATTTTGTAGGTAAGTCACTTGTGGCCGGGGCTGGTGCTGATTAGTTTTGGGTACGATTCGGAATAAAAGAACCCGCCTTTTTTGTGAAATGGCCCGCAAAAGCTTGTATCCACTGTAGCTGAAAAACTAATGGACCGAATTTCACAAAATTCGGTAGATGAGTCACGTATAGGTCACCCTGCTGTTGATTAGATTTTGGTACGATTCAGAAAAAAATAACATGCCTTTTTCTGCAGAATGGCCCGCAAAAATTATCAAAATCTAAACTAAAAAGCTACGTATGCTCAAATATATCCATTAAATGCTTGTTTAATGGGTAATTTTTAACGAAGAAAAGAATAAGACCAACCCCATTACATTAGGACTAGCCGTTCTCGAGATATATTAGTTTTTTTCGTATTTTTCCACGCCACCTTTGAAAATAAGTCCAGTTATCAAATGAGAACGAAAATTGAATTAAAAGTGAATTAAATTGAATTGAAATAAATAGAACGTGGATATAAGTTTGCAGGGAAAGTCATGTGCTGCTCACATCAGATTTTTATTCTTGTAACCTTGCTTTAGCAGCACTCAGTGAATCATGTGATATTATTGTTCGACGCTTGATGCCCGCATTCGATGTTACGATATATTTTTAGTTTATTACGATGAATTGATTACGATGTATTTAATAAACCTTTATTAATTTATGTTAGAATGTTATTCATTAAAAATTCTTCTTCCTGATACATCTCTTACAATTCAGAAGTGGGATTGATATCGATGACTTGTTTTGAAATGGTATATCGTTTTACGTTTGTGTTCAATGGGCATAAGAACAATCTTAGGTGTTTCGTTTCCAATTAACGTTCGTGTTTATAAAAACAAACCGTAATAGACAAGCAGACGGCAAGTCTATTACGGCGATGAAAACTTTTTTTTCGCAAGGTAAATAAATGCTTTTGAATAATTTCGATTTGGATGAAAAGTATTGCGATGTTGATGTAGTTTAAAATGCAGTTTTATGATGTTCAGTTTTGATTAGAAAATAATTTTTTATTTGATACTGTATATATTCATGTAATAAGAAGTACAGAAAATGACTTTTTTAGATAAAGGAAGAAAGTGTGGTTTTAATGTTGTCAGCACGCGAAGTTGGGGAAAGTATTTCCCAGAAGATACAATTGTAGAGATAAAAACAAAAATATTAAGTAGTAAAGAATACAATGAAGAATTTGTAAAACAAATGTTAGAAACAATAATTTTTGATAGAAAAGAAGCAGAAAAAGAAAAATTGCCGAAGGAATTGGAAAGGGAAATATTAAAAATTCTTCTGCCTGATACATCCCTTTCACTATTGTAAAACACTCCGAAAAATCCTCCAATCAAATCAAAACTCGTTAAAATTAAATTTTTTTTGCAGTCTTTTAAACTAAAGTGTCCTTGAATCAAAATATTGTCAAGACGTGTTCATCGGTGTGGTTTCAGGATACAAGAATGATTCCAAATTTCTGGATAACTAACACGTTTATTCACAAACGCAGCGTAAACATGGACAATATACAGTAAAGCAGTATTTAAATGCTCTACCAATTTCACAAAATAAATTACACTATTTTCAAACCATAGAGAAAAATCATAGTTTAATGTAGCTCATTTCACGTTAACTGTACTCCGACTAAGTTATGACTTCTTTTATAGACTCTATCTGGTGAAACTTCCAGAATATATTATATCTCGTGGAATAATCGTTATTTCGAGGTGCTTTTCAAACTTTCTTAATGTCGCCAAATTGGCGATAAATGGCCAAATCCGACAACCCTTCTTTGAACTTCGGCATATAGCAACCCAAGATTCACGGCATGGAAAAGGATTAATGTACGGATTTTTTCTCTGTCTGGATTTTAAAAGATTTTCCAGCGAGAGGGAGAAAAATAGACGCCAGAGCATTTTACACGTTTGTAACAATATCACATCCTTCACCAATCATCCTTCACTAAATGTGCCACTGCACCGCCTCTTTCCGGGCGCTATTTATTACACGGTGGATGATCTCTTTAATTAGGAACGGTCGATAATGATTCCTCGGGATTCGTTCTCTCTAGAGCCCATTCAGAGTCCTCGAGCGGAAGAGATTCATTCCGGATTAGGCATCTCCCGGAATGTGATACTCGACAATAAGCAGAAGAATATAATGAGTTTTATTTAGGGAGAGAAATCCGGGGTATTTGATTTTTCAGATTGTATATTCATGCTGAAAGAGGAGTTCTATGCTTTTGGATTAGAATTTTTAAAGAATAACGGCTGTGTGTAGATCGTAAAAAAAAAAAAAAAAAAAAAAAATGTCTTGCACTCAAGATTCGAAACGGTAGAAATTAGGAATCAATGGAAATATTGAAGTGGAATCACTTGCTTTGTAAACATTAACGCCAGTGCGATCGGTTATGACCTCGTTACAGAATGCTTGAAATGGAAAGAAGCCATTTTATGGTGCAGCAATTTTTTGACTTCAGTGGTGATCGAATGAGACAGCTATATCACACTGTCGGTATCAAATTTGAAAAATCTGATGTGGACAGCACATGACTTTCCTTATATAATGCAATGAATTTACTACTTTTACAGTTAAAAAAATGTTATTCTTATAGTAGATATTCATATTCATTCCAAGATATTGAATTTTCTTGAATTAGTAGTCATTTTCATTGATTTAGCGTCATTTTTATCCATTTGGCGAGATTTTCGTTAATTTGGCAACATTTAAAAACGTCGCCCAGTTGGCGATATTCGTCGCCAAAATCGTCGCCATAAATTCTTCAAATCATAAATTCATCGCCAAAATCTCGCCAAGTTTTATGGACAGAGCAATAAGTTATTCTTACAGCGGATAAATGACTATTGGCGTTCAAGTACAAAAGTATTACTCAAAGTATCTTTTCTCGTGAAAGCAACGAATTAGATCCGCGTGCAATATCTTGAGAACGGTTCATGCTAGCGTTCTAAAGTTTATGTCAATCGTTTTCTAAGGAAAAATTACATAAGAAATGTCTATTTGCGTAACTTTATTAAAGGTTTTGATTTTGTGATGATTTTTTCAAAATTTCACTCGAAAATTTAGGAGGGTTCTGAACATTCGATTATGTTTTAAAACAATAGGCTTCCAGTATTCACGGATTGTGATTTTTGTGCCTAATTTTATTCGAATCTCTCACTCACACACATACTTTCACACACACACACACACACAGACATCACTTCAAAAATGTTCGATTCGTGATCAGGGATGCTTGAAACATGCTCTCCCCGTCGAAAACTCGAATTCGAATTTTCGACCCCGCCACAATACTTTCCTTATACATTATGTATATATAAGGAAAGTAGAAATATTGAGCTCAGGTTGCACTTGGTTGAATTATAATGGTGAAGTTAATGAATTATAATGAAGTTGTTGAATTATAATGAAGAACATGCATAAAAGGTTTACTTCGACCACGGGGCAGAATCTAACTGAGCCAATTTTTTAATTGAGTCAACTATTTTCGATGCTAAGCATTAGGCATTATTAAACAAAATGAAGCATATAAAAATAACTCCAGGGACAATTCGCCTTGCCATGTGGGTATTTGTGAATGAAACAACAGTTCACATAAAAGTTTCGTTTATTTCTATAAACTGCCACCAGTGGTCTATGGTAGGAGAAATAAGTTATAAAGTAAATTATTACGAAATGTTAATTATGTGCCAGAATTAAAAATATCTGATGTGGATCGCACATGACTTCAATTCAAGCAAATTCAAATGCCGATTCAAATGCATTTTCTATTCATTTCTTTAAGAATTCATTAAATTTAGTTTAATGGCACAAAATAGCGTTCGTCATTTTTGAAATACCACTGAATGCGTGCTATTCATTCAATTTTCGTTTTTATTTGATATCTGAAAGTATTTTCAAAGGCGGCGTAAAAATGCGATAAAACTAAAATTTCTCAAGAATGGCTAATCCTAGAAGAATAGGGGTTATCTTAATCTTATCAGCGTTAAAAATTATGCATAAAGCAAGCATTTAAGTGATACAATTCAGCATTCGTATTCTTTTATTTTAGATTTTGACGATTTTGTGGGACATTTCGCAAAAAAGGCAGGTTTTTTCTTATCCGAATCGTATCAAGATCTAATTAGTACCAGAGTCACCCACAAGTGACTTATTTACCAAATGTTGTGAAATTTGGTCAGTTTTTTTACTTTCCTTATATACATAATGTATAAGGAAAGTTTTGTGACGGGGTCGAAAATTCGAATTCGAGTTTTCGACGGGAGAGCACGTTTCAAGCACCCCTGATCACGAATCAAACATTTTTGAAGTGATGTCTGTGTGTGTGTGTGTGAAAGTATGTGTGTGTGTGTGAGTGTGAAAGTATGTGTGTGTGTGTGTGTGTCAAAGTGTGTGTGTGTGTCAGTGAGCCTGTGGAGACGATAACTGACGAACGAATGGACCGATTCGAACGAAATTTGGTACAAAATTCACAATCCGTAAACACTGGAAGCCTATTGTTTTTATACGAAATCGAATGTTCAGAACCCCCTTAAATTTTCGAATGAAATTTTGAAAAAATCGTCAAAAAATCAAAACCGCTAATAAAGTTACGTAAATAGACATTTCTTATGTAATTTTTCATTAGAAAACGATTGACATAAATTTTAGAACGTAACATGAACCGTTCTCGAGATATTGTACATTTTTCAAAAAAATTATCAAAAAGTCATATAAAATTAAAAAATATATATATCCTATTGAGAAACATGTTCACTTTTCATATGTAATACCATGCGATAATTTGGGTGACATCATCCTCGTGGATCTAGCTCGTTCCATTCATGAAAAAAGATACTTTAAGTAATACTTTTGTAATTGAACGCCAATAGTCATTTATCTGCTGTAAGAATAACTTATTTCTTCGTCCATAACGCTTGGCGAGATTTTGGCGACGAATTTGTAGGAATGTCGCCAACTTGGCGACTTTTTGAAATGTTGTCAAATTAACAAAAATCGCGCCAAATGGATAAAAATGACACTATATTAATGAAAATGACGACTAATTGTCGAAAATTCAATATCTTGGAAAGAATATTAGTATCTACTATAAGGAAAACCTATTTTTTTTACTGTGAAAGTAGTAAATTCATTACATTATATAAGGAAAGTCATGTGTTGCCCACATCAGATTTTTTTAATTTAGAGTGGATACATGTGATATTTGAGGGCCATTTCGCAAAAAAGCAGGTTTTTTTAATCCTGAATCGTATTACAGTCAAATTAGCACCAGAGTCATCCACAAGTGGCATACCAATAAAATGTTATGAAATTTGGTCAATTAGTTTTCGAGTATATAATGGATGCATACAGTGCACAGATAGCCACTCAGATACACACGCACAGACGTCACCCTAAAATAGTGTTTTCGTGCTCTCCCAAGACGTTTAGATTCGTCGAATTTTGACATGATTTCAATACTTTCCCTATGTATTACCATGTAATGCAGGGAAAGTAAAACAATAAAAACATTGGCAATTTGATTATTGCTTATTGATTTTTATCTGATCTCACTATCGGCAACATTCCTCTCTGGAGAACGTCACCTCTATGAGCCAGTCATTATAATGAATACATCCATTATAATGAATACATCATTATAATGAATACATCCTCGGCTTAACACTGCATCCCCCTTCGAGTATTACGCTGCAAGCTACAATCTTTCAAAATCAAACCCTTTTTTATCACACGTGATTTGCGTATATGGCCCTATACCACTTATCGACAAAGATGTTGTTCTACCTCAAAAGGTTGCAGCTTAATTTTTTAAGTGTGTTAGCTCCCTGCCTTTGACAGGCTTAAACACTAAAACAGCTATAAAACATTTGAATAGCAGGAAAGAATTGACCGACTTTTATTTCGTGAAGTGGCATATCTATATAAATAAAAATGAAAATCTGTCTGTCTGTCTGTCTGTCTGTCTGTCTGTCTGTTTGTCACACCATCACGGGAGAACGGCTGAACCGAATTTGATGAAATTTTGTGGGTAGCCCAGAAATAGCCCCACTTAAAATTATATCCGTGTTTTGAGTTTCTACGACCAGTGGTTTTCGAGATATTAGTAAAAAACGAAATTTTCGTTTGTCTCATCATCACGGAAAAACGGCTGAACCGAATTTAATGAAATTTGGTGAATAGCCTTGAAATATCCCCCCATAAATTTTGTCCAAGTTTCGAGTTTCTAAGACCTGGGGTTGTCGAGATATTAATGAAAAACGGAACTTTTTCCTTGGAGTTCTACTCCCTAACTCCGTGGTTTATCCAAACGAAAAGCTTGAAAATCGTTTGAAAGTGAATTAAAATTTAATCTCTGAGTTTGATGGGAGATTTTTTGCGTTAATTAGTCACTTTCTGAAAACATGAATTGTTTGAAACATGATTTAAAGGGGAAATCTATCTCCATGGTTCATGGTTTATTTAAAACAAGCTTTTACGGAACAATGAGAAGTATAGAGAAATCAAAATCGTTATTTAATTTCGCAGTTTATGTTATAAGACATGACATATTTAACATGTTATAAGATTCTATCTTATATCATGTTATTCAGAAAGGCAATTAAATTAAGTCTGTCTGTTAATTTTAATAATTATTTTTTCGATTTGAATAATAAATAAATGGATATAAAAATATATTTTAGAAAAGAACGATTTGATTTTTCTTATAGCATTTTTGACTGGATAATATCAATTACGGTCTTCAGGTTTAAAAATTATTATTATTTATATTTTCGGGGATTATTGATATTTTCAAGTTATTATGCAATTATTTCATTATGACAAAAATTGTTTAAACTCATATATTGTATGTTGTACGAATCTTCTACAAATACACGTGTATATCTTTTAATCTACGAGAATATAAGTAGTACAGGTATATTGACATATGTTTTGATATATATTGGCATATATTGGGATCAATTACGACCTTCTGGTATAAAGAGTACGGATATTATTGATGTTTTCAATTTATTACGTCATCTTTTTTATTTTGGCAAATATTTTTGAGACGCATATTGTAATACGGGTAATCTTCTACTAACACATTGGCATATTTTCTGATCTGCGACAATATAATTAGTACGGGGTTGCATATATTCATTCAATTCCTATTTTTTCTTCTGTAAATTTGCTTACAAAAGGGGGCAGGATGTTTTATTCTTCAGATCTGATCGTGAAGATAATTTTGCATAGTGAGAACATATATTCTTAAACTTCTCTTTAGGAGCAATAAATTTAATATTTTAACAGAATTTGCACGTGATTGCGAACTTTAAGTTTCTTTAAATTATACACTCCGTACGAATAACGGGTGTGCTGTTAGTGGTTAATAAATTTTAACATTTTAGGAGGATATATAATGTTGTTCGGCATCTCAATTAAATTAAATGTGTTTGTTAATGTTTTTATTATTTACACATTTAATTTAAAATCATATAACCGATTGCCCAAATAAATTCATATAGCCGATTGTTGAAACAGAAAATGAGTAGAGCGGGTATATCTTCTAATACAATTGTAGTGTTTTCATTTAGTATATTGAAACGGGATAAGAATGTTTCACTCAGATCTGCAAATTCAAAGCTACGAATTTGGAGGGATATCGCTAATTTGACAACTTTTCTTAAACTTTGCCAAATTGACGGAAATGTCGCCAAATTGATATAAACGACATACAAACAGCTGCCATTAACCTTCGGGTTGGTCGTGTGGCTTGGGTCTTCTACATATCAATGAAATTTTTTTTTGTTTTGTTAGAAGAGAGTACTGAAATGATGTTTGGTTAGCATTTATCTGTCAGACCAACCATCCTACTTAGTAATACATTTAGCGAATTTTTAAAATGTCACCAAATTGATAAAAATGTTTTCAAATCTATAAAAATATCTTGAAATTGATAAAATTGCGCTACATAAATTATATTAATTGTTTTTTTTTAGGGGATAGTATTGTGATGATATTTCGTCAATTTGTCGCAAAGTGGAACTGTCAGTTCTACAGTCCCACTTGGCGATAAATTTGGCGATTTTTTAAAATGTCGCTAATTTGACGAAACTGTCGCCAAATGTTCCATAGAAATATAACTATTTAGACGATATTTTTTCTATTACAAAATTTGTGTTATTTCAATTTATTTGAAGCAAATGATATCATGTCGCTTAGCAACGGATTTAAATCCAATGTGTTTATGCGGCAGACGATTTTTATTAAATCCTTTCCGATTTGAATAATGAAGATATGTATATAAAATAAATTTCATTGCCATTTCATTTTGGACTGGATAATATCAATTATACTCCTCAGGATTAAACATTTTTATTATTGATATTTTCCGGAATTATTGATTCAGGGATTATTGATATTTTTAAGTTATTACGCCATTGTTTTATTGCGGTAAAAATTGCTGACACACGCATATTGTACGTTGTACGAGTAATCTTCTAGGAATGCACGGGTATATCTTCTAACCTACGAGAATATAAGTAGTACAGGTATATTGGCATATATTTTGGCATATATTGGCATATATATTGGAATCAAGTACAGTCTTCTGGTATGAAGATTAAGGGGATTAATTATATATTCAATTTATAACGTCGTCTGTTGTATTTTACCAAAAAAAAAATTGTGACTCATATTGCAAAACGGGTAATCTTCTACTAATAATCGGACATTATAAGTAGTACGTGTATATCTTCCCATATAATTTTAGCACTTTAATTTTGACATATATTGGAATAAATGACTGTCTTCAGATTTAAAGATTACGGGTTTATTGGTATTTTCAATTTATACATGTAATCTACTAATACAGGTTATATTGTCTAATATTCGCGTATATAATTAGTACGGGTCCCATACAATTTTAACGCTTTTATTTTGCATATATTGATTCAATTCCATATTTTTTTTTATATTTGCTTACATAAGGGGTCCAAGATGTTTTATTCTTCAGATATGTCCATGAAGATAATTTTATATAGCGAGAACAGAGATTCTTAAACTTCTTTTTAGGAGCATTATATTAAATATTTTAACAGAATATTTTGATTAAACATGTCATTTAGTCTACTATAAGAATTTGGGCATGATTATGAATTTCAAGTTTCTTTATATTATATACTCCGTACGAAGAACGGGTATGCTGCTAGTCTATATAAATAAAAATGAAAATCTGTCTGTCTGTCTGTCTGTCTGTCTGTCTGTCTGTTTGTCACACCATCACGGGAGAACGGCTGGACCGAATTTGATGAAATTTTGTGGGTAGCCCAGAAATAGCCCCACTTAAAATTATATCCGTGTTTTGAGTTTCTACGACCAGTGGTTCTCGAGATATTAGTAAAAAACGAAATTTTCGTTTGTCTCATCATCACGGAAAAACGGCTGAACCGAATTTAATGAAATTTGGTGAACGGCCTTAAAATATCTCCCCATAACTTTTGTACAAGTTTAGAGTTTCTAAGACCTGGGGTTGTCGAGATATTAATGAAAAACGGAACTTTTTCCTAGGAGTTCTACTCCCTAACTCCGTGGTTTATCCAAACGAAAAGCTTGAAAATCGTTTGAAAGTGAATTAAAATTTAATCTCTGAGTTTGATGGGAGATTTTTTACGTTAATTAGTCACTTTCTGAAAAAATGAATTGTTTGAAACATGATTTAAAGGGGAAATCTATCTCCATGGTTCATGGTTTATTTAAAGCAAGCTTTTACGGAACAATGAGAAGTATAGAGAAATCAAAATCGTTATTTAATTTCGCAGTTTATGTTATAAGACATGACATATTTAACATGTTATAAGATTCTATCTTATATCATGTTACTCAGAAACGCAATTAAATTAAATCTGTCTGTTAATTTTAATAATTATTTTTTCGATTTGAATAATAAATAAATGGATATAAAAATATATTTTAGAAAAGAACGATTTGATTTTTCTTATAGCATTTTTGACTGGATAATATCAATTACGGTCTTCAGGTTTAAAAATTATTATTATTTATATTTTCGGGGATTATTGATTCAAGGATTATTGATATTTTCAAGTTGTTATGCAATTATTTTATTATGTCAAAAATTGTTTAAACTCATATATTGTATGTTGTACGAATCTTCTACAAATACACTTGTATATCTTTTAATCTACGAGAATATAAGTAGTACAGGTATATTGACATATGTTTTGATATATATTGGCATATATTGGAATCAATTACGACCTTCTGGTATAAAGAGTACGGATATTATTGATGTTTTCAATTTATTACGTCATCTCTTTTATTTTGGCAAATATTTTTGAGACGCATATTGTAATACGGGTAATCTTCTACTAACACATTGGCATATTTTCTGATCTGCGACAATATAATTAGTACGGGGTTGCATATATTCATTCAATTCCTATTTTGTCTTCTGTAAATTTGCTTACAAAAGGGGGCAGGATGTTTTATTCTTCAGATCTGATCGTGAAGATAATTTTGCATAGTGAGAACATATATTCTTAAACTTCTCTTCAGGAGCAATAAATTTAATATTTTAACAGAATTTGCACATGATTGCGAACTTTAAGTTTCTTTAAATTATACACTCCGTACGAATAACGGGTGTGCTGTTAGTGGTTAATAAATTTTAACATTTTAGGAGGATATATCATGTTGCTCGGCATCGCAATTAAATTAAATGTGTTTGTTAATGTTTTTATTATTTTTTTTTTCGATTTAAATAATAAATAAATGGATAAATGGATATAAAAGTATATCTTATGAATGGACGGTTTGATTTTTCTTTTAATTATATTAATTGCTGACTGCGTACATCAATTTCATTTATTTTGGCAAAGAGTTTTCAAGCTTATATCGTATTTAGCTACTAAACTCATATATTGTGTTTAGCCAATAAATTCATATAGCCGATTGTTGAAACAGAAAAAGAGTAGAGCGGGTATATCTTCTAATACAATTGTAGTGTTTTCATTTAGTATATTGAAACGGGATAAGAATGTTTCATTCAGATCTGCAAATTCAAAGCTACGAATTTGGAGGGATATCGCTAATTTGACAACTTTTCTTAAACTTTGCCAAATTGACGGAAATGTCGCCAAATTGATATAAACGACACACAAACAGCTGCCATAAACCTTCGGGTTGGTCGTGTGGCTTGGGTCTTCTACATATCAATGAATTTTTTTTTTGTTTTGTTAGAAGAGAGTACTGAAATGATGTTTGGTTAGCATTTATCTGTCAGACCAACCATCCTACTTAGTAATACATTTAGCGAATTTTTAAAATGTCACCAAATTGATAAAAATGTTTTCAAATCTATAAAAATATCTTGAAATTGATAAAATTGCGCTACATAAATGATATTAATTGTTTTTTGTTAGGGGATACTATTGTGATGATATTTCGTCAATTTGTCGCAAAGTGGAACTGTCAGTTCTACAGTCCCACTTGGCGATAAATTTGGCGATTTTTTAAAATGTCGCTAATTTGACGAAACTGTAGCCAAATGTTTCATAGAAATATAACTATTTAGACGATATTTTTTCTACCAATTTATTTGAGGCAAATGATATCATGTCGCTTAGCAACGGATTTAAATCCAATGTGTTTATGCGGCAGACGATTTTTATTAAATCCTTTCCGATTTGAATAATGAAGATATGTATATAAAATAAATTTCATTGCCATTTCATTTTGGACTGGATAATATCAATTATACTCTTCAGGTTTAAACATTATTATTATTGATATTTTCCGGAATTATTGATTCAGGGATTATTGATATTTTTAAGTTATTACGCCATTGTTTTATTGCGGCAAAAATTGCTGACACACGCATATTGTACGTTGTACGAGTAATCTTCTAGGAATGCACGGGTATATCTTCTAACCTACGAGAATATAAGTAGTACAGGTATATTGGCATATATTTTGACATATATTGGCATATATATTGGAATCAAGTACAGTCTTCTGGTATGAAGATTAAGGGGATTAATTATATATTCAATTTATTACGTCGTCTGTTGTATTTTACCAAAAAACATTTGTGACTCATATTGCAAAACGGGTAATCTTCTACTAATAATCGGACATTATAAGTAGTACGTGTATATCGTCCTATATAATTTTAGCACTTTAATTTTGACATATATTGGAATAAATGGCTGTCTTCAGATTTAAAGATTACGGGTTTAGTGGTATTTTCAATTTATACATGTAATCTACTAATACAGGTTATATTTTCTAATATTCGCGTATATAATTAGTACGGGTCCCATACAATTTTAACGCTTTTATTTTGCATATATTGATTCAATTCCATATTTTTTTTTATATTTGCTTACATAAGGGGTCCAAGATGTTTTATTCTTCAGATATGTCCATGAAGATAATTTTATATAGCGAGAACAGAGATTCTTAAACTTCTTTTTAGGAGCATTATATTAAATATTTTAACAGAATATTTTGATTAAACATGTCATTTAGTATACTATAAGAATTTGGGCATGATTATGAATTTCAGGTTTCTTTATATTATATACTCCGTACGAAGAACGGGTATGCTGCTAGTTTATAATAAGAACGTAAAAAATAAATTTGGTTTATAAAGATATTTTTTAAAGATTCGAGATTTATGTTATTACTGATTTTCAGAAAATAATTTATTTTTACTATTAATAGTATTCGAATGGTTGTAAATGAGATTTTTGGAATAAAACCTAATCAGCGGTTGTTTCAGTCCTGGGAATCCGAAATGGTTTTGCTAGAATAAAGTCTTGCAAAATAAAACTGTAACAAGTTAAAATAAAACTCTCATAAGTTAATATAAAACTCTCAAAATTTAAAATAAAATTCTCATATGTTAAATTAAAACTCTAATAAGTTAAAATAAAATTCTATTAAATTAAATTAAAACTCTAATAAGTTAAAATAAAACTCTAATAAGTTAAAATAAAACTCTCATAAGTTAATATAAAATTCTCAAAATTCAAAATAAAACTCTCATAAGTTAAATTAAAACTCTAATAAGTTAAATTACAAACTTTAACAGTAAAAAAAAAATCAATTTTTTTTAACTTGTTAAAGACTATTCCGCGAAAATTATAACAGCTTTTTTAAAATAAACTACTGATCTAGAAATTGGATTTAATACTGAACATTTTGTCGCTTACTGTTTATATATGGCTTTTATAGTAGTTTTCACGATATTTCAAGTAAAAGCTAGCCATGCGAAGCAGAAACTGGCGCTGACAAATTTTATTTATTTACTTTTTGAATTGTTCAAAAATTAAAATATTGAAATTATGTGTATGTATTCATAAATGGTACCCTATTTTGACACCACAAGTTTTAATTATTTAGATCTTTATCTGTCAAGTTCGGAGATAGAAACGTTTCAAGTTGCAGTTACAGTTTTAGGAACGTTACAGTTTTAGGAACACTCTGATTTTAGCCGTAAACCCCAAACAAAGACATTACTTACGTTATTATTTTAAAAATAAAAAACCTGATATGGGCAACACATGACTTTCCTTACATAATGCAATGAATTTACTACTTTCAGAGTAAAAAAAATAGGTTTTTCTTTTAGTAGATACTTATAAACTTTCCAAGATATTGAATTTTCGACAATTAGTCGTAATTTTCATAGATTTAGGGTCATTTTTATCCAGATGGTGAGATTTTCGTTAATTTAACAACATTTCAAAAAGTCGCCAAGTTGGCTACATTTCGCCAAATTTGTCGCCAAAATCTCGCCAAGCGTTATGGACGGAGAAATAAGTTGTTCTTATAGCAGATAAATGACTATTTTTTTAACGCAAAAGTATTTAGATCATGGAGTCTGCATAGCTGATATGAATGAAATATTCATTGATTTTACACAGAGAAGGACGATTTTTTTCGATGAAGTTTTAAACATAGAGTTTAATTACTTGTAGCTCCACGGTCTTAATTTTTTAAATAAAACAAATTATTTTAGTACTGTGATGAATGAAATGATTGGGAAAATGTTATGAATGAAATGCTGCTTTTATAGAGAGAGCCAGGCGTGTTATTTTTTCTATGACGTCATTTGAATGAATGTCAGTTGTTTTCGATGAAGTTTTCAAATATAATAAATTTTGTAGTATTATGATGATTTTAAAAATATTACCGAGGAATGTATCGCATTTTAGAGATGCTTAAACCAGGCAATTTATATTTCAATGCCGTCATTTTGAATGAAGGTCATTTTTTTCGATGAAGGTTTCAGTTTTCAAATATAATAAATTAATGTAGTATTGTGATAAGTTTTAGAATATTACTTAGGAATGTATTGCATTTTAGAGATGTTTAAATAAAATTGCATTGGAGTTGGAAAGTGTTTCATAATCAATGCTTTAAGCATAATTGATCTTTCTTGTTTTAATAATTCGCGTTTCACATTTATTCGGCAAATCGAATATTTTAGTGTGCGGAACCCCCTAAAGAAGAAAATATTGTAAATTTTAAATTGCGCACGTCTTCCTTTCGAACTATTTACCAGTACATCAAATTAAAGTCTCTATTTCATCCCGAAGCATACTATTTTATCATCTCCTCTTTCGAACGTTTTTCTGTGGAGCACACCCATAAATGAACATTTATGAAAAACTCTGTTCGTCTTGGCTTTCTTATCAGATGATTGGCCCATATACCAAATATCAGGCCTCTATCACATTTAAAAGGAAGCGTGCCTTATTTATTCCGAAAATCGAACATATTTGTGTTCGGCACCCCATAAAGTTGCAAATATTGGAAATCTGAAATTGCACACTTTCTTCTACGAGTACACCAAATTATTTACCAGTATCTCCAAACTATCTACCAGTACACCAAATTTGATGTCACTATCCTATCGTGAAGCATGTTTTTCTAACACTTCATATTTCGAAGGTTTTTCTGTGTTGCACCCCCTTAAATGATCATTTTTGTAAAACCGTAATAATCTTAAGGTTTTTTTATCAAATGATTACTCCATATACTGAATTTCCAGCCTCTATCACATTGTAAAGGAGGCGTTTTTCATTTGTTCGTCAAATCGAACATTTTAGTGTGCGGCAGCCCCTACAATAGCAAATGTTGGAAAACTGAAATTGCACACTTTCTTCCTTTCTAACTATCTACACGTATACCAAATTTGATGTCTCTATCTTATCGCGAAGCATACGTTTTCTATCATTTCACCTTTCGAATGTTTTTTTTATGGAGTACCCCCCCCCCCCCTCCTTAAATATACATTTGTGAAAAATCCATTCTTCATGGGTTTCCTATTAAATGATTCGCCCATATACCAAATATCAAGCCTCTATCACGTTCTAAAAGGGGTGTTTCTTCTTCATTCCGAAAATCGAACATTTTTGTGCGCGACACCCTCTAAAGTAGAAAATATTGGAGAACTGAAATTGTACACTGTCTTCCTTCCAAACTATCTACCCGTACACCAAATTTCAAATTTCTATCTCATCCCGAAGTATGTTTTCTTATCAATTCACCTTTCGAAAGTTTTCCTCTGGAGTACCCCCTTAAACGAACATTTTTGAAAAACTATATTCGTCTTGGGTGTTTTCATCAAATGATTAGTCCGTATACCTAATTTCAAGTCTCTATCAAATTTTTAAAAAGGAGCCGTTTCTCATTTATTCGGTAAATCGAACATTCTGGTGTGAAGCACCCCCTTAAGTAGAAAATATTGGAAATCTGAAATTGCACACTTTCTTCCTTTTGAACGATTTACCCATATACCAAATTTGAAGTCTCTATCTTATGGCAAAGTATGTTTTCTTATCATTTCACTTTTCGAACGTCTTGGTGTGGAGCACCCCTTCTAGAGAACGTTTTCGAAAAATTCGATTTTTCCAAGGGGTTTTATCGAACGATCGAGCCGTGTACCAAATTGCAAGTCTCTATCTATTCGGGAAGTGCCTAAACAAATCGTAACAGACAGACAGACAGACAGACAGACGGACAGACAAATAGACAGACGGACACTTGATAATTAGTATATATAGAGTTTTCTGCGTATGATGGTACAAAAACGTATTTTGTGTGTTTAGCCGTCCTCCAGTTCTAGCTGAAAGAATATTAGAACAAAAAATTCCTCGATTTATAAATTTTACGAAGAATAATTCCAAGATTTCAGAATTTTCTCATAATCACTTCAAATATTAAACAAGCCAAAAAATTTAGTAACAGCAAAATTACTATTTAACCGTCAATTTTTTTTCCAAAGATTATCGATATGAGTCTCATACCCATTTTCAAAACATTAAGAGATACAATATTCAATATCTGAAAACAATCAATGAATGAGATTGTTAAAAACAATTAAATATAATTTTCTTCGAAATTTTAATTACAGTTTACCAAACGTTATTCTCAACACTGCACTAAGAAGATCATTTGAACAATAGCCGTTGCCTGGAAAAAATCAATATCGTAAAAATTCAGCTTGGTAATTTCTATTAAACTGACTATAAAAAGCATAACCAGGACACCAGAATAATGAAGCGTATTCTAATTTAGGTCTCACTAAAAAGTTAAAATAATATATAGCTCTAATGTAAAGACCAAGAGAATTTCTTATTAACAACCCATCAATTTTCGTAGTTAAAGAAAATTGTTAAGAAACTTGTAAATCCATTTGGAAAATGAATTAGAATCTTTGACTTCATAATTTTTTTCGACACATTATAACATGTAAGGTAAAGAAAGTGCAATGGAGCCAATTGCTTAAAACAAAAATATTCCACCCAAATTCTTTAGAAAGCCATTCTTACACCGAAAAGCCTGTAACATCCATTGCTCAACATCTAGATTGGTCTCCCATCCGAGTGGACGCTGACCTAGTGAATGAGGTGTTCATCGAACTCCAACATCAACTAGGTTGGTCTCCAACCGAACGGGACGCTCGACTCTAGTGAATATGTAATGTAGTCGCATAATTTCAACATCAGCTAGAACGGTCTCCAGCCGGAGAGGACGCTCGACTCTAGAGTGCTAACGGAGTAAAGACTAAATTAGCAAGATTGGTCTCCTCGCCCGATTGGACGCGTCCTAGTGAATCAGTAATTGTAACTTCAAGGTGTAGTTTCAGATATGTTCTACTAATCTGAGTATAAATATTTATACATATGTCTTCCATATATATGAAATGATTGTAATTATTTTAAAAAATTGGTAGAGAAAACTGTTGTAAGTTTAAATCTAGAAATTTCATTCATTACATATAAAACATGCCGAAATAGATGGTTGACTCAATTTAGATGGCTATTAATTTAATAATAATCAAATCATATATAAAATGAAAATAATAAAATATATGAAGTATTAGTCTCCTCTCGACGTGCAATCATACAATCGTATTACATAGTGTTTAGTACAACTTGATCTTTTCATCACTTTTTAACTGTGAAAGAAGTAAATTCATTGCATTATATAAGGAAAGTCATGTGCTGCCCACATCAGATTTTTTTTCTTTCCGCCAATCATGTTGATCTAGAAAAAACATTTTCTTCTATTTAATTCGAATGTAAGAAATGCATTAATTAAAGCAGCCTATTATCGTATAAAATTTTTGATCATGGTCACCTTTTATTAAATTAACTAGAATGTGGTTCAACACAATTTGCTCATACCATAATTCACTTTTAAGTAGCTTTTTTTTTTTCAAATTTTACAAGTAAAATTTAGAAAAATCGGTATCGTTGACCCGAATGATTACAATTATAGCGTGTTATCTTTCACTCTGCTGAGCTCGACAAAATATTTCGATTGATTGATACCATACTTCGCAATGTTCCTCCTGGGGGAGGGGTATCTCCCCCCCCTTGTGTGTGTGTGTGTGGGGGGGGGGTCCAATAACGTCAAGAACACTAAAAGTGTATTGCGGCTACTTTTGACTGCAGTAATTGAAACAGTTAGGTCTCATGATTATTGAGTCATAAATAATCCCTTTTATGCATGATTATGTACAATTTCGTTCTATGCTGCCATGCTAAATAAATAAATAATTTCGAAGTTTTCGCTCGAATTAAGAGAAAAAAAACTTCTAGTTCTAGATTTTTTGGTAACACAAAGGAATGACAAAGGAATTCAGTAATATTTGTAGGTAAACAAGAAATCGATCACAGCCATCAAACGGACAGAGGGACATCCCTCTAAAAATAGACAAAACGTGTGCAGAAGGTCTTAAATCATATATTGGCATCAAAATCTCGAAACAGAATATTTTCGTGAAAATAATACTTTCTCAATACTACGTACGAAAAAGTAAAATGTACAAAATGTAACTTTATATACGGACCCCAAAGGAAAAACATTCAAAGTATAAAAATAATTTCCATAAATAAGTTGGTATCACGTCTGATTTCAAACAAATAAGATTAAGCACACAACTTTGATAGAAGGTCTTTTATTACACTTCTTTACAAGACGTACAAAATAGAAAAAGGCCTGAGCGCTTCCGAGCGTTAATACGCTCTTCATCAGTGGCTACATTAACCGTAGCCACTGATGTAAGTCCTATAACTTTGACAATTTTGCGTATTTGAGGACTAAAAGTCTTTAAATGAATCAGGAATATATTTCCTATTTGAACTTTCTTTGTGAGGGCTCGTATAAAAAGTTAAATTACGAATTTTTTTTTACTAAAACGTTTTACGTAACCAATACTGTCATTGAATGTTTTATGAAGACTGTTTTATTTGAATTATTTCTTAAATGGAGCACATTGTCTGCGACTAATCATTCAAGAAATATTATTCGCAATCTTTTGAAACGCCATGTATATATGCATAGTAAATATGTATGCATGTGAGGACTTTAAAAATAATGTCAATTAAACGTTTAATATTGATTTTTAGACAATTTTTCAATGGATATTTATTTTGAGAATAACAGATCAGGGAATAAAACATTCTGAAGTGACATTTGGTAATATGCGAGGATGAGCTGGAGACGATGCTTGATATATATGGATGTTAGTTATTAGGCATTTTCAGAAATTGTGAATGCGTTGATTATAAGTTTGAAATTCAATGTGAATTTTGTTAGAACGTAAGTATATATATTTAACTGAATCACACTCACAAAACTCTTAAATGTGTGTTATTCTTATTTATTCAATATCAGTAATGATACGAAATTTGTAGGTTCTACTTCAAATACGGAAGGGAAAACTATTATTTCAGTAGCGCAATAGACAAAGAGTAATGGTCAAGCGCGTATAAGTGGCTTGTATAAGTCCTTGGATATACATTTCCCGCAATAACTCTTGATCCAATTTACTCTGCATATTAGGTACCTTGGATCACTGAAAATATTAAAGGATTTTTAAGATATGTAGAACCCTATAATTTATGACAGAGATCATTTAATTCAAGAGAGCTACTACAAACAAGATGATATCTATAAACATAAAATTGAAAATCCTTGTCTGTTTATCTCATCATCACGAGAGAACTGTTGTACCGAACTTCGTGAAAAATTTATGGCAACCTGGGAATGGTCCTACTTAAACTCTAGGCGTCCGTCTCTCTTTTTGCCTGTCTGTCTTAATGTTCTTCTGATTGGTTTCTCACTTTTAGCGTGACCCAATCGTGCAATGAGTCTCAAAACAAGTGAGATCTAATCTATATTCGAGTCTCAAAACTAAATCGTGTTTTGAGCCTCTCTACAATAAATGCAATTCAACATTCGATACTGTGCCCAGAAAGTTATTTGTGCTGTTATCTCGCAAAATTCATAAACAAGTGCAGATATTCAGCACTGTGGTCGCAGACGTATGTATGTGCTTCTTTTCCGTTATCCAACTGTGTGTTGCCTGCTCAAGAGTTAACAAGAAAGATCAATCATGCTTAAAGCATTGATTATGAAACACTTTTCAACTTCAATGCAATTTTATTTAAACAAGTCTAAAATGCAATACATTCCTCGTTAATATTTTCAAACTTATCACAATACTACATTAGTTTATTATATTTGAATACTTAAACCTTCATCGAAAGAAAGGAACTTCATTCAAATGACGGCATTGAAATAAAAATTGTCTGGTTTACACATCTCTAAAATGCGATACATCTCTCCGTAATATTTTTAAAACTATCACAATACTACAATAATTTATTATATTTGAAAACTTCATCGAAAACAACCGCAATTCATTCAAATGACGAAATGATAGAAAAAAACACACGCCTAGATCTCTCTATGAAAACAGCATTTCATTTATTACTTTTTCCCATTCATTCCATTCATCACAATACTATAATAATTTATTTAAAAATTAAGACCATGGAGCTACAAGTAATTAAACTCTATGCTTAAAACTTCATCGAAAGAAATCGCCCTTCTCTTTGTAAAATTAATGAATATTTCATTCATATCAGCTATGCAGACTCCTTGGGCTAAATAATTTTGTGTTAAAGAAATACAGCAATTCTAATACAACTCATTCTACATAATTTGCTGTTTACATTTTACATAAGTGAAAGTTACATTTTACACATTTTACATAAGGCTTCGTTGTAGAAATAATCAAATTTGGATGATCATTTAAACTGAAATATATTGTAATTGCGTTGTTTAAGTATGTAGATGCACAGAATTTAAGCAAAAATAAAGTGGTTTTAGGACGGATACAACACTCAATATGAATTAAAAAGAACTTAAAAAATCGCGATTTTGAGACAAGATGGATGCCATATATCATTTTGAAGTGGGTCATGTGATCTTTACAAATCATGGTCACGTGATCGCTTCATATAAGAGGTGTAATTATTATTTTAATTTTTATTTAAAAAAACTACTAAATAAATTTCACTGAATTTTTTTTTATATATTTTATGGAACAATTTCAATATTACCTGAAATTTTCGAAGCAATTTGTGAATTTTAAATACGCTTAAAAAATGTTTGAAAAATTAGGTCCAATAGGGCTCAATGTATTTCATTTTTTCAACCCGGGTTCAATCCAAAAGTAATTGGGTGATATTATTCATTTATATTACCATAGGTCCTACAGACCGTCTGAACAACATACTAAAATTTCGTTTTGATTAAGTTATTTTTACGACAGTTATCGTGCAAACGGACAGACAGACAGAATGAACAATGTCATAAACACTTTTCAACTTTGTTGTAAAGTGTTAAAAATGAAGGATTTCTCTTTATCTCTGCACCTAATAAGCAGGCAAGAAACGTAATCGACAAAGAAACTATTGTTTAAAAAAATACATAGTAAAATTGTTATTATCGAATTGTTATTATCGATTTAACTGGAATTGTAAGTTGTACTTCTGTCTATCTATTTATTATCCCATGTTTGAAGAATTCACTCTTCTACCTTTTGAAAAAAGCAGTAAGACATTTAAACAAGAAAGATCAATCATGCATAAGCATTGATTATGAAACACTTTCCAACTGAAATGCAATTCCATTTAAAATTTTCTAAAATGTGATACATTCAGTGGTGATATCTTTTACATTATCACAGTGCTACAGTAATTTATTATACTTAAATATTTAAAACTGTATCGAAATATAAATCATCTGATTCTCTATGCAAAATCAATGAATATTTCATTCATATAACTTACTAGCAGCATACCCGTTCTTCGTACGGAGTATATAATATAAAGAAACTTGAAATTCATAATCATGCCCAAATTCTTATAGTATACTAAATGACATGTTTAATCAAAATATTCTGTTAAAATATTTAATATAATGCTCCTAAAAAGAAGTTTAAGAATCTCTGTTCTCGCTATATAAAATTATCTTCATGGACATATCTGAAGAATGAAACATCTTGGACCCCTTATGTAAGCAAATATAAAAAAAAATATGGAATTGAATCAATATATGCAAAATAAAAGCGTTAAAATTGTATGGGACCCGTACTAATTATATACGCGAATATTAGAAAATATAACCTGTATTAGTAGATTACATGTATAAATTGAAAATACCAATAAACCCGTAATCTTTAAATCTGAAGACAGTCATTTATTCCAATATATGTCAAAATTAAAGTGCTAAAATTATATGGGAAGATATACACGTACTACTTATAATGTCCAATTATTAGTAGAAGATTACCCGTTTTGCAATATGAGTCACAAATGTTTTTTGGTAAAATACAACAGACGACGTAATAAATTGAATATATAATTAATCCCCGTAATCTTCATACCAGAAGACTGTAATTGATTCCAATATATACGCCAATATATGTCAAAATATATGCCAATATACATGTACTACTTATATTCTCGTATGTTAGAAGATATACCCGTGCATTCCTAGAAGATTGCTCGTACAACGTACAATATGCGAGTGTTAGCAATTTTTGCCGCAAAAAAACAATGGCGTAATAACTTAAAAATATCAATAATCACTGAATCAATAATTCCGGAATATATCAATAATAATAATGTTTAAACCTGAAGAGTATAATTGATATTATCCAGTCCAAAATGAAATGGCAATGAAATTTATTTTATATACATATCTTCATTATTCAAATCGGAAAGGATTTAATAAAAATCGTCTGCCGCATAAACACATTGGATTTAAATCCGTTGCTAAGCGACATGATATCATTTGCTTCAAATAAATTGGTAGAAAAAATATCGTCTAAATAGTTATATTTCTATGGAACATTTGGCGACAGTTTCGTCAAATTAGCGACATTTTAAAAAATCGCCAAATTTATCGCCAAGTGGGACTGTAGAACTGACAGTTCCACTTTGCGACAAATTGACGAAATATCATCACAATACTATCCCCTAACAAAAAGCAATTAATATCATTTATGTAGCGCAATTTTATCAATTTCAAGATATTTTTATAGATTTGAAAACATTTTTATCAATTTGGTGACATTTTAAAAATTCGCTAAATGTATTACTAAGTAGGATGGTTGGTCTGACAGATAAATGCTAACCAAACATCATTTCAGTACTCTCTTCTAACAAAACAAAAAAAAATTTCATTGATATGTAGAAGACCCAAGCCACACGACCAACCTGAAGGTTTATGGCAGCTGTTTGTGTGTCGTTTATATCAATTTGGCGACATTTCCGTCAATTTGGCAAAGTTTAAGAAAAGTTGTCAAATTAGCGATATCCCTCCAAATTCGTAGCTTTGAATTTGCAGATCTGAATGAAAGATTCTTATCCCGTTTCAATATACTAAATGAAAACACTACAATTGTATTAGAAGATATACCCGCTCTACTCTTTTTCTGTTTCAACAATCGGCTATATGAATTTATTGGTGAACACAATATATGAGTTTAGTAGCTAAATACGATATAAGCTTGAAAACTCTTTGCCAAAATAAATGAAATTGATGTACGCAGTCAGCAATTAATATAATTAAAAGAAAAATCAAACCGTCCATTCATAAGATATACTTTTATATCCATTTATCCATTTATTTATTATTTAAATCGAAAAAAAATAATTAAAACATTAACAAACACATTTAATTTAATTGCGATGCCGAGCAACATGATATATCCTCCTAAAATGTTCAAATTTATTAACCACTAACAGCACACCCGTTATTCGTAAGGAGTGTATAATTTAAAGAAACTTAAAGTTCGCAATCATGTGCAAATTCTGTTAAAATATTAAATTTATTGCTCCTAAAGAGAAGTTTAAGAATATATGTTCTCACTATGCAGAATTATCTTCACGATCAGATCTGAAGAATAAAACATCCTGCCCCCTTTTGTAAGCAAATTTACAGAAGAAAAAATAGGAATTGAATGAATATATGCAACCCCGTACTAATTATATTGTCGCAGATCAGAAAATATGCCAATGTGTTAGTAGAAGATTACCCGTATTACACTATGCGTCTCAAAAATATTTGCCAAAATAAAAGAGATGACGTAATAAATTGAAAACATCAATAATATCCGTACTCTTTATACCAGAAGGTCGTAATTGATTCCAATATATGCCAATATATATCAAAACATATGTCAATATACCTGTACTACTTATATTCTCGTAGATTAAAAGATATACACGTGTATTTGTAGAAGATTCGTACAACATACAATATATGAGTTTAAACAATTTTTGTCATAATAAAATAATTGCATAATAACTTGAAAATATCAATAATCCTTGAATCAATAATCCCCGAAAATATAAATAATAATAATTTTTAAACCTGAAGACCGTAATTGATATTATCCAGTCAAAAATGCTATAAGAAAAATCAAATCGTTCTTTTCTAAAATATATTTTTATATCCATTTATTTATTATTCAAATCGAAAAAATAATTATTAAAATTAACAGACAGATTTAATTTAATTGCGTCTCTGAGTAACATGATATAAGATAGAATCTTATAACATGTTAAATATGTCATGTCTTATAACATAAACTGCGAAATTAAATAACGATTTTGATTTCTCTATACTTCTCATTGTTCCGTAAAAGCTTGTTTTAAATAAACCATGAACCATGGAGATAGATTTCCCCTTTAAATCATGTTTCAAACAATTCATTTTTTCAGAAAGTGACTAATTAACGCAAAAAATCTCCCATCAAACTCAGAGATTAAATTTTAATTCACTTTCAAACGATTTTCAAGCTTTTCGTTTCGATAAACCACGGAGTTAGGGAGTAGAACTCCTAGGAAAAAGTTCCGTTTTTTATTAATATCTCGACAACCCCAGGTCTTAGAAACTCGAAACTTGGACAAAATTTATGGGGGGATATTTCAAGGCTATTCACCAAATTTCATTAAATTTGGTTCAGCCGTTTTTCCGAGATGATGAGACAAACGAAAATTTCGTTTTTTACTAATATCTCGAGAAACCCTGGTCGTAGAAACTCAAAACACGGATATAATTTTAAGTGGGGCTATTTTTGGGCTACCCACAAAATTTCATCAAATTCGGTTCAGCCGTTCTCCCGTGATGGTGTGACAAACAGACCGACAGACAGACAGACAGATTTTCATTTTTATTTATATAGACTAGCAGCATACCCGTTCTTCGTACGGAGTATATAATATAAAGAAACTTGAAATTCACAATCATGCGCAAATCCTTATAGTATACTAAATGACATTTTTAATCAAAATATTCTGTTAAAATATTTAATACATTGCTCCTAAAAAGTAGTTTAAGAATCTCTGTACTCGCTATATAAAATTATCTTTATGAACATATCTGAAGAATAAAACATCCTGGATCCTTATGTAAGCAAATATAAAAAAAATATGGAATTGAATCAATATATGCAAAATAAAAGCGTTAAAATTGTATGGGACCCGTACTAATTATATACGCGTATATTAGAATATATAACCTCTATTAGTAGATTACATGTATAAATTGAAAATACCAATAAACCCGTAATCTTTTAATCTGAAGACAGTCATTTATTCCAATATATGTCAAAATGAAAGTGCTAAAATTATATGGGAATATATAAACGTACTACTTATAATGTCCGATTATTAGTAGAAGATTACCCGTATTGCAATATGAGTCTCAAATGCTTTTGGCAAAATACAACAGACGACGTAATAAATTGAAAATATCATTAATCCCCTTAATCTTCATACCAGAAGACTGTAATTGATTCCAATATATACGCCAATATATGTCAAAATATATGCCAATATACATGTACTACTTATATTCTCGTATGTTAGAAGATATACCCGTGCATTCCTAGAAGATTGCTCGTACAACGTACAATATGCGAGTGTTAGCAATTTTTGCCGCAAAAAAACAATGGCGTAATAACTTAAAAATATCAATAATCACTGAATCAATAATTCCGGAATATATCAATAATAATAATGTTTAAACCTGAAGAGTATAATTGATATTATCCAGTCCAAAATGAAATGGCAATGAAATTTATTTTATATACATATCTTCATTATTCAAATCGGAAAGGATTTAATAAAAATCGTCTGCCGCATAAACACATTGGATTTAAATCCGTTACTAAGCGACATGATATCATTTGCTTCAAATAAATTGGTAGAAAAAATATCGTCTAAATAGTTATATTTCTATGGAACATTTGGCGACAGTTTCGTCAAATTAGCGACATTATAAAAAATCGCCAAATTTATCGCCAAGTGGGACTGTAGAACTGACAGTTCCACTTTGCGACAAATTGATGAAATATCATCACAATACTATCCCCTAACAAAAAACAATTAATATCATTTATGTAGCGCAATTTTATCAATTTCAAGATATTTTTATAGATTTGAAAACATTTTTATCAATTTGGTGTCATTTTAAAAATTCGCTAAATGCATTACTAAGTAGGATGTTTGGTCTGACAGATAAATGCTAACCAAACATCATTTCAGTACTCTCTTCTAACAAAACAAAAAAAAATTTCATTGATATGTAGAAGACCCAAGCCACACGACCAACCCGAAGGTTTATGGCAGCTGTTTGTGTGTCGTTTATATCAATTTGGCGACATTTCCGCCAATTTGGCAAAGTTTAAGAAAAGTTGTCAAATTAGCGATATCCCTCCAAATTCGTAGCTTTGAATTTGCAGATCTGAATGAAACATTCTTATCCCGTTTCAATATACTAAATGAAAACACTACAATTGTATTAGAAGATATACCCGCTCTACTCTTTTTCTGTTTCAACAATCGGCTATATGAATTTATTGGCTAAACACAATATATGAGTTTAGTAGCTAAATACGATATAAGCTTGAAAACTCTTTGCCAAAATAAATGAAATTGATGTACGCGGTCAGCAATTAATATAATTAAAAGAAAAATCAAACCGTCCATTCATAAGATATACTTTTATATCCATTTATCCATTTATTTATTATTTAAATCGAAAAAAAATATAAAAAACATTAACAAACACATTTAATTTAATTGCGATGCCGAGCAACGTGATATATCCTCCTAAAATGTTAAAATTTATCAACCACTAACAGCACACCCGTTATTCGTACGGAGTGTATAATTTAAAGAAACTTAAAGTTCGCAATCATGTGCAAATTCTGTTAAAATATTAAATTTATTGCTCCTAAAGAGAAGTTTAAGAATATATGTTCTCACTATGCAAAATTATCTTCACGATCAGATCTGAAGAATAAAACATCCTGCCCCCTTTTGTAAGCAAATTTACAGAAGAAAAAATAGGAATTGAATGAATATATGCAACCCCGTACTAATTATATTGTCGCAGATCAGAAAATATGCCAATGTGCTAGTAGAAGATTACCCGTATTACAATATGCGTCTCAAAAATATTTGCCAAAATAAAAGAGATGACGTAATAAATTGAAAACATCAATAATATCCGTACTCTTTATACCAGAAGGTCGTAATTGATTCCAATATATGCCAATATATATCAAAACATATGTCAATATACCTGTACTACTTATATTCTCGTAGATTAAAAGATATACACGTGTATTTGTAGAAGATTCGTACAACATACAATACATGAGTTTAAACAATTTTTGTCATAATAAAATAATTGCATAATAACTTGAAAATATCAATAATCCTTGAATCAATAATCCTCGAAAATATAAATAATAATAATTTTTAAACCTGAAGACCGTAATAGATATTATCCAGTCAAAAATGCTATAAGAAAAATCAAATCGTTCTTTTCTAAAATATATTTGTATATCCATTTATTTATTATTCAAATCGAAAAAATAATTATTAAAATTAACAGACAGATTTAATTTAATTGCGTTTCTGAGTAACATGATATAAGATAGAATCTTATAACATGTTAAATATGTCATGTCTTATAACATAAACTGCGAAATTAAATAACGATTTTGATTTCTCTATACTTCTCATTGTTCCGTAAAAGCTTGTTTTAAATAAACCATGAACCATGGAGATAGATTTCCCCTTTAAATCATGTTTCAAACAATTCATGTTTTCAGAAAGTGACTAATTAACGCAAAAAATCTCCCATCAAACTCAGAGATTGAATTTTAATTCACTTTCAAACGATTTTCAAGCTTTTCGTTTGGATAAACCACGGAGTTAGGGAGTAGAACTCCTAGGAAAAAGTTCCGTTTTTCATTAATATCTCAACAACCCCAGGTCTTAGAAACTCAAAACTTGGACAAAAGTTATGGGAGGATATTTCAAGGCTATTCACCAAATTTCATTAAATTCGGTTTAGCCGTTTTTCCGTGATGATGAGACAAACGAAAATTTTGTTTTTTACTAATATCTCGAGAACCACTGGTCGTAGATACTCAAAACACGGATATAATTTTAAGTGGGGCTATTTCTGGGCTACCCACAAAATTTCATCAAATTCGGTTCAGCCATTCTCCCGTGATGGTGTGACAAACAGACAGACAGACAGACAGACAGACAGACAGATTTTCATTTTTATTTATATAGATGAAAGACACTACACATTTTAAAATAAATTTGGTAGATAACAATTTATTATAACTCTCTTAATTTTATATAACTCTTCATGATATAGTTATTTGATGGCATTTTTAATGCACTTTCCTACGTCCTAGAGAGTTAAAATTTGGTACACGGCTTACATTTGTTGAACATTTTATTTTACAAAAATTTGGTGGATCTTTAAACATAGATCATACATTTTTTTCGAAATGGCCTGCAAATAATCCCCGTTCACTTCTATAAATCATTGTTGTAATATTGTTAAAAATTCTGATGTGAGCAGCACATGTCTTTCCCTCCAGACTCATATTCACGTTCTTTTTATTTCTTTAATAATAATTTGAGTTTATCTGAACAAAATAACAGCCATAAGTATTTTAAATGACATTGAATTTGCACGTTAAACTTAAATTTGGTTCTCACTTGATAACTGGACTTATTGTCAAAGGTGGCGTAGCGAAAACGCGAAAACACTAGAATATCTCAAGAACGGCTAGTCCTAGAGTAATGGGGTTAGTCTTATTCTTTTGTTGTCACAAATCACGTATAAAATAGGAATTTAATTGATATAATTGAGCACACGTAGTCTTTTATTTTTATATTTAACGAATTTTGCGGGCCATTTCGCAAAAATAGCCCGTTCCTTTTTCCCGAATCGTACTAGAATAACCTACAAATGATTTATATACAAAATGTTGTTAAATTTGGTATATAAATCACTTGTAGGTTATTGAAATATTATACACCAAATTTTGTTAAATTTGTTCCATTAGTTTTTAGCTAGAGTGGATAAAGGCAATTTCTGCGGCCATTTCGCAAAGAAGGCAGATTCTTTTATTACGAATCGTTCTATAATCTAATGAACATCAGGATTTCCCACAAAAAACATACCTACCAAATTGTATGAAATTCGGTCCATTAGTTTTTCAATTAGAGTGGATGTAATATCCACACAGACACACAGAAACAAACATAGATACACCCTTACACACACAGACGTCTTCCTAAAAATAGTTTTTTCGTGTTCTAGAAGTCCCAAAACGTATAGATCCCTCGAAAATTCGAGTTCCGATCTTCGGCACGATTCCAATATTTTGAATACATACACACACACACACACACACACACATATATATTTTGTGTGTATCTGTGTATTATCTGTGTATCTAAATTCCGTGCCTATGCAATTACCATAGTTGGGATTTTAAATGATCCTTAAACTTTTATTATTTCTTCAACGAAGCCTAATTTTAACTTATACAGAATATAAATATCTCAAGCGATTGTAAGGGGAGTTACATAAGAATTGCTGAATTTTTTTCACACAAAATTATTTAGCTCTGGAGTCTGGAATATCTATATAAATAAAAATGAAAATCTGTCTGTCTGTCTGTCTGTCTGTCTGTCTGTCTGTCTGTCTGTCTGTCTGTCTGTTTGTCACACCATCACGGGAGAACGGCTGAACCGAATTTGATGAAATTTTGTGGGTAGCCCAAAAATAGCCCCACTTAAAATTATATCCGTGTTTTGAGTTTCTACGACCAGGGTTTCTCGAGATATTAGTAAAAAACGAAATTTTCGTTTGTCTCATCATCTCGGAAAAACGGCTGAACCAAATTTAATGAAATTTGGTGAATAGCCTTGAAATATCCCCCCATAAATTTTGTCCAAGTTTCGAGTTTCTAAGACCTGGGGTTGTCGAGATATTAATAAAAAACGGAACTTTTTCCTAGGAGTTCTACTCCCTAACTCCGTGGTTTATCGAAACGAAAAGCTTGAAAATCGTTTGAAAGTGAATTAAAATTTAATCTCTGAGTTTGATGGGAGATTTTTTGCGTTAATTAGTCACTTTCTGAAAAAATGAATTGTTTGAAACATGATTTAAAGGGGAAATCTATCTCCATGGTTCATGGTTTATTTAAAACAAGCTTTTACGGAACAATGAGAAGTATAGAGAAATCAAAATCGTTATTTAATTTCGCAGTTTATGTTATAAGACATGACATATTTAACATGTTATAAGATTCTATCTTATATCATGTTACTCAGAGACGCAATTAAATTAAATCTGTCTGTTAATTTTAATAATTATTTTTTCGATTTGAATAATAAATAAATGGATATAAAAATATATTTTAGAAAAGAACGATTTGATTTTTCTTATAGCATTTTTGACTGGATAATATCAATTACGGTCTTCAGGTTTAAAAATTATTATTATTTATATTTTCGGGGATTATTGATTCAAGGATTATTGATATTTTCAAGTTATTATGCAATTATTTTATTATGACAAAAATTGTTTAAACTCATATATTGTATGTTGTACGAATCTTCTACAAATACACGTGTATATCTTTTAATCTACGAGAATATAAGTAGTACAGGTATATTGACATATGTTTTGATATATATTGGCATATATTGGAATCAATTACGACCTTCTGGTATAAAGAGTACGGATATTATTGATGTTTTCAATTTATTACGTCATCTCTTTTATTTTGGCAAATATTTTTGAGACGCATAGTGTGATACGGGTAATCTTCTACTAACACATTGGCATATTTTCTGATCTGCGACAATATAATTAGTACGGGGTTGCATATATTCATTCAATTCCTATTTTTTCTTCTGTAAATTTGCTTACAAAAGGGGGCAGGATGTTTTATTCTTCAGATCTGATCGTGAAGATAATTCTGCATAGTGAGAACATATATTCTTAAACTTCTCTTTAGGAGCAATAAATTTAATATTTTAACAGAATTTGCACATGATTGCGAACTATAAGTTTCTTTAAATTATACACTCCGTACGAATAACGGGTGTGCTGTTAGTGGTTAATAAATTTGAACATTTTAGGAGGATATATCATGTTGCTCGGCATCGCAATTAAATTAAATGTGTTTGTTAATGTTTTAATTATTTTTTTTCGATTTAAATAATAAATAAATGGATAAATGGATATAAAAGTATATCTTATGAATGGACGGTTTGATTTTTCTTTTAATTATATTAATTGCTGACTGCGTACATCAATTTCATTTATTTTGGCAAAGAGTTTTCAAGCTTATATCGTATTTAGCTACTAAACTCATATATTGTGTTCACCAATAAATTCATATAGCCGATTGTTGAAACAGAAAAAGAGTAGAGCGGGTATATCTTCTAATACAATTGTAGTGTTTTCATTTAGTATATTGAAACGGGATAAGAATCTTTCATTCAGATCTGCAAATTCAAAGCTACGAATTTGGAGGGATATCGCTAATTTGACAACTTTTCTTAAACTTTGCCAAATTGACGGAAATGTCGCCAAATTGATATAAACGACACACAAACAGCTGCCATAAACCTTCGGGTTGGTCGTGTGGCTTGGGTCTTCTACATATCAATGAAATTTTTTTTTGTTTTGTTAGAAGAGAGTACTGAAATGATGTTTGGTTAGCATTTATCTGTCAGACCAACCATGCTACTTAGTAATACATTTAGCGAATTTTTAAAATGTCACCAAATTGATAAAAAAGTTTTCAAATCTATAAAAATATCTTGAAATTGATAAAATTGCGCTACATAAATGATATTAATTGTTTTTTGTTAGGGGATAGTATTGTGATGATATTTCGTCAATTTGTCCCAAAGTGGAACTGTCAGTTCTACAGTCCCACTTGGCGATAAATTTGGCGATTTTTTAAAATGTCGCTAATTTGACGAAACTGTCGCCAAATGTTCCATAGAAATATAACTATTTAGAAGATATTTTTTCTACCAATTTATTTGTAGCAAATGATATCATGTCGCTTAGCAACGGATTTAAATCCAATGTGTTTATGCGGCAGACGGTTTTTATTAAATCCTTTCCGATTTGAATAATGAAGATATGTATATAAAATAAATTTCATTGCCATTTCATTTTGGACTGGATAATATCAATTATACTCTTCAGGTTTAAACATTATTATTATTGATATTTTCCGGAATTATTGATTCAGGGATTATTGATATTTTTAAGTTATTACGCCATTGTTTTATTGCGGCAAAAATTGCTGACACACGCATATTGTACGTTGTACGAGTAATCTTCTACAAATACACGGGTATATCTTCTAATCTACGAGAATATAAGTAGTACAGGTATATTGGCATATATATTGGAATCAAGTACAGTCTTCTGGTATGAAGATTAAGGGGATTAATTTTAATGCTTTTATTTTGCATATATTGATTCAATTCCATATTTTTTTTTATATTTGCTTACATAAGGGGTCCAAGATGTTTTATTCTTCAGATATGTCCATGAAGATAATTTTATATAGCGAGAACAGAGATTCTTAAACTTCTTTTTAGGAGCATTATATTAAATATTTTAACAGAATATTTTGATTAAACATGTCATTTAGTATACTATAAGAATTTGGGCATGATTATGAATTTCAAGTTTCTTTATATTATATACTCCGTACAAAGAACGGGTATGCTGCTAGTATACAATATGATTAAACTCTTGGAAAGATATTTATTATATAATATATCTCTTTTTTCTTTCTGGAGGATATTCCAAAAGTCAGAATATTATTGAATTTGTGTTTTTCTCTATATTAAATAATTTATAATTAAAAAACTACTTAATATATTTTACTGAAATTTTTTTTATATATTTTATGGGATAATGTGAATATTTTCTAAAAATTTCGAAGCAATTTGTGAATTTTAACATTGCTTAAAAATGTTTGAAAAATTAGGTCCCATAGGGTTCAATATATTTCATTTTTTCAACCCGGGTTCAATAAAAAACTAATTGGGTGATAATTTTTATTTATATTCCCATAGGTTCCACAGACCGTCTGAACAACATACTAAAATTTCATTTTCATAAAGTCTTTTTCACGGCAGTTATCGTGCTAACGGACAGACAGACAGACAGACAGAATGAACAAAGTCATAAACACTTTTCAACTTTGTTGTAAAGTGTTAATAAACACTTTTCAACAGTAAGGAAGAGGTGATACAAATCTGAAGTTGTAGTTCAATCGGGAATCTAGAGGTTGAGAATGTTCACATCAAATACAGTAGATAATACCATATTCTCACTACACCAATGGATAGAGTGTTAAGACTAGTACTGGCTAGTACCTATAGTAGCTAGTACCTATAGCTAGTACTATGTACCGGTTTTATTTTCCCTGCAATACATGGTAATGCATAGGGAAAGTATTGGATTCATGTCGAAAATCGCAACTCGAGTTTTCGACTGATCTACACGTTTCAAAACTTCTAGAATACGAAAAACCATTTTTAGCGTGACGTCTGTGTGTGTGTCTGTCTGTCTGTGCAGATTTTGTATCCACTCAAACTAAAAATCTAATACACCGAATTTCACAAAATTTTGTAGGTAAGTCACTTGTGGGCGAGTCTGGTGCTGATTAGTTTTGGGTACGATTCGGGATAAAAGAACCCGCCTTTTTTTGCGAAATGTCCCGCAAAAGTTTGTATCCACTCTAGCTGAAAAATTAATAGAACGAATTTCACAAAATTCGGTAGATGAGTCACGTATAAGTCACCCTGGTGCTGATTAGATTTTGGTACGATTCAGAAAAAAATAACAACTTTGAAAATAAGTCCAGTTATCAAATGAGAACGAAACTTGAATTAAAAGTGAATTAAATTTAATTAAAATAAAGAGACCGTGGATATAAGTCTGCAGGGAAAGTTATGTGCTGTACACATCAGATTTTTAAAAGTAGTAACTGGAGTACCTGATTTTGAAGCACTGACACTCACCACTGGACTGGGATGAACAAATAGTTAGGGTGCACGGATTGCATGCAGTATTCCTGTATTTGATCCTTGACATAAACCTTAAACTATCTCCGTTTCTATACAGTGTACGGGCAGTATAAATGTGTAGGTTTGAAAGTCCATCCTAGAGGTGATGAGTTAAGAGAAGAATAGTATAGTCCACACCAGGACTGTCCCGAAAGGGTACGCGCTGTATGCGCCGTGTACTCTCAAGAAATTTTGAAAAATGCAGAGCACGCGACGCTTACTCTCAAGGTCCCAAGAAAGTTTTTGTATTTGCTGGTTTGGGGCCAACTTTCGACAAAGTTCAACTTTTTAATATCAGTGGGTATTAAGGAAGAAGTGAGAATTATTTATGTAGATAATATTGAAATAAGTAAGTGAAAAGTTACAAGAAAACAGAATTAAGTGCAGGAAAAAAATGTAAAGCGTTCCAAGTTACAAAATGATCCATATCTGCTAACATATTAATATATATATATATATATATATATATATATATATATATATATATATATATATATATGTCCTATTAAGCATTAAGCTATTAATATTGTGAAAAAAGTGATTTATGGGCTTAAAAATGGCAATTATATAACCTAAATGATTCAAACATTTTCAAGGGGGGCAGCGTCCCGCCTCACGCCCCCACCAGAGCCTCACCCCTTTGGAACCTCGCAATTTCAATACTCTTTATATGAGACAGCAGTAGCTCCGTTCCTGGTTTTGATTCTTGACATAAATCCTAAAATATCTCCGTTTCTATATAGTGAACGGGCTGTATAAATGTGTAGGTTTGAAAGTCTAGCCTAGAGGTGATGAGTTAAGAGAAGGATGGTGTCCACATGGCTGCCACATTTATTGTGTTCCGGTGTAAATCGGGCTGCTCTGTCCTGAACGTCAGACACCTTACACCTTCGGCTAAATCGGACGGTCTGGGTAGTATGACATATGACACTCATTACTGCATGATTGTACCAATTAGAAAGTCGAACATTCTTTAAGTTTTTATTTACTCTATACTGTCTGTTTTCATACAGGGTGCCCACTTATATCCGTTACACCCCTCTTAACTTCTAAACGGTGACAACTTAGGCCATAAAGTTATAGTAAAAATGCTATGCGCTACTTGATGAGACAACTTACAGCGCCATCTATCAGCAAATTTTGGAATTAGCGGTCCAATCTCGTAAACGGTGAAATATACGTGAAAAATGTCAATTAGAAAGTTGTAGAGCACTCTCGATTTAGTACGAAAAGATACTTTGCGTACATTAATACTCAAAACAGAATGCAAAAAATGAGCATTTGTTTGATTGTAAAGCGCAGCGAGAAAAGACCACCTTACGGACTAAATACGAGCCTGTGTTGTGGTGCAGGGAAAACGCACGTGATTCGCATTCACGAGGACCATGGTTCTGTCCCCACCGGTTGCGTGTTTTACTGAATGTCTCTACAAACCATGAAAACTTTCTGCTGATCTTGCAAAATCGTCTCTCCAAACACACAACTCAACTCAGCCATGTCTGGTATAAAAATCACATGGATCTCATGTATTATGCAAATGAGAATGGAACGTCATACCTGTTCCCCAGAGACTACTACTATAAAAATGTTTTTGCTGGGTTGTACGGTTAAGAGGAGAGTTACGGCAAAATTTGGCAGAAACGAGTATTGCGAGATGTTGTTACGGTGAATGTGGGCATAAGGCAAAATAAGCTGCAGGGCTGTATTGTGAACGTTTCTCTCAAGGCCCGCATCCTACACGGCAGACCATCTTAAAAGTTGTAAAACGTTTAAGGGAGACGGACTGCGTGACCAGCGGACCTTGAATTCGTACACCTCGTAATGTAGGACGCAAAGTGCAACCTGAAGATGTGCTACTCTCTCGCCCATCCTCAGAGCAGCACAAGAATGATCAATGAAAATTGTGGCCTCTCAAAAAGCCGCGTCTGGAAAATCCTGAATGAATCAGGTGCTCATCCACGCCGACCGACACCTGTGCAGGGATTGCTGCCAAGAGATGCTGAGAGACGTTACACGTGGTGCAACTTTGTAATGAATAACTTAGAGGTGCACACAACATTCCTGGCAGACATAATATGGACGGATGAGGCATGTTTTTCGAGGAGCGGAATGTTTAATAGATAGAAAGTTCATACCTGGTCGCTGGAAAATCCGAGATATGCCGTCGAAGTTCGACATCAACAACGCTGGTCGATTAATGTTTGGTGCGGAATTTTTAATGACAGGCTCATTGGACCAGTATTTTACGAGGGCACGTTAATGGGACAACGGTACCTGCAGCTTCTGCAGGATGTAATAACCGACTTTGTTGAGAATCTACCGTTGCACCAACTTCTAAATGTATGGCTACAACATGACGGTGCACCTCCACATAAGATTTCAAACGTTCAGCAGTACCTAATAGAGACATTCCAGAATCAAGTCATCGGGTATGGTGGTTCCATCTAGTGGCCCCCGCGCTCACGGGATTTGACCCCATTGGACTTCTTCTTATGGGGACACATAAAAGGACAGGTATATGCGACCCCTCCGCCAACATTGCAGGATTTTCGACGACGCATTACTGATGCTTGTGCTTCCGTAACACCTGACATGTTGCACAATGTGCAGCGAGAAATCCTGTCCAGAGTGCAAATGTGTATAGTGGCTAACGGAGAGCATTTTGAAAAATATACTATTGTAAATAAATGATCCTGAAGACAGGGAAGTGTCTCAATTTCTTTCTTCCACTCTTTATGACATGACAATTTTTGAAATCTTGACCAAACAAATGTTTATTTTTTGCATTCTGTTTTGAGTATTAATGTGCGCAAGGTATCTTTTCGTACTAAATCGAGAATGCTCTACAACTTTCTAATTAACTTTTTTCACGTATCTTTCACCGTTTACGAGATAGGGCCGCTAATTCCAAAATTTGCCGATAGATTGCGTTGTAAGTTGTCTCATTGAGTAGCGCATAGCTTTTTATTATACCTAGATACCAACTTTATGGCCTAAGCTGTCACCGTTTAGAAATTAAGAGGGGTGTAACGGATATAAGTGGGCACCCTGTATATTAATTTATCTATATATGTGTTTAAACAATTTTTCAACTCGTATTTCTCACAGATCTATCTATTGTACAGAATTTAGAAAAGTAACTCCAAATAAAATATGTATTGATATTTGTAAACATATATTCACCCACTATCAGGCAATTCAACGGATTGTTAAAAGATGCCAAAATATGTTTTCCCCTAAGTTATTCTCAAACCGAGAATTTAAAGGCTAAGGCAAAGTGACACTGAAACAATCATTCATCGTATAATATATTATTTCCTGGGGCTTAAGGGTTTCAAGAAATGTGTAAACAACGTGATAAGATAATAAAGGTGTTTGCGAACAGTTTTCAGTCTTTCTAAAGGAGGTTTTGGAGCTCAAAGCGAGAGGGAAATATATTCTTTGATTCGAAAAAATATAACTAACTGGCATTCTTTTCTGGCGCAACCCGTGAAAATAGTCAAAAATAAAATATAATTTTTGGCGACTAAATGAATAAGTCCAGCCAACCCTGTTTATCTAGGTCCACCATTCACGATATATATATATATTATATATATATATATATATATATATATATATACACATCAATATAACTTTTATCTCATCTAAAACAATTTACTGAGCAATTTGCTTCCGGGAGTGACGTCATGACATAAAGCTGGCTAAACCGGGAAGTGGGGGTCACAATCCCCCCCGGCGAAATTTTGATACAATGTCATTCTTCATTTTTCTTTTTCTATTTATTATATATATATATATATATATATATATATATATATATATATATATATATTGTGAGACCAGAAATTGTTCTCACATGAGACACTTTTATTTGTGGAGTTTATGATGCCTAGAACGGCTAACAAAGCTGTAGTCTGGCTGGCACAGAGGTTTATGACGAAGTTAACCTAAAGATCAAAATACTATAAATTTATGGGTGCCATACCAGAGGGGCTGAGAGGGGCCTTGCTAAAAGTGAAATGATGCCATTGGGTTGAGAAGAACCAATGAGCGTCAAAAAGAAGAAATGCCGAGCTATCCCTCCCCCCCTTCGCCGAGGGAACCACAGCTTGGAGCACAAAACGAGAAAAAGAGATGGAGAAAAGACATGGAAAGAAACGATGGATAGAGAAGATGATCCAATTTTGACTTAGAAGCATGCCAGAAATAATCACGATTTTGACTTAAGAGCACGAGTAGAGAAGCATAAAAAAACCAACAGATTTGTAGAGTGTCCCGTAGAGGTTCCAAATTAATGGAGGTAGATCAAATGGCGAGTGCATTCAAAGTACGAGTAGGAGCCACACACCACAGAGTTATGGCAGTATTTCAACACTAAGACTGATGCAAGCCTTTGAGATATGATAAAGCCTAAGACTAAATTGGAAGGTATGTGCTCTGCAATTATCACAGGTCCTAGACACGATAGTAATTTTATAATTCTGGTCGCATATGTCCCCTCCGCTAACATAATTAATGAAAATTGATGTTGTTAATAAATAGTATTGTTTAAGTTTAAATGGTGTGATCAATTTAGTATTGTATTAATTAATTATTCCTTTACAGGACTCGCAGAAAACGTAAAATAATTGGAGGGTTTATTGCGGCACAGCAAAGCAATGCACATTAAATGATAAAATTCCACTATATATGTATTTACGGTAATATTAAAATAATAAGTATATTTAATAAATAAATGTTACTTTAAATATAAATATAAAAGTAACTTTTTAGTTCTTTTATCGTCACATTTTATATAACTTTTAATTTTTTATCGCCACATATATATATATGAAAATAAGATATAAATAGGATACAAATGGAATAAAAATGGATGGGAAGGGTAATGGGCAATTTGCTAAAAAAGCCTAAGGGGGATTTTGACCCCATAAATCCCCGGTTTCAGCATGCTGCTAGGCCGCGGCACACTCCTGGTATGGCAACAATTCCCGTAGCACTTCTCCAGTGTAAGTACTTCGAAAGAATAGACCTTGATATTCAAAGGAAAAAAGAAGAAATAATACCTAATTCCTATAGGACGTTGTCATAATCCAAAGAACAATATGGAATAAGAATTCATCCTTCCCCTTCGTATAATGATTTATTATTATTATTTCGTATAATGAGGAAAATGCTGCATTGCGCATTTCATTTATATGAATTTTTAATATCGAACTTTTAATCTTTTAATGTTTTATCAATTTTTATTATATATATATATATATATATATATATATATTGCAATTTGTACAATTTGACGACGCTTTGCAATGCGATAAGTCGCCAAATGAAAGAAAAAAAGTTTTAACTTTGTAAATTAAATATAATTTAAAATAACTACTCGTGTTATTTTGTGCAATTAAATTATTTGATGGAAGTGAATGAAAATTGAATTTGAGCCAGTAGGAAAAGTCATATGCTGCCCACATCTAATTTTGACGTTTACGAGAGGGCACGTAAAGTCTATCTACAGAAAGTGATCGTTGAATAAAAATAATTGCAGAACCCCTAACGGATAATTTAAAATGTTGAGATTCGAACTCGGCAGCAAAGAAAGATAGACGAAAATAGACAATTTTAAAGTTGTACAGCATTGTCTATTTGAATAGCAATCGAAAATAAAACAGTTACGTGAGGCATATATTTCACACAATATGATTATTAGTGATTGTCTGTCTTATTTCAGGAATTTTAAATTAATAACATCTACATGCACAGGAATTGGCTTTCTTGATATGTAAGTAGTGAGGTATAACATGCATATTCTGTTTCCTTCAGGCTTTGTTTTTCCATATTTATTATGAAATACACCAAAGTAATGATGTAGTATTTAATACGAACATGTTTGTAATATACATAACAATTCTATCTAGTTTTGGATAACAAAACCGGATATAAAGTTTCTTGAAAATCCATTAATATTTTATGTCGCTATCGTGTACACAAGAAATTGACCACAGACAGACGGATCACTCCAAAACAGTCAAACGTGTTCAGGGGGTCTTGAAACATATATTGACATCAAAATCTTGAATTCGAAAATTTTTGTGAAGAGAGTACTGTCATTAAACTATGATACATAGTATGAGAAAGTAAAAATAGCATTGAGAGTAGTTAAATAATTGAATAATGTACTGTTACTGCTCTTTCTAAAAAACTAAAGGAAACACAAATGAATCACAATATTATTTTTATGACTTTCCCTGCAATACATGGTAATAGATAGGGAAAATATTGGAATCATACCGAAAATTACAACTCGAGTTTTCGACGGATCTACACGTTTCAAGACCTCTAGAATACGAAAAAAATATTTTTAGCGTGATGTCTGTGTGTGTGTTTGTGTGTGTCTGTCTGTGTATCTGTCTGTCTGTCCAATGTATGTATCCACTCTAACTAAATAACTAATGGACCGCACTTCATAAAATTTGGTATGGAAGTCACTTGGGTGCAACCCTGATGCTGATCAGTTTTTGGTAGGATTCGTAAAAACAGAACCCGCCTTTTTTTGCGAAATGGCCCGTAAAAATTTCATGTATCCGCTCTAGCTAAAATACTAATTGACCAAATTTCGCAAAATTTGGTAGATAAGTTACTTGTAGGATGATCTGGTGCTGATTAGATTTTGGCAGGATTCAGAAAAGAACAACTTGCCTTTTTTACGAAATGGTCCGCAAAAATTTCATGTATTCACCCTAGCTAAAATACTAATTGACCAAATTTCACAAAATTTGGTAGATAAGTTACTTGTGGGACACTCTGGTGCTGATTAGATTTTGGTACGATTCGGAAAAGAACAATCTGCCTTTTTTACGAAATAGCCCGCAAAAATCGAAAAAAAAAGGCTATATATGTTCAAATATATCAAATGAATTTTTGTTTTATACGCAATTTTTGACAAGGAAAAGAATGTAACGCATTCCATTATACTTTAAGACAAACCGTTCTCAAGATATTTGAGATTTCTTGCATGTTTCTTACGCCGATTTCGGAAAAATGTCCAATTACCAAATAAAAACAAAAATTGAATTTAAAATGCATTAATGTATTCTTATTTGGTGCAATTAAACTCAATCTAATGAATTATTGAGGAAATAAAGAAAATATGAATTTGAGTCCGCAGGGAAAGTTATGTGCTGCTCACATCAGACTTTATATTAATATTAAAATAATGCTGAATGATTAAAATTGCTCCTATTAAAAATAAAAATACAAAGCAAGAAAATACTCAATGACTCAAATTTTTCAAATCAAACTGAATTAATTGAAAAACAATCTCATAAAAACGGAAACTACTTTATCAAAATCCTAGGTATATATTTCATTAATTTTTGCCTTAAACATTAAGTTACTACTTAATGAGAATTACTCGAATTTTATGTGCTGTTTCTCCTAAGAGCTGATTAAAAGTGTGGTATCTTTATTCTTTATTAACACCAAATTTTTATAGGGTAGTTAAAATTAAGGTTTGAGTTCACCAAATTCTTAAAATTATCGTTAAAGACGTTCAGAACAAAATTTATCACTCGCAAACTATCTGATCTCTGAACATCCGATGCAATACATTTTACCCCGCTTAACTGCATAAACTTGGTTTCCCTTCATTGTATGCGAATAATTGAAGCATGCAATTAAGCGGGTATACAAATTTATTTTATTAATACCATATTTTATTATATACTATAATGTAATGAATGTAAAATAATTATACACATTTATATATTAAATAGTAGTAATTTATTACTATAGACATAATGCATTATTTCTATTTATTATGTATATACCTTTTGAACTACACAGGGAAATCTGGGAGCCAACGGCCCTACCGTGCTGAAAACACCGGTTCTCGTTAGATCACTGAAGACAAGCAGCATCGGGCGCAGTTGGTACTTGGGTGGGTGACCACCTAGGAACACCGCGTGCTGTTGGCACATTTCGGGCGCCGTAGCCCGGTGGTTTTCGCGCTGGATTTGCACGCTGCTACAACTACCGCCGTGTTCATGCGGAGTACGATCACGTTAAACATGTGGTTCCGTAAGTCCTTCCGAGAGGTTGGTGGTAGGGGAAGGAGGGCACGGTCCCTGTGGATGCCTCCCTCACTGGGTTCAGGTCTAAATTGGGTGGCACTTCCCGGCCGTCCAAGCGGTTACCTTACACCTTACTGGTAGGTCGGACGGTCTGGGTCTCAACAGCGAAATCTGGAGGTTGTCCAGTTTGGCGATTTATCACCTTTTCTCACATGTAATCTCTCTCTCCTCTCTTAAATTCACGAAATTGGTGTCTCAGCTTTTATGCAATTAACCGGGGATTTATAGTCGATAAAACGGGTATGTTTAACATTAACCCCATGGGATTCGTTTTTGTTTTACAATATTCTATGCATGTAAGAGGGGTCTGCAAATATCCGTTGCCCAATTAATTAGGTGAAACCTATAGTATTTATATAGAACATGTAACAACTATAAAACATCTCTAAAAAAAGTCCAACATATTTCTTTAGGAATGGACAAAATATTTCTTTAAGAATAGGAGAAATGTTACATCATTCGTCTGTTTTCTCTAATACACCACCAGTAGTTTTTTTATATATACCATTTTCATCCTTTTGAAATCTGATGGTTGTTCGAATAACCCCGCTTCTTACGCCATTTTCAAATCTTTTGATTCCTTCTTTTGCATTATTTTACCATTTATCCTGCGTATTTTGGGGGATACATATGCCTCTCCGGTTACGTGGAGAATTGGAAACTGTAAAGAATAAAATTGATGATGTGCAAAAATCTTTGATTTCAGGGTTGCATTTCCCAAAGATATAAAATATGCACATAAATTATTTTTTAATGTTGAGAACTGCTACAAATTTTGTGAAATGTTTCAAATATATTTAATAAAGTATACTGCATCGATTATTGTTTCTGATTTCGAAAGTACATTGTGTGTTTTATTTTTCTGATTTGTGATTCAATTGATTTATTTTTCTCCTTCCACTAGCCAGTAGACAGTTCCAATGGTGTCTATAGTTAAATACTATCGTCATTGTCAGAAACTGGCTATTCAATCGGTTTTAATTCGAATTGTATGGCTGTCCTGATGAGAATGCAATTTCGAACTAACCGCCATTTTTTGTGTAGTTTCAATTGATTGTTCTCTATGTCTTAATCTTTTATCTTGAGCTAATTATTATTGCCTTTTCTCATTTTTGCCGTGTTTTCTTTTCCATTTTTATTTATATTTATATGTATATATACTTTTAAATTGTGATTTTTGTATCCTAATATTCTTCTCATCCCCTTTCCATTGTAGTGATATGTTACCTTCTATTTTTATCCTTAGTCTTGGTCTATAGTTACTCATTTGCAACAGATATGCTAGGGATATCCTAATATTCTTCTCATCCCCTTTCCATTGTAGTGATATGTTACCTTCTATTTTTATCCTTAGCCTTGGTCTATAGTTACTCATTTGTAACAGATATGCTAGGAATGGGTTTTTTGGACATGCAGTAGTTTATGCATAGTTTTCGATTAAAATCTTTCAATATATATATATATATATATATATAGAGAGAGAGAGAGAGAGAGAACGAGAGAGAGAAAATTCAAAAGAATAAGAAAAGGTAATAAAAAGGGGATGCCTACAGGGAAGATCTTATTCAATTCCAGTCATTGTATTGAAATTAATAGACTTACGGTTTCCACAAGACAAATGGTTGCTTGTTTATACCGATGACTCTTTATTTGACAGAACTTGAGGGGGGTGTCTTTTGCACACTGTTTGATTTTTACTTACCTGTTGGAATTTCTACTTTGATGGGAAGATCGAAGCAATTTTTGTGGCATTGTAATAACTGTCACTTCGTCCTTCTTTATTCAACAGTGTAGTTATCCTCTCGGACTCGAGTTCGGTCCTCCAGGCATTTTCCAACCAAAGAAGCAATGGTACCCGAATTCAAGAGATCAGCGCACTTTTCAAAGACCAAACGCACAAAACGACTTTACAGTAGGTTTCTGCACATTGCGGAGTACCAGGAAATGAAAAAGCGGACATTTTGGCCAAAACGGGTACTATGGTGGACCAGAGTCTCTCAAAGTCTATGATTTATCATTCAGCACAACTGTACATTAAAATGCTACACAAAAAAGAAATTGAGGCAAAATCTCTGGAGGCATGTAAGGGAAAGTCATGGAGCGTCCTCAGCAAGAACATTTCTGTCATTCCAGAGACTTCTCGACGAGAAGCAGTTGCCAGGTTCAGACTTCTGATTGGTCATGACTTTCTCAGGGTTTACCTTCATTGTATTAGCCGTGATCTTTTCCCGGATTGTATTTTATGTGACCTAGGACAGCCTATGTCTGGAAACCGTTCGGACGAGTGCCCTGCACTAGTGACTTTTTATTCAGTAATTGAGAAATACTCGAAATCTCTCCCTCTAATCGCTTTCTGAGCCGTTGTTCTCTAATGGCCTAGACGTAAAACGATCGGTCTTTGTATACAACACATATTCGGGTATTTTGCTAACAGAAGAAGGTCTTTTGATTATAAACAACGTTCTTTGGTGTTAACAGCTTTATGAGCTTAGCGGCAACGGGTGATGTGAATGTCCTTCGACAAAAAAAAATCAATGCAGACCGTCTCAACTCGCCTTAAATTAATGTACAGGATGCAAGGAAGTCAAGAACTAGGCAAATCATTTGAAGAGTGTTAAGGTTATTGTATATTTTATGCAGGTGTGTAGGAAACTCTTACGACGCTACACGGTCAGACACAATTTTTCGTGCTGATCTTTTTTTAGCGGTCTCGCCAGTCAATCACAAAGTTGTGTTGTGCTACCGTTGCTGCGGGGCTACGCAATTTCTGCTTGACCGGTAAATGCTGTAATGCGCATGTCTGTGGGTCAATATTTGAGACGCTGCAATCGCCACAATTTCAGTTTTGTCTCACCAACTTCAATCTCGCCGGTTTTCACCACAGCTCTTCATGAACTCCCGTCGCTGTTTACGAGTGTCATTTACTCGGATCTCTACATGCATGTAGTATGATGTTACGCTGCTGCAGTTTTGAGCCAAAGCATGTAATGTAAAAGCTACGTTTAGTCATGTTAAGTTTCAAGTTATTAAATTGTTAAGTTTTCAAATTGTAGTCTATTTTCCTGTACGGCGAGTCAAATCATGCAAACACACGCAACCTATTTAAATCATCTCTAGTAGCTGGTGGTTGACACTTTTTCTTGCCACGTATCGATGATGGTATGTCACCCTCGCTGGTACCCCATAATTGGTGACCCGATAGCGCAATGGTAGCGCATGCCGGCCATAGTTCTAGAGCACTGAGAATTAGTACTAAGCATATTTTTCTTATAAAAGATGGAAAATTGCTCACGAAATAACGATTTTAAAACAGAAAATTTTATTAATCTGCGTATAATTGTATAAACGTAAAGACAATGGAAATCACGAGAGAACATCTTATTGCACGTGTGCAGCATGCAGCATTAGTGAAGATTAACATTCTGTATTTTATGTATACAAATTAATGTTATTCTGCTGCATTGTCTAAATTTTCGAATTTTTGGGGTCAGGTGTGTTATATTGCATACACCGGTTTCAGAATTTATTTTCATATTTTTTGCTGGAGCATGAAAATCCTTTGTACTAATTTTGCAATGCTCTATAATTTTGTGATTGACTTTCCCCCCTATCTTTAGTAGGAAGCTAGATAGACCTCAGTACCACACTAAAAATAGGTCATTCCTTATTTCATTGTGTAGTGCCTTTGTTATTTCCTATACACATGTATAAAAATATAAGTATTCCTTATACTTCTCCAGTTATTGGCTTAGTTCATGACCTTTCTTGACACATGCATACATTTCAATGACAATGTTTTTCACTTGATAATTTTATTTGGTTTGCTTTACTAACAATCAGCAAAATACATTTAATATTAATACTGGCATATCACATTTAAGTCTTTAAGTTCATTTTAGATGTTCTAGCTAAAGATTGCCGAAACGAGTTTTTCGTTTAAAATATTCTTCCGTTTTCAAGAATATTTGAAACATTGAAATCCGATGAAAACTTGGAGAAGATTTATCTACGCTCGTCACTATATCCTATCCTTACACAATATAAAATCTGTAAAAGTGTTTGCAAAGCGCATTCCCGATATTTATTTTAAAACGGATGAAATTTCTAAGAAAACATCTCCATGTATGTCTCGATATGTCACTTACCAAATTTTTGAAATCCCATTATGGCAGTTTTGAAATCCCATTTTGGTACGTTTGAAATATGAACAACTGAATATCTAATGCTATTTGAAAAAGAAATAGCATCTGAATTTGAAAATAACATTTGCATTCTTTTGAAATTTGCACAGATTTCAAACTTTTGTTTGTTCTGGTACAATGTACTGTGATACAGGATTACAGGTAGAACCTTTAAAGATACAAGAAAAAACTAGCAATAAAAAGCTGGTTCAGTCTAACAATTACTGGCGCCAGACATCATTTTATAGGCAGAGGTAATTTACGATAGGGTTATAAAAATACGGACAACGATTTATGGCTATTATCGCACACGAAGAAACGTCATATGACGTTTGATCCTGGAGGCCGTGAAATTAGGTGCCAATGAGGAGTCCTTGAACACGGGCGGTAAGAAGTTTAACTAGCAGTCTTAACCAGGCCCTTCACAAATGCCTGCGATCTAATGGGCAGCTAGACCAGAATCTTCAGAAAACATTGTACAGAGATAGAATAATGAGAAGACGAGACGGAGTTCAGAAGTATACGATTGGAGTTGGTGAATTAAATAAGTAGTGCAGACGATATTAAAAAAACTGTGCTAATGAAGTTGAAAAAACGACCTCAGTAATTCCTTGGAGATCAAACGCCTGCATAGGAATACAACAATCCAGGTACTTATTTTCAGTCATATAATGAGGAAATTTATATTTAATCTGACTCTAAGTCAAGGGAAAGTGATTACTGTATCACATAATAAACGTCAGCAGAAACGTTGTTAGATAACATAATAATCGATGATAATTACAATGTAAAATATCAATGTAAATTTTAATAATAAGAATATTGATAATGCAAATAATAATTGTAATAAGGTAAATTTTACTTACCAATTTCTAAATTAAAGAACTTACTTTTGATGGGAGTATGGAAATCTCCAGTGGTTCTCGAGTACCAGAGAATGACATGAGACGAATTCAACAGATGTAAATTGGCCAAATCTTTATTTCATATGTCTTGCATAATATTAAATTGCAATCCTTAAATTTTACTTTGATATATCTACATGCATACGAATCTAACATTTAACAAAATATAAACATCATATAAATACATTTTAATTTCAGAAATATAACTACAATTTATTCATGTTTGAGTTTTTACTCAGTTCCTACTATCCGTACTGAAATTATCTATATTCCTTCCATGCCCGATATTAATACTGAAAGACGAAAATGTTACTTCTATTCTCATGGCATTGGATGAACTATGGCTAATTAATGTAGCACATTCAAGCACACATATTATATTGCAGAGGGGATACTACTTTTGTGTAGGTAGCGGTCCTAAATGCTCACGAAACTGTGAGGCCCCTTATCAGCCCCTCAGCAAAACACCTTGATGTCACTTAGCATTTATTATACTGAATGCACGTACTGTTAATTAATGTATAGCAGCGACGAACTTGAAATGATTTTTTTTTACTTATTCACTGCATGCTGAACGAATCTCCGATGCGTTTCAAACTCTGTGGGAACACACTTTTCCATTCCCCCTGTGATGTCACACCACTTTCTTTTATTTGCTCTTGATGATGGAGGGGATGGAAGCTGTTTATTCATGTTTGAGTTCACATTCTTGATTGAAGCACATATTGATTGAAGCATAAGCTGATTGCAGTACATAACCAAATAGTGCATAACACTACTTGGTTATGTACTGCATTTAAAGCACTTTATTATCTTGATTGACACTTGTAGCCAAAATGTCAACATGTCGTGCGACAATAATTATAATAAAAATTTCATTTGAGCAAGAGATGTCTCATCATTGAGTTGAATATTTTAATGTATGTATACTAATCAATTTAGTAACATGTTAAAACCGGACGACTTTGTGGTTTATTGCTGCTACAATGTATAAAGTAACTGTACGGCATCATAAAGATAAATATAATTATAGAATCACACAACATTTTACCAAGGGCGCGGTAGCCCATTGGTTAGCGCGCTGGAGTTGCACTCGGTAGGCCCGGGTTCGATTCCAGCCACTGCCAAAACTGCCGCCGTGTTCACGCGGAGTACGATCACGTTAAACATGTGGGTCCGTAAGTCCTTCCGAGAGGTTGGTGGTAGGGGAAGGAGGGTACGGTCCCTGTGGATGCCTCCCCCACTGGGTTCCGGTCTAAATTGGGTGGCACTTCCCGACCGTCCAAACAGTTACCTTACACCTTTCTGGTAGGTCGGACGGTCTGGGTTTCAACAACATTTTACCAAGGAAGTAATTATTTTTACAACACAGTTACAAAGGAAGATATTAGAGTAAATAGAAAAATTATATATAAATTTCTACGGTACCTAAACCTTATTTTTCGGGGATTGGATCCACAGAAACTAAATCAAATCTCTGTCTAATGCTGAGAAAATTAGACAATTTTGTGTAGCATTCTAAATATTTTTCCAAAGAAGTAAATATTTTTCATAATTCATATTTATTGAGTCGAGTTTGAAACATTATTTTATATTCGACGGCTAAATTTCGACTTCTTAAATTTATCAATGCGGTTCAGTTAAGAGAAATCAACATTATTGGTATGATGCTGAGAAATGCAAATTATTTTGTGTAATGTTTTAAATATTTTTCATCTAAAAGAAAAACGTTTGCGTCACATATATTTAACGAATCTTAGATTATATTCTATAAGACATGATCAACAGGAAATACGTTTGTTAAATTTTTCATTATCCCTCAACGACGAGGAGTTTAAATTTTTAAGATCGCTCTCCCACTGCAGATTCTGCGTATATGGATAGATTTTGCGCTAACGATTTTTCTAACGTTTTATATGGACCCCTCAGAAAAAAATTCAAGAAAAAAATTCAAGAATTCAAGTATAATTAGAAAAGTTGTGCTATATAGAAACTAGTTTCAAGAAAAAAAATTCCGGTGCAATTATCTGCAATATTCGTAAAGATAGTTACAATAGAAGTAACATAACGATCAACCAAATAGGGAAAACTGTAATCAGATTTTTCCTCGATTCCACAATTGCCCCTCGATTCAACGATTTCCTCTCGATTGCTGACTTGTTCTGTAGGGGCGGTCTCCAAATTGAAACCAGTTTTTACATAAAACGTATTTACGCAATCCTATGTGCAACTTATTATTATTTACAGCTGCAATGTAATTTTGCATATGAAGAGGGGAAATTACCTATTATTTAATAAGTAATAACTCGTAGAATATTGCAGATAATTGCAGCGTGGATTTTTTAGACAAGTTACTAAACAGGTTGTCTCAACACGCCCACGGCAAATAGCAGTTTATACCGAGGGAAAATAGTGGTGATTATGCACCACTCAGTGAGGCTATGGCCACAGGAGCGAGGTTGGCGAAACCATTCACTGGACGAGGTCCGAAGATAATCCCCTCGAGTGCTGGTTCCAGTCGCCGACGGATCTGGAAACAGGCCACACGAACACAGTTCCGCTCGGCCACTTGGAAGAGTCCGTTCCATGTATCCAAGTGGGAACTACTTGGGACAATCTACGGATTAGTGTATCTCCTTAGAGGAGGTGAGTCGTAGGAAGAAAAGCCACGCCTTTACGTCATAGCCCCCCTCCCCCATACGGAAAAACTAGTTACTAAACAGCACAAATGTTTCTAATTCAACTTTTTTTGCTCAAGGACATTGCAAAAATTTAGACACCCTAATATCCAGGAAATACTCACACATAACCAGACAAAAACACTATATGAAATATTTTAGCATAGTTTTAATAGACTTTCAAATTGGAAGTTGCAATGAACCTTGCTGCCCCAACCGGGAATCTAACCACGGGTCTTTTTATTGGCCAGCCGATGCTCTACCGTGGAGTTACTGGAACGGCGTTGCAAGCTTTTACCATAGAAGTGGATCTGAATTATCCACCGACTAATATCGGATTGACGTGCAACTAACAATCTGCCTGACCATCTTCTGTTATTTTTCCCCATGTTAGCCTCCTGCTGCTATTTTTATCCCCCATGTTAGTTTCCTGTGGGGACTTTGTTTTCGTGATTTGAAATCGGGGCTCTGTATACCAGGGTCCTCTGAATCTGTACTAGTAGTTGTGCTAGGGTCACTTTCAGACCTCCGACAACTTTGCACTAACCCCCAGGGTTGATTTATTTGTGCGCCATTGTAAAGAACCTTGCTGTCCCAGCCGGGAATCAAACATCGGATCCTCATAACTGGCCAGCCGACACTCTAACGTTAAGCTACTCTTACGGAATTACAAGCTCTTATAGTCAAAGTGGGGCTCTGCAAAGTATGTGTCGAACACTAACTGTCCTAGCACGAAAAGCGAGGTCAGCTGTGCTAAAACACCAGGTATAATATATAATGAAAATTGATCACTGCAGATTTTCAAACATGTTAGCGTAGTGTCAATAACTCTGTAGTTTTTAGTCAGAGGATGTCATGAGGAGTACTGCAGTTTTAGTCATTGGATCTTCGTGTGCACTAAATTATCATCGCCATTTTACCACGACAATTATGTAATAGTAGCGCTTCTCTTTTGGATAGTGCAAAGTACTGTTTTTTGTTGTTTTATAAATAGTGTTATTGTATGGAATGCATTACATTATTCCTTACGTTAGTCATGCCAATTTTTAACAGTATAATTGTTAATATATAGCTTAAACCAAATTGTGGAAAGTTTATTATTTCTATTGGAAATACATAGCAATGTAAACATAAAAGTATGGGGTTGGTTGGTGCACTCAGCTCCGGGTTATTTAGCAAATGCTTCAACCTGCTCCACATGATATAAGAGCCCTATATTTGCAATGTATTGCAAATATAGGCAACCAGCATGCGTACAATTATTGTTATTTTTATTATACATATAAAATATTTTAAATTAATTTTGCAATTTCTTAGATTATCAAATTTTCTTTAAACTATTGGATAAGTACAGTTTTAAGACAATATGAGATTTGGTTGATATTTACGTATGGTCCATAATTTATATATAAGTTATTTGTCTATTAGTTCATTTTTCTGTAAATTTTTAAAAAACGTGGCTTGCTTTTCTTCAGATACTAATTCAGATATAATAATTTGATATTATATATTTTTTCAAAAATATATTTCTTCTGCGTTTAAAACTGTAAGTTGTTGAATTAAGATTTGAAAAATATTTAGCATAATATGTCAATTACCAAAATTAAGCACACATCCACAACAGAAGGTCTTTATTTCACTTCCTATAAGACGTACAACATAATATAAGCAAATCAGTAGAACAATAAAAAACCAGTATACGGATAAAATAAATAATTTGGCATCACGTCTGATGTTAAAATAGCAAAGCCCTTCTGTTGTGGATGTGGGCTTAATTTTGCTATTTTAACATCACACGTGATGCCAAATTATTTATTTTATTTATGTCAATTACCTTTTAAATATAATATTTTTATTCTCAGTTTTGTCGCATTTTATAAAAAACAGTAAATGCTCCAGGTGCATCATACTGTAGATATCTCATAATACTATTTTTGTATTATTATAATATCATTATAAATGATAGTTAGTATAGATTTTGAAATTGAGTGGTCAGATAACGAAAAACAAGAAAGATCAATCATGCTTAAAGCATTGATTATGAAACACTTTCCAACTTCAATGCAATTTTATTTAAACATGTCTAAACTGCAATACATTCCTCGGTAATATTTTAAAACTTATCATAATACTACATTAATTTATTATATTTGAAAACTTAAACCTTCATCGAAAAAAATGAACTCCATTCAGATGACGGCATTGAAATATAAATTGCCTGGTTTAAACATCTCTAAAATGTGACACATTCCTCGGTAATAATTTTTGAATTATCATAATACTACGACAATTTATGATATTTGAAAACTTCATCGAAAACAACTGAAATTCACTCAAATGACTTCGTAGAAAAAATAACAGGCCTGGTTCTCTCTATAAAAACAGCATTTCATTCATAAATAATTTCCCATTCATGTCATTCATCATAATACTATAATAATTTATTTTATTTAAAAGTTAAGACCATGGAGCTACAAGTAATTAAACTCTATGCGTAAAACTTCATCGAAAAAATTCGTCCTTCTCTTTGTAAAATCAATTAATATTTCATTCATATCAGCTATGCAGACTCAATGAACTAAATGATTTTGTGTTAAAGAAATACAGCAATTCTAATACTTCTCATTCTACATATTTTACTGTTTACATTTTACATAGGTGAAAAATAGGCTTAGTTGTAGAAATAATCAAATTTGGATGAGCATTTAAACTCAAATATATTGTAATTGCGTTGTTTCAGTATGTAGATGCACAGAATTTAAGCAAAAATAAAGTGGTTTTAGGACGATAAAACACTCAATATGAATTAAAAAGAACTTTAAAAATCCCAATTTTGGATGCCATATATGATGGATGCCATATATCATTTTGAAGTGGGTCACATGATCTTTTCATATCATGGTCACGTGATCGCTTCATATAAAAGGTGTTATTATTATTTTAATTTTTATTTAAAAAACTTCTGAATATATTTCGCTGAATTTGTTTTTATATATTTTATGGAACAATTTAAATATTACCTAAAATTTTTGAAGCAATATGTGAATTAGGTTCCATAGGGCTCAATGTATTTCATATTTTCAACCCGGGTTCAATCCAAAACTAATTGGATGATATTATTCATTTATATTCCCATAGGTCCTATAAACCGTCTGAACAACATACTAAAATTTCATTTTTACGGCAGTTATCGTGCTAACGGACAGACAGACAGACAGACAGACAGAATGAACAAAGTCATAAAGACACAATATATTTTTTAACACTTTACAACTTTGTTGTAAAGTGTTAAAAAATATATTGTGTCAATAAATGGAAAAAAATATAGTGTGTCAATATCCATACTTAAATAATTATAACAAATACTAATTTTTCTCTTTTTTAATTTATTAAATGTGTATTGTTTTCACGGCGCATACTAACATTTATTCAAACTATCCTTATAAAGATGTGCACAAAGTTTCGTTCTAAAATATATAAAATTAATGAATATGAAAGAAACATCTTGTACAAACTGTGACAATGCTTTAAAACTCGATTTCCCCCAATAAAAATATCAGAATTGAAAATTTTTTCAGCGAACTCGAGGAGTGTAAGTTGAAGTGTGTAAAAAAGGTATGTATAAATCTAAATTTTTTGATTTTGGTCATATTTTGATATTTTGGACGGCCACGGTCCCCTTAATCAGGAGCATCCTGAACATGCGCCCAAAATCCTAAAATTAATTTGTTAGTTTTTGTTGTAAAATATCGGTATATAAGGCGTAAATTATGAAATAAATGTGACATGGATGAAGCGAAAATATGTAATAGAAGTCAATCAAGAAAAACATTGATCTCTAACATTCACCATAGCAACTGGTAACTCGTAAAATATGTTCTATATAGATTAGAAGGAAAATTAAATTAAAATTAAAAGTTTGAATACATTTTAAGAATATTTTAAAAATATGAATTAATTAACATGCATAATAATTAACATGCATAACATAATAATTAACATGTCCCTTTTAAAACTCACAACTAAATGTTGTTAAATTTAGAAAATTCAAATAATTAAATTTGTATAAAAGATTTTAATTAAAAGCTGGCTGGTTTTACGGATTACAAAATTATTTTAACAGTTCGGATGTTGTCTGCAAAATAGTGAAGTAGCGGTCAATTGCTGAAAACTCAATACTGGGAAAAATGTTAAGCAACTCTACAGAAAGATTCTCATGTCTTGTATAACGTTTCCTAAAAGCCGGCCAATGTGTTTGAAGAAGTCCAATTTTTGTTCTAATTATTTCTGCTTGCTGTGACTATGTACTAGCACAGCTTTCCGGAATATGTCAGATACATCATGCAGATGGATTCTAAGTAATTGAAATAATTTATTATATAATATATACTTCTAAAATATTATCGGTATATAAGGACAGGATGAAAAATATTTTAATTTAATTTTTTCTTAATCTTATATTTTGTGCTGTAATAAAATAAACTCTTCCATTTTGAGCTAAACTAAGGGCCTTCAGGCTTAACTAAGGGCCTTTGGTCTTAAATAAGTAACTGAAGAAGAGGGCGATAGATCTTGGGATAGAAAGGAAGACTAGATTTATATGGTAAATCAGCGGTGAAGGGGATGAGAGAGGAATTGGGAAAAATAAATTTTGAACGAACATCAGAGTAAATTTTGTAGATAATATTATGTGTTTGTGCGGCATTGTATGCGAGCCAGAAAATAAAAGCAATTTATTTGATTTTTATGCATTTTTTAGACGTTGAAAAAGGTGACTTTTTTTACTAAAACCAGTGACAAACAAGGGACTGGAAAATATGCAATATGATATGGTCAATAATTGAAGTATAGATTTATGGTTTTCAACCTTTTATTGCATTAAATACATACAAGCTGGACCCTGCACATTTGCTAAAGTATATTAAGCTATATAAACCAAGATATATGGACCCTCGTAGATACCTTTTTCACGGGGTTTTGTAATTCGTGACTTTGTTATAAAGGTGGCCATATCGCTTATATTTAATTGTTTCAATGAATATTCCTTCATATTTTTAATCAATGAAGATCATGCAGGGCGATCGGCTTGCAACGACAAGCTAAGAAAAGACATGCGCAATTAACGAAACGAAGCTGATGCAACCCAACCGTCATCTGAATGAACCTCTGCTTACAATATTCTTACAATCTCTCTGCTTACAATCTTCTGTAAAAGATGGCGTAACTTTTGAACCAAGCCTCGTACAAACATGAAAATTATAAAAGATATAACGTTATAAATATGAGAAAAATTGAGTGATTCTGGCATAATTTTGTTCCTTTAGACGATAATTTTAATCAAGCTGCAGAGGCGTGTAACAAAAGGATTTGTTTGAGGTTTGATTACCTGACAGCTAATGTGCTATCTTAAAATAATTTGTAAACTTTAATGAAAAAATCTGATGTGGCCAGAACATGACTTTCTTTATATAATGCTTCTTTCACAGTGAAAAAATGATGAAAAGATCCACTGTACAGTGTTTTTAACATTGGATTGTACATTTGGCGCTTTTCCGGATAACAATATATTATAAAATTATAAAGTACCCAATTAATTAAGACAAAAATATAAACATATAACGGAAAAATTCTAAATTTTTAAAAAAAAGGAAAACTTACCCGAATTTTCAGACTGAAAATGTTATCATATCTATTTCTGAATTTAGCTACATGACTTACAAAATGAGTGTCCTTTTCAATTGCACGAAACAGTTCATGCGGGCAAAAAATATGAAGTCAAAACTTTTCACTGAAGTATTAATATAACGTGAAATACTCAAAGCGAAGATTAATCGTGTAAGACATTGTAGTAAAACTTTAACACACATTAAGTGCATTTGCATATCAAAGACAAGCACATTTACATGGCAACTTCAACGACTTGGATTTCTAAACATGCCTTCTCATTGTGAAAGAAGTCGTTTTTACGGCTTTACACACGCGAACTTGTTTATTTATTTAAGAGGTGCTGGCTCCATTTACACTAGATTAACTGCCAATGCTCTTCTGATTGCAATGTGAAGCAAGTTATCAATTTGGGGAGATAAACTGTGGTAAGGATATTGCTGGCTACATCACTCCATAGGTAGTTGACGCAGAACAAGGTTGTTCTTATCTAAAGTCTGTAAGTCTGTAAAATGCCATTAAGTACTATGCCTAACTGTAACCTTCGCTCCAATCTACAGTATGTCTATTGTGGTACATATAAGAGAAACTAAATTTAAACCTGATCCCTCTAACACCTGAATCTGAATTTCAAGGGCACAGTTAATAAGGAAATATGAATGTAGTAAAAGATAGATTTTGAATATAATTTGCATTAAAATGTGGTTTAAATGTATCAATTGAGGTATATATAGGAGAAACTAGATTTCAGCCTGATACCTCGAACATCTGAATCTAAATTTAAAAGACACAGTTATTAACCTTTTGCTTACGGGTAGGATAGCTTCGATCTAAAACGAAGAACCTCTCAAAAAGACAGGTATTTAACATGCCCTATCCCAAACAGTTCGATCCTCTTTTGCAGACATTATCGTCCCACCAATAAGCAAAATATTAAGAAAATATGGATTAAGTAAGACATAGCTTTTTAATATATTTTGCATAACAATTTGGTTTAACTATATCAAGTAAGTGGCACTGATATATATGCACGTTTATTTGCATATATATGAAAGTATACAAGGCCATTACAAACTGAGTCAGTCATCACTATCTTCTTCTTTTACATTTATTATCTAAGAAGAATCCGTTTATGAAGCAGGTTTATGATATTTATATAAGAATGCATGACATTTCTCGAAATATATAAATTTATTCTGATATCGTCCCGGCATCCTGTTTTATGTACGTTCCTGTACGTTTGAAACTGTATGTTCTCAAAGTGGTGCAATGGTAACCCAATATTTTCTTTTGCACTCGTTTTGAAATTTTTTGAATCTTGATTTTGCATTATTTTGCTGTCTGTGGAACTTTTATAATATGGGTAAGACGGGAAATTTCAGCGAAGCGAACAGACAAAAAGATAAATTTTATTTTTTTAAGAAAAAACTATGTTCAGTATAAAAATGTAAATTCCATTTGAATTGAATTTTTGTTCTTTAAAACATATTCGATTCATATCTGTAATAGGAGATTTCTTCAAGCAAGTGTCATGCCCTGTCAAACTGCGAAAGTGGGTACTAATGAAGATAAAATATTTAGATAAAATATGCATAAGGTAAGTGTACCAATAGGGTGGCCATGTGCCAATAGTGGGCCACCAGTTTTCAAACTGGAAAAACAGGTTTTAAGGTCATACTTGTAAGGTAACAACAGAACAACTGCTGATTGGTTGAAACCCTTATTAGTTATCTGACAAAAGCACAATCTCAGTAACTTGTTAGTCTTTAAGGTGGAAGAATGCTTTTCTGAAGTGATCACACAAAGGGATTTTTCTAGCTCATTCTTATTGCTTTCCTCAAGAGGCAAGTATTCATTTTATTTTTTTTCTCTAAAAGAATTCGGTTTTAAAATGTCAAATTTCTATTTCATTGTATACTTAATATTTTGTAAATTATGCTTAAAAGACATAAAATGAACAGATTATTAATTTTGAGGGGAAGCCTACTTTTGGGTCATTATTTTTTAAATTGTTCTAGTACTGGGACTAGGTGGCCCAAAACTGAAATTGGAAAAGTGAAGTTATAAACATTCTTAGAAAATAAAGGAGAATGGAAAGGCCCTGTGGAGCAAAAAGATCTTTACTATTTATGGTTGGAAACAAAGGAGACTGCGAACATGGAACCATTTTTTCAGGGTGCACCAGTCAACTCAGTTGAGGCGACATGCAGTAAAGAGCCTGTTGAGCTGGAGTATGATGAAAGTACCGTTGAATCTGCTGAGGTGGATCTTAATATTCAAGAAGGTTCAATTGAGCTTATTGGGGATGCAACGCATACAATGTCATTAAATACTGTCCATCCTATTGCAGGTCCATCCAAAAATGTACCGTCTCCCTTCAAGAGAGTTATTTTTTGGCCAGAGGGGGAAGGTGACAAGATAAAGAGAAGAGAAGACGAGAAAAGCTTCCTACAGTTGTGATTTCTCCTCAAATGCTTCAATATTATAAGAAGATATTAAAATTGCTACAGCCGCAGAAAAAGAGAGAAAAAAACTGAAAGAGAAAGAAAAAAAATTAAATGGAAGAAAAGAAAATAATGATTGCAGATCAGAACCAAAAAGCTTTCATCTGAGTCTCCTGAATTTCATCTGAGTCTCCTCATCTGAGTCCACTTCTTCTTCATTCGAACCTTCTGTCTCTGATGAATGGGATGATTCATTTGGGGAGGAAAGCGAAGAAGCAGGAGAACCTGTCTTAGAAGAATCTAAAGTGCAGGAGGTACATTCTGCACTTATGTCGCTTTTAGGGGAGAAAAGAAATGCACAAAAATATGTGTATTTATGTGTGATACAAGAAGTAAAAGAGAAAACAATACGTGTTTGTGGCGATAAATAAAATTTATGTTTAATTTAATTTAAAAGTATATTAATATTAATTGTTTATCTTTAAATTTAGTGATTATAAGTGCGTTGTGTTTAAGCAATAACCCTCCAATTATTTTAACTTAAGTATGAGTCCTGTAAAGGAATTCATTAATCATTATTAAAAGATTATACTATTTAAAATTAACAATAACATTTATTAATTTACATGACTACTTATTACCTTCCAATACATTATATTACTCTTAAAATAGACTGGAATGGAGACATGTGAGACTACTTGAACCAATATCTAAATATCCATTAACCGTTGGATTGTTGATGACACATACCTTGAGTTTTGGGCCTTGTTGGGAACCGTGGTCGAATTCGTCTGTAGTTGTTCTCTCCATGTCATGATGATACACTCACTACTTGAAATTGCTAATCTTACGATGATACTTGTCGTCATATTACTTGTTTATGTTGCTAAGTCAGAATGCTGATGCCTCTATGTCATGATTTCTCTAATACTATCTCATGCTATACTCAAACTATACTCGAACTCCAACTGCCGATTCTCGGATCCAAACTTGAGGTCCACTCGCTCGGTGGGGGGGGGGGGTAACTCCGCCTTACTTCTTCCATGGCACTGATTGGTCACCCCTCACCCAACGGCACGACTGTACTTTCAGTCCGGGCCAACTCTTATATGGCCTCTTAATTTACTGTCCTTTGACCTAAAAGTTCAGGTTCTCATAAAATTCGGCGCCAGCCAGACTCATGCTTTGTTTGTCTTTAAGAAAACCATAAATCTACTCATAAACTTGTCTCACTACATGTGAAAACATATTCTGGTCTCACATATCTCCCCACAGACACAAAAAAAAAGAAGCAAAAAAAAATTCTAAACCACCAGAGTTCGAAACCAAAGTTCGATGCACTTGCAACTCTGTAATTGGCATTTTTCCTTTTGGTACAAAGTTCGTCCAGAATTATGAACACAGTCTTGTGGAACTCAAAAGTTTTTTTTTTTTTTTACATGATCATACACTAAATAAACATAAGTTATGTATTCATCAACTCCATCAGGTTAAGCTTCCAATCGAAGCGAACTTAAATTTTGATTATTTAAATCATTTTAAATATATGCACATTCACTTTGAAATGTTACACAAAAAATTTTTTAACTTCTGGTATTTTAACACAATTCACATTTTTTTTGTACAAATGACACAGTATACAATTTTTTTAACACAACTATTTTCTTCCTTATTCTAACATTTTTCATAATTGATAATTTCATCACATAATACAAAATTTTTGCTTAACCTTGACATTAGAACATACTCATTAATACAATCACATATATATATATATTTTTAAATCAGCCATTGAAAATATACATACTTTTCACAGAATTCTGTAACGCCCCTTACAATTGCATACGGGGTTGACAATCACCTGATATTGTCACTTCAACATTTTTTTTCTTACAACGCTTTGTATGTAAACAAACCAACAACCACTTGCACTTGATGACAGCAATTGATTGATGTTTTCAACAAGATCATTAGAAGAACCCTTCTATTTTTTAAACGTCTCGACACCGGAAGTGCGTACCGGACACTGCGTTCAAATCCCCTATCCGACACTAGGAAAGTGACCAGTTAACTAAAAAGACTCTCGAAAAAGATTCCTTTCTTTTAATCGTTTCTTCAACAGCGATTAGCAGCAAAATCTCACCTCAACTTAACTTCTTTTGCTATGACAAAGCAATGTTGAAATGGATAACGTGCGGCGTGGATTTTCTTCTCGCGCTCTTCAAAAGCTTCTAACCAAGTATTGTAAACCTTTTATTTATCCATTCGGCGTGTTATATAAGCGTCGACTTAGTCTTTTAAATATATATACCTCCTCATTATTTATTATATTATTTATTTCTATCTGCTAATGAACCATTTATCCTCGCATGCTGCAGATGGGCTTGTAAATTATTTGCATTTTGTAACTCTTTTTTTTTTAAACTCAACTAAAATAGCCCCTTATTTACAATTATTATTCATTTGGTTCCTTTGGGGTGACTTGTATTAATTATCAAAGTCATCTTTATATGGTGCCTTCTATTACTGCCTGTATACTGACTTCCTTCAATATTTTGAAAATCATTTTACTCTATTATTTATTATTTAAATTTCACCCTTCCATTTGTTATTACGATTCTCTCTTATTTAACTTGTTTTTTTTACCTTCCATATGACTTTATGAAATTTAACAACAAAAAAAAAATAATAATTATTTTGAAATTTAATTTTAAACTTTTAACTTTTTTGATATATAATTTGTTTAAATTTTATTTATTTTAACTCCTTGCTTAACACGTTCATAACTTTTACATTTTATATAAAATTATTTCATCTTTTTAAACACACTCAAGACTTTAATTTCTTGTTTGAAAACCCTTTATTTATTTAATTGAAAATTTTTATTTTATATTTTTAACAATTGAAATCCTTTTTATTTATTCTTTATATAGCCTTTTTAATTATATATCCTTTTTAAACGCGGATTTATTTACTCACCGTACCTACAAAATTTATTATATTTATGTATTTCAATTTATTTTAATCCTTATGACTTTGAATACCTGACATTTATAACCATTTACAACGCTTGATTGTTTATCATTTTATCTCACATATTATTTCCTAATTATTACTTATTTTGACATCTAATTAACTGCGGCTAACCCCTTTATCGCCGTAATACATTTTACCATTTATTTATTTACCACATATGACATTTATTTCATCCAAATTCATTTTATTTCTTTTATAAAATTTCTCAACACCTTATTCAGAATATCTTTTTCACACAATTTAATATTTGCAAATACCTAAACACCATTTATATGACATTACCAACAGAGTATATATATATATATATATTTTACGTAGATTGCCGTTTGTTTACAAACACATTTAAATTGCTACAGTATCTCATCGATGACATTTAATTTTTATTTACATTCCCCACTGACATCTAAATTACTTATTATTTAACATATTTCATTTTATTTTCATATCTATATTTATTTATACACACATGATTATCGTAACCTTTCCTTACGTTGTAACTGAACAACAAACATGCTTTATTTCGTACTCAAAATTTTTCAATTATTTTTTTATTTCAACCCTTTTTTAACACCTTCTGTGAATTTATTCATTTACTCATTAAACAAAATTTTAACTAAATTTAATTCATTCATCCTGTCACTTTAGGATTAATTTCGTTATTTAAATTGCTTGTACAATTTATATATTCATGAAAAATTTATTCACGTAAACAAAATGTTAACTAAATTTAATACATTCATCCTGTCACTTTAGGATTAATTTAGTTATTTAAATTGCTTATACAATTTATATTATTCCTCAAACATTTATTTATCTATGCATTTTCACATTTGAACATTCCTACGCGAGATATCGTGTCCTCGATTGCTTTGACATAAAATTTATCCCATCTATGACTAATCTCTAATATTCTCACTTTCAGCTCATTACTTATTTTTTTACTTTACTTAAACTAGTCATTCAATTTTTAAGCCTCAAGACTCTTCTCTCAAAAGACCTATCATTTTCCTGCCTTCCTTTGAAGACAAATTGAAGTGAATGGACTTGCCTTCCACCCTATTTTGAGAAAATGAAGCATTTGACTAAAATGGCTTTCAAATAACCTTGTCCTTGCCTGGATTTGGCTTCAGACCTTTCATCTACCCAATTAGGTAACTTATTTGATTTTACCTTTCATTTTTGTGGATTTATTTGCATAAATTAATCTCTGCATAATTTTCTTATCACATGCCATATTTTGACTTAACATTATAAATTATATAATATTATTTTTGAAAAAGAACCACCTGTAAAATTATTATCAATTTTTGTAAATTTCATACCATGTTCCTCTTTAAACCATTCTATGCTTATTCATCTTTCTCGTGGAAATTCATGCCATTTTCATTCTTAAACAATTCTTTCATTATTGCTTTTGTTTTGTTTTTTTAAATTCATATCATTATCCATTTTTTCATTTTTAAAATTTTTTCCATTCCAGACCATTTTTATTTTAATTCATTTTGATTTGTTATTCTTTTAATCTCTCTCTCATCTTACAATTCTTTAAGTACCAATCATCAGCAAAATTTGAATTAATTTTAAATTTCTTGATTTCTTGAAACAATTTTGACCAAGCTTTCTCTCCCTTTGTTCATGAATGTTTTCAATTTCATTTGTGTTATAAATATGTATTTCATTTAGTAACTCTAATTTTTGCCTAGCATACTCTTTATATTTGCTTTGACTTTCAATTATTTCTGAATGTATTTTTAGAATATCATTACCTTCATTATCATTGTGATTACTATCCCCTATTATTTCATTATTTTCATTTTGAATACTTTTACAAACATTTGAATTTTATATTTGTTTAAAATTATTATTTTGATCAACCAAATCATCCATTATTTTATTTTCAAGTGAATTTTGCTTATCATTATCATGATTTCCATTTTCATTTTCATTTTGAATTTGTTGAAAAATAAAATTTTGATTTTTCCTTTCCAAAACTTCCATTATTCTATTGTCCTCTGAAATTTGAATATTTTCCTCAGTATGACTTTTAGTTGTATTTTGACCACCTTCAAAATTGACATTTTGACTAACCAGAACATCCGTTATTTTATTTTCAAGTAATTTTAGTGTATTTGCATTATCATGACTTTGACTTTCGTTTTGCATTTTCTGACCATTAAGATTTTGACTTTTATTTTCCAAAACATCCCTTATTTTAATTTCAAGTAATTTTTGAGTATTTACATTATCATGACTTTGACTTTGCATTTCTTCAAACCTTTTATTTTCATTTGCATTATGTACCCTTTGAATTTGAACATTTTCATTTTGCATAATTTCATGATCAATATTTTCAAAATTCTTATCAGCTTTCTGATTTTGCATAATTTTGATATCCGTATTTTCGCCTCCATGCTGAATATTTTCATTCATATTTTGAACATTCTCAATATGTACACTTTGTACAGTATAACATTTTTTTGATTGAATCTCAATTATTTCACCGTTACCGTTATATTTACTTTCACTTCGTACCTTTTGTGCTATATGACATTTTTTGCGTGAATATCATCGAATTCACTGTCCATATCATATTTTTCCATCAATTCTTCCGCACTTTGTACATTTTGTTCGATATAACATTGGGTAGGGTGAATTTTAATTGGTTCATTTTTCATGTTATATTTATTTCTAATGGTCAATATATTTGCTTTTCCAAGTTCAATTATTCGAAACGGTCCCTGAAATCTATCTTGAAACATATTGGGTTTATTTTCCTCTTTCAAAAATACGGTATCTCCGATTTGCATTTCTTCATTAGTAATTGTTTTGAAATTTTTAATAACTCCTACTCGCATATTTTTATTAAATGTATTTTTAACCTTCCTCTGATTACTAATTACAATATCAATTTTGTTATTTTTTATTACAGTTCGAATTGCACCAAATGGAAAGAGTAATTTTGCGTGTTTTGGGGGGATAAAGATAACTTCCTTATCCTGAATTTCCTGACTTATGTCGAATTGTTCTGCAATCAACTGATTTGGTTGCAACGAAATCCTGCGTGTGAGCGTGACATAGACCTGGCCGTCAAGATTTGACTCTTCATTAACACATTCTTTTTCAGAAAAATCATTAACCTCTTCATTTCTAGGAAAATTGGCCTCATCGACCTGTGCAATTTTTTGACTGTCATAATAACCATTTTTAATATTTTCATTAAATTCCAATATGCCTTTAACTTCATCTTGTGTGACAATTGGCTTTTTCGCACTAGTCACAATTTTAAAATCATTCTTTGTATCAACCATTTTATTATTCTCATCATTTGAAAAATTATAGTCATTAACATGGCTACCTTCAATACTTTGTGAATCAATTTGCGAAACTTTGCAACTAGTTTCCTTAATTTCATCAAACTTTTTATTATCGATATGAGTCGATTTTGAGTTAATTTCACTTTTCTACTCATCATTTAAATTTATTTTTGCATTGCACGGATCATTTTTATTTTTAATAACTTCTTTAACTCCAGTATTTTCCTTATTTGTAATGTTTTTACCTATAATATTTTCTACACATGTATTTTCCTCAATTTTCTTTTTATTAACATTTGCCTCACTTTTTAGACTTTGAACAAATGCCGCATCGAATTTCACCCATCCGGGCTGCGCCAACGACTCTACAATAGAATCAAGAATTACATCTCTCGGGCAAGGAACATGGGTGAATTTTTGCATATTTTCAATACCATTTATATTTTCACTGTCATTTTTATTTTCATATTCATTATGTTGCTTTGCTTTAATCTTGGGACCCGGGCTTCGCGTGCGAACCTAACTTTTATCATATTGCATTATATTTGCGTCATCATTGTAACTCGATATCTTATTTCGCGTTTGCGATTTTTCTTTTCTAGATTGGGACTTTGGTCTATTTTTTAAATTTTGACTTGGCCAAAGCCCCTCCGTCAGTTTAAAGACCCGCTATGGTTTTTTCTTGCCCCTTAAATCCCTGTTTCGCAAAAGTTTGGGTATTTGACCGACTATCATTTCTTTCTCTGACTCCGCTATTTTGCGTATTACGAAAACCATTACTTTGCCCATTTCTAAATCCGTTACTGTTTTCATTTCTAAATCCGTTATTTTGATCATTTCTAAATTGACTTCTTTTATTCCCATACTTATTTACTTCATAATTATTTTGTGCGTTTTGGTTGTGCCAACAGGTAGAAAAGTAGTGCCCTCTTTTTCCGCATCTTATACAATATATCATTTCATTTTTTGAAATTTCATACCTTTCACATTTTAATTGCTGAGGTTCCAATTTTGAATTTTGTAAATGCCTTTCCATTTGATTATCATTAAATTTTCTGGCATTATTTTCACTGCGATAAACTGCATTAATTTCCGTACGGTCACAATCCTCCTCCATAATTTTCTCTAAATACTCTGCGTATTCAATTGCCTTGTCAAAATTTTGAATATTTAGTTTTTTAATTTCAAAAGCAAGATCTTGTCTTAAAGACTCTAAAAATTTAGACAGCATCAAATTGTTTTTAACTTCGCACATCTCATTATTTTCGTAAATTCCCAAAAAATCATTTGTCGCATTTGAAATATTTAATGCCAGCTCAGCTACCTTCATACCTGGTGACATTTTAATTTTGTTTAGATTTGTTTGCTTTTGAAGCATTGTCAAAGATGTTTTAAATTGTTTTAACAACATTTGCTTAATATCTTCCATATTATTTGCAATCTGCAATTCTATTTTTTTTTATAAAACTTCCAAAACTTTCTCCTTTAATCTAGTCTTTAAAATTACAACTTTATTTTCTTCCGACCAGTCGGCCATTTTTGAGATATTTTCAAATTGTTCGATAAAAAATTCAATGTCCTCGTCTTTACTCCCGTAAAAATTTGGCAATAAATTAATTAATTGAAAGTTCTCCATTTTTACTCTTTGATTTTCAATATTTTCTCTCTGTGACCTGTCCGGCGACTTTTGTCGTCTTTTTCTAGTGGCTCTATGAGGCATTTAAAACAAAAATTTTCCCGTCCAAAATCCTACTTAAAATTAATAGCATAAAATACTGCACCTAAAAAACACTTCAACATCAAACTAAATATTCTTAATATTAATCAATTTTTTAAACACTATTTTCAATCATTTCCAACATTCAAATTCTTCTCATTTTCAAAGTGATTGTGCATATTTAATTTTGACAATGCAAATTATCTAGTCAACACATGCTCCTTCTTTAAATTTATTCATTTCCTTATTTAAATTATTTTTATTCACCTTATAATTATTTATTAAAATTTTCATTTAACTTTATGACTCACACAAAAGCGTCACGGAAACCAAATGTGGCGATAAATAAAATTTATGTTTAATTTAATTTAAAAGTATATTAATATTAATTGTTTATCTTTAAATTTAGTGATTATAAGTGCGTTGTGTTTAAGCAATAATCCTCCAATTATTTTAACTTAAGTGTGAGTCCTGTAAAGGAATTCATTAATCATTATTAAAAGATTAGACTATTTAAACTTAACAATAACATTTATTAATTTACATAACTACTTATTAACTTCCAATACATTATATTACTCTTAAAATAGACTGGAATGGAGACATGTGAGAATACTTGAACCAATATCTAAATATCCATTAACCGTTGGATTGTTGATGACACATACCTTGAGTTTTGGGCCATGTTAGGAACCGTGGTCGAATTCGTCTTTAGTTGTTCTCTCCATGTCATGATGATACTCTCACTACTTGAAATCTGCGAATCTTACGATGATACTTGTCGTCATCTTACTTGTTCATGTTGCTAAGTCAGAATGCGGATGCCTCTATGCCATGATTTCTCTAATACTATCTCATGCTATACTCAAACTATACTCGAACTCCAACTGCCGATTCTCGAATCCAAACTTGAGGTCCACTCCACAGAATACTATATTCAGAAGGTTCATTCCCATAGGACCCTATGGCAACATTTTTAACATGGGATGTCGCATAGACACTAGAGCTCGTGAGTTGGACCAACTGAACTACGATGCGTCTGCTAGATTTGGCGCGTTATCGCTCGCTTGGCGATTTTTTTTTAAACGGGAGGGGAACAAAATGTTGAGGACTGTTCTTTTATAATTTTTGAAACTATAGAAAGGATCAGGATTTAAAAATACATTAATCTGCAACATAAATATGCTCATTAGTTTAAGAATATTTAAATAAACATAGTTATATATTTAATTCAAATAATCATAAAAAAGATTAAAAAATAGACACATTGCATTGTCTCACTATAAAATATAATGCACAAAAAATTACAAGCTATCATACTCAAAAAACTGAAATATTATATAATATTTTCAGTCTAAAAAGTATACTAGCGTGTTGATCGTTAATTACTTGATCCTTAATTTGTTCTGGGATACTGATAATAGACTTTTTCTTTTTAAATATAAAAATATTCATATAGTAAATATCAAATTTACATAAATGAACTATCGAAGTTGTGGAACTCGATCATTAATTTCCCGAGGGGGGGGGGGGTGAATTTTCCACCATAAGGCACTTAATAAAAATTTTACATAAATATATACACATACTATATCACATTCAACTAAGAAAAAGCTATCCAAATATCAATTATTTCACATTTTATAAAAATACGGAAGATATTTTTTAACTAATTATACCACTACCTCTTAAAATTTAGTCTAATCCGGCAGTAATAACACAGCACTAATTTCGTATGTTGAGCACATGTATATTTATATGAACACGTGTATACTTATGAACACACGTATACTTATAATGAACACGTATGTAGGATGGTGATAACTGAAATTATTTCAATTTTAATAAACATAAATTACATACCCTGTAACGCAACCAGTTTTCTTTTATCAATCCATTTCTATGAAATGATCTAAACACTTAACAAATAATCCTTTTTCACGTTACTCAAACCACGCTAGTCTGTTGTTCTAAGTTTTCGCTGAGAGAAATAGGGTTATAACACTGAAAATCGTCTTGGACCAAACCAGACCATCGCCAAGAGCGCGCCAACCCTCTGTTTGGTCTATCTCTACTGGCCGCCGCGAAAACGAAACTATCGAGAGTGACAGGTCTGTATAATAGTCTGTGGTCCACTCGCTCGGTGTGTGTGTGTGTGTGTGGGGGGGGTAACTCCGCCTTACTTCTTCCATGGCACTGATTGGCCACCCTCATCCAATGGCACGACTGTACTTTCAGTCCGGGCCAACTCTTTCTTATATGGCCTCCTAAATTTACTGTCCTTTGACCTAAAAGTTCAAGTTCTCATAAAATTCAGCGCCAGCCAGACTCATGCTTTGTTTGCCTTTAAGGACACCATAAATCTACACATAAACTTGTCTCACTACATGTGAGAACATATTCTGGTCTCACAGTGTTCAAGGATTGAAGTGAACAAGGAATAAAAATGACTTTATCATCATTGAAACTGATGTGTTTAATGTAACTCTTTCAGATGTAATTGCAGTGCAGTGGTACCACAAACACAACTCAGAAGATTAGCAACTTACATACACTTTTTGCAAAAAATTGGCAATAAAAGAAAAATTGTAAAGTAAGATTTAAACTACATTCGCTTTTAATTAGGTACATTTTTATACATATATATTAAAAATTATGTTAATGATAATATATAGCGAAATATAACTTTCAACAAATCTTATACATTATTTAAGTGGCCCACTATTGGTGGGTCCACTATAGGTACATCAGAAATTTAATAGGCCCACTACTGGAACATAAAGGAAGTTACAGTTTTTAATTTAAAAAAAATAATAATATTTTGTTTGCAATTTGATGTGATAATAATTATAGATAAGAGTTTAACCAATGATAAAAAATATATTTATGCTATAATTCCCTAAAGTTTCAATGATAATTGATTGAATGCCCTTGAATGGCCCACTACTGATACACTTACCTTATGTGTATTTATGCTATCTCCTAAGAAAGCCGCTAAAATTTAGTATGAGCAGCCTGTTAATGCAGTTAAAGCTTGGTATAGAATTCTTACACTCCCGTTTTCTTGATCATACCACAATCGCCAGAAGTGTTTTTAAGATGTAATTCATTTGGTGCAATAGTATTATGAATATTTTTGTAAGTCAGTTAACATTATTATTCTCAGCAGATTGTTCCTTATTATAAAAATTGACAGATTTTCCTACTCCATTAAATTTCCGTTTTTACCCCCCCCCCCCCCCCAAAAAAAAAAAAAATTTTTTTTCATTTTACCTTAAAATATTTTATTATTATAGGTAATTATAGCAAAACTATGGAAAATATAGTCAGAAAGACTTGCAGCACCACTAAAGTCTTGTGAAGAAACATGAATTTTGTTCTTGGTCTTTATAAACCTTTATGAATAAGGTTCTTTTTCTTCCATATTTTGCACAACTTTGGATTAATCTTTTGCATCAATTTTATCGTATAAAGATTTATTACATGTATACAAGGTGTGTCAACATAGATGAGCTCACTTGCCGTGCTGCAGCAATTGGCTTAAGATATATATTTTTAATTTGTAAGTACTTTAAATTAAATGCGAAATTTTCCGGTGGGTGGTATTTTCTAAAAATGGGTGCATACCTATTAAAAGGTCTTTATAAAATAGTGAAGTGGCGATCAATTGCTCTAATCTCAATTAACACTGAACAAAATGTTAAGCAACCTTGCAGAAGGATTCTTACGCCGTGCATAACGTTTCCTTTTAGCCAGTCAATGTGTTCTGAAATAGTTTGTTAGCTAGTTTTTTATTCTTATTATTGCTGCTAGTTGCGGCCATATTCTCCATGTAGATATTTCATTTTTTACTTTCCCTGCAATACTTGGTAATGTATAGGGAAAGTATTGGAATCATGCCGAAAATCACAACTCGAGTTTTCGACGGATCTACACGTTTCGAGACCTCTAGAATACGAAAAAACCATTTTTAACGTGACGTCTGTGTGTGTGTCTGTCTGTCTGTCTGTGCAATGTATGTATCCACTCTAACGCAAAAACTAATGGGCCGAATTTCATAAAATTTGGTAGGTAAGTCACTTGGGTATGACCGTGGTGCTGATTAGTTTTTGGTACGATTCGTAAAAACAGAACCCGCCTTTTTTTGCGAAATGGCCCGTAAAAATGTCCTGTATCCACTCTAGCTAAAATAATAATTGACCAAATTACACAAAATTTGGTAGATAAGTTACTTGTACGATACTCTGGTGCTGATTAGATTTTGGTATTATTCGGAGAAGAACAACTTGCCTTTTTTTACGAAATGGCCCTCAAAAATCGCAAAATCTAAAAAAAGCTACGAATGCTCAAATATATCAATTAAATGCTTGTTTTATACGTAATTTTTGATGAGGAAAATAATAAGAACAACTCTATTACTCTAGGACTAACCATTCTCGAGATATTTGAGATTTTTCGCATTTAGTTATACCACTTTTAGAAAAATGTCTAATTACCAAATAAAAACAGAAATTGAATTAAAAAGCACAAATTTAGTTTCATTTTGTGCAATTAAACTCAATTAAATGAATTATTAAAGAAAACAAAATATGAATTTGAGTCTGCAGGGAAAGTCATGTGCTGCCCACATCAGATTTTTAACACTTTACAACAAATTTGAAAAGTGTTTATGACTTTGTTCATTCTGTCTGTCTGTCTGTCTGTCCGTTAGCACGATAACTGCCGTAAAAATGACTTAATCAAAATGAAATTTTAGTATGTTGTTCAGACGGTCTATGGGACCTATGGGAATATAAATGAATAATATCACCAAATTAGTTTTGGATTAGTTTAGCATTTTTTAAGCGGATTTAAAATTCACAAATTGCTTCGATAATTTCAGGTAATATTGAAATTGTTCCATAAAATATATAAAAAAAAATTCAGCAAAATATATTCAGTAGTTTTTTAAATAAAAATCAAAATAATAATAACACCTCTTATATGAAGCGATCACGTGTCCATGATATGAAACGATCACATGATCCACTTCAAAATGATATATAGCATCCATTTTGTCTCAAAATCGTGATTTTTAAAGTTCTTTTTAATTCATATTGAGTGTTGTATCCGTCCTAAAACTACTTTATTTTTGCCTAAATTCTGTGCATCTACATACTTTAACAACGCAATGACAATATATTTCAGTTTAAATGCTCATCCAAATTTGATTATTTCTACTATTAAGCCTATTTTTCACCTATGTAAAATGTAAACAGCAAAATATGTAGAATGAGTTGTATTAGAATCGCTGTAATTCTTTAACATAAAATCATTTAGTCCATGGAGTCTGCATGGCTGATATGAATGAAATATTCATTGATTTTAGAAAGAGAAGGACGATAATTTTCGATGAAGTTTTACGCATAGAGTTTTACTTACTTGTAGCTCCATGGTCTTAATTTTTAAATAATATAAATTATTATAGTATTGTGATGAATGACATGAATGGGGCAATTATTTATGAATGAAATGTTGCTTTTATAGAGAGAGCCAGGCGTGTTATATTTTATGACGTCATTTGAATGAATTTCAGTTGTTTTCGATAAAGTTTTCAAATATAATAAATTATCGTAGTATTATGATAATTCTAAAATTATTACCGAGGAATGTATCACATTTTAGAGATGTTTAAACCAGGCAATTTATATTTTAATGCCGTCATTTGAATGAAGTTAATTTTTTTCGATGAAGGTTTAAGGTTTCAAATATAATAAATTAATGTAGTATTGTGATAAGTTTTAAAATATTACCGAGGAATGTATTGCATTTTAGACATGTTTAAATAAAATTGCATTGAAGTTGGAAAGTGTTTCACAATCAATGCTTTAAGCATGATTGATCTTTCTTGTTTAATCTATCATTAGTCAACATATTTTGAGAGCTAAAATCATTTATTATATAAAATATACTTTTAAAATATTACTGGTAACTGTGGACAAGGCGATAATTTATTTCCATTTTAATTTTTCTTAATCTTATACTTTGGACAAAGATAAAATAAACTCTTCCAGGTTGGGCTTAGCTAAGCGCTTTTGGACTTAGCTAAGCGCGCGCTTTTGGTTTTAGCTAAGCGCTTTTGGGCTTAACTGAGTAACTGAACAAGAAGGTGAAAGATTTTAGGATTGAAAGGAAAAATAGTTTTATGTGGTAAATAATTGGTGAAGGGCATGAAAATCGAATTGGGATAAATAAAGTTTGAACGAACATTAAAAAAAAATTTGTATATAACATTATAGGTTTGTGCGGCTTAGTACCCGGTCCAGAGAATAAAGCTAATTTAAACATTTTTATATGTTATTTATACGTTGAGAAAAGTGACATATTTTACTAAAAACAGCGGCAAAAAAGGGACTAGAAAATATGCAATATGGTCAAGAATTTAAGTTTAGATCTATGGTTCTCAACCTTTTATTGCTTCTGCAGATTTGATGGGTACCTACCCTTATCAGAGCTGCCTTTAAATATATGCAAGTTGGAACCTGCACATTTGCTAAAGTATATTAATTTATATAAACCAAGATATCTAGAGCTTCGTAAACACCGTTTTCATGGGGCCTTGTTATTCATAATTTTTCTATAAAGGTGGTCATATCCCTTATATTTAATTGTTTCAATGAATATTCTCTCATATATTTAATCAATAAAGATCACGCAGGGCGATTGGCTTGCACCGACAAGCTAAGAAAATAAACGCGCAATGAACGAAAAGAAGCTGATGCAACCCAACCGTCAGCTGAATGAATCTCTGTTCCTAATATTCTGCACATTTCGCCCATGTTGAAGCATTTGCATAAAACATGGCGTAATTTTTGAACCAAGCATCGTACAAACATGAAAATTAAAAATGATATAACGTTATAAAATATGTGAAAATTTAGTGATCCGGGCATAATTTTGCTCCTTAAGACAATTTCAATCAAGCTATAGAGGCGTGTAATTGACGGACTTGTTTGAGATTGGATTTACCTTACAGATAATGAACTAATTTAAAATCCTTTGTAAACTTTAATTTAAAAACTAAAATTTCTAATTTGAGTTTGCAAAATAAATTTTAAAACTAAGTGATAGAGGTGTGTCATTGAAGGATTTTTTTTTAGGATTGATTTAGGACAGGTAATTAGGTAACATAAAATCCTCCATAAGTTTAAATTACATTTTCTATTTTTAATTATCGATAAACCGGTAATTTAATATAATATTCCCAATGAAAGTAATAACTTTCCCTATCATCTTCGGTGAACGGTAGAATTCATCAAATCCATTCGCAGATCGGATAATAATTATTACGCCACTATTTTAAAATATGAGTTAAAAATTAAAAAATTGTACAACAGATTAGTAGTAAAATTTGTGATCATTAGAAAATATAGACATTTTAGAGTGTTTGAATATTTCATTTGTAAATTAGACCAATTGCGAAGGATGGCAATGTAAAAATAAAATTTCATATCTGAAAACTGAAATTGAGTTTTTTTTAAATGGGTGAGCATTTTAAAATAACAATAGAGAACATAGCTTTATTAGCATCAGTAAAGATAAGTGTTCTGTAAAATTCCTCATTTTAACTTTACTTAATCGTTTAAATTTCGCAATTTAACTACAAATAAGGGATGAAAGCAAACTTCAATATTTAATAACGTCAAAGGAAATCGGAGAAAATTTAGAATATGACTTTGAAAGATAATTGTATATATTTGAATTTATGGCATAAATTTAAATGTAAAAAGTCGGATAATTTTTTTTGAGTTACGCACTTTAAAGTAAATAAAATGTTAACATTCTTTCACGTTTACAATTTTAATAGAACGTTTTTTAAAAAGAATTAATTTGAAAGAGAATTAAATACTTTTTAGAAATTATATGGATTTAAAGAAATGAATAAGAAGAACATGCACCAATTAATACAACCCTACCCAATATTTTTGTCTGCGCATGTGCGTAACCTAATTCCTGCTCTTTTCAAGTTAGACTTCGCCCTTAGTCATGTGACGTTTGAGTCATGCACGCTGTATAGTGATTGAGTGATTGAAAGAGCAAATAACTCCTGCTCTTTTTATATGGATCTTTAACGTACAATTAAAAAATTTAGATACAGTGAAACCTGGTAATGTGACGACCTTGGTATATTGCTCTTTCCAAGCTATTCCTGCTCTTTTCAAGTTAGACTTCGCCCTTAGTCATGTGACGTTTAAGTCATGCACGCTGTGTAGTGATTGAGTGATTGAAAGAGCAAATAACTCCTGCTCTTTTTATATGGATCTTTAACGCACAATTAAACAATTTAGATAGAGTGAAACCTGGTAATATGACGACCTTGGTATATTGACCACCTGGCTAAAGTGACAACTTTTCTCAAAAAGACCATACCATTTTCATATAGTAACCGCCGCCATTTTCATAAAGTGACCAGTTTTCACGGTCCCTAGGCTGGTCACTTTAACCAGGTTTCATTGTATATGCAAAATGTATTATCTTTTATTATTATTATCTCTTAGATTAGAATTACATTAACTCAATATTGGCTAAACTATAGGAAACTTTAATTATTTTCTCACACAATTCTATAGAGAAAGTTCCCGACAAATTTTTTTATCCGAGATTTTAACGAAAAAACGCATTTAACGACATCCTGAACATATTTCGAACAATTGTGTATATATATCCATCGCTATGTGTGTATGTAACTGTGACGTGCGGACACAAATGCTCAAGTACGAAAGCGCGACTCGCTATGAATTTTATATGTAGGTGTATGCTGTAGAAAATTGGTAATATGGCGCTTAAATACGGCTTTTCTTCGCCACACTCGCTTCACGAGTGATTAATACGCCTAGGGCGCGATGCGTGGACGCAGGAAATACTAACGGCAACGTTCTAATACTAACGTGTTTTACGCCCTCCATACTCCTTTTTATTTCTTTGAGAATAAATAAGTCCTAAATAAGCTCTTTTGATATATCCTAAATAAGCATGAGAGTAAAACACTAGTTACCATTTAAAAGAGCACTTATATCCTCTAAAATCATTTTAAAAGCAAAAAAGAAAAAAAGAAAGAGAAAAAAAAGCGCCAAGCATTTAAAAAGAAAACCAAAAAAACATCAGCATTCAAACATAGAGAGTTGTGTTTAAAAAATGTTTTTTGTCAAATTGCCAAGATTTTACTTTTTAAATTCTGGTACACTGGGTGCTTGACTGTCACCTTTTAAAAAAATGATAATAATAATAATAATAATATAATTCTCCTGCATATCCATCTTAAAGTGCCAATTCCTACATTCAATAAAATAAATATATAGTAGGACATGTTTTGCGGAAATGTCTAGGGAAGAAAATGGATATAATTAAATTGCATGCAATGTTTCATGCTACAGACATAATAAATGTATTTAAAACATGAAAAAGGGGTAGCCAAGAACCGAGGGTGCCAGAATAAAAAAGTAAAAGCTCGGCAATTTAATATCACAGCATTTTTAGAAACTGTGGTGTACAAAAATGAAGAAACATAACATTAAGCGTATAACTGCATTTGCCGCAATAATCCACCATATGTTTGTTCTTTGTGTGAATTCCTAAAATATAATCATTAATTAATATACTCACATTGAATTCCACAATTTTAACTTTTAAAATAAACATTATTTATTAAACATATTATGATTACGATTGAATTTCCATTAATTTTATATGCACTCTTAAGGAGGAGAACATACACGTGTGAAACGGAGCTTTATAAATATTTTCCAAAATTATATATTCGACTTATTATGTTATTGCAAATTTGCACATACCACTGTTTGTCGCCTTGGACATGCCTAGCCTCCAATGGATTTTGAAAGCACACACTTAGACGGTCATTGCCTCCAATTGTACTTAACATAACACTCTTAGACCGTCATTGACTTAATTCTATAAAACACACTCTTGAATATTCAGGACTGCTATTCTAGTCACCACGCTCTCGAACGGTCATAGCATGAGTTCCGACTGTAAAACACTACACCTTCTAGGACATTTCAAGCCTCCAACTGCTCAAAATATCTTCAATTCACTTCTTGCTGCCACATCACCCCGCCTGAGGTCCAGATACGCCCTCCGTATCACCATTGGTTGATCCTCAGAGCGATGCAGCAACACTTCTTTATTGGCCACCTTACTATCCAATGCTGCTAGGTTTCAGCCTTGGCCTCAAGGAGATTTTTTGCTTCAACCACACCTGTGATTAATGTGAACTGAATTTATTGGAGTCATGACCTCCCGGGCCAAGACTTATAAAATGGCGCCTACCAGTGTGCGCTTTATTTTCGTTGTACATATCGTATAAATCTTAAAACTGCATAAATGTCCTCTGGCCTCACAGAAACAACTTTTTATTTCTTCTATAGTGATGTTTTTTTTTTATAAGCTTGGCTTTTTTTCTTACTTTTTAAATGATATTTAGGGGATTATTATTTTATAGAATATATCAAAAACAAAATTAAATCTGAAACATGTTTTTGAATCAAAAATTTATGCAATAAAATAATTAGATAATACTTTTCCCCAGTAAATAAGAATAAGCTAGTATTTTTCACCAGCATTGATCTTTCTGAGACTTATTCTATGTTACCATTATAAAGTGGGTCATTTGGAATCAAACCCATAATTTTTGGCAAAGAATTATAACAAAGTACTAAACATCTAAGCTACAGAAACTGGTGAGTTTCTTTGGGAAAAAGATCGACCCAAAGTATTTTATGTGAACTTCTGCTCTGTAGGCTTTGGCGGGCATCCAGGAGAATACGAGCTCCTGTGTACAGAACTGTAGAAAACTTTAGGGGGAGATTGAGAGAAGAGTTTCTTTTCAATGGGTACCATCTCATTGTGGCCTTCAAGGAAATAAGAAGGCGGTTTTTCTAGTAAAAAAGGGACCTGGTATTCTTCAAAGGACTTACAGAGACTTGCCACTCCATTCTGCTAAATTAGAGATTGAAAGAATATTCAAACAATTGTTTCGTAGTGTGGCTTCTCACTCTTCTAGAGACAAACATTGGAGTGTGCTTTGCGGATCTTATTGCGTTCCCGATTCACCTCGTGCTGCAGCAGTGGCACTGTTTAGACTTTTGACCGGACATGACTGTCTTGGTGCCTATTTGTATCTTTTTAATTTAACTACTTCGCCTGATTGCGTTTTGTGCACCTCTGGACTACCCATGACTGCTGCTCATCTGGACGAGTGTTCTGCACTAAATAATTTGGACTGTATTGTTGAAAAGTATTGGAGAGCTCGTGGCCTAATGGCCTATGGCTTGGCATTTGTTAAATAAGTATTCTATGTGATGATAAATAAAATATTTCTGCAAATTAATAGTACTCCACGATTATTTGTTCTTGAAAAAAGTTTAATGAATATTGTGTTAGATTTTCTTGTAACATAAGACTTTGGCTAGAATTTCTAACCCCATTTTAGGTTTTGTTTTAGCGAAGATATGTGCATCTTCTATCTTAGAAATGGGACTCGCATCAGTATCGTTCATGCATTTCTGACACAATCTAAAAAAAAAAAACATTGCATTTATACACTATCAACTTTTATTTTACAGAATTTGAGGCTGCGCTGATAACACTTCCTCCTTACTAGTTTGATAAAACAAAAATATCTGTCTTTGAAACCTGGTCACGTTTCCCTCTGAAAGGAGGTGAAATTTTATTCCTGGTCTGTATGTGTTTGCATTAAAATTTGGCTTTCTTTTTTGAATTTTCAAATCATTTATTGAGAATTCCAGAAGAGTATTTCGTAGTTTAGTCCTGGATTTTTGGCATTTGTGGCAAAGAGAAATAAATATGGATTTGGTATGTGAGTGTATTTGAATTATTGTCACTTATTGACTTCTTAGTACATGATATGTGCTTTGAATATTTCTTTATGCGATGACAGAATAGTGTAGATTTTGAAAAGTCCAAATTGTTTTTAAAGAAAAGTAATTGAAGATGTGGATATTTATACGAACATAATTTTGAGGAAAATAAATCATAAACTTGATTATCAGATGTGGTTAATACATTATATTGTTTTTTCGAGATAATTCTCCAAGCGTAACATGATGAGATAATAACAGTAAGATTGATGTGCGAAATTTATACATCTATTGAATTGTGTTGATGTATAGCAAATTATAATTCTCCCAATAATAAAAAATCTGCTGTGGGCAGCACATGACTTTCCTTATATAATGTAATGAATTTACTACTTTTACAGCAAAAAAAAAAAATAAGATTATTCTTTTAGTAGATTCTTATATTCTTTCCAAGATATTAAGTTTTCGTCAATTATAGTCGCCATTTTCATTGATTTGGCGTCATTTTTATCTATTTGGCGAGATTTTCGTTAACTTGGCAACATCTAAAAAGTCACAAAATTGCCAACATTCCGCCAAATTCGTCGCCAAAATCTTGCCAAGCGTTATGGACGGAGAAATAAGTTATTCTTATAGCAGATAAATGACTATTGGCGTTCAAATACAAAAGTATTACTCAAAGAGTATCTTTTCTCATGGAAGGAACGAGCTAGATATAAGAGAATGATGTCACCCAATTTATCGCATGATATTACATATGAAAAGTGAACATGTTTCTCAACAGTTAATATATTTTTTTAAATTTATGGGATTTTTTGATAAATTTATTTGAAAAACTGTGCAATATCTCGAGAACGGTTCATGCTAGCGTTCTAAAGTTTATGTCAATCGTTTTGTCAATCGTTTATGTCAATCGAAAGGCTTTTTCAAACTCTTTAAAGTGAAGGGTAACACACTATAGTCGTAATCATTTGGATCCACGATACCGATTTTTTATTTTTTATTTTATAAAATTTAAAAAAAAATGAATTCTAGTATGAGAAAGTCGAGTTGAGCTACTACACTCCAATTAATTCTCTTATTACTGAACATGTTAATGAAAGTAAAATTCTTGAAATATTTGACGTTCCTTTTAGTATTTTGATTTGCATCTTTTACCTCAAAAATCCCACAGTTCTAACTATATTTCAATTTCATTAGTCACAGACAAGGTTAACACGCAATAATTGCAATCATTTGGAAACAATTAACCGATTTTTCAAAAATTTTCTTGTAAAATTTTAGAGCTAAAAAGGCTACTAAAGATGAATTCTGGTATGGGAAGTTCGAGTTCAGCCACACTCTAGTTACTTAATGTAAATGTTCATAGAAAATAATTATTTATATATCGTAATTGTGTCGCATGGCCTTTTGATTTCTGAAGAAATATGGGAGCGTCGAATGTAGATGGATATAGCATTCACGAATTAGAATAACCCAATAAAATTTTGACAATGAAACGGTGTCAATTAAATTGGATTTAATCTATACAGGTTTGAGATGCCGTGTACACATATCATATATATATACGTAAGTACATAAGCACGTAGACATATATACGCTTAGGCAAATACATTCCATTGATTTCAAGGATGCTCAAAATGAGTAATTTCGCCAAAAATTTTAAATATAATTTCTTCCCATCACAGTACACTATGTCTTCCCATCACAGTCTTACACTATGTGAAGTATACAGGGTGTCCCAAAAAGATTGAAACGCACTTTAATTCTTTGCCTGTTGGAGATAAGTCGGCAATGTAAATTGAAAAAAATGTTGAAAGTAAGGTAGAAAATAAGAATACGTTAATGAAATAGTCCTCCCTTTAATTTTCAAAAAGTTACACTTTTTAAATTTTTATACGACCGACCCCCTAAAACAAATTTGGTCAATCAGAAAATTTTTATTTTGAATGCAACAAGATCATTAAAACAACCCGCATATCTGTATCTTTAAAATTGAGCGAGTTATATTTAATTGAAAATTGAACATTGTGAATGGGGACACTATATCAACTTACAAATGTAAATTTGTGACATATCACAGAAAAGATAAAACTAGATGATAATACATATGATACCCAGAACTATTTCATTAACATAGTCTTATTCCCTATCTTACTTTCAACGTTTCTGCAATTTACATTGCTCGCTTATCTCCAACAAGTAAAGAATTAAACCGCTTTTCAATCTTTTTGGGACACCCTGTATAGTTACATCACTATACATACACTGTGTAATGCATTTACATCATTATACTTACACTATATAGAACTTACATCATTATACTTATACTACATATGAAGGTTATAATCATGTAGACTTTCATGGCTAAAAAATATCGTGTGGCGGAAATCACTTGTTTCTTTTTACGTAAAATTCGAAACAGGTGGTTTTGACGATAATGCAAATAACTCTTACGTGGGTTGAATGTTAGAACATACGTAGAGTATGTTTCTGTGCCAGTTTTGATTTCTTTACAGCAACTGAAAAGTCGTGTTACCAAAACGAATCCGAATAATATTTGGAAACGGACACAAAAATAGCAGACATGGCGGTGACTACGAATACAAAAGTTACATAAGCTATACAAAAAAAGTTCCCTTGTTATTTCCGAATATGAATTCTTCCAAAATGCGAATTCCTTGGTTGTCATTGTTTTGAAAACTGTTGTATTCTTGCGCTTTCCTTATCAGTACTATACGCTTATGTAGAAATTGAAATTTTGATTTTTAATATATTGAACTGTATATGGTGTCAGAGGAAGTTATACATCAGGCCAATAACTGGAGAAGTAGTAGATATAGCTTATATTTTAACCTTTTGCTTACGGGTGGGACAGAGTCCATTCCAAACGTCCATGGATGCCATTGTCTGCAAAAGGGGATCGACCTGTTTGGGATAGGGTATGTCAAATACTTGTCTTTTTAGAGGTTCTTCGTTTGGGATTGAAGCTGTTCCAGCCGTAAGCAAAAGATTGATGTAGGTGTATAGGAACGGCCTATGGAGCTATACGATGAGACAACACTAGAGGGGGGGGGGGTCTATTCCTTTTTTATGGGAAGAAGGGGGATATCTCGATTTTTACAAATTTTGCAAGAAAAAAAAATGATATCTGTATCGCTGGTCTAAATGTCCAAATGATCACAATTATAGCATGTTATCCATCACTTTAAAGGACTTGAAAAAAATCTTTCAATTGATATCATAATTGACAAGGTACCCACGGGGGGTAACTTTGCCCTCTCCGCACGAGGGGGCTAATGATGTCATGAACACAAAAATTGCATCGCGGCATTTTTTCACAGCAACGATTGAAACTATTAATTCTCGTGATCATTGAGCCCTGAATACCCACTTTTATGCATGATTATGTCCTGCGCTTTCATGTTAAAAAATATAAAATTTCGAATAATTTTTGAAATTTTAGCTCGAATTTTAAAAAAGTTCTATCTAGTTTTAGATATTTCGACAACAAAGCTGGATATAATGTTTTGTGAAAATCCATTAAGATATTTGACGGCTACCGTGCACGCAGTAAATCGACCATATATACACAAACAGACAGACAGACAGACGGATCTTACTCCAAAAATAGTGGAAAAGTGTTCAAGAGATCCTAAGACATATACTGGCATCAAAATCTCGAATTCGAAAAATTTCGTGAAAACAAAACTTTCTGTATACTATATTATAATATTAACATAGTATGAGAAAGTAATATTTAAATGATGCTCTGCTTCGATAATCAAAATTGAGTAACGGATTAACAAACATTTATGTATGCAGTACTATTCAGTGTTAGTTTCAGCTTATTTACTTTTCCAAATACTATTTGCTATTCTTTGTCACATTTATTTTTCTTTGGTGTGTATTTTGCATTATATGTGTTTGTGGTGAAAGAAAAGGAGAAACAAAGCGCATATTGAATTTGGCGCATAATAAACATGCTCGTTAATGGGAAAACCGTACATTACATTGGTTGCTGCATAATAACCCATTATAAATTCTTTGTGCGAGTTCCTAAAATATAAGTTTATTAACATTAACATACTACAAAATTAACTTCACCCATTTCAAACTTTAAAATAAGCATTATTTATTATACATATACAATTACGATTCACTTACATTAAGGGTGAGTGAGACCGGGGTGTATGAGATCAAACATTTATTTGCTTAAAATTATTATGACCTTTTATAAAAGCTGACTGGTACATATCCCTGTTATTGTTTTTTTACGTTGAACCGAATGTGGGTCACTCATTGTTGTACCACCTTTCAATATTTTTGTTATGACTGAATATCGTTACTATATCTGCACACTGACAACATTGACTAAAAGACACTCTTGGCCCCCCCGGCCACTCAACCAGCTGCTCATACCCTTGGGTGAGTCGAGTAGCCAGGGTTTTCAACAGTCTTGGCCCCCATAGCCTCTCAATGCTTAAAGTAGATTTTTCACATAATTTCTTATTATCAACTCCATACATCATGTCTTGAAGAAATGTGTATCTTAATGAACGCATCTTCTCTTTCTGAAAAATTACTCTTATCTGTTGAATTTTCTGCCTGTTGCCACATCGTTTCGCCTGAGGTCCAGATACGCAAACCGCATCTCATTGGTTGTCCTCAGGGGGATGCAAAAAAAATTGCTTCATTGGCTAATTCTTTAACCATCAGGTATGGTTTCAGCTTTGACTTCCATTAGATTTTCTAACCTAACCCGACCTGTAATTTAAGCGCCTTTATTTATAGCTTTCATGACTTCTGGGGCCAGGGCTGTTGTAAACTAATGCCTACGAGTCTGGGATTTTATCTGGTTTGGTAGATCTCATAAATCTACGTGCATTAACACAGCCAACATGTATGTCTCCTGGTCTGACAGTGTTTATTTTTCTTTGGCATTTTCCTTTAATCAGTGGCAAAGCATAATAAAAAAAAATGCTGAAGAAGGAAACCGGAGACCAAAATTAGCAAATCAGCTTTCACCCTGTATATTTTTAAGGTTACAAATAAAATAAAATATACAGTAAACTTCCAATAATCCGGCATTTTCTAGATTTCAGCGATGTCGGATTATAAAATTTGCCGGGCTATCGCTTGTCGAACTGAAATGGGGTAAAAAAGGGGGAAATTAATTTAAAACAAAATAATGGTCATAAAGGTGATATTTTTTGCCTCAAGCGTTACACACACTGAAATACGCAATACAGTTTACCAAAAAACATTTAAATTAATTTAAAAATTTTTATGTAAACTTCAATGAAGATAAATATGCATATAAAATAATTTAGTATTGCAGTGAAAGTACCCCTGTACAGCCGAATGGACATGACTGCGATTTGAGAGGCATTTCGGATTATCGAGCGTTCCGAAACATTAGATACTGGATAAATCGGTGTATTGTAATAACTAAATTATAATGAAAATAAATTAATGACATTTTCCAATTTCATTACTCATTCAGCAGAACTCCGGCCAGCTCTATCGTTGTAGCTTAGACACGTCTATCAAAGAGCTGGTGTAGACCACGTGTTTTGGATTTAATTTCCAATGAACTTTTTCTTGACTTTGGTAAACAGAGTCTTCCCTGGAAATCCCTACTAGTGCTCGGAGGAAACAAGAAAAACGCCGGCATTCAGCTAGGCTTCAGACGGAGTAAAAGTCTTTTGTTTATTTACACAGAAAATATTTTATACATTTATTTTGGATTACATGTATAATTTAAATAAAAGTTACTTGATTGTAAATTATTCGTGTAGACACTATCTACCTTTTCTCTACTCGCATGTCGCTGCTGGTTACAATTGTGTTTTATGTCATAAGCGTTACTGACACATTTCCTTCTTGACGTCTAATCTTTTCATTTCCTTTTTCCCCCCTATTTTTCATGTTGTTAGCGATTCTTTTCCTGCGTAGCGTGTTATGACTGTGTTTTAAAAGTCACGTTCTTGCCATTGCAGGTACTGTATCTCATTTATCATGAGAAATATAAGCACCGTTTGCTTTGAAATAGGTTGATATCTTTATCAGGCTATTTTTTTTTACCATACCAAGTTATGACATTACAAGTACAAGTATAATAACTGTATGCTCTTTTAAAGCGGAACTATTTTTAATGTTTGTAGCTTATTCTGTACCGCGACCGTTTCAAATTAACCAATCAAAAACTTCATGATATTTGATGCAGTAAAAAAATAATGTGTAAGATGTAAGAGAAATTTTGATAAATTGAAATAGTGTGCTTTTATAAAAATACGTCTATTTTTACTAAATAGAGACCACAGAAACATATATGCTTTCGCGCTTCATTAAAAATATTAGTAATAATCATAAAATATATTATTTAGTTATAAATTTGGTATCAGCAAATTTGGTATCAGTCTGAGTAATGTTCTAAATTAACACTTACTCTTCAAAGGAGAGCATTTGAAAACGTGCTATTCTGTTACCATGGAAACATTTGTAGTTTATGGGCTGCATGAATTGTGTGTGTAAATCATGAATGAATTGGGGCTTGGATTGAGATTTCAATGCGGATACTCAAGTGTATAAAGCTTGACATCTTTCGTGAAATGAGAGATCTAAATCATGAATGAGTTTAGAATTTAATCCGACTTAATTCTTGAGAGTGTATTAGAATGACTGAATCTTAATTTATCAGTCATTACATGTCGAAAATGATGGAATAATAATATGTTAATTTATTTCAAGGAGAATTAATTATTTTGATTCAGTGCCTGAACTTTACATCCTGGGATCCCACAAATGATTCTGCCCTGGCCCTCTACGACATATAAATTCCTGTCTATTTATTTTACAATTTCCTCTTGGGACCTACCTCTTGGCAGCTCTGGGTATACTAACATTAAATATGCATTGGAAGAACAGAAGACTTCAAAATTCCATGGCTAGAGTCATGCAAAAATATCCCTTTTCTCCACTGCCAACTCCCTAAATGGGTTGAAGATTATAACGACAGGGATCCTAATGTGAATGAAATAATAATTGCAAGTTGAACCACAGGAGCAGCAGGAGCTTGCAACCGCTGTATCTTCATCAGGCTCCCCAAGATGTTAACCTTGGTTGCCGTGACAATGACAGAAAGCGTGCCTGGTGTTCAGCATTCTGCAAATACCTACACAAACATAATAGATAATGTTAAGTTTATTCATACTTAAAAAGAACCAAGTAATGGATTAGCGTTACCTGCACCAAGTGATGTCCTGACATCGGAGCAGAAGAAAGTGATTGATTACCTAAATATACAGTTATATGGCAAAAATATACGACTGGTACTGTTGTTGACAGGTAAAGCTTGTACAGGAAAATCGTGAGTGATATGTGGAATTGTTATAGAAGTAAAAAAATGGTCACGGTGCTCTTAGTATGATGCTTATATTGTTGAAGCACATAACAGAAATGGCAAAAATACCCATTACGCTCTATACAGGGTGATTAAAAAGAGATGGGTCAAACTTTACGAGGTGGCAGTACATACCAAACCAAGCATTTTTCGTCAGAGTTTATCGGATGGGAAACAAAACGTCAAGGCGTTACAGGGTGCTTACTCGTTGAGAAACGGCAGCTTCGCAAATTTGAAAGCGCCATTCTGGTTGAAGAAGAATACCCCGTATGCAGATTTCATCTGGGGAAGAAGAATCCTTATGCAAATTTTCGACACTCTCCTTGAATCTGAAGAGGAATTTCTTGAATCATCGTTAAAATTTCGGCCACTACTGCCGAAGTGCACGACATGCCTGGTCTGTTCGAGAGAGTTCGCCATTCCCTCTATCGCTGTTGCAAGACATGCTTTCAGATTGGTGGTCGCTCTTTTGAGCCATTACTGTAATTATTGTTTATTAAATGTAATTTTATAACTTCTAAGTCATTCTTGTGTATTAGCCTCACCTTACCACTGGTGCCTATACGTTTCATTTCTAATCCGGTAAACTATGATGAAAAATGTTTGGTCTGTATTACCACCTTGTAAAGTTTGGACCATATTTTTTGAATCACCTTGTATAAATTGAATTCAATGGTTTATGTCAATATTCCTTATGTTAATAGAAATTGTATTTCGGCGCAGAAATAAATTTTTTTTTTATTCAGAATTCCTTTTTTTCAGATATTTCTTATGATTTGTCATCGTTGAAGCTGCTCATGACGAGTTATGATTACTCATTAGTTTTTATTCGTAAAACAAATTTCTTATATTTACTTGTTATGCATTTCTGAATTAACATTTTGTCTTAAGTTTAGGCATAGATTTAATTGAGTCGATTGAGATTACGAGTACTGTCATGTACACGGACTAGGGTTGTGAGTGCCACTAATAGGCACGAGAGAGTTAACGAAGCGATGTCATTGAAAGCTAGCGAGTTAGGGACGAAGTCCTTAAATTTTGAAGCGAGTTACGGGAGTTGGCGAGCATAGCGAGCAGGATGCGAAATTCCATGGTGAAGTCATATGTAAAATGAACTTTTTATAAAAATCTCGTAAAATAATGTGCGATTCGTCGGAAACCGTAAAGACATCACCACCATTATGAACGAACCTTTTTTATGACAATTTTTGTTCACTATTTAACTTATTAAACACTGCTCAGCTAAAATGTTCTGCTCTTGAATATATTACTTCCGCTAAGAACCGGAAGAGAACTTTTACGAGAACGATGCTGGAGTACTCACATCTTCATTAAGAAGATCACGCAGCGTTATAATATGTGCTAACGAGAGATGAAGGGTATTTTTAAATATTACGCTACACGAAAAGAAGACTTTCTTTTCCTCATTATATGCAAGATAATATACAATATACTGACAATGCAAAAGATGGGGGAAAAGAATACAAGATCAAGTACAGGATGGAAAACTATGATTTTTAATACGGAATCAAATGCAATTCTTCTTTCTCTTTTTTTAGACATTTTTACACAAAATACTATAGTGATGCACATGCATTTGAAATTAGATGGAATTCGAACACATACCAAAACTTTTTTTTTTAATTTTGCGACGTGGCACCCAGGGAGGTAAAATGTGGGATTGCATAGATGCTCCGGGGGTTTGGGGTCCGTGCCGCATAAAAAGGTCAAGTTTAATTTCTTGTAATATAAAGGGTGGTAGGTGGGGCTGGGTATTTTCTGCATAGTGGTCCAAAAATCCCGTCGCGGTATAGGTGGCATATCTTAGAACGATGTAAATTCGCCGTAGCTAATGAAACTGAAACATCTCGACACCGATTTTGTGAGGTTCTTCATAACAGAAAATGGTCGAGATAGCCTAGTGGTTATGGCAAGAGGATCGCACGAGGAGGATCCGAGTTGGACATTCGATGATCCCCAAAGCAAGTTCATCGAGCGCCAGGTAGTCGGTGGACAATTCCCCCGATTCTCAAAGTGAGTTACGGGGGTTGGCGAGCGTAGCAAACATGATGCAGAACATCTAGTTCGGGAAATAATGTAAATATTCAAGTCCTTTGCGGAAATTGAAGATGAAGTATTTTTTTCATCGGTAAAGTTGATCTGCTGGATCGAACACTTTTAGCCACTAGTGTTAAGCTGTAGGTGAAAAAAAAGTCTTTTTCACTCCACCCTACTGTATGTACTGTTTGTGACGCATCATGTCTGTTTATGGGAGAATTCTTAGGATGCATGAATAAGTTGGAAGGTTTGGTGTATCAAGCAGCAATAAGTGTAAATATGCGCATAAATTATGCTTAATACACTTTATAAGAATTTTAATCCCAAAATAGCCGTCAAATTCTCAGCGAATTCATAAACGTAGCATTAGTATTCTCAAAAACCACTGACTTGTTTAGCATTTATAGTATCTCTAGTATCCCATAACATTTCTGTCTCCACAATGAGCAACTTTATATACTCTCAATAGAAAGTCCCGGAAAAAGCTACATAACCCAGGAAATTTAGTTAGATTTTGATGGTTTTACATATTTGGAGTACTTATAAACTTATTTTTTTATAGAACTTGTGTATTTTCAAAAGGACCGGAGCTGTCTTGTTCTGCCCATTTTACATTTTTTAACTTCATGTTTCTTTTCCTCTGACACTATAAATACTAATGAACTGGTTGATAATAAAAAATGCAGCTCGAATAAAGATAAATGAGCATACGTACATTTCGGATGTCATTTGAATTTCTTTTATCAGTGCAACAAGTTAGGATCTGTATAGTCCATATGAAGACCATATGAGACCATATAGACGTAAGTCTTGCGCAAAAATTAGTGCAAGACTTTTGGTGTGAACAGGGAACTATGAAAAGACTGATCCACAGTTTATGTTCTCTGCAATTTATATCTTCTTGTTTGTTTCTTATGTTCATATTTCCTTGTATTTTCTATTTTACCAGATTTTTTTCGTTTTCATCACGCTAGATGGAGCTACTGTACTCGGATTTGCAATTTTGACATTTTGAATTTGGCCGATATAGTCTTGCTTTTATTTTAGCCTTCAGGTCCAGGTTTGTTGCACTGAAGAAGGAAACAGAAATGATTTCCGAAACGTATTTATGCTCATTCATCTTTAATAGTTCTGCATTTTACGTTATGAATTAGTTCCTTATTGATTGTGCTTAAAATCACGTGTTTTGCTATAAATACTATCAGTGCAAAATATTCACAGTTGAAAGATTTAATACATTTTCACATTTGTATCACCCTATTTTTATTTCATACATTGTTTTTTAAATTATAATTTTTCCCTAGATGCACTAAAATTTTACAGCATTTATTTTGTTAAAAAAGTAAACAACTTATCTTCAAAATATTAAGTCAAAATATGCATATACATGGTCTGAATATGCCATGAAAATATTAAAGTGTTGTACCCAACCCAGTTGTTGTTGAGAAAAGGAATATTAACAGGAAAGATAGAGAGAGAGATGAATTTAAATTCTTAACACTGAGGGTGGCATATGCAAACGAAGTGAAATATTCAACTTCTAACAGCATATTTAAAAGAAGGGAAAATTTCAGCTTCTATCTTGTGGTATAATCATGGGCGTATTTAGGGGGGGTCAAGGGGTGCGAATGCACCCCTGGAAAATTGTTAATTGAATTAAATGCCAATACGAGAGAAAAAATAAAAAACATGCTTTTTGGAATTAGAATATTCAACCACACCTGCGTCTTTTTTCCCACCTGTATATTAATAAAAACAATTTAAACCTATACCTAAATAGAAAATTGAGGATTATTGTATTTGGTATGCTTATGAATGCCCAATTTGTTTGTTTAGTTGCTCTGTCTCCAGGAAGGTTAGAATTCTGTTATGAAAGGGGGAAAATTTTTTAAAGGTGGTACACATTAATTTCTAAAATTTGGTGCATACTAAATTTTAAAAGAGTTGTACACACTAATTCTTAAAATGTGAAGCTCATACCATCTATTCAAATTTACTTTGTAAAAATGCATATTTCAACATTGATAGTAATCTCTAAATTTTGAATGCAATCAATTTTATCACCCCCTTGCATAAAATACTGCATACGCCCATGCGTATAACTAATATGGTACATTGGTTGAAAAAACATTTTGTACCATTTAAACCAGTAATAAAAATCTGAAGTGGACAACGCATGATTTTCCTTATATAATGCAATGAATTTACTATTTTTACAATAAAAAAATAGGTTTTTTTGTAGTAGCTATATATTCTTTCCAAGAAATTGAACTTTCGTCAATTATTCGTCATTTTCACTAATTTAGTGCATTTTTATCCATTTAGCGAGATGTTTGTTAACTTGGCACCATTTAAAAAGTCGCCAAGTTGGCGACATTCCGACAAATTCGGCGCAAAACCTCGCCAAGCGTTATGGACGGAGAAATAAGTTATTCTTATAGCAGATAAATAACTATTGGCGTTCAAATGCAAATGTATTACTCAAAGTATCTTTTCTCATGAATGGAACGAGCTAGATCCACTAGAATGATGTCACCCAATTTATCGCATGATATTACATATGAAAAGTGAACACGTTCCTCAATAGTTAAAATATTTTTTTTTATTAATGGTATTTTTTGATACATTTATTTGAAAAATGCGCAATATCTCGAGAATGGTTCATGCTACCATTCTAAAGTTTATGTCAATCGTTTTCTAAGGAAAAATTACACAAGAAATGTCTATTTGCCTAACTTTCTTAAAGGTTTTGATTTTTTGAATATTTTTTCAAAATTTCACTCGACAATTTAGGGCAGTTCTGAACATTCGATTACGTTTAAAACAATAGGCTTCCAGTATTCACGGATTGTGATTTTTGTACCAAAGTTCATTCGAATAGCTCTATTCCCTCGTGAGATATCGTCTCCACAGAATCTCTGACACACACACACACACACACACACACACACACACACACACACACACACACACACACAGACATCACCTCAAAAATCTTCGATTCGTGATCAGGGATGCTTGAAACGTGTTCTCTCGTCGAAAATCCGAATTCGAATTTACGACCCCGTCACAATACTTTCCTTATACATTATGTATATAAGGAAAGTAAAAACATGGATTTTTGGATCAATTTTTTAGTTTGAGATCCTTGTATGTCTGCTTACTTGTAGGCCTAGGAATAGGTGTATGACTATAATATGCGTATTTCCACTTTAGCTTTAAAACTGTCAGATTCAAAATCAACATATACTTTAATATATTAAATTCTGACTGGTGGTAAACATTTTTTAAACAAATGTTTTTACTAAAAGGTTATCCTTAAAGTATCTTCTTCTTAGATCTGCTGTAGATAAAGATTAGATGATGATTGATGTAGATGTAATATCATATTCCGGAGGATGCAAGTATTTAGTAAGGAGTTCAACTTCCATTTCTTCTGGTTAAATTAACTGGAATGTGTCTCAACTCGTTATTACTTTCCCTGCAATACTTGGCAATGTATAGAGAAAGCATTGGAATCATGCCGAAAATCGCAACTCGAGTTTTCGACGGATCTACACGTTTCGAGACCTCTAGAATACGAAAAACTATTTTTAGCGTGATGTCTGTGTGTGTGTCTGTGTGTTTGTCTCTGTGTCCGTGCAATGTATGTATTCACTCTAACTCAAAAACTTATAGACCGAATTTCATATAATTTGGTAGGTAAGTTACTTGGCTATGACCCTGGGGCTGATTAGTTTTTGGTACGATTCACAAAAATAGAACCCGCCTTTTTTTGCGAAATGGCCCGTAAAAATTTCATGTATTCACTCTAGCTAAAATACTAATTGACCAAATTTCACAAAATTTGGTAGATAAGTTACTTGTACGATATTCTGGTGCTGATTAGATTTTGGCATTATTTGGAAAAGAACAACCTGCCTTTTTCTACGAAATGGCCCTCAAAAATCGCCAAAGTCTAAAGCTACGTATGTTCAAATATATCAATTAAATGCTTGTTTCATACGTAATTTTTGACGAGGAAAAGAATAAGAACAACTCTATTACTCTAGAACTAACCGCTCTCGAGATATTTGAGATTTTTCGCATTTAGTTATGCCACTTTTAGAAAAATGTCCAATTACCAAATAAAAACAGAAATTGAATTAAAAATGCAAATTTAGTGTTATTTTGTGCAATTAAACTCAATTTAATGAATTATTAAAGAAATAAAGAAAAAAAATGAATTTGAGTCTACAGGGAAAGTCATGTGCTGCCCATATCAGATTTTTTCATACCAGAATCTATTTTTAGTAGCTTTATTTTTTTTTAAATTTTTACAAGAAAAATATTTTGAGAAATCTGTTTTATCCAAATGATTACATTTATAGTATTTATACAATATATATATGTATACAATATATTCTTCGGGGGACGAGGTATGTTGTCTTCCCAGTGGAATTAATGACGTCATGAACATAAAAATTGTATCGCATCTATTTTTCACTGATTGAAACTATTAAGTTTCGCAATGATTGAGCCATAGATAAACCTTTTATACCTGATTATATTAAATTTCGTCCTATGCTACCATGTTATAAAATATATAATTTCGACTAAATTTCGAAGTTTTTTTCGAATTAAACAAACCCTCTATGCAGTTCTATATTTTTCGATGACAAAGCCGGATATAAGTTTCGTGAATATCCATTAATATTTCTGGTCTCTATTGTGTATTACAAGGAATCGATCACAGATACACAGATACAGAAGGGCGTCACTCCAGAAGCAGTCAAATAGTTCACAGGAGGTCTTCAAATATATATTGGCATAAAATTCCCGAATTCGAAAATTTTCATGAGAGCAATACTTTCTGTATATATTACATAGTATGGGAAAGTAAAAATTTTCATCGTACTTTAAACATCTATTTCTCAAGATTGACTATAGATCGAATTTAGATGATAACTGTTAGGAATTTATTATCAATTTTGAAAGGTGATGATTTTAAGGATTTCCACTTCCGGTTCAAAAAAAATTTTGAAAATTTTTTTTTCCCTCAAAATTAGTTCTAGATGGAGATTAGATGATGTCTAATTTTTCTTTACTATCAATTTCCGGACCAAATAAACTTTTTACAAAGGATTTGAACTGAGCTTTTTTTTCACATTTCTGGTTTCAGAATGTCATTAAAACATCTATCTCTCAAGATTGACTGTATGTAGATCTTAGATGATGACTCATATAGTTCAACTATCGAATTCTATAAAGTGTAGGGGTGTCAACTAAGGATTTTTACTTCTGATTCTGACGATGTCAGTCTATTTTTTTTTTCTAAAATTTGCATGATTGTGATAGTTCCATGAAAGTATGAACACCATTTGCCACTATATGAAAGTTTCTTCATAAATGTCTTATTTTACATGGAATTTTTATGACACATCGAATGACATCGAACTCTCATTGCGCTAGAATATACTATTCTCGAGATATTTCAATATTTTCGATTTTGCAAATTTAGCAAAATATAAACGTAGTAATTTCAAAAATAGGAAATGTTATGCATTTTTAAATTAATATTCCTTTTATATGCTATTTTGTGCAATAAAACAGAAAATCTGATGTGGGCAGCGCATGATTTTCCCCGCAGACTTATATCCACGTTCTCTTTATTTTAATTAAATTTAATTCACTTTTAATTCAAGTTTCGTTCTCATTTGGTAACTGGACTTATTTTCAAAGGTGGCGTAGAGAAAATACGGAAAAACTAAAATATCTCGAGAACGGCTAGTTTTAGTGTAATGGGGTTGGTCTCATTCTTTTCTACGTTAAAAATTACGTATAAAACAATCATTTAAGGGATATATATGAGCATACGTAGTTTTTATTTTAGATTTTGCTGATTTTTGTGGGCCATTTTGGAAAAAAAGGCAGGTTTTTATTTTTTTCCGAATCATACCAAAATCTAATCAGCACCAGTGAGTCCCACAAGCGACTTATCTACCGAATTTTGTGAAATTGCGTCCATTAATTTTTCAGCTAGATTAGATACATGCTTTTGCGGGCCATTTCGCAAAAAATGGCGGGTTCTTTTATCCCGAATCGTACTCAAACCTAATCAGCACCAGATTCGCCCACAAGTGACTTACCTACCAAATTTTATGAAACTCGGTCAATTAGTTTTTTAGTTAGAGTGGATACAAAATCTGCATAGACAGAGAGACACACAGACACACACACACAGACACACACAGACGTCATGCTAAAAATGTTTTTTCGTAGTCTCGAAACGTGTAGATCCGTCGAAAACTCGAGTTGCGATTTTCGGCATGATTCCAATACTTTCCCTATACATTACCATGTATTGCAGCGAAAGTATAAAAAGTGTACATTCTAGAAAAAATTAATATGAGTTCATAGGGGAGGTGATATGGTGACTATATAAGACTTTTACACAATCAATAGCTGTACCCACAATGGCCAACGGCCATACCTACTAAAGAATAGAAATGCATATACATATACTGATTCATATTCAGTACTCGTTTGAAATATTTTCTTATCTCTGGTATATTTCCTTCTTTGTATTCTTAAACGTGTTGTTGAAATTCCACATGCAAACTCGCTAGAAAAGAATTTTTGATGCATATTTAACTCTTGCAGGCACGCATAGATTGAGGGTGATAATGTTTAATACGTTTTTGAGTGTTTCAAAGGAGCAGTGAGCAATGGGCATCTTAGTTTTATTTGTTTCGAGTTACATCAGTAGTTGCACTCTCTGAGATTTCGCTGTTTGTCTCTGAGGTTTTGTTTTGTTGAAATACTTCTTCATCAATCAAAATCACTTGATGAAGACGTAATAGTACTTAAGGGCCGCTGGTATAGTTTTTTTACATCATTGCTAAATTATAAATGCTGATATTAAAACTTAAAAAAATATTAAAATTGAAAGTTGTCCTTTTTAACACTTTCCAACATAGTTCAAAAATGTTTATGACTTTGGTCATTGTGTCTGTCTGTCCGTTTGCACTATAACTTCCGTAAAAATGACTTTATCGGTGTGGAATCTTAGTACGTTGTTGAAACGGTCTGCGGGATATTTGGGACTGAAAATGAATAATATCACAGTATTATTTTCAGATTTAACCCGGGTTGAAGAAATGAAGTATACCGACACCCTATGGAACTTAAGTTTCAAAGATTTTTTGAGTGGAGTAAAAATTCACAAATTGCTTCGAAAAGTTTAGAAAATATTCAAATTATCACATAAAATATGTAAAAAGGACTTCAGTAAAAAAAGTTGGGCAGTTTTTTAAATAATTGAAATAATAATTACACCCTTATTGTATGAAGAAATCCCGTGACTCATTGCAAAATAAAAGATGGCTTCAATTTCCCCCCCCCCCCCCGCTGTATATAGTGTAGATGTTTAAAGGTCGTTTAAATTTATAATTAGTGTTGCATCCGTTATAAAACCGCTTTATTTTTGCGTATTATCTGTCTATTTAATTTCTGGGTCAACGCAATTACAATATTTTTCTCTTTAAATGATCACTAAATTTTCTACAAAGAAGCCTAATTTTAACGTTGAACTATAGCATACAGAATGTAAATAAATCAAGCGATTGTAGGGTGAGTTGTATAAGAATTGCTGTAATTTTTTCACACAAAATTAGTTAGCTCTGGAGCCTGGAATATAAGTGGTATGAATGAAATATCCATTAATTTTACATAGAGAAGCAGACGATTTATATTTCGATGACGTCATTTGAATAAAATTCATTTTGTGTAACTAGCATTGTTTTTTTTGATGGAGTTTTAAGTTTTCAAGTAGTAGAATAGTGACAACATATATCAGCACTAAATGCATCACATTTTAGAGATGTTTAAATAAAATTGAATTTCAGTTGGAAAGTGTTTTATAATCAATGCTTTATAAATGATTGATCTTTCTTGTTTTCCTTCACATTGTGATAAATTACTAGTGATATTTTGAAGCTAGTGATGATTAAAATTTTGCAAATTTAACGGATAATAATTAAATTAATTATTAAGTACTAAAATTGCAACAATAGCTATTTCAGGCGTAATTCTTTTACTTATGTAATGACAAACTTAAAAACAAGAATATATGCCGTTCTAACGTTTAAAAAGTTTTCTGTCTTATAGAGGAAATCTTAAAAATGTAAACGTATTCACTGTTTTCAAAGAACTCAATATTTTGTAAGTACTTTTAATGAAAATTAGTAATACCCTATTGTTTAGTTGTTGTCCCGAATCGTTGTCGAGATTTTATAAATTTTAATTTTTCACAGGGACTACTATATCTCTCTAAATAAAGAAGTAAATCACAGGGAATTTTGTATTTTTATTTAAATTGGTAACAACAATAAACCTACTGATCATTTACAATACCTATCATTTATAATACTCTGACTTGTTTAATTCTTTATACACAATATTCGAAATTTGTACATCAGTAGAAAAAGTAATATCTTGGAAACATCAGAATTTTCTAATTAATTTAAGATAGAAAATGCTGGCTTCTATTATTTATATTATTTACTGCAACATTGCCATTCAAAGTTAGTATAGCTTCGAACGTAGACAAAATAGAGAAATAAATGAATATTTTTATTAATTTATAGAAAATAAATTTGTCGCAATATTTTATAAAGTTTTATAAAGTTTTTTTCGCCAATCAAATTCTTTTTCAGTTGCAAAAGATGTGCTACTTACGCTTTCAAATCTTAATTAACGAATCTGAAAACAAAAAACTACCGCTGCTTAATTTCCGATTTAAAAAATACATAAAACGGTGCATCAAATTTATTTTTTACATTTTACTTCTTGAAATTCTGGCTAAAAGCGGTATGTCGACTGTGACTTAGTGCCTTTAGAAAAATAAATTATTTCATTATCGTTTTCGTTAATATAAAATGCCACCTAGTTTATTTTTTAAACATATTCTAAACAAAATGTGTTTGCAGTTCTAAAATTTTTTCTACTAATTTTTTTCCTTTAAATTAAAATTTCAGTTTAGAAATGCCAACTGGGAAAATATTACTAATAGAAATGATTACTATGGAAAAGACCAAATATTATTGCAATATTATAAGATGATGGTAATAGGATGCAACAAAAAATTGTCATCATTCTATAATATTGAAATAGTCTTTCTAAATAATTGCTGAAAACGTTTTTATTTTCTTGAACATTCAAATTATGCACATTAAGAATTTAAAGTACTTTGTTATTATCAGAAAACCCCCCAAATGATTCATATTAACAACTTGTTTCCAAGGCAAAATCAGGCTTCTTCTTCATGATTGAAACAATGAAGAGACAAGTAAATGCTTATCTTGATTTTGTTAGAATTTATTTGTCTTTTTTGTGAAGAATTATCTTTTTTGCCCCATAAATCGATTCATATTTTGAAACAACTGTTTCATATCTTATGAATGAAATATTTTACTTTCAGATTTCTTTAGACAATAGTTTGAGCACATTTTTGTTTTTAAAATGCATTTTTTACAATGCATAGTGAAGGGCGAGTAGGACGTTCAAGATTCAGGATGGGCAAGTCACGAGGTGTATTCAGCAATAACACGAAGATAAAACACCTGAAAGGATTGGCTCATAGAAACACTGAACACCAATGGACTGGAGAGAGCCCCTCACCCATCATTGGTTTATGGGTAAAAGCCGGGATTGACTTTTGACTTCCCGTGTGATAGAAGCTCCCAGACTGTACTTTCTAGATTAGCTAGCGGTCACATCCAGTGCCTCTCTTTTAATGAGGGCAAGAAGGTCTTCGCCACCTGCAGCAAGTTCCACGACCATCAGGCTTCTGCAGAGCATATAATGGATTGCATGGGTCTTTCCACGGAGGATATCTATCGCGATACACTTCTTGTGCTCGACTTTTGGAGAGTCAATGGACTTATGGATCTCGTCTGACTTCGTCAGACACTAGAGGATAAGCAACAACAACAACACATATGCGATCGTTCTCAAAAAGACTTTGTCCTATAAACTGTAAGCATTTATCTAGTACAGAAACACTATCTTTAAATATAAATTCAGTGACTTTCCGACCAGAGTTCTACACAGACTAGAGTTCAGATTCCTCATTTGCTTCTTGCAGTGATAAAGAAATTTTTCAGTCACAAAGAAAAGACATAAGTATCCAACCAATCTTGATCCATAAAGAGCAAATAAAGAGATTAATCGTAGCTTGGCAATATTTTACCGGTTTCTTAGCAGAAATGAAACGGTACTGTGGACTTCTCTGCACTTGAGGAATAGATTAGCATACCGCAAGTAGTAGCATGGCGATGGAAAGAGCAGCAGATTGCAGCTACTATTTACTCGTTCGATAGTGTCTCGCGTAATACAGCAGTAGCTTTTTTGGAAGAATTTTGGAATGAAGCTAAATCTAAGCAAAGCTCGAAACGCTGTTTCTGGTGCAATGAATGGGAGATTTAATACTGAGAGCTGATATAAATAATGCAAAGAATAAGCATCTTCGATGGTCTTAAACATACTTTAGAAAACATATTCTGAGTCCACAATAACGGACTTTAGACAATAGCAGATATTTTATACTAGTAATAATGGACTTTTTCACAGTGGAACTAAAACCTTATATAATTCCTGACCAAGTGTCTATGACTATCAGTACCTTTCTGCCATATGTCATAATGATGTTCCTTTGCTCATCTATTCTGAGCGAGGAACGGACTTTAGCCCTAATATATTCACGGTACTGTGCAAACTACTTGGAATATACAAAAATCGACTTTTTTACTTTATCCCGAATCGAGCAGCATACTAGCGAGATTTAGTAGAGCGATGTCCAATCATTTACCCATATTTTTGTCGAAAAATATCAGAAGAATTGAGATCGTCACCCTCCTTTGCTTACGTAAACCAACCACACATCGTCATAATCAACTGTGCATGAATCAACCAGACATTACCCATCAAAAATGCGGTCTTGCTTGGATCTTTGATTACCATGAAGTAATTTGACATTTTAACAGTCAATGATCTTTTATTGGATGATAAATATGTTTAAAGGTATAGGCATGTTTGGAGGAAATTCGGTGATTTTCTCGTGATGTGTTTGTTCAATATAGCTATCGACAAAAATGAAGATACTACTGGACCCCAAGACTGATAAAATAATATTCGAGGAAGGTGACAAAGTGTGACAGACAGACTTTTTAATGCTCGATGACGACTGGATTTTCTAAAACTTCAACACAATTGGGTAGGGCTCTGCGTCATAATAAATAATAGAAACAATGTTATTTATTGAATACTGAGATCATCTTCAACGAAGCCGAAAGTCGTCCATATCGACATATTAGCACTATATTATGGACCAAAAGAAGTTAATACCAGTGGCTCATGAAGTGTCGCAGGTGAAGCGGGATAAGGGCTGCTTAACTGAAAGTTATCGGCTTAATGATTTATTATTATTATTATTTGGCGAATTTTTCAGACTCGTTTGTCTATTTTTAGATAATATTTGACAACACTTGCGCCAGTAGCCTGATGTATTGTTTGATGATGTTTGTTGTCGAGGAGGAGGAAGAGGATGAAGAAGAGGAGGAGGAAGAGGATGAAGAAGAGGAGGAGGAAGAGGATGAAGAAGAGGAGGAGGAAGAGGATGAAGAACAGGAGGAGGATGAAGAGGAAGAGGATTTTTGCCATCGAATCTGCATCAGCCATTCCTGAAGTCAAGAGCTGCTACAGGTCGATACTGCCCTGAAGTGCATGCAATCTTAACTAGGGATATAAACATGGGTACTCTTATAAATAGTTGATTATCTATTTTCCCGCGTTGATTCTATCCCAGCTGGAAGATAACTTGTATAAGTCCAAATTGTTATTAATTTAATGCTCGCCATTTCACATTGGAAATAAATTCGACAAGAAATTTGTCGAAATGTCTCCAAGTTGGTTTGTTTTGACAAGTATTGAAAATTTTGAGAATGATGAGAGAAGACTAAAATGCTCTAGGTTTTGCAGGAACCCCCAAACAGGGTATATAAACTGGTCATTGTTAAGAGCGCAAATACAAGTGATAAACGCAACTAGAGGGAACTAAACGTGATAAATGTATTAAGACGTGTAATTTTGAATGCGCAAGCATTTTGAGAAAATAGTCTTCTTTTTAATACTTTACAACATAGTTTAAAAGTGTTTATGACTTTGTTCATTTTGTCTGTCTGCCCGTTAGCATGATAACTGTCGTAAACATGACTTTATCAAAATGAAATTTTAGTATGTTATTCATACGGGCTGTGGGACCTATGGGAATATAAATGATTAATATCACCCAATTAGTTTTGGATTGAACCCAAGTTCAAAAATTGAAATACATTGAACCTTATGGACCTAATTTTTCAAACATTTTTTATTAAATTATTATTTTATGAATTTAAAATTCACGAATTGCTTCGAAAGTTTTAGGAAATATTCAAATTATCCCATAAAATATATAAAAAAATGTCATCAAAATATATTCAGCAGTTTTCAAATAAAAATTAAAGTAATAATTACACCCTTTATATGAAAGGGGCCAACGGCCGTACCGTGCTGAAAACACCGGTTCTCGTTAGATCACCGAAGTCAAGCAGCATCGGGCGCGGTTAGTACTTGGTGGGTGACCACCTCGGAACACCGCGTGCTGTTGGCCATCTCGGGTGCGGTATCCCCGTGGTTTGCGCGCTAGATTTGCACGCTACCACAAATGCCGCCGTGTTCATGCGGAGTACGATCACGTTAAACATGTGGGTCCGTAAGTCCTTCCGAGAGGTTGGTGGTAGGGGAAGGAGGGTACGGTCCCTGTGGATGCCTCCCCCACTGGGTTCCGGTCTAAATTGGGTGGCACTTCCCGGCCGTCCATACAGTTACCTTACACCTTTCTGGTAGGTCGGACGGTCTGGGTCTCATCAACAACAACCCTTTATATGAAGAGATCGCGTGACCATTATATGAAGGGATCACGTGATCCACTTCAAAATAAAATATATCATACACCTTGTTGTTGTTGAGACCCAGACCGTCCGAGCTACCAGAAAGGTGTAAGGTAACTGTTTGGACGGCTGGGAATCATACACCTTGTAGAAAACCCAGACCACACGACCAACCCAAAGGCTAATGGTAGCTTTCTGTGTGGCCGGACCTTGTGTCAAAATCGTGATTTTTAAAGTAATTCTTAATTTATATTTATTGTTGTATCCGTCCTAGAACAGCTTTATTTTTGCTTACATTCTGTACATCTACATTCTGAAACAACGCAATTACAATATATTTGAGGTTAAATAATCATCATACTTTGATTATTTCTACAACGAAGCCTAATTTTCATATATGGAGAATGTAAACATCAAAAGATATAGAATGAGTTGTATAAGAATTGCTGCATTTCTTTAACCCAAAATTATTTAGCTCATGAAATCTGCAATATAGCTGATATGAATGAAACATTCATTGATTTTACATAGAGAAGCAGCCGATTTTTTCGATGGAGCTTTAAGCATAGATTTATATTACCTGTACCTCCATGGTTTTAAGTTTTTAAATAAAGTAAATTATTGTAGTATCGTGAGGAATGAAAGGCATGGAAAACAGTTTATGAATGAAATGCTGCTTTTATATAGAGAGCCAGGCGATTTATATTTCGATGACGTCATTTGAATAAAGTTCATTTGTTTTCGATGAAGTTTAATATAATAAATTATTGTAGTATTACGATAATTTAAAAAATATTTCCGAGGAAGGTATCGCATTTTAGAGATGTTTAAATAAAAGTGCATTGAAGTTGGAAAGTGTTTCTGTGGCACACATTGATCTCACACTTTGGTGAGACAGCTTTATGCCTTTTATTTATTGTGTTCGAAACATCGAACAATACTGCCAGTCTGGATGGCGCAGGATTTTACAGCATGTAAATGAGTAATCAATGTAAAAATAGGCTTGCTGCGTCACTCTCAATGCTACAAATGAGAGCAAAGGGGGATTGACACCCCCGACAAATGGAGGGAACCACACCCTGTGACCTAGGGAGGACACTGATCAATGACTTGAGCAGGTTGGCAGACGCAGTGATGACTTAATAACGACACAACAACGATAACTTGCTCTGATACTTGCCCAACATTAGGACATAACGACGACTAGAAATGTAGAGTGCTCCGTAGATATTCAAAAATAATGGATAGAGCTATTGATTTGTGTAGAGTTACAGCAGTACAATATGTTCAACGAATTTACGTGTCGGAGCATTACACCAAGAGTTAATGCCGGTAAATGGACGACATTAAGTACGGATGATGACAAAGTACAAGACAGATTTGAAGGTATGTGTCCATTGACAATGATATCTGGTCCTAACCACTACATAGGCGTTTCCGTACTGGTCTCATATGTCCCATCCGCTGAAATAATATAATTAAATATTGTAATTGAATTTAATAAGTATTTTATGTTGTTAATAAATGTTATTGTTAAAGTTTAAATAGAATAATCCTTTTAGTATTATTTTAATTAATACTAGCCGCCTTTGGCGACCAGCCTGTTCGCAACCCTTGAAAATGCTGATCGTGGCAAATTCCAACCGTGGCAAACTCGATGGCGCGACCTACCAGAAAGGTGTAAGGTAACTGGTTGGACGGCCAGGATGTGCCACCGAATTTAGACCGGAACCCAGTGGGGGAGGCATCCACAGGGAACGTACCCTCCTTCCCCTACCACCAACCTCTCGGAATCGAACCCGGGCCTACCGAGTGCAATTCTCGCGCGCTAGTGCAAATCCCGCGCGCTAACCACTGAGGTACTTCGCCCCCCGCGACATTTTCCATAACTTTCTTTTTATTCACCGAACTTAGACCGGAACCCAGTGGGAGAGGCACCCACGGGGACCGTACCCTCCTTCCCCAACCACCAACCTCTCGAAAGGACTTATAGACCCACATGTTTATTCCGCGTGATCGTACTCCGCTTGAACACTGCAGCAATTTTGGAAATCGAACCCGGGCCTACCGCGTGCAATTCCCGCGCGCTAACCACCGGGCTACTTCGCCCTCCGCGACAATCTCCATAACTTTCTTTTTATTCACCCAATTTAGACCGTACCCTCCTTCCCCTAACAGCAACCTCTCGGAAGGACTCACGAACCCACATGTTTAACGTGATCGTACTCTGCGTGAACGTGGCGTAAGTTTTGGCAGTGGCGGGAATCGAACCCGGGCCTACTGAGTGCAATTCCCGCGCGCTAACCACTGGGCTGCCGCGCCCTCCGCGACAATCTCAATAACTTTCTATATATTCACCCAATTTAGACGGGAACCCACCTCCACAGGGGCCGTATCCTCCTTCCCCTACCACCAACCTCTCGGAAGAACTTACGGACCCACATATTTAACGTGATCGTATTCCACGTAAACACGGCGGCAGTTTTGGCAGTGGCGGGAATCGAACCCGGACCTACCGCTAACTTCCCGCGCTAATTTGCAATTTAAAATGACCATATGCTTAATTCCATCATCCTCATTCCATTGTTTCATTGTTCCATCATTTAAAATATCCATAAAATTAAAATATTCATTTAAAATATCCAGAAGTTAAAATATACGTTTAAAAAATCCATATCGTTCCATCATTTAAAATATAAATATAATAATTTATATGGAGTAAAGGAGCTCTATTCAGAACCGTGACGTCACCTCCACCTTGACGTCCCTACCCACCACCTTCCCTCCTTCTTCGGGGGAGAAACGCCGGTTAAGAAGCGGCACGCCGAGCGGAACGTCGAGAAATTGAAATTCGGAAACATTTAAAATCCCGATCCTGTGGGCTATACGGAATATTTCCTGACCAGATTGAACTTGTAAGAATGCCAGATGTTTGACCTTTCTAAAAATGTAAATTATTAGTCGAAATTATGAGTACTTTTTACTATGCGAGAATTTAAAAACCAAAAATCGTTTTTTTTGAGCCAAAAGTGACTTTTGTTTTAAAATCTTTAAAAAATATTAGAAATCGAAATTCAGATTTGAAATTGATATATTTTTACTTACAATTGTCTGCTCTTTCCGATGGTGTGATTTGTTTTTTTCTACGACGTCTGGATCGTGGAGAAAAAAGGGCAAAAATGGCAAAAAACGGTCGAAATCGCATAAAACATTAAATAAATAAAAAAAACATTAAAATTTTAAAAATCGGTTTTCACGTGTCCCCTTCCCTCCCCCCCAGGTTTCCGATTGCCAAATTTCGTAGCTCTCCGACGCGCGGTCGCGAAACGTATAGTGTATAAGACAGACACACACACAGACAGACATTGCCTTTTTTAATTTACTAGCCGCCTTTGGCGACCAGCCTGTTCGCAACCCTTGAAAATGCTGATCGTGGCAAATTCCAACCGTGGCAAACTCGTTGGCGCGACCTACCAGAAAGGTGTAAGGTAACTGGTTGGACGGCCAGGATGTGCCACCGAATTTAGACCGGAACCCAGTGGGGGCGGCATCCACAGGGAACGTACCCTCCTTCCCCTACCACCAACCTCTCGGAAAAACATACGGACCCATATGTTTAACGTGATCGTACTCCGTGTCAGTGGCGGAAATCGAACCCGGACCTACCGCGTGCAATTCCCGCGCGCTAACCACTGGGCTACTTCGCCCTCCGCGACAATAACTTTCTTTTTATTCACCCAATTTAGACCGTACCCTCCTTCCCCTACCATCAACCTCTCGGAAGGACTCACGAACCCACATGTTTAACGTGATCGTACTTTGCGTGAACGTGGCGTAAGTTTTGGCAGTGGCGGGAATCGAACCCGGGCCTACTGAGTGCAATTCCCGCGCGCTAACCACTGGGCTGCCGCGCCCTCCGCGACAATCTCCATAACTTTCTATATATTCACCCAATTTGGACGGGAAACCAGTGGGGGAGGCATCCACAGGGGCCGTATCCTCCTTCCCCTACCACCAACCTCTCGGAAGGACTTACGGACCCACATATTTAACGTGATCGTATTCCACATAAACACAGCGGCAGTTTTGGCAGTGGCGGGAATCCAACCCGGGCTTACCGCTAACTTCCCGCGCGCTAATTTGCAATTTAAAATGACCATATGCTTAATTCCATCATCCTCATTCCATTGTTTCATTGTTCCATCATTTAAAATATCCAAAAGTTAAAATATACATTTAAAAAATCCATATCGTTCCATCATCTTAAATAATAAAAGGCAATGTCTCCGTGTCTGTGTGTCTTATACACATATACGTTTCGCGACCGCGCGTCTGAGAGCTACGAAATTTGGCAATCGGAGACCCGGGTGGGGGGGGGGGGAGGGAAGGGGACACGTGAAAACCGATTTTTAAAATTTTAATTATTTTTTTTGTTATTTAATGTTTTATGCGATTTCGATCGTTTTTTGCCATTTTTGCCCTTTTTTTCCCACGATCCGGACATCGTAGGAAAAAACAAATCACACCATCGGAAAGAGCTGACAATTGCGAGTAAAAATATATCAATTTCAAATCTGAATTTCGATTTCTAATATTTTTTAAAGATTTTAAAACAAAAGTCATTTTTTGCTCAAGAAAAGTATTTTTGGTTTTTAAATTCTCGCATAGTAAAAAGTACTCATAATTTCGACTAATAATTTACATTTTTAGAAAGGTCAAACATCTGGCATTCTTACAAGACCAATCTGGTCAGGAAATATTCCGTATTGCCCACAGGATCGGGATTTTAAAAGATTCCGAATTTCAATTTCTCGGCGTTCCGCTCGGCGTGCCGCTTCTTAACCGGCGTTTCTCCCCCGCAGAAGGAGGGAAGGTGGTGGGTGAGGACGTCAAGGTGGAGGTGACGTCACGGTTCTGAATAGAGCTCCTTTACTCCATATAAATTATTATATTTATATTTTAAATGATGGAACGATATGGATTTTTTAAATGTATATTTTAACTTTTGGATATTTTAAATGATGGAACAATGAAACAATGGAATGAGGATGATGGAATTAAGCATATGGTCATTTTAAATTGCAAATTAGCGCGCGGGAAGTTAGCGGTAGGCCCGGGTTCTATTCCCGCCACTGCCAAAACTGCCGCCGTGTTTATGTGGAATACGATCACGTTAAATATGTGGGTCCGTAAGTCCTTCCGAGAGGTTGGTGGTAGGGGAAGGAGGATACGGCCCCTGTGGAGGTGGGTTCCCGTCCAAATTGGGTGAATATATAGAAAGTTATGGAGATTGTCGCGGAGGGCGCGGCAGCCCAGTGGTTAGCGCGCGGGAATTGCACTCAGTAGGCCCGGGTTCGATTCCCGACACTGCCAAAACTTACGCCACGTTCACGCAAAGTACGATCACGTTAAACATGTGGGTTCGTGAGTCCTTCCGAGAGGTTGATGGTAGGGGAAGGAGGGTACGGTCTAAATTGGGTGAATAAAAAGAAAGTTATGGAGATTGTCGCGAAGGGCGAAGTAGCCCAGTGGTTAGCGCGCGGGAATTGCACGCGGTAGGTCCGGGTTCGATTTCCGCCACTGACACGGAGTACGATCACGTTAAACATATGGGTCCGTATGTTTTTCCGAGAGGTTGGTGGTAGGGGAAGGAGGGTACGTTCGAAAATTCGAATTTGAGTTTTCGAGCAAGTTTCAAGCTTCCCTGATCACGAATCAAACATTTTTGAGGTGATGTTTGTGTGTGTGTGTGTGTGTGTGTGTGTGTGTCAGTGAGTCTGTGGAAGTGATATATCACGAACGAATGGAACGATTCGATTGGAATTTGGTACAAAAATCACAATCCATGAATACTGGAAGCCTATTGTTTTAAATGCAATCGAATGTTCAGAACCCCCTGAATTTTCGAGTGAAATTTTGAAAAAATCATCAAAAAAGCAAAACCTTTAATAAAATTACGCAAATAGATATTTCTTACGTAATTTTTCCTTAGAAAACGATTGACATAAACTTTAGAACGCTAGCATGAATCGTTCTCGAGATATTGCACATTTTTAAAATAAATTTATGAAAAAATCCCATAAATTAAAAAAATATATATATTAACTGTTGAGAAGTATGTTCACTTTTCATATGTAATATCATGCGATAAGTTGGGTGACATCATTCTCGTGGATCTAGCTCGTTCCATTCACAAGAAAATATACTTTGAGTAATACATTTGTATTTGAACGCCAATAGTCATTTATCTGCTAAAAGAATAACTTATTTCTCAGTCCATAACGCTTGTCAAGATTTTGGCGACGAATTTGGCGGAATGTGACCAACCTGGCGACTTTTTTAAATGTTGGCAAATTAACGAAAATCTCCCCAAATGGATAAAAATGACTCTAAATCGATGAAAATGACGACTAATTAACGAAAATTCAATGTCTTGAAAAGAATATAAGTATCTACTATATGAATAACCTCTTTTTTGTGCTGTAAAAGTAGTAAATTCATTGCATTATATAAGGAGAGTCATGTGCTGCCCACATCAGATTTTTTAAATTAACATTCCTGAATAGGATAGCCATTCTCCAATAATCATAATGTGTCACATAACTTCCTTCTATAACAGCTTTATTTTCTATTCGTACTCAATATATAATGCGCTACAACTGCCTAAGTCCCCATGCATAACCTAACAAACCAAGAAGAAACGGTTCAGAATTAAATGGTTTTATATTCGTTTTAAAAAACATGACTATCACTACAATTCTTAGATCAATCATTAAATATGTGTGCAGTGAAAAATAAAATTTCAAATAAACTGCTAAATTGTTACATATTGATTGATTTCTCCAACTTTCACAAAAAATTACACTTGCAAATTTAATTATTTCACTAAATCAAATTGAAACTGCTATGGAAAAAAAATACAAAGAACTGTTCTAGAACACGAACACGTTTCGATTATTTTTAGAGTGATGTTTGTCTGTCTGTTCGTCTGTCTGTCGTATGTTGTCTGTCTCTTGTCCGATTTTATGTATATAGTAGCTGCCACAAATGTTAGTGGATTTTCACGAAACTTTTTATCCGGCTTTGTTAATGAAAAATCTAGAACTGGATAGAATTTTTTTGAAATTCGAGCGGAAATTTAAAATTTATTCGAAATTTGATATTTTTCTTAACATGGCACCACAGGATAAAATTTGATATAATTATACATAAAGGGTTTATTTATACTAGCTTAATGATCCCAAATCGTAACAGTTTCAAGCATTGATCATTGTTATGAAAAATAGCCGCTATTATAATTATGTGTTCATGACATCATTAGCCCTCCTTGGAGAGAGGAACTTACCCCCCAAAGTTTATCAAATTTGGTAACAATCGAAAACAGTTTTCAAGCCCTTTAAAATGATGGGTAACTGGTTATAATTATGATCATTTGGACCAACAATACTTATTTTTCAAATTTTATTCTTTCAAAATTTGAAGAAAGAAAATCACAAACTATTCAAAAATGGATTCTGATATTAAAAAGTCGAATTCAGTCGCAATTAATTTCAAATGCCTATTGAAAAGCACGTTTACGAAATTATCACAATGGTGATCCCCAACAATGACTTTCCACATCAAAAGTACCAGTTTAATCTTCTATGACTACAAATTAATCAAATCAACTTCGTATTTTATCGGAACCTCTACGTCGTTGCCATGGCAACGAACGTGGCTCATTTTATGAATGGGGAGGCTTGAAAATTATGAATGAAAGAGAGTTTAAGCTCATTCAACAGTTTGTGTATGCAGATTGCACGGTAAAATGATTACCGCTTTAAAGTTGGATTGTCAATAATTTGATTAGCGCGAAAAGTCAAAGGAGAAATTTACGGAATAAATTGTTTTATTTGATATTCTCGAACATTATTATTCCGTTTTGTTTAGAACCATTTGTGGCGAAGTGTCTTACGGCAATGAAATTTGGTGCACATATACTTTAGAATCCGGAAAGGAAAATCTTGGCGATACCTTACTTTCTAAATTCTAATTAGTTTTTCCGTTATTTTTTGTTTTAGCACGGTTTTGTGCGCTATTCATACAAATCGGTCTCGCGACCGAAAATATAATCACAGAGTTTCCTTATTGACATCATCAGAACGAAGAATATTCTTTCCCAACAATGTTTGATCTGCATCCGTAGAATATTTTCTCCATATTTATTTATTTATTTTTTAAACATGCATCGAAATTTGCATATTTTAGGGGTTATGCGATACTTTTTTTTTTACACATTCGAAAAACTAAAATCAGCACAACTAAAATTCACCAATTCTGCGATTCATTATGATCTAAAAATACAACAAAGTGTATAAAACTTGAAAGATATTGGTGTAACAGGAATAAATCTTTAATATATATATATATAACTTTGAAGCTATTTACTTCCAGGATTTGAAGGCAGTATAATGCATTCAAGGTGATGTTTACTTTACAAATCAAGTGTCCTAAGATAAGACTATAACAACTAAAAATTATTAATAATCCATATTACAGTTACAGAAATTATAAAATAAGTTTAAAATAAATACTTTATATAAAAGAAAGAAGTTTCAAATCGAATATTGTAGAACTTACCTGGCACAAGTATGGTCCAGTACCGGGTGTTCAATTATCGCGCCCGACTATTTATTAGCCATTGTTTTCTTCTTTGTTTGTAGGAAAGCGAAATAGCCTAAATCCCTTTCTAGAATGACTAGAGCAGTTCGGTACAGAACAACCATCCATAATTATTTCAATAATAGTACTTCCTAAAGAGAAAATACGAATAGAGCTAATGCTAATGGATTGCGCTTCTAGCTAGGGTGGGCTTCAATATGTTTGATAAGTCAGCCTGTAGTAGAGGAGCTCTATTCAGCACCGTGACGTCACCTCCACCTTGACGTCCCCACCCACCACCTTCCCTCCTTTTGCGGGGGAGAAACGCCGGTTAAGAAGCGGCACGCCGAGCGGAACGCCGAGAAATTGAAATTCGGAAACTTTTAAAATCCCGATCCTGTGGGCAATACGGAATTTTTCCTGACCAGATTGGTCTTGTAAGAATGCCAGATGTTTGACCTTTCTAAAAATGTAAATTATTAGTCGAAATTATGAGTACTTTTTACTATGCGAGAATTTAAAAACCAAAAATACTTTTCTTGAGCAAAAAGTGACTTTTGTTTTAAAATCTTTAAAAAATATTAGAAATCGAAATTCAGATTTGAAATTGATATATTTTTACTCGCAATTGTCAGCTCTTTCCGATGGTGTGATTTGTTTTTTCCTACGATGTCCGGATCGTGGGAAAAAAGGGCAAAAATGCAAAAAACGGTCGAAATCGCATAAAACATTAAATAACAAAAAAAATAATTAAAATTTTAAAAATCGGTTTTCACGTGTCCCCTTCCCTCCCCCCCGGGTCTCCGATTGCCAAATTTCGTAGCTCTCCGACGCGCGGTCGCGAAACGTATAGTGTATAAGACACACAGACACACAGACACACAGACATTGCCTTTTATTATTTAAGAAGAAGAAGAAGAAGATTACTTTGCAGGACTCACGCGAAAGTTAAATAATTGGAGGGTTTTATATAGCGGCACAACAAGCAATGTACATTTTAGTTAATGAATCCACTATGTATGAATTTATGGCCATGATAAAGATATGATAGATTAATGATAATTAATCGACAAGTTCGACTTTATGTACTTATATTTTTAAATGAGTGCCACAGTTTCATAATCAATGCTTTATGCATGATTGATCTTTCTTGTTTATAAATAAGTTTAACATTTAATTTATGCTTTATTGTATTTAAACGTTTGTTTGGTGACTTTTCTAGATTCCTAGAAACATGGATGTTGCTTGTTCCTGTTTGCACTTATTGCTGCCTTGAATAATGCATGTCGCACTTGCCGTCCAGAAATAATTCGAACTTATTATCGTGACCTGAGAACAAACACACCTTAAATTCTTACTATATATCGTAACGATACTTTTCCTTTTATATAACGTTTCCAGGGAAATTGTTAAGCACGCCAATAACTTTGTAAGGAAATATCAGTGAGTGTACTCGTTAGATCTATCTAGAACAAAGTGGTCAAGCCCTCTCGAATAAAATTGATTGTAGCAACCTCCAGCGGAGAAAATTCAAAATTCATGATAACAAACTCAGCAACAAGGCAAGATACAAGAAAAGGTCAGTTACAAAGATGTAGAGCATCATAAAAGTAGTAAAAAAGGCGCCCAAGCCGTATATATTGAAGGCACTAAATACAAGTCATACTTAACGGGTTGCTTTGCATGCGCAGTCACACCTATAATACTGCTAAACACTGACCGAACAATTCATGAGTTCATGCATATAAATATAGTTTAGTGGTATATATATCTATGAGACAAAAATAGTCTCTCACAAGTTTCCCATGCATGCAAATGTTGTTACTTTCCTTATATACACAATGTATAAGGAAAGTATAGTGACGGGGTCGAAAATTCGAATTTGAGTTTTCGACGGGAGAGCAAGTTTCAAGCTTCCCTGATCACGAATCAAACATTTTTGAGGTGATGTTTGTGTGTGTGTGTGTGTGTCAGTGAGTCTGTGGAAGTGATATATCACGAACGAATGGAACGATTCGATTGGAATTTGGTACAAAAATCACAATCCATGAATACTGGAAGCCTATTGTTTTAAATGCAATCGAATGTTCAGAACCCCCTGAATTTTCGAGTGAAATTTTGAAAAAATCATCAAAAAAGCAAAACCTTTAATAAAATTACGCAAATAGATATTTCTTACGTAATTTTTCCTTAGAAAACGATTGACATAAACTTTAGAACGCTAGCATGAATCGTTCTCGAGATATTGCACATTTTTAAAATAAATTTATGAAAAAATCCCATAAATTAAAAAAATATATATATTAACTGTTGAGAAGTATGTTCACTTTTCATATGTAATATCATGCGATAAGTTGGGTGACATCATTCTCGTGGATCTAGCTCGTTCCATTCACAAGAAATATACTTTGAGTAATACATTTGTATTTGAACGCCAATAGTCATTTATCTGCTAAAAGAATAACTTATTTCTCAGTCCATAACGCTTGTCAAGATTTTGGCGACGAATTTGGCGGAATGTGACCAACCTGGCGACTTTTTTAAATGTTGGCAAATTAACGAAAATCTCCCCAAATGGATAAAAATGACTCTAAATCGATGAAAATGACGACTAATTAACGAAAATTCAATGTCTTGAAAAGAATATAAGTATCTACTATATGAATAACCTCTTTTTTGTGCTGTAAAAGTAGTAAATTCATTGCATTATATAAGGAGAGTCATGTGCTGCCCACATCAGATTTTTTAAATTAACATTCCTGAATAGGATAGCCATTCTCCAATAATCATAATGTGTCACATAACTTCCTTCTATAACAGCTTTATTTTCTATTCGTACTCAATATATAATGCGCTACAACTGCCTAAGTCCCCATGCATAACCTAACAAACCAAGAAGAAACGGTTCAGAATTAAATGGTTTTATATTCGTTTTAAAAAACATGACTATCACTACAATTCTTAGATCAATCATTAAATATGTGTGCAGTGAAAAATAAAATTTCAAATAAACTGCTAAATTGTTACATATTGATTGATTTCTCCAACTTTCACAAAAAATTACACTTGCAAATTTAATTATTTCACTAAATCAAATTGAAACTGCTATGGAAAAAAAATACAAAGAACTGTTCTAGAACACGAACACGTTTCGATTATTTTTAGAGTGATGTTTGTCTGTCTGTTCGTCTGTCTGTCGTATGTTGTCTGTCTCTTGTCCGATTTTATGTATATAGTAGCTGCCACAAATGTTAGTGGATTTTCACGAAACTTTTTATCCGGCTTTGTTAATGAAAAATCTAGAACTGGATAGAATTTTTTTGAAATTCGAGCGGAAATTTAAAATTTATTCGAAATTTGATATTTTTCTTAACATGGCACCACAGGATAAAATTTGATATAATTATACATAAAGGGTTTATTTATACTAGCTTAATGATCCCAAATCGTAACAGTTTCAAGCATTGATCATTGTTATGAAAAATAGCCGCTATTATAATTATGTGTTCATGACATCATTAGCCCTCCTTGGAGAGAGGAACTTACCCCCCAAAGTTTATCAAATTTGGTAACAATCGAAAACAGTTTTCAAGCCCTTTAAAATGATGGGTAACTGGTTATAATTATGATCATTTGGACCAACAATACTTATTTTTCAAATTTTATTCTTTCAAAATTTGAAGAAAGAAAATCACAAACTATTCAAAAATGGATTCTGATATTAAAAAGTCGAATTCAGTCGCAATTAATTTCAAATGCCTATTGAAAAGCACGTTTACGAAATTATCACAATGGTGATCCCCAACAATGACTTTCCACATCAAAAGTACCAGTTTAATCTTCTATGACTACAAATTAATCAAATCAACTTCGTATTTTATCGGAACCTCTACGTCGTTGCCATGGCAACGAACGTGGCTCATTTTATGAATGGGGAGGCTTGAAAATTATGAATGAAAGAGAGTTTAAGCTCATTCAACAGTTTGTGTATGCAGATTGCACGGTAAAATGATTACCGCTTTAAAGTTGGATTGTCAATAATTTGATTAGCGCGAAAAGTCAAAGGAGAAATTTACGGAATAAATTGTTTTATTTGATATTCTCGAACATTATTATTCCGTTTTGTTTAGAACCATTTGTGGCGAAGTGTCTTACGGCAATGAAATTTGGTGCACATATACTTTAGAATCCGGAAAGGAAAATCTTGGCGATACCTTACTTTCTAAATTCTAATTAGTTTTTCCGTTATTTTTTGTTTTAGCACGGTTTTGTGCGCTATTCATACAAATCGGTCTCGCGACCGAAAATATAATCACAGAGTTTCCTTATTGACATCATCAGAACGAAGAATATTCTTTCCCAACAATGTTTGATCTGCATCCGTAGAATATTTTCTCCATATTTATTTATTTATTTTTTAAACATGCATCGAAATTTGCATATTTTAGGGGTTATGCGATACTTTTTTTTTTACACATTCGAAAAACTAAAATCAGCACAACTAGAATTTAAGTGTGTATTTTAACATTTTTTTTTTATTGCAAAAGGAATTTTTTTTTGTCATTTCCTGAAGGAAAAGAACACTGATTTTTATTAATTATGTTCCGTACACTTTTTTGACATAACGACTGCGCATGCCCACCCGACAACGGGATTCAGGCCACGCCTACAGAAGGAGGAATCCTTTTGGAGGATCATTTATTTTATTTTATTTTATTTTACTTTCAATGTTTGTTGCTATTTGCGCTTAAACAAAGTATTTCGCGTTTTTGTGGCAATTCGGATTGAAATTGACTTGGTGATTTGGAAACTGAGTGGTATTATTTATGTAGCCGGCGCTCATATAGGACCCGGGCAATGGCGGATAATTCGTTTTAGTTGCATATGTAAGCATCAACAGACATTTGTCTATGACATCTTCAGGAAGCTTCAATGTAAGAACTGGCGTGACACTAAGGGACAAAGACAAGCGAAAATTCTCAACTGCAATTGCCCTAGTACACGTCAAAAGGAACTTTTCAGGCTCAGCAGAACCGGCATCACGAGGGCTGTTGGGCTCCTTACTGGGCACTGCACCCTCAAGAGACACCGTAATATTATGGGTGTCACCAAGGACGCTATGCAGAGGCTGCAATCACAGCGAAGAAACTGCAGCTCGCATTCTATGTGAATGTGAGGCTTATTCTGCTCACAGATTCGAGCACATTGGTTGTCATGTGATTGAACCCTGGGAGCTGAATGACATTCCTGTCAAGTGCCTGCTTATTTTCGCATCGGCTACTGGTCTCTTTTCTTCGAGATCTTTTTTTTTTCTTTTGGGTTAGTACAATAGACCTCTGGTCGATGTGCTGGGCTCCCTCCTTCATTTCATTCATTCATTCATCAACAGACATATTTGTGCTCATTATGCGCCAATGGAATAGGTGATACCTGCAATGACTGCATTAAAAAATTTTGTGTGACACAATTTGCAGATTTATGGAGATTGACAAATTCAGTCCCACTACTCTTATCGAGACTACCCAAAATTTCCACACACGTCTGAATAATCGTGGCAAAAATTGTGTACACAGAATCCGTATCTTGCCTGTATTTTATAACGTCGACTGTTTGGTTGGAGAAAATTGGCTGGCCGACGTTTATCAGCAATATATTTATCTAAATTTTATTTCTATATCAAGCCCATTATAATATAAGAGAAAGAATGAAGATATTGTTTATTTTAAAAGTTATTCAAAGTCAAAAACAACTGTTACATATGCGATATCAGATATTTAATTAGATTGAAATTAATAAAAAAAAATTTCGTAGTCAACAAAACATTTTCGTACATACAGTCAACCAAATATTTTTCTCATCCCAGAGGTTACTGATAGTAAAATGTGAATTTTAGATAAGATTTTAATTTAATCATTTAAATTAAGAAATATGCATTGTCATATATGACATTTTAAACAGTTTTCTAAAAAAATATCATATTAGTACGTCTATTAACCTAAACCGTGCCGTAAAAGTTGGGAAAGCATGCAAAATTCCAGACCCATTTACACGGGGTGGTATAAAAGCAAGCCGACCCGTCTATGCATATTCACAAAAAGTGCCAAATGAGAAATTGCCTAAATTAGTATTGCGCTGTTATTGCAGAAACTTACATCCATGAAACGGTTTTGAGTGCTTTAGCTCTCATCAACACGGAACAGCTAATACCTGTAGCGAGAACAAAAACTTCTAAGCGTCACAGTTCTACCGAGTGTGCACAGTGTTCGATGGAGGCTGTCTTAGCACGACCAGTCTTAGCATGCAACCTACATGATATCATTAGATGCCAACCCGAAGTGTATCAAACTTAGTTGGGTTAAAATGCACTTTAAATGGTACACAATGCCTCTTAGAATTGTCAACAAAAACGGTTCAGCCATATGGGAAATTTCGTAGGCTTCAAACGCTACCTGGGTAAACCGACTTGTCCTCTGGTCTTCAGATCCATAAGAACAGAGCTTGTAACAAGAAATGCTTTTACTAGCAGCTGGATTTCTGAGTTCTGCAGGGCAAAATTGTTCATTTTTTTACTATTATAGCCAATTTATGAAAATTATGGCAACCAGTATGCTGTACCAGTGAGTTACCAGATGCAGACCACCTTTTGTTTCAGCGTAAATTAAATATTAAATTATGTTTCAACAACTTTTATTACATAACTCATTAAAGCGAGGATAAATTACTTAATCAAGGGGTGGCAATTACTTGTCAGTTTTATTCTTTGAAGAGATTTGTTCCGGAGCAGGAGCGGAAGTCAATAGTTCCGGATTAAACGCTTCCTGGAACGTGATGTTTGAGACCAAGGAGTTAAATGTAATGAGTTTCCAGCCAAGCGGGATAATTTTCCGGACAAGTTGAGATTTTATTTCCTCAAGTGGTATTTTATGTTGGGATTAAAGAAAATAAATATAGGATCTAATTACCGACTACGACTTAGCTACAGCAACGCTTTTAAATTGCTTCGTTATATACGCATTGAGAGTCACTAGAAGTTATATTGCACTTTTATTTAAAGTTATGAATAGCGAAGTATTTCTAAGCAATTGATGATCTATTTTTAACAAAATAAGAAATAAAACTTAAAAGTACTCACAATATAATGAGACGTTCTATAATTGATTGATTAGTTCATCATGTGTTTGGCGCAGCATGTCGTTCTTAACTTGGATATTGTGCCATTAAACTCAATCAACCAACCTACCAACCAATTATAATTGACCACACATCAGTATTCCTTTTCTTGTATATTTTCAATTTCTACTTTCTTCTTGGCTTGCCCTTCTTTCATCTATTCTTTTATTACCACTTGTCCGGTTTGCACGGCTTTCATGTCTTCTTTCATCGTTTAATGTCCTGCTTTCATCTCACCTTGTTTTGTTCCCTTTAATTAAAGATATCATCTATTTTAAGTGTCCGCCATTCTTTTTCAAGCCAATGACATACAGGCTTTTCAAACTTATATAAATAAACCCTTGTTCTGACGGTGGTATACTATGGAATAGTGGTGTGTTCTAAGAATACAAGTATGAGTTCGAATTTTTGGATGAATCAAACGTTATTCTGAAGCAGCGATAAGTGTAAATCCTCGTCAATAAATCAACAATTAAATGAACTAATTCACAAACCAAAAGGTCGTATTCTTAAATGATGAATTCACAGTTCCCTTTTACTCGTATTAAATCAACTTTTGTTAGCTGAACGCTGGCTGGTTTATATAACTCTCTGTAAAAAGACCTAAAAAAATTCAGTTAACTTGTTAACTTTTATTCTAGTCTATACGTTTTTAGAAGTTCCCCAAACTCGCCAAAAAGTGTCAAAACTGGTGATAATTTACCAACGTGTCGCCAAAGATAAATCATTCTGACCTTCAACAAATAACATTAATGTCTGTAAATATTGCTTTTCATTGACGACATGCTTCACACAAGGAAAGAGGTATAATGTATTTGCAACAATATGATGTAATTGGAATGCACTGCAACTGAGCACATATTAAGAGTTGCCTCCATAACACTACCATAAATAATAAAAAAATATCCCAATCAGCTTTCTAAAATAATGTGATTATCAAAACATTTCATTTCACCGGTTTTCAAGACGAAAGAAAACGAGATACACAACTTTTTAAGAAGAAGACTATATTTTGCTCTGAAAACTGGCTGATACTTTTAGTCAGCTGGTTGTTAGTAACTAAATATTTCTACTGTCATGTTACTAACATAAGCAGTATGAAACATCTCTCTAAGTTTGACTTTTCTGATGTGAGTGATTGCACTTCATATTGATATATTAGAATTCATAATTTGACATATAATAATTTGAATTCATAAGTTGTTTTTTAGTTTTCGATTTTTTTTACAAAATCATTTTATGAAATTTTTAGAGGTTAGTTTTTAGAGGTTTTTTTATAGCTATAACAAATTGAAGGTTTTGATTAAATTTATTAAAATTTTCTCATACATTTGTTGAACTATTATAATATAACTCTTTGTTTCTTAAAGATTGGGGAACCGGTCCCTTTATTGATCAAACCGATTACTGATAGGATCAAACTGGTTACAACAAGGTACAAACCGGTTACTGATAGGATCAAACCGGTTACAAGAAGGTAAACACCGGTTGCAATAAGCTTTAAATAAAATTGGTTGAAAAATTCATTTTTTATTGTCAATTTAAGTGGTTCACAGGATGTTCTCTTTTGAAGGATGTTTTCCATTAGTTAATCTGCAAAGTAGTAGTGGGAAAATTTTAATTTAGAATTTTCATTTAGCACCCTCTGGGAGTCTGGAGCATTTAAATATTTAAATACGAAATTTTGATGGTAAGTTGTTTGCTTTTTTTTTTTTAAATGAAGGTAAATGCTGCAAAAAATTTGGTTACAAACTGTAATCTTAGGAGAAAATCAGAGTTTGAAAACATTCTGAAGTAAATAAAAAAATACGCTGTTAAAATGCATATACTTATTCAGGGTCCGCGCTATATATTCACCCACGCGCCAAATGCGAAAAAATCGCAAAACTGGCAACAACAACAACAAAAAAATACTTGGAGAAAAAATGGCGAATGATTTTTTAGAAACTGTGAAAATTTCGTAAATATTTTTTTGGGAAGCGTAAAAATTTCTTAAATAAATAAAAAAGCATTTATTTTTAGTTTAAATCACCTGAAAAAAGGCCGCTGCTGATCATTATCACGGATGCTAACTTGCGGTTTGCTGTTTTGTCGTAAGTTAAATCATAGTTTATCTTTTTGCTACGATTTTTTAAGTCCGCCCGGTTTGTTTTCGTTTCTTCTTCTTCTTCTTCATCATCTTTGTGGTTTTTATGCGATCATTACGCCTGCCCGAATTTTTTAGTCTTTTTAATTTTTATTTCCTTAGGTGGCTTTAAAATCGTGGTTCCGATCGTGCATATCTAATTCATAAAAAAAAAAAAAAACATCTCGGAAAGAGCTTTATTGTGTATGATTTTGAAATCAATTTTCAAATCACTGTCCACCATTTTGGATTGCAATGAAACGGTTTTTTTTCTTTAATCATATCCCTTTTTCTATGTTTTTAATGCGAGCTTTGAAATCCGAAACGTATGCATATACTACGGTGAACTTTTATTTCAGTAGACTGTGATTGAGGATGCCTCTGTGCAACTGCCAACAGTGGTTTGTTTACGATTTATTTAGCTGGCAATCTCGTGGCTTCGTTATCGTTTTAAAAAGTTCAAGTTAAAATGATAATCGTAAACTACGCTTTGCAATCTTGTTTGTCTAGCACGTGCGATGTAGTGTGGTGCGTAGGAATATGGATCAAATAAATCTTTCTTCGTATTTTTGCAAAATAACGTCGAGTTCTGATAATTCCAAAGAAAATAATAACGTGAAAACAAAATTTAGTGCAGAATTGAATTCTGAACTAAGCCTCCTCAGCGTCTGAAGAAGCCTGAAGAAGCGTCCTCAGCCTCAGCAAAAACGAAAATTGCAGCAAAGTTGGCTTATTAAACACAAGTGGTTAAAACACATTTTTGAATAGAAAATACTTGTTTGTTTATGGTGCATTGATGCTGGGCGCACAAATACGTTTAGTGTTGGTAAATCGAGCGATTTTCCAAAAGTCGACGGTTATTGTAAGCATGAAAAGATTGCGGATCATTAATTTGCAGTTGAAGCCAAAAAGTATAGGGATGGACAGGAAATGTCACGAACAAAAAGCAAAGCATATGAAAATTCGAAAGACGCAATTATTGCTACCATGCGGGATGTTTATTTCATCTGCAAAGAAAATTTAGCTAAAGAAAAGTTCTTTTCATTGCAAGAACTGTTGATTCAGCAAGATCGCTTACAATTTAAAAATTATTACATCTTCCATCTGTGAAAATCTTGTACTAATAGAATTTATGGTTTCTGAGAAAAAATGAACACGAAGTTACCGAATTTAACAATCGAAAATAGTCCGATTACAGCCCTCGTAATTTATAAAATCAGTGTACGATAAAAAGCAAAATAGAAAAGTAGCAGTTTTACGGACTGAAAAGGCTGTGTATGTCAAGTACATTGAAAGAAACGAAGGTACATAAAGATTTTATACTCGTTGTTTTATTTCACCTACAGAGTTTCGCGACATATATATCTATTTGTGAAAACGTATCACCTTTCAAAAACCTATCCTTAGAGACTATTTTAGGAAGGAATAGGAAACACTGCTAAAGCTTGAAATGGATGGGGTCATTTTCCCTTTTATGTGATGTCTAGATGGGAAAATAGATATCTCTCGTTGATGGGCCATTGACGAAGAGGAATTGTTAAGAAAAAACTATTCTAACTTCAAATATATTTTATTTTTATTTCATTTCTGGAGAACATTATTGCAGCTTTTTACGATTTCTCACCGATTTTTAGGATCTTTCTGTCACTTAAGTTTCTGTCAGGAGATTTTTTGAAAACTGTTCCTGATTTATACACAGCTCTAGAAAAGTTCAACTGCCTGCGAAGATGTCAAAAATGATTGCAATGGATTGTTGGATTTTTATTTACCGTCATGTTGTCATTTTCTGAAAGGTAGAAAAAGTCGCTTATGTAAAGCTCAGATAACTTTCTTAAGAGTAGAAAATTTTAAAATAATTTTAAAAGCCGTATATATATTTGTCCAATGTGTTTAACGTATTTTTGAGTTTTCAGGCCCTATAGAAGCTCTCCGATGAGCTAGAAGGGGGATGGAATTTTGCGCTTTTATAGTATCAACTATGTTACAGAATCTAATGGAGCGGAATGCTCAATTTATATCCCACCCGGTGGCGAAGAAAATGGAGAGTTTTGAACATAATTTTCAGACCCTGAGAAACCCATAGTAATCATTGTTTAGTGTAATAATTCAGTTTTAATAACTGTTTGTATATTATCTTTATTTATATTCGTACTTGCGTTGTTTGTTGCATTTATTATTATGTTCATGACTTCTTGCAAAATTTTTTATTCCAGATAATTTTTTATAGAAGGATAAATCAGTATTTTATATATAAAAAATCTGATGTGGACAGCACATGACTTTCCTTATATAATGCAACGAATTTACTACTTTTACAGTTAAAAAAATGTTATTCTTATAGTAGATACTTATATTCTTTCCAAGATATTGAATTTTCGTCAATGAGTCGTCATTTTCATTGATTTAGCCTCATTTTTATCTATTTGGCGTGTTTTTCGATAATTTAGCAACATTTAAGAAATGTCGCCAAGTTGGCGACATTCCACCAAATTCGTTGCCAAAATCCCTCCAAGCGTTATGGATTGAAAATAAAGTTATTCTTACAGCAGATAAATGACTATTGGCGTTCAAATGCAAAAGTATTACTCAAAGTATCTTTTTCATCAATGGAACGAACTAGATCCACGAGAATGATGTCACCCAATTTATCGCATGGTAGTTCATATGAAAAGTGAACATGTTTCTCAATAGAAAATATTTTTTTTTATTTTATATGATTTTTTGATAATTTTTTTGAAAAATGTGCAATATTTCGAGAACGGTTCATGTTAGCTTTCTAAAATTTATGTCAATCGTTTTCTAATGAAAATTTACATAAGAAATGTCTATTTGCGTAACTTTATTAGAGGTTTTGATTTTTTGAAGATTTTTTCAAAATTTCATTCGAAAATTCAGGGGGAGGGGTTCTGAACATTCGAATACTTACAAAAAGAATAGGCTTCCAGTGTTTACGGATTGTAATTTTTGTACCAAATTTCGTTCGAATCGGTCCATTCGTTCGCATGTTATCGTCTCCACAGACTCACTGACACACACACACGCACACACACACACACACACACATACACATACTTTCACACACACACACACACATACACATACTTTCACACACACACATACACATACTTTCACACACAGACACAGACATCCCTTTAAAAATGTTCGATTCGTGATCAGGGATACTTGAAACGTACTCTTCCGTCGAAAACTCGAATTCGAATTTTCGACCCCGTCACAATACTTATAAGGAAATGTATATAAGGAAAGTATAAATGAAAATTAAAAAGCAAAAAATTAATGACAAAAAATGGTTTAAGCATTGTAATGTTAGGTACAGTGAAAAACATGCTGTAAACTGTTTTCTCTGTAAATGTCAAGTAAGTTAAGAGGATGTACAAAACAGACGCATAAAGTAAAAAGTAGACTTTATTTGATTTCCAAATAGAGCAGCAGGTACACAAATGGACAAGTATCACCCCATCGATAAAGACAAAAAGCGGTCACGTGATAAAATACTGCTTTTGATAGAAAATGTGACAGAGATTGCTACAGTAGTTTGAGGGTGCTCACATGAATACAATGGAAAATGGTAATTTCCACGCTTGTGGAGGCAAACATATAACGCATACTATTAAAATATGTAATAATAATGCGCATTGGGGCTTTCGGTAAACACATAAGCGTTGAAAAATAAGTGTGAATTTTGAACGGCATTCTAAATAATCGATAGCACTGTAAAATAAAATAGTTAAACACACTGACAAACATTATGACAGTGTGAAAAATTACTGATGGAAGTTTTCAACATAGAAAATATGTAATTTCACTACTTTTCTTAACAATTTTCTTTGTTTAACTGTACCTCGCATAAAACTGTCATTATAAGATAACATGTAAAATTGTAATGATAAATGAAGGAATATCAATTTATTTTTTTATCGTAAAAACGATACATATGTATTGTGTAATTGTGCAACTTTGTTGAATTTGATATCTATCGTACGAAGAATATTCTTATTTTAATATCAAAATATAACTCATCATTATTTAACCAAGTGAAATATAATACATTTTAAAGACGTTTTCTTATGCTTTGTCTAAAATCTTTTAAAGACTTCGTGAAACCTAAATACAGCAATTGTTTTTTAAATAATTAAAGCTTAGTATATCATTTCAAGACATTATTTAGACATAGAGATATAATTTCTTTTAAGAACAAAACACGCAGAGATATAGTTAAAAATATAGAAAACTTTTTGGAAACTTATGTTCACCGTATATCATAGACTGAATGCAATTTCACTGTTTTTACTCAGTGCAACCGTTTTTAACAGTGTAATAGTTTAAGAATCATATTTGTTAATTATTAACAAATAAATTCGCTTAAATGGAAATACTTTGTAGAATTAATATTTAAATTCCTATTGCATTGATTTCAACATTTGTTCTACAAATCCACAAAAAATACCATGCAATGAGTAGGTGGAAATAAAAAAAATTACCCAGTACTTTAATTTATCTCAAGTAATTTGAAATTTTTTCGATAGCTTTAATTTTGTTTTGAACGGATTCAATTTATTTTGTTAAAATTTGATTTTTGTAGTTTCAAATTTTGAATTTAAATTAAGAAATATATAGTACGTTTTATTAGAAACTATCTATTGATGTTTCACCGAATTCCCCAATCCACATAAAATGCAAGGTAAACAGAGGAGGGTTTACAAATATTGAGTGACGAATACATACATGCTGTTGTAGATCCAATTATGGTATTCAAATTGCTAAAAATAATCAATCTTGAAACGCAAATAATCTTATCCATGAAATATCAAACAATATCATGACATCAAACAAATCATATACGCTGAAATCTTGAAATAATATACACTGCTCACAAATAGTTAGGGGTATATAGGATAATTCAAAGAAAAATCAACACTTTGCAACGATGACATAATACAATTAGATAACATTACCTACGGTACTGGTGTATGCAAATTTTGTCTACTGAAGAAGAAACCAAGATGCTCTAGCGTTAAAAAGATAGAAGATAACCTCTATGGTTAGAGATTTTTTAAGATATTGACTGTCTCAAAACGATGCGTAAGTTTTTTTTTTGAGCATCTTACTGAATTCATATCAGTGTCATTCTTTAGACTTATCAATTTTTTCAGTTGTTTTTGCAATATCCTTAACATTTTGTGATCAGTGTATGAAACAAAGCTGAGCCGGAAAAAGAATTAGAATAGAATATTCAGAAACTGACTGTTTAAGACTTAAGCACAGGAAAACATTAAATTATAATTTATGAAATACATTAAGCATTTGATGTAATTTTCAAATCATTAGAGAGTTATGCCTTTCTCAGAATTTCGTATATGGAAATGAGGAATGTGATTTGAATCATAGTTAAAAAATATTATGCACAGTTTTAAGGCTTCACGCAAACTTTTGATGTCACGCTTATGATACATACATAATTTATCAAAAGTGAAATTTAATACAATAAAAATTATGAATTTGCCTAAAGTTAACATCTAAAACTATAAGCAAAGTTCGTTGAACTTTGCTTATAGTTTTAGATGTTAACTTTAGGCAAATTTATTGCGAAGTAATACTTTATTATCAAATTCAATATTTACCAATTTTTAATATTCTAATAATACTATATTCTGACATTTTATAATTTTTCAATTACTCTATTTAAACAATTTATTTGAAAATATTTTTATCATTTCTCTGATTGGAATTATTGAGATAAAAGAATATAAGATAGACAAATTAATGGTAATAATATAAGAATACGGAGCCTAAACATGCACTTAGTGCATGAAGAATAATACTGTGCAAATACTATAAAAATATATGCGATACTTGATTTTAAATGATAATTAATCATTTTCCTATTGACATAAAGAAGGCATTATTATTGTACAGTTTAGTGGCAAATAGAAGTGTGTTTGAAAATTTTGTTAGTTTTACTCAATTGGTTATAGTACTGACTGTTGTGTTAAATAAAAGTATTTTAATTTTAAACCGCAAAAATGGCTCATTATTATTAATTATCAAATTTGTAGCATCTCAATTCGTAATTTGAACAATTATCACTTTTACAATGTCGTTATTTTCAGTTTCATTTATTATTGTAATTCCATTATCCAAGTCGTCATCTCACAATTCACAAATTCATTAATTATCGCAATTTTGTTAATTATCAAATATGTAATTTCGTATCTCATAATTTCATTAAGTATCATTGCAGTAATTATCAAATTCGTATTCTCGTAATCTGCAATTCCTTTACCTTATTTAATTCAATTAATTATCAAATTCGTAATCTCATAATTCGCAGTTTCATTAATTGTCGTAATCCCGTTGATTATTAAATTCGTAATCTTGTCACGTTTACATATTTACTTTTACAACCTTAATGTGAAAAATTGTTTAAACTACATTTTCAATAATAATTGATGTGCTATAGTTCATTTTTATTGCTAAAAAATTATGTAACATCTCGACATCATAACAATATGTAATATTCAATTCCGTGATTTAAGATTAAAGTTGTGAAAGTCTAAAACTAATTAAAATATTTGATTCTTAAAAAAACATGCACTGTAATAAAGTGAAAAGTAAGTTTGCATGAGATATAAATCAATCAATTGTCATGGAAAAAATATTTAAATAAAATTTACTTCAATAAATTTAAATTCATATTAATTTTTCAAGTAAAACTGCAATCAATTACGGCTAACTCATTCTCAACAGCAACTCTGCTTGGAAAATTCAGACAATGTATGGTAATAATCTATACTTTACACTCACTTTACATCCTTTAATCTATTTCCCTTTACACATTTTCTTCAACGAAAAATAAATCAGGCAGGTGCATGTAAAATGTAATTTCTATAATGTAAAAACAGTGGAAACACATTATGTAGAAAACACATTATAAGGACAGCAAAATGGCTTATTCAAAAGGTCTATATGTTTCAATACCGTTACATATTGTAATGCAATGTAAACATGTATGCAAAAATATAATGCAATGATGTAAACATGTATGCAAAATAAAGAACTATGTGATTTTGATGCATTGTATTAAATCACTAGAAAATACTTAATATATATTGTAAAATTTTTAAATGTAATCCTCAATTTTTTTGCAAATTTCAATATATACAAATTACGTGAAAAGTAGCATAATCACAAATGCAAAGAAAATTACTTTAACAAAATTGATAATGATGACACATTTAAAACCAGTATATAGTTGTAACATACAACAGTATACAAAGGAAACTACTATAAAATATTTGAAAATATGGGATCATAAAATATAAAGAGAAATGAAGTTTCTTATTAAATATGCATATAATAAAATATTTTGAATTTTGTAAAATTTAACACTTTGTAAAATTTAAAAATAAAATTATTAGAAACCTATTTTTGTGTATGTTTAGCAAGCAGATTTGTAGATAAACTAGTTATATAAAGATTATAAGAAATGGAAACATTGTAGATAAGCAATGACATAAAACTATACAAAATTTGCTCAAACTGCTGTCCAGATAAATTTGCAAAGACAAATACATTGTTAGTTTAATCCGCAGTTTTATTTATTGGTATATTTAAAGTCATTTGTTTGGATGCTATTTAATTTAGTTGAATAAATGACTCATGTAGTTTACAAAAGCGGTTTTAACTTTTATTTTTTATATTCTTTCATTTTTTTGCATGTTTTTAATTCACTGGTATTTTTGATGTAGTAAACGAATTTCATTTGAATTTTGTTGATGAAGTTAGATCATATATGTATCAAACTCGGTTATTTTCTACATGTTAAGTAGGCTTTAATTCGATAGTATATTTTTAATTAGTTTGATCGAAACATATGAATTTAGTAGAGGAATCAGTTCATGCAGCTCTTTGAAACCGGTTGTTTCCTTATTTTTTTTTATCACAATACACATGTAATCGTCGTTTTATTAACTGTGAAATTAATTTAAATCCTTCTGCTGTCATTTATTCTCCTGATTTAGGTTTTTCTGTTATTTTTCGACTTTTCATTCGACAACGATTTCCTTCCTCGGTCACGTGTTACAAAAATTTATTCACACGCACGTTCTCCTTTTTGCTGGTGCTCTTTTTATCTTGACGAAGGGGCTTTTTCTGCCTCTAAAACCTACTGATATTTTTGAACGACTTTTTATGCTGTTAAACTAGTGACGTATTTATTTTTGCAGATACATAAAACTAATATTAAATAGAGTAATATTGAAAATATGAAAGGATTGAAAACATACACGGCATTACACTTTAACTATTAGCATAAAAATATGTGTAAAAGTGAAACTATGGAGACAAATGACACAGTAATATAAATGCAATACTTGTTAATAAGAAACACCCAAGCTCAAATTGCTATGCACTATACATGTATTCTAACGGAGAGCGTTAACCAATAGCAAAACAGTGAGCATTGAGCGTTAATGGATTGTGCCTTAGCGTAGAACACTTTTGCGTTACAGTGAGTATATGGTTAAAAACATTGATTACAACGATCTTATCACGTGCTGTTAATTTACATCCACACTCTGAAAAGGGAATATTTATATATACAGAAAGATAACCCATTTATGAATATATTTTTTTGTGGATTTCGCATAAGTTGAAGAAGTTTTCCATCTTAGACACCATTTAATTTAGTAATATGTAATTTACCAAAATGTGAAGAATAATTCACTAGGTAAAAACAAATAACTAGGATGGTCACTCCCAGCATTTTGAGGTTCGTAGTATATTTATGAATATGGTTTTAAACTTACGGCAACCTTCTGATCTTTCATGGATATTTAGTTATTTTTTTCAATTGACTATGGTTTACTATTTAGAGTACATCAGATTAGTCAAAAATGTATTAAAATGTTTATATAGCAACACACAGACTTACCAATACTATTGAAATATATTATATGACGATGCAGTATATTTATGTAATAATACGGTATTTATTGTTCTAAATGGATAGGCTGGTGATTGCTTATTTATGCTTAAGAAATGTTGTCTCATGTGCCTTGCTTACGTCGACAGAATGTTAGAGTTGTATTAACACTTTCTTTCTAAGAATAATTTTTTCTATTCGAAAATGCATATTTTTTTAATCTGGCAACACCCTTGCAGAATCTTGCGGCACCTTTAGGTACTGTGGCACATCCGTTAGGAATAGCTGAACTGGGCCATGGCATAAAATACTGCGGAATAAAATATAGAACGCAGACCATCGTTTATAGAATATTTAGATTTGCAGTGCAAACTAGCCTGGAACTGATTGCCAAACGAGAGCTTGATCATATCACGCATGTGACAAAATGGCTACACTAAAGAATCTAGTATGACAGTGCACCTACTGTCACGAAAGAGAAGCGAAACAAAGGCGAAAATAAAAATATGTAGAACATGGGAAGGCGAAGTGCGGTGGCAGAGAGGCAGAACGAGGCAGAGAGGAAAATAATTGAACGTGATCATACCACAACGTCGTGACTCTGAAAAATATGGTCGAAAACCGAGGCCGTCCGACTCATCCGAAGATATAGAGAAGCAAAAATGGGCGGCCGGGAAACTCTGAAAAATATGGTGTCACAGCCAAACCATTAACCAGATTGAATGGATTTTTATTTATATGAAAATATTCAAAGAAATACAAATTGAAAACTGAAAAGAAATTTAAGAATCCGAGCATTTCCAAAATCATCGCCTGTTTTTAAAATTTTATTTGCGTCGCATTTTACGTTCTGATCTAGTGATTTATTGTTTATGCGTAATGTTATGTTCCATTTTTTGCAGAAAAATGTTTATCATAATTTGGTGAATGACATACCGTCGGTAACATCTCATCGATAATGAAGCCTTGAAATAAATAAATGAAAAAGATATGTAAATCTTTTGTTGTGATACCATATATTCGGATTTAAGGTATAACCGCGCTTAATATTCCCCCCCCCCCCTCTCTGTCTCATTTATTTTCTGCACCGCACTTTACGTTCTTAGTTTCATTCTTTTATTGGATTTCTTATTTTACTTCCCTTGCGTCACACTAGGTGGCGCACCAAGTCATATTAGGTAAGTGACACAAGGTGGTAACACTTGGTAGTATTGTTTCCTTTCTGTTTTATACAACAAATAGTTATGAAATTGTTAGCCTTCTCAATAAGATTGATTTCTAAGTACTTTTCTCTGTAATTTATAAAATATATTTTTCTTTTCAATGATCGTCTTGAGAAGCTTAGTAATTGGGGCATTAATCAAATTTTTCTTCAATGCGAACTATGCATATTGGTTAAACTAAATATGCTTTGAACCACTTGAAAGAACATCAAACTTATGTAAAAAAGAATAATACTTTGATAACTTCTTAGAAAAATAACATATTATTGATGCATTTCTCCAAATTTAGTGCTTAGTTATTTTTGACGATGGGGGAGACAATTTTCTTTTTCATGAAGTCGTCTCCTCATACTTAGATGGACATTCTTACTGATCCGGGTTGATAGTTAGAGACTAAAATGCTCGTTGATTATAGGAATCTTTACATTATTATCACCATGCATTCATAAAATCCTATTGTATGTGCATAAAATATTTATTTTTTAAATTTTAGAGCTTTTTTGAACTAATTCTCAGAAACGCTTTTAGGACATGTTAAACTAAATTTTCATTTCATTATTCTCTAGAATCGAATCATTTTTATACTTACACATAAACATTTGTCAGAAACAAACTTCTGTAGAAAAATTCTTTATAATTTCTTGATTATTTGACTATTCATTCTTCACTTGAAAGTTACATCAATTCGTCAATTCATAAATCAGTAGTAGTATATAGATTCTCTCAATCTGGATGAATAAATTCTTACAACTTATGCGAAAAGTTTAATGATAATTGCTTTCATATATAGATATATATGTATTTACAGAGGCACATAGGGTTGTAAAAGTGCTGAGATAATATAAAAGTATCTTTTGCATATACTTTGGCTGAGACAAGTACATATATAAGGTGCTCTCTTGGTTTAGGCTGCAAAAGCCGCATGTCTTCATAATTATTTTGAACAAAGGCTCTTGGGCTTAGATCAATTTTATAGTTGTGGAAGCTTTATAAATAATAAAATGTTATTTCATATGATCCTTTACATCTTTCTAATTTACATATATATGAACAAACGTGCAAGATTTTAGCATCTTTGTTATAAACTAGTAAATCATTAGTTTTTATTGACTTATCTAACGTTTTCCCTCCAACTCTGAATCCAGTCAGAAAAAAAATAATTAAAAAGACAATGACAAAATTTAAAATCTCAAAAACAGCACTTAACAGAATAAAGCAAGTTACAGCGCCTCCTATTGGCGAATTTCAAAAATTATATTCAAAGTACAAAAGAACAGGAGAAAATGGTAATTGAAATGTTGTAGAGCACCTTCCATATAGTAGGAATTAAATATGAAATAAATAGCTAAACGGCTGAAAATGTGCTCATAATCATCGACCCATTTACTTAAATTACTAAAATTTTCTACAATACTCCAACTAAAATGTATTCTGGTTAATTAGGAATTGAATTAAAATTAACTGTTAAATCATATATAGCACCTTTTAAAACCATACCATAAAGTGGAACTAACGAAAAGCCTATTCAAACAGTTATCTGCAATTTACATCTGTGTATAGAAGGATTGTCAGTTTATATTTGCTTCTTTGGACAAACATATATTAGATCTTGCTAAAAAGACTAAAGAGAGATTAAGAAAGCATTATAGAATTATAGAAATGGAATTAAATATAAGTTTCAAAGAAAGCAATGAAAATGTATAGCAGTAGTTGGGATAACATCTTTTATCTGAAATTTCATTTAAAATCTTAAAATATTAATACAAAATCATAACAAAATATATAACTTCTTGTATCTTAAAGTGATTATGCTTTATGGACATTAATAAAATGTTTCAATAATATCTTTTTATTTCAAAACAGTAATTAAGAAGAGCAATGTTTCTCCATCTTACCATTTATCATATTATTTTATGATATTACTAATTACGTTACACTATCTCTCCGATACTATACCATATGAAATATCACTATGTTTTACCATATGTTATGCGATTATGCTATACAATTCACCATATTCCATGTTTATTAAGGTTGTCCTTATATAGGAGACTAAGACTACATGAAGAACTAATTAACTCAAATACTGTGCCAGAATTTTCGAAGTAAATTTGGAATAATAAAGCATATCATGAAATCAGAATTAAAACCTTTTAGAATTTTATTGTTATTACCGATGGTAATTTTTTTACATTTAATTTTGGATGAATATGTGGACTTATAATTGAACATTTTAATTATAGTAATATTCAAGTTCTACATCCAAATTTGTTTTTCCCATGCCTAAAAATTTCAAATTTACGAATTTGTTTCGACCAAGAGCCCTTGTTTTTCAAAGCATCTATTACACTTACAAACACAACATTGATTCTGTTTAAGTAGTAGACATATACATTGCCAAAAATAGCATACAAATGATAAGAAAGCTTTGCTAACATCAGGAAGGAAAGAAAATGGCATTTGGTTTAATATAATCCGATGATTTTCTTCACCATGTTATAACACAATTTTAAATTTGCATTTAATATGTCGTATATTCACCACTAATATTATACGGATATAAACATATGTAAAAAAGAAAAACTCGGAATAAATGAAAATGAGAATAGCAATATCTTTCACTAAAAAAATAAAAATAAATAAATAAATAAGTTAAAATTCGAATGACCATAATATGTAGGAGCTGATTAAAAATGTTTGACGAAATTGATTGTTATTTTCATAGAGACGGGCCAATAATACTTTTTTTAATTCAAATCTCGAATATTCGAATACCCCGAACAATTATTTAAAATTGCTAATGAATAATATTTATTTTTCTTAAATATTATTAGTTAATTATTAATAAATAAATTAATAAAAATAAATAAAAAGTAAACTAAGTTTTAAAACCACATCAATTTAGAAATTTATAAATTTATTTAAACATTTATTTATATTATAGAATTCTTTTATTTTAGGTACGCTCAACTGCAATAATTGAATAATTGTAACTGCTTCTCATCTACTGCAGATATGTATATCAAAAACAAGGATTAGCGTTCGAACACGTGTAAGATCAGGTATGCTTCTTTAATTAAATCATTTTCTCAAATTAAATCACAGGTGCTGAAGGGTATCTCTGAAATAGTGCGGTTAAACACTTTGAAGATAATTCTTTCAAGTGAAGATACAGACTGTTTTTTTCCAGTAGTCAAAAAAATTTTCATTTGCTGGAAGCTCATGAATTCTTTTAGATTATTTCGAATTTCTTACTCTGGAATATCCATGTTTTTTTATTCTAGAACATGCTGCTAATCATGGCGCGATATTTGAATTTAAGTGCTGTTATATTCGTAATCTTGAATAGTTGTATTTGCCTATCTATGTATTTTTACTATAACAATCTTACGAGCTACCAATTTATCAATGTTTTTCTTCATTCTTATTTGCATTACTATTGTTTAAATAAAATACATTAAATTCTATCATAATAAAGTTTTTATTATAAAATGTCTAACAAACTTATTTGGTAGATATTATTAAAGGTTAAATTTTCTAATAAATAAATTTTGCTTTATACAAAACACACAGCAAAATTCAATGGGATGAAACTAATACATTCGTAAGAAAACTTTTAAAAATGAATACACAAACACAAAAAAAAAATAGAATATTTGAAAATGTATCTTATACAAAATCGCATATTTGATATATACGATTACTAAGATTAATTTTCATCTGTAACTGTAATACATAGCGATGAAGAATCATAAATTACCACAACGTATGAGAAGAAAACTGTAAATATTTCAATCCCCATGGTTTAGCAAGCATAAATTCGTTTAATTATTAAAAATATAAGATGTTTTACGTATAATTAAACGATTTCGTAGAATAATTTTAAAAACTATATTTCTGAAATAAAGATATTTTCTGCATCATTACTTCTAATATATGCGCTCAATGTAGCTCTGTGAATATAATTTAGTTTATGAATACATTGATAAAAATATTTTGATGTGTTGTTCGTTTTCAATATTATGTAAAATCATAGCATTGATGTATTGTCTAGCTTACCAGAATATGCCAGACATTAGAAATGCAAATAATAATAAAGTTACTTAATTTATGGAATGAACAGCTTACTGCATATATGTCAAAAGCTATATATACAGCACAGAAGTTTGAATTTCAGATGGGACCAAATGCCACTTTTTAAGCACTTGATTATTCGGGGACGTGTAAAGCAAGACAACCAGCACCAAAACCCGAAAGAACAAACAGCTTTGTTTCTTTTGTGTCAGACCTATGTTTGTTGGAAGATCGTGATATGTTTTGCTTTTCTGGCTGTTGCTAGATACTACGGTGACGGTAAGTAGGAACGAGTAACAAGCAGGCACTGACGCTCCATGAAACATTTTAATATCGATATTTATATCGATATTTCGATATATGCTTATTATCGTATAGGTATCATTATAGGTAGATCTCTTTCCGAGAAGGCCTGTTATAGAAAACAATAAAGGGAATGAAATATAACGGCTTAGTGGAAAGAAAAATTGACATTTCATAAAATCCGTAAGAAAACTATTTGCTTTTACCTCTGAAATGTGTCTGAAATGTTTTTACCTTTAGAAAGTGTATAAAATATTTTTACCTCTGTAACGGCTTCAAATTAGACAATACAAAAAAAATCTTTTAAATTTACTTTAACTAGAAGAAAATATTGCTTTCTAATCCTAATGAAATACTTACATGTTTTAAAATGTGATGAAAAAAAATTAATAACAGATGCTATAAAATAAATCTAAGTATTCTAACAGTTTGCGGACGAATATCAACAAGAACGTGAAGTTCACTGATGATTTTTGATGGAATATTTGAACCAGTAGAATGTGGAATTTTAACAGCACTTGTTTTTGAAAATTTGTTGTTTCAAGTGGCTATTTTTAGGAAGAATGTAGTCTAGATTGATTTGGCATGGTTACATTTTCGAGCTCCCTCTGGTGGAAAATATGAAAAATATAATTGAAATTAAATCATAAAGATTAAAGAAATTTATGCTGAAGGTAATATATTTAAAAAAAGTTGCATATTTGTATGGCATTACAAAATAACTTTTATTGGCGAATAATGAACTGATTTTCTCAAAATGAACTATGGTAGCGGACATTGCTAAATTTTTGTGCACAAATGAGATCACAGTAAAAAATAAGATTTAAAAAATGTTCTTATGAAAAGCAAGGAATTTTATTAATCTGATTCGTGGTTCGAGTACCGGCTGAGGAAACAAGCTTCTTTACACAAATCAGTCTTGGCAAGACATTTGCACAGAATACTTTTATGTTATACATCAAATAAAACATACTATAAAAATAGTTTGCTTTTAAAGTGTATTGTATTAAAAAAAATTCAAGTTATAGTGCCCTTTTATTCATATTTTAGTTCAGTATCCGTACCAATCTACATTTTAAAATTGTATACTAAATATTATGAAATTGTTATACATATTATGGAACCAACATTTAAGGAAGTGTACTGTGTTAGTGTATATCATAAACTGCCAGAGATTTCGTTCCATAGAGCGTCGATACCTGTTGGACACATGGTTTATGTCATGATTATACATCTACTCACATGTAGCTATGATATTTTAGTACTGAAGTTATCCATTGAAGAAAAATGATTCATCAATTGCTAGTTGGTCCCGACAAGTAAAAGTGCTTCAATAAGCTAATTCAAATTGAAGGTGCATTTTGATTAAACTCGGCACACTCATCCCTCTGGGTGCCGGTTGTTATACTCGCGATTACTGCCCTAGTAGCATTTAATATTGGACCAATATTGTATATCTTGGCATTACACTGGAAATATTTCCAATGTAATCCCAATATTGGGAAAATTTTGGTGTTACATTGGATAATATTTTCCTTACAACATTACGCCTATATTGGTGTTACGTTGGAAATATTGGCGTTATATTGTCCCAATATTTTAAGCCAATGTTGGGCCAATTCCGCCAAAATGTCCATTTTTTCATATTTGTCCAATATTGGAGTAAATAGTAAGCCAATATTGTGCTAATATTGGATTGCTACTAGGGTACATATCAAATATACCAATATTCAATATTTCATATATTCACTAAGCACATGTTTGTGTAGCGGTGATGATTCAGTGTTGCCAACAACTGAATGAAATTTATGGCGAGATACACAGAAAAAATGGCCGCATTTTCAGCGTCTATGGATAGCCTTCATAAACATTATTGAAAATTTAGTCATTTTATTGCTAGATTTGACAATTTTTTAATGCTACACCTTAAAAAAGATGGCCAAATCTAGCTGTAACTCAACTTACAGATAGATATCTGTAAGTTGAAAACGCTGGTTAATATTATAATTTATGAATACAGCTGATATGGTTTTATAAGATTTTGTTGCTTAGGTAACATGCATTAGGAACAATCTGGCGATTTACTTATACTTCCCGGAGTATATAGCTGGTAATTAAACGATTTTAAAATCGAGTGTTTGTAATCATCATCTATATAAGTAAAATGGAAAATCCGTCTGTATGTGTGTGTGTGTTTGTATTTATCTCATGATCACGGGAGAACAGCTGTATCAAATTTCATGAACGTTTGTAGGTAGATGCGAAATTGTCCCGTATAATATAATATAAAATTTAGCCCATCTGTTGAGTTTCTAGAACCAGGGAGTTATTGAGATATTAATAAAAAAAACGAACCTCCCATAGAGATAGTAGCATAATACACACGGTATTTTTTCCGCAATTTTTAAAAGAAATATGATATGTTGCTAAACAACGGGATTAAAACCAATGAGTTTATACAGCAGACGATTTTTATTAAATCTTTTCCGATTTAAATAATTAAGAAATGCATAAAAAATAATTTTATCTGAACTACACTTTTGATTGTATTGTATTAATTAGGCTTGAAAGATTACGGGGATTGTTGATAATTTTAATTTCTGAAGTCTTCTGTTCAATTTTGACAAATATGTTTTTGAAACTCATGTATTGAGTTTAGTAAATCATTGAAACAAAATAAAAATTATGCGGGTATATTCTAATACCATCTCGGCCCTTTTATTTCTGGTATATATTATCCAATTTCATATTTTTGTAAATATGTTTACAAACAGGACCTGGAAGTTTTATTCTTCAGATCTGCCTATGAAGATAATTCTGATATCGATACCAGATATTCTTATACTTCTTTTTGCGAGAATTAAATTGAACATTTTGATAGAATTTTTGGAATAGCAATGCCATTTAGAATAATACAGGAATTTGCACATAATTGTGAATTTTTAAGTTTCTTTATAATTTATATTTAGTACAACGAAAAGGTATACGGATAATAATTAATAAATGTAAAAAATATTGGTAACTGTTCAGTTTTGGAACTGAAAAATACGGGGAAGTTTCCCTGTATACAATCAAATCTTTGTTTTGTTTATTTTTAATTTGTACCAAATTAAACTGCAGGCATTTATTTATTCCCTGAAATGTAACTTGCATGGAAAAATAAATTAATTTATGTTATCAAACAAATTTTTATTTTTAAAAATTTTTAAGGAATACAAAATTTAGATTTTAATTTTAAATTAATGTAAAATCTTCGAAGATTTTACATTAATTTAGTTCTTAACGGCAGTTTTTAATTTTATTCTAATTTTAACAAATGGATGGCAGAACAATGCCCCTTCAGGAAAACGGTACACCATTTTTCTTTTGGGCTATGGTATTTTATCTTTGTAATGATTAATCATATTTGAAATGATTAATGATAAAATGTGGAATTTTGAGTGAACAGCATAAATGGATGTCTTTTCAGCGCTCTTTTGGATCTAATATCTGACAACTGCGAAAAAGTTTAAGTGATTCATCGTCGCATATAATTATGAATTTATAAAAATGTATTCACCCCAAAATAGTAATTTTAAACTGTTATGCATAAAAGGATCAATAAATTTAGAACATACGGAAGCAAATGCGAGTAAGGCAATAACCCTATACTAATGAGCTGCCAATGGGTTTTTACAAAGTTTTCTCTAAATATACCAAATACATTAATGGGCACCATCATGGGCACCAAATTTACGTCTTGATTTCAAGGATTTACTGAAATTTGCTTTTATATTTACAATCCTAATGTTTTCATCATAGTATGTGGAGAAGTGACGTAATTAGAAATTTTAGTTCCTTGAGAAAAATACTTAAAAGGACCACCAAAATTTTAGTTCTATCAAAAATAAAAGCATTTAATAAATACTTTTTTTATGGAGGTCGTTTTCATTATTGAAAAATTCGAAATTTTGGTATTTTCTTAAATTTCTCTTATTTTCCTATGTTCTTTTTGAAACTTCACTGGTTGTACTTAAATTTCTGCCAATCACAGGGAATTAAATGATAATTATTTTCAAATGTGTTAAAATAGTTAAAATAATATAACTACTGCTTCGGCTTGTAGAACCACAGACCTAACCATAGACCTAGGTATACTTCGTGATGTAACCCCGCCGACCGTTAGACTCACACGCATGCATTTGTCTCATCCAGATTTCCGTCTGGCACTTGATAGGTATAGGGCTGTGTTTCTCCACCTTTGAGAAACATTTTTATTTACTTTTAACAAGTGATGAATAATTAATGTTTTCGTATTTATCAGGAAATTCAGTTTAATTAATCATAATAATTTATAATTGTTATAATAACAATAAAGTACTTTCATTTTTCTATAACAGTTTTGAAGATTTTTTTTTCTGGGCACGAAATAGCTTATAGCGCTTTGGGCTCCGATGTTTCTTGGATTTTTAAGTTGTCTTAAATCGCGCTTAATCTAGTTACATCACTGATACGGGAATAAAGAGAACAAAAATCGCAGCACAGTTATTTTTATGTTAGAGTCTTATACGGTAAAAATATAATTGAAAATTTTCCTTCAAATAATTATTTTCTTTTTTACACATTTGCATACATAGCATTTTACTTTTGCTGTGTCAAGTAATTTTTTTAGAATTTCAGATTCTATGGTTTAAACTGTTTGATTTATAAACAGAAATACTTAAATACCGAATTCGAAATACATAATCACTTTTCTGTAACAGGATTGAAAAAAATAATGTTTTTCTCTGGGCACCAAATATCCTGGCTCGCTCTGGGCTCCTGTGCTTCTTGGGTCTATAAGTACTGTTTAATCACGCTCAATCTAATTACGTCACCGATGCGGTTATAAAGAAGACAAAAATCGCCATACAATAATTTTACTGTTAGAATCTAATACGGTAAAAATCTAATTGAAAACCTCCGTTCAAAGAATATATATATATATATTTTTTACATTTTCATGCAGCGTGTTAAGTGAATTTATCCGAATTTCAGATTCGCTGGTTTAAACTGTTTGATTTATAGACAGAAATACTTACATATCCAATTTGAAATATAATTGTTCCCTAGAGAGAAATAAGTTTCGAGCTTTTGAGATGGATATTTTTAATAAAAACCGTGGCGATAAATTTTGATGGACCATTTATTCTGTATACTGCACTGTAGTTGTTCATCATTGAATGTCTTTTTTAGAAACGCAATTTACTGTTTGTACTAAGTATAAGCTAACAGAACTGCATTTTTATCAAATTTCCAATTACTTATTATTCACATTAAATTTTGTAAATACAATATCTAAATATTTTTCTGGAAGCTTTTTAAAGTCTAAATATTTTTTATTTTTAATTTTCTACGTATTTTATATTGCTAAAGATACCTTAATTTTACAGATTCGCGAAAATTGGCATATAGCTGCACTACAAATTTTACATAAATATATAAACTCCTATTTTGTGTTTCTCAATTAAATTGGTTTGAAAATTTTCACAATTTTATCTTTACATTTGTCTGTAGGAAAACCTATCATATTTATGCAAGGAAAAAGAAGACATCTGTTTTTGCAATTTTCTGGTGTAGGCTTTTGGCCCTGAAGAGGGAAGCTGTTTATTGCCTTTGAAACATAAATCTGAATATGAAACAACCCAATTAACTTCTCCCGCGCAAAGAGAAAGGATGAGTGTGAAGCTCCTTTAATATTGTACAAAATTTAAAATAGCATGGAAGAACATATTTAGATAGCCTTTTTTATTGGTGATATATCAGTTTAGCTTAAAAAGAGCAAAATTGTGACTTGTTTGTATGGTCTCATAAATAGAAGTATTTAGAAGCAAATATTTATATAACATGAAACAATAAACAATAATACAATATATATTGATTAAATTGTTTTCGGTTATGTGAATAGTTTACACTCTTTATATCAATATCTATAACATATATTTAGAACACTATTTTACCATGCGCCACTTATACATTCTCAGTTTGTGAATAAGAATTTTGAATTAATCTTTATTTGAAAATACAATGAAACACAATTCAATATAAACACTATTATGTATACAGTGAATAATGCAAAGCACAACTATAAAAACGTACAGAGAATTCTGTTTTTTTAACAAAACATATAATCTTTTACATGTCATAGAGAAAATTTAGTTTTCAATATTTACTTTGTAAAGAAAGAAATGTATAGTGTAAGAAATCTATATTACATAATAATAATGCTGATGTATTCACGCAACCTCGATGTAAATATTTCTGAAACAATATTTTTATTACTTATTTTGCTTTTCTTTCAGTGATATAGTAATGAACGCAATATAAATATTATTGTAATATAAATAGATAAATGATCTTTATAAAGTAAAATGCATTCAGAATGAAAGATGTTATTATTTCATTACTATATATATTTCCTTGAGGTGCCATTATATAGATAGAATATAATTTGTCATTATTTTGCAAGCAGTTATCTTCAAGATGTGCACTGTGAAAATATTTGAATGTTTGAATATAATAAATTTTAGAGTCTATTATGTTTCTAATTGGGTTATGCTTTCAGCTATGCTATGTAAATAAAAATTACTGTTTATTATTTAATTCATTCTGTATGATTACTTAAGAACCGTTGTTGTGGGAGCGTATTTCTTTTTATAATCACTATCCCAATCTAGAAAACAGCATCAATGTAGATTGACTGAAGGAATATGCAATAACCATTTTCATAGTTACAGTCCCAATTCATAGAGGGCGTTTCCAAAGTAGTATGAATTTGATCTACGCAGATGCCGTTCTCATCAATGGGAACGTGGATCTGAATTTCGGGAAAGTTCCGTAGTCTAGGATTCTTGGATTAAATATGCTTTACATGTCTAGATATAACTGATTTAAATGTTTTTCGCTAAATCTCCCTATTCGAGATATGGTCATGTGCTTCCTCAAAAGAAACATGTTTTATGACAATAGCCACAGACATATTCTAAGCATATCATATTAAAAATTTAACACATTACCAATCATGTATTACACAATATATACTATTTTAATGTTACTGCTTTTAACACAATTATGTGATAAAATATATCAATAAAAGTTATCTACATATATAAAATACAAACATGCTTTTATTTTTAATATGCAATAAGAATAAAGTTAAATTTTTACATCTAATCACTAATTTTAGATTTAAATATTAAAATTGTTGAGGATAAAATATTTAAAAATGCTATGTTTTGTAGTATTTTTTGCATTTTATCAAGGAATAACGCTTTACGAAAGTATAACTCAAACAATAATGAGTCGATTTTACTGGTTTATTATTGTCGAGGAAATTTTTTAACGACTAATATAAAGTATATAAAAACTATAAAAAATTTTATCTGGTTGAAACATATTTTAGAAAGCATTTATTAGAAAATATAAAATTTAAAATTTGTAGACGTAATCTTTGTTGTGCGTAGCATCCGTCTATATCTAAATTTTAAAATTATGGCACGATTTCCTTTGGCATTTTTGTGCTAGAGCAAGAAACGAAAAAAAATTAAATTATAAATTACAGTGTATATTTTTTATATAAAATAAAAATGCTTATAAAAGGAAAAGACTGCAAAAATATATTTAATTATAATGGTTATATATGTTGAAAAATTGGTGCGAATCATTTCCCTGATATTGAAATACAGTAGTGTATATAAATTATTTTCAAAAGAATTTCATTAAACAGCAAAACTCCTGCAAAATTTATCTAAGAAAAAGGGAAAATTATTAGATACAATCATCAATATTTATAACAATCTTCATGGACCAAAAGAGAAAAAAAAATGCATAAAATCTTAATAATTTTTCATTTACTACAAGTCAAGACTGGTCAAGATTAATAATTTCATGGATAATTTAGTATAATCAATGTAGAAAAATGTATAACTTTCTAGCAAAGTTATTATAAATTTGAGTTTTCATTGCGTAATTATTAAAAAATGCTCTTAAGTTTTGAATGGCTCTGAATCTAAAGTTATAAATTACATCAAAAAGCAGTAATTATCGTTATACGTAGTTATGTTAATATTATTATGTTATTCTTGTTCATTATTATTGAGATCGCTATCAATGGGATGAATAAAATATATGGAAAAACAGGTATTTCTCTAGGTATTTAATTTTATTTACTGAAAATTCAAAGTTATGCTATGGATGGAGTAATCAAGTTATTATGCTTTATTTCTATATAGAACTCCTTGTAAACAGTTTCAATTAAACAGTGTTTTTCCCTAGCAACTTTCCAATATTGGTCCGATAATAGGCTAATATTGTAGATCTTGGCGAATCATTAGAAATATTTCCTATAGATTGTCAATATTGAGGATACATTGGCCACTGATATTGGATAGATATTGGCATAACAAAATTATGCCAATATTGGCGTAACATTTAGAATTTCCAATAGTTCGCCAATATTGGCGTTACATTGGAATATATTGGCAACCATTACTATCTAAATATTAGTTATATATTATTATGCAAATATTGGCTATAAATGGCCAGTCAGCAATAGCTCAATATTGTCAAATTTTCATATTTTTAAATTGGCACAGTATTTTGGTCTATATTGGCTGTCAATATTAAAGCAATACTGCCATGATACTAGAGTTATATTTAAAAATTTTAAGAAATTCTAAAGTTTTATTTAGTTAATAATTACTGTTTTGCTTATGTTTTTAAAATTATTATGTATATAGCATAGAAGACAAAATAATTTTGGAAAACACATTCAGTAAAAGTACATCGAAAAATTATTTAAATTAAGCTAATTAGACATATATAGCGTATACATTCATGCAAAATATTTTCTTAATTTCTCCTTATAAGAAATACAATATTTATTTGACAATATACTTCATGCGGTAATAAATGCATTAATAAATAAAATATATAGAAAAAATCAGTTGACAGACAGGCAATTTCTTTTTCACAAACGCATGCGTATGTACATAGTTCTAAATTTATGATATATACATCGCACAAACACGTTTCATATCCTGCAAACATGGCTATTTTTTTCAAATATGTATTAATATATATTCATCTATAAATATGATGTAGTCATTTTCATTGCAGCTATGTACGTGGCTGCAGATAAAGCGCTTATATGTATTGTCTTTAATATTCGAAAACGTTTATTTTATTTATTTATCTGTACAATATTCGAACTATTTTCTCCGATGCCTGCTTTAAATACAAATATGCATAAGAAATACCTCCATATAGGGAAGAAGAGGTACAATGCATTCTTAGTTACAACGAATTCTATCATAATGTGTGTATTCAGGTAATGTTTCGAATATACAGTTTTTAACGAATCTTAGATTTAGCAAACCTCAATTAACAGTTGTCTTAATTTTAATTATGATAACATGTCGCTTACATTTATCCATTTAATACATACTGTTTTGTGAAGTTATGGTTCCGATTCTTATATAAAAAAGTAGTGACCCTTCCTTCCCGTGATAATTAAAGTAAAACTTTAATATTTAACTTTTTTCGAAATGAGTTCTGAATTAAATTCCGGAAAATTGCAATATCTTTTCATTAAAAGAAGTGAATTCCTTCATATACTTATGCATGCCTTTAATTTTCGATAGAAGTGTTCTAAAGCAACAAAAGCAACTATGCGTTATCGATTGAAAAGCTTTGTAGTGCCTCTAGTGGCGAATAGAAGAAATTAGGATTATTATCTCAAAAAGGAAGAAAAGATAGGCCAAAATTTTCAATCACAAAGAGGTCTATATTTAGCACCGAAAGGCGTACAGTTTGCAAATAATATGTACACAGACCATAAAAATGATAAAATGAAAAGGGAAAATTATTATACTACATCACTTGCCAGTCAGTCATTTTTATACAACGTATTTTTACTGCAAAAAGGATAATTTCAAATACATAACATTTTGTTCGTCGCATGTATTATTATTTTCCCATGTAGATTTCTCGCAATTTCTTTCAGAAGTCTTCGGAATAGAGGTATTTGTTACCGTTTTTTGTTGACCGTATTTTTGTCATCTGTGTGCATGTTATGTGCAAACTACACATTTTTCCATACTAAGCAGAGATCACTCAACAACTTTGTAATTGAAAATTTTTGTCTCTCGTGCCACATTTGGAGATAGGAATTTAAACCTCTTCAATTCGACACTAGAGGTGCTGCAAACTCTCTCACAGAATCGAGTATAGTCGCTTTTTTATTAGTAAACCCTGCTTCTGCCGTTCTAGAAAACTTAAATCGGAAGTTAATGGAATGCATAAAAATTTAATGGAATCCTGCAAACACAAATATTCCACTTCCTTAATGCTTAATGAAGGAGGGTACGGTCCCTGTGGATGCCTCCCCCACTGGGTTCCGGTCTAAATTGGGTGGCACTTCCCGACCGTCCAAACAGTTACCTTACACCTTTCTGGTAGGTCGGACGGTCTGGGTTTCAACAACAACTTCCTTAATGCTGTCGAATTCACTGCAATACGTTTATAGTACTTCCATGCATAAAACAAACCTGTTATTGTAAGTTTTAAAGTGTGGATTACAATAAGAACAGGTATTTCGATTATACGTATATAAACACATTTTCTACACTGAATAACATAACTATATATACACTCTAGGACAAAAAATCGACGCACCCTTAAAAAAACTGTCAGAAAAACGTGGCACTAGGCATAAAGATACCTCCCTGTAAGGTATGTACCTGATTGAAATTCAGCGCCAATAAGAGAATGGGGAGCACGACAAGAACGTGTTTGGGGCTCTTATAAGGAGTGCTGTCGCCCACTGATGTATATCTGACATTGTCTTGGTTCTAGAGCTTTCAGTAACCGAGGTAAATGGCTCAATGACACATGTGACTGATGTCGGTACAAATAATGACGCGAGCTTTAGTGTGGACTCATTGCAGGCTTAAGAAAAGGCTGATGGCCAGTCATTTGGATAGGCTGCTTCTTTAGACAGAGAGAGGCGACAGTAATATAATGCTGACAGTAGTGGTCTAGGATGGTATACGTGAACGCTAAAACATATGGACATTCTAAGAAAACAACTGACTGCGATGATCGTGTAATAGTGAGATCAGACAAAAAGACGCTAACTCAGCTACTCTTTCGATAATCTATAGATACCTAGGTTATTATACGCATTATTCAGTATCAGTACTAGCGATTGGGATGCGACTTTATAAGCAGGATGCTTATAAAGTCGATGTCTCTTAAGATGTAAGAGGATGTCTCTTATATGCTCGATGTCTCTTAAGATGTCTAACATTGACTACCCAACATAGGCAGCCCCATCTGCAGTGGTGCCGCCCCCAGGAATTCTTGACAGTGTTTGCATGTTGTTTAGAGAGGAATGCCGTTTCTTCCTCGGAGAGGATAATCACCTTGCGTTGCGCATGGAACAGATCACTCCTGTGATCTAATTCAACTTCAATTTCACACGAACATCACATCTGGAGTGACAGTCTGGGAAGCCATCTCCAATGAAATCCGATATCCTCGAGTATTGCTACATGGTACTGTGGCAGATCACCTGCATACTCAAGATATCCTATGAAAAGTTGTATATCCTCTGCGGTCACGTTTTCAAGAGTTATTTTTCAATTGGATAATATCCGAAAACACATATCACACATATTTCAATAATACATTTCTATTCTTTCTATTCTTACATGGCCATCAAGGGTTCTAAAACTTTTGCCAATCGCACAATTCTGAGATTTTCTGGCATGACAATTGCAGTCATTAGACAATTTGCATGATCTAGCGGAGGAATTACAGACATCTGGCAGAATTTGTCACAGAACAACATTAGGAGACTGTTATTCATCTTCATGCAGCCCCATATATTGGTTGGCATTGGCGCCAGAGGAGGATTTATTGCGTATTAACATTTGACCATTCTGTTGCCACTGTTCTGTAATAAAACATTATTTTACAATAAAAACGTAATCAATTTTTATTTGCAAATATTCATTACATGTGTGGAGTTTTGTAATGATAGATTAATTTCTTCTAGGTGCGTCGATTTTCATGTCATAAAAAATGTATATATACCATTTAATAATTCTGAACTCATTTCTGTGCTAGTCATGAAGTAATGCACATTGGGGTCTTATTATTAATTTGAATTTAACTTAACCTTAAGATATCCTTAAACGAATGACTGTTAAATAAGACTATTAGTTAATTTACAAGGATACTTTTAGTTAATAGAAGGATACTATTAGTTAATTTACAAGGATTATTCGATATAATAGTCGATGAAAAATTGTCTAAGGGTAAAGCTTTATCTTTGATAATTCCCCAGATAAAATAATAAATATTTAAATGTAATTATAATTAACTTTATTGTTTTAAATAATTAGTGTTAAGAGAAAATGTTAGCTTAATTTTTCGTCATACTTGTACTTACTTATATCGAGACCGTCTTCTAATATGCAGTCAGCTATAATAGAGTGTTATAAATATGGACTGCAAGAGGTACTGCTATATTGTCAATTTTCTCTTGTTGTGTGACAAAATGTGAGAATATCAATATATCTATCGTATCATTCGATACAACATATTTTAAGCTGACTATTGAAGATTTAAAATAATAAACTATCACATTTTACTGAGGCTTACCTATGTAAATGAAGTTTATGGTCATAAAATGCAATTTGCTATTTAAATTAAATAGTTTACGATACATTATTTTTAACATGTTTTCATAAATTTGTCAATCAAGAGCCCTGCAATTCTTTTTTATACAACATGTAATATGTACATTCTATAAGTGATCAGATTGTTGTTTCTCTCGTATACCGCTTATAGAGGTTTTTACTGTATTAAAATATTTTGGAATATCCATTCATATTAAATACTCGTTAGACTTTTAAATATTTAAATTGAATAAAGATAAACATGTATTAACTATAGTTGTATATAACCAAAAACTATTTAAAAAGTTTTTTTAATAAATTATTACAATTGTTCTATTTTATTCAACGATTGGTAAAAATCATATATTACTACATCAAACAAATATATCCCAAAAAAGTTTCCAATAATTATTATAGAAAAAAAAATCTATGGTATAATCGAATAGTCTATTTTTAATTGAAATATAACATACCTACATCACCTAATCAATTGCATAAAGATAATAATTACAGAAACGTGATATATTTATCATGATCTTAATGGCAACCATATTGTGTTGTGCAGAGACCATATATATCATTATTAATAATGGCACTACGTGACATATTCATATACTACTCTAAAGAAATATCCCCTCTTGACAAATAACCTAGTATTGCTTACGATTGTCTGAACTAGGTTCAATGGCAATGTGTGCAGTGGTAGAATTCTATTATACTTCCAACAGTAATAACTTGGTCTCCAATGGTGATGTGACATCCTTTGCAATGATATTTATTGCGCAGTGGAGTGCTTAAACGTTCCGCCATGATCCTCCGAATACAAAATAAATGTCATAAGACATAAACTCTATCTATAACAATACATTTGGTTGATGAATATCAACTATCTCTCCCTGTGACTGCTGTACTTTGACAGCAGTACCATGTGCATTAATATTACCTTTTTATACAATGTATGCAGCATGTAGATCTCATTTGCAATGTCCATCTCAATGAAGACAAATAGGACTCTTTCACGATCCCAAGAAGCTGTGGCAGAGAGTTGACGTTGGTTTCACACGTATTCAGATTCTGAAAAACTCTGTGCCTCAGTTAGACCTCTTTCACCGTAGTGGTCGTGGTTATAGTGGTCGTCTGTATAGTCCTCTTCATCTTCAAGTTGCTCAGAGTGCTCGGATTGTGGTTTACTTCGAGAGTGGGAAAGAGATTTCTGGTAGCTGAAAAGTTGGCGTTCAAGGCTGTAGTTTTCAAACTGGAGGGCTGTGATCTCACGCCTATAATGAAAGGAATGTATACAGAATGATGTAAGTAAGGTATACCTGATATTGAACCTGACAAGAACAGCAATTGAGGAGCTGGATGGGAGAACAATTTATCTTTCAAGTTAGGATTTCAAGATATTAAATTTGATGGTTAGGCTCGATGAAGGAATATCTTTTCAAAAATTCATTATTGCATCCTCTATGGAATTTATTATATTGTTGTTGAGACCCAGACTGTCCGACCTACCAGAAAGGTGTAAGGTATCAGTTTGGATGGCCGGGAAGTGCCATCCAATTTAAACCGGAACCCAGTGGGGGAGGCATCCACAGGGACCGTACCCTCCTTACCCTACCACCAGCCTCTTGGAAGGACTTACGGACTCACATGTTTAACGTGATCGTAATCCGCGTGAACACGGCGGCAGTTTTGGCAGTGGCTGGAATCGAACCCGGACCAACCGAGTGCAACTTCCGCGCGCTAACCACAGGGTTACCGCGCCCAGGAATTTATTATGCGAATTATGTGAAATAATTGTGCAGAGCTTGTTGTTAACGCATTAAAACGCTTATTTCTGCGATGACTGGGCTAACAACTGAAGATCTGTAAGTCGTTTTTCCTCAAAGTTTCTCACTTTTACACATTTATTGAATTAGTCTTTCGTGTATTTTCATCAAAATATTTAATGTGACGAACGCATGACTTTCCTACAGATTTAACTAATACGATTTTCTTTTATCTAATACTCTGTAAGTCGTTTTTTCACGAAGTTTCTCACATTTACACATTTATTGAATTGTCCACCTGGGAACACCGTTTGCTGTTGGCAGATTTCGGGCGAGGTAGTCCTTTGATTTGTGCGCGGGATTTGCACGCTACCACAACTGCCGCCGTGTTCATGCAGAGTACGATCACGTTAAACATGTGGGTCCGTAAGTCCTTCCGAGAGGTTGGTGGTAGGGGAAGGAGGGTACGGTCCCTGTGGATACCTCCCCCACTGGGTTCCGGTCTAAATTGGGGGGCACTTTCCGGCCGTCCAAACGGTTACCTTACACCTTTCTGGTAGGTCGGACGGTCTGGGTCTCAACAACAACATTTATTGAATTAGCCTTTCGTATTTTTCATTCAAAATATTCTAATGTGACGAACGCATGACTTTCCTTCAGATTTAACTAATACGATTTTCTTTTATCTAATACGACATCCCGCCAAATTCTTTGCCAAATATTTTGCCAAACGTCACATACTCAAGAAAAGAGAAATGGCTTTTTCTTATAGTAGATTCTTACATTCTCTCTAAGATACTGAATTATCATCCATTTGGTGACATTTTCGTTAATTTTTGTGATATTTTGTTCAATTTTGATGACATTTCAAAAAACTCGCCAAAATTATCGTCAAGTGAGACAGTTGGACTGGCAAGCAAACATTGCTTAAACATCATTACAATACAATCCTCTTTTAAAACAGATTTAATTTATTGATTTGGCGCTATTTTTATTCATTTGGCGACATTTTTATCGATTTGCCAACATTGTCGTTAATTTGGTGATATTTTAATCAATTTGGCAACATTTTAAATTTCGCCAAAATTGTCATCAAGTGGGACGGTTGGACTGACAGGCAAACACTACTGAAATATCATTACAATTCTATCCGCTTTCAAAGCACAGTTTCGTTAATTTTGTGTCATATTTATCTATTTGGTGAAATTTTCATCGATTTGTCGACATTTTTATCGATTCGGCGATATTTTCGTCAATTTGGCGATATTTTGATAAATTTGGCGACATTTAAAAACTCGCTAAATTTGTCGTTAAATAAGACGGTTGGACTGACAAAGGCTTCCGAAACATCATTATAATACTATCCCCTATCAAAACAAAATTAATCTCATTGATTTGGAGTCCTATTTATCAATTTGTTGACATTTTTATCAAATTGGCGACACATGTATCGATTTGCCAACATTTTATCGATTTTGCCACATTTGATAAAGTTGGCGACATTTTAAAAAGTCGCTAAATTTGTCGCCAAGTGCAATGGATGGACTTGACAGACAAACGCTTTTGAAACATTATTACGATACTATTCCTTTTCAAAACGCAATTAATTTAATCGATTTGGTGTCATTTTTATCAATTTGACATCATTTTTATCGATTTAGGGATATTTTCGCAAAATATAAAAAAAGTCACCAAGTTGGCGATATCTCGCCCAATTCGTCGCCAAATGTTGCACAGAGATAATAGATTGATAAATCAAGGTGCTTATATTATTAATTAAGATTATGGAGTATTAGATCGAATTGAAGCAGCTAGAATTAAAATCAGTTAAAGCCAGTATCGAACCCGGGATACCTGAATTGAGTTCAAATATTATACCACATGCACATCTCTTATCCTGTATAGGTCTGTGGCTTAACTTTCATACAAACTTCGACTTCTTTGTCGACGTCTGCGACTTATGTAACTAAACCTTCTACTTCCTAGGTTAAGCACTTACGAAGGAGACACCTGATATACTTAGATAGATTCATAATATTTCAGTCTATCGTCCCTTCTCCCTCTTCAGATGTGGTACAATTTAAAATTTGTAATATTTGAGTTTCTAAAATAACAAAAATGGTTGACAAAATTAAAATAAATTAATATTGTTATTGTAGAAAAGAGTTGACTAAAATTATCTTAATTGGCGTGTACTTAGTGGCGATGTTTTTCGCTAAAAGTTTTATTAAAACTTTTATGAAAATATATGACATTGTTTGTTTTTTTTGCAACAATGGGTTTCCCTTTATTATATTTTCATCATTTTAATAATGCAATAATTAAGTTTGAAGTATTATGCAAAACCATATTTGATATTTGTATATTTAAGATGGGAATTAAAAATAAACTTGCTTCATTTAAAAAAAATATGACAAGAGTTGAAAAGTCAGTCTTAATATGGTATTCAAAGCCGTCACCCTCCCCCCCCCCTACTTCGTCTTTGTGTACCTAATTGCTTTATATGTTTTATTTTATCAATTTACTTTCTATTGTTTCAATTAATGTAAAGAATTTCGTTATTTAAAAAAAATGTTTTTACTTCTGAAAAAAGATCTTTTGTTTTTTAGCAAATTGGATATTTTGAGTTGTCTCACTCCTGAACCAGGGTGATGCATGACAATTGGATTTTATTTCTTTATTAAATAAAAATAATTGGTAGTTGATGTATTGATTTTATTATAATTTTTCTCAAATAACCAAGAAATGTTAAAAAAAAACCTCTCATTTGATTGCATTTAAATAAAAAAGGCTCTGTGTTTACCAGTAACAATAGATATCGAAATTTCAGTTGAATTAATTGTAATATTGTATTTAATTAGCACATGCACAGTTAAATAACACATATACACATGCAAAAACATCTGATTGTGTACCTTACAAATTTATAAATTTCGAAATGGCGGGAAAATCGAAAACCTAGATAAAATTTTCTTAAAACATGTCTCGCTTTTTTACTTTCCTTATATACATAATACAATGTATAAGGAAAGTATTGTGATGGGGTCGAAAATTCGAATTCGAGTCTTCGACGGGGGAGCATGTTTCAAGCATCCCAGATCAGGAATAGAACATTTTTGAGGTGATGTCTGTGTGTGTGTGAAAGTATGTGTGTGTGTGGAAGACCCAGACCGCACGACTGACCCGAAGGCTTACAGTAGTTTTTTGTATGTGTGTGTGTCAGTGAGTCTCTGGAGACGATATCTCACGAACAAATGGAGCGATTCGAATGAAATTTAGTATAAAAATTACAATCCTTGAATACTGGAAGCCTATAGTTTTTAAACACACTCTAATGCTCAGAATTCCCCTAAATTTTCGAGTGAAATTTTGAAAAATCATCAAAAAATCAAAACTTTTAATAAAATTATGCAAATAGATAATTCTGTAATTTTTCCCTTATAAGACGATTGACTTTAGAAAGCTAGCATGAACCGTTCTCGAGATATAGCACATTTTTCAAATAAATTTATCAAAACATTTCATAAATTAAAAATAAATATTAACTGTTGAGAAACATATATGTAATATCATGCGATAAATTTGGTGGCATCATTCTTGTGGATCTAGCTCATTCCATTCATGAAAAAATATATTTTGAGTAATACTTTTGTATTTGAACGCCAATAGTCATTTTTCTGCTATAAGAATAACTTATTTCTCCGTCTATAACGCTTTGTGAGATTTTGGCGACGAATTTGGCGGAATGTCGCCAATCTGGCGACTTTTTTAAATGTTACTAAATTAACGAAAATATCGCCAAATGGATAAAAATGACGCTAAATCAATGAAAATGACGGCTTATTAACGAAAAGTGAATATCTTGGAAAGAAAATAAATATCTACTATAAAAATAATCTATTTTTTTACTAGAAATGTAGTAAATTCATTGCATTATATAAGGAACGTCATGTGCTGCCAACATTGGATTTTTTTTTATTGACTGAAAAAAAAGACATAAAGTCATCGATTTTCTAACAGGAATGCTGTGTGTTTTCTAACTGGAATGTAAGTGTTTTCTAACAGGAATGTAAGATCTATAGCATCTTCAGAATGTCTTGTGATAACTGCTAAATAGTGTTGTTAGTGTATTTTTGATTAAATGTGCGCAGAAAATATCCTCCTATTTGCTAATCTATATAAATAAAATTGAAAATCTGTCTGTATGTTTGTTTCATTATCACGGGAGAACGACTGAACCGAATTTGATGAAATTTTGTGTAGCCTTGAAATAGCCGAACTTAAAATTCAGTCCATGTTTCGAGTTTCTAAGACCAGGGGTGGTAGAGATATTAATAAAAAACGAAACTTTTTCCTAGGAGTTCTACACTGTAACTCCAAAGGTTGACTTGAAACGCTGGCTTAAAACGTGAAATTGAATTGAAACTCTATCTCTGAGTTTGGTGGGAGTTTATTGCGCTTATCAGCCACTTTTGAAAATCGCAAGTTTGAAGCATGAATTTAAATGGAAATTCTACTACCATGGTTTATTTTTCACAGGCTCTTACTCAACAATGAAAAGTATTAAGAAATCAAAATGGTTATTTAATTATCAGCATTTAATGAGGAAGATTCTTTCTTATATCATGTTGCTCAGCAACGCCATTAAATCAAATGTGTTTGTTACTTTTTACTATTATTTTTTCGATTTGAATAATAAATAAATGGATATAAAAGCATATCTTATAAATGAATGGTTTGATTTTTCTTTTAATTATATTAATTGCGGACTGCGTACATCACTTTCATTTATTATGGCAAAGAGTTTTCAAACTTATATATTGTGTTTAGCCAATAAACTGATATATTGTGTTTCGTCAATAAACTCATTTAGCCGATTGTTGAAACAGAATACGAGTAGAACGGGTATATCTTCTAATACAATTTCAGTGTTGCCATTTAGTATATACAAACTGGATTAGGATGTTTTATTCTTCAGATCTGCAAATTCAGACCTACGAATTTGGCGGCATATCGCTAACTTGGCAACTTTTCTTAAGTGTTGCCAATTTGATGGATATATCGCCAAATCGATAAAAACGAAGCTAAATCAATGAAATTAATTTTGTTTTGTTAGAAGATAGTACTGAAATGATGTTTTGGTAGCATTTGTCTGTCAATCCAACCGTCCTACTCAGTAACACATTTAACGAACTTTTAAAATGTAGCTAAATTGATAAAAATGTTTGTAAATGCATAAAAGTATCTTGAAATTGATAAAATTGCTCTCAATAAATGAAATTAATTGTGTTTCGTTAGGGGATTGTATTGTGGTGATGTTTTGTCAATTTATCGCCAAGAGGGACTGTCAGTTCTACAGTCCCACTTGGCGATAAATTTGGTGGTTTTTAAAATGTCGCTAAATTGACGAAAACGTCGTCAAATTGATAAAATTACGCTAAATTTATCAAAATGCCACCGAATCGATAAAAATTCAATATGTTGTATAATTAAGTAGGATTTTATAGATAATCTCTGTCGTTTGAGAATTAAAAACATTTTTTCCTAAATTTTTTTTTATAAACTGGACCAGGATGCTTTATTCTTCGGATCCGCCAGTGAAGATAATTTTGTATATCGAGCCGAGAAATTCTTATATAATTTTTATAGGAATTAATGTGAATATTTTAATAGAATATTTTGAATAACAAAGTCATTTAGAATACTATAGGAATTTACAATTAATTGTGAATGTTAAGATACTTTATATAATATTTTCCATACGAAGAAAGGCTATACTGCTAGCAGTAAATATATTTAATCTTTGCCGATGTTTAAAAAATATTTTAGATAAAAGAAATATTAACTCTGTTACTCGTTTATAGATTGATGGGAGCCATCACTTCTTTCGTATATTTTGAATGGGAAAAAGTTTGAAATGTGTTGTGTGTGGATGACACAAGGAACATAGGAAAATGCTTTGATACTGTCTGATTTTTTTAATCATGCAGTTTTTATAGATTAATAGAATTCAGTTTAATTAAACGAAATCGGATCACAAATGAAGTTATCAACAATGAAACGTTTGAATGTAATGTTTTCAGTCACTCCATTGGGCGAGAGCGCGATCGGCGGAAGGGATAAATAAGCACATACTGTCGTACATTGCAGATATTGAGGAACATAGGAAGCAGGTTGGAGATTTAATTTTTTTTTTAACTTCTACCAGAAATATTTTTTTACAGCTTAAGGTGTATACATAATTAAAAGAAAATTGTATCTCTACCAGAATTATTTTATAATACAACTTAAGGGGTATATATATAGAAGAAAATTTTAATTTTGAAAGTTAGTCCTCAGTTATATAAAAAGACATTAAAGACTGATGGAAATTGGTAATGCATAAATACGTTTTCCCAGTTTGTTAGATATTTTTTGTTATATCTTTCTTATTGGTATTGAAATTTTTTAGATAGCTCTAAAGCTTTTTAAATAAGCTGCAAAATAAATGATTTATTACCAGTTCCAACTTCTTCATCGGGTATATTGCTTCTAGACATAAAGATATTTTATTCTTAAGATAATTATCTGCTAGCATTGATTCAAGTATTTTTATTAAAGAATGAATCAGATTTTAACTTGCTGTATTCATAAATATGTTGCTAATTCAATTGAACATTGATTTCGTTCAGAGTTTATATGTTTCTTCAGATAGTAAAGTTCGCTGATGTTTTAAGGACAAAACAACAAAGTAAATTAAAAAATCACTAAATAAGAAGAATATTACACTAATGAAATATTATCTTATCCCTCTTATCGCTTTTTTACTTTTATTTAATGATTTTGTCTGAAGTGTTTGATTATATTGACTTGATTTATTATTCCATTCATCTTTAATATGACCTTGTCTATGGAGTATTGATCAAGAGTGTTTGTCCTACATCGATCTTCATTATAAAGCTGTTATCTGACATTTATCAAATACGTTGATGGAGTATTCATAAATCAAGTATTTCCTTCCAAACATTCAGAAAGTACTTTTAAGACGTCGAGATTTTGTTGTTTCTTTTTTAACATAATAATCCTATCTGCAAGTATTTGTCTTTAAGAAATACAAGGTCGGTTAAATAATACATTCGTTGAATACATATATCGTAAATTCAAATCTGGTGGTATTATTGGCAAAGCACTTATATAGTCTTTGAATTATGAACTTTTATGAGGTAATGGGAAGGGGTTAAAACTTCATGTTGGGAAATAGCCATAATCGTTTAAGACACTATTTCAGATGGAACTGGGTTAAGATAAATCCCACTATATTGAATTCATTTTCATGGTGAACGAATCACATTGGATTAAACAATACATATTTACATTGTTAATATTGCAGAAAAAAAGATAATCAGTGTAATACAAGTTAGAACTGAAACAATGAAACAATAAAGAATATTCCTACGTGTTGACATTTAATTTACCTTTCAATTCATTTTTTGTCTCATACATTTTATACTGTGTTCTATAACCAAGAAAAAAATATTTATTATTTCTACTCAATCTAGAAATTTTAATTTAAAAATAAGCAAAAGCATTTATGCTAAACACGCCTTCCTGTTGTGTCAAATGAGATGGGACTTTACTAAGCGACACCTAGGTATAATTCTCAATGCGTTGTGGTATTTTTAAGCTTTTTATCCATGCGAGTTTTATCTCCTCTTTTCCAATTCCATGGCTTAAATGTATGTATTATTTTACTAATTCATCGGCACGGAGAGCTGTCATAAAGAAATAATAATAACTTTATGTTGCAGCGGTTTATATTTAGCTTTGGTTAGATTTGTAGATGACATTATTCAGTACTTATACAATAAACGTTTTAACACATAATGGTATAATGGAGTCATATCCGTAAGATTGACAATCAAATTGTTGCATACTATTTCATATGAAAGATCAACTAAATCAATTGAGTGCAACATTGAAATTTTCACCTCCATAGGGTTCTGATCTAAATTGAGTGGCACTGACTTGGACTTCCAAATAGTTATCGAATTACTAAACTTTCAAACAGGATTTCCTTCTGAAACTCCAGTTCGAATTTTCAATCCCGTCACAATAATTACACTTTACGTTAGGTAGTACGATAATACAATAACTTTTTTCCACTTAATGACCCATATTTTACAGAATTAAATATTTAATGTATTGTAAATTATAATGTAATTGTTTTTGAAACAATTTTATAAACAACAGCTTCCATAGAGTGATAAACAACCATCAACATACAGTGGACTACTTTTGCTCTGTAACTGTTACAGGGCATTGCGTAACTTGAAAAAAGTGTTAACTGTTTACTGATCAGATCGCTCATTATTATCCGTATTCCATAATTCATGATTTAGCAGCCAATGATTACCGTCAGTTGCAGATATTTTATATGATCAATGACTACAAAATTCATTACAGCAAGGATATTAAAATATTTCTGGTAAAAATATTGCAACTACGATCTAGAAACAATTGGGGGTGTTTTTAGTCCCGCCCATTATTAAAAGTGGTCAGAAATGCAGAAATGCAGAAATGCAATGAAACGACTTCTGCCCTCTAAATGGGCGTGCCCTATAATCAGTTATAGAATTATATTATATCAGTTATTGTATATATTATCAGTTATTGTATTATATTATAGAATCTTAGCAAGAAGATTGTCTTGGCTGTTTTCAATTGCAATAATATCGATTATAGACAAGTATAAATTAATGATTCGAATTCAAAGAACATTTACATCTGTTGTACCGTTTAACTAACTACTTTTTTCAATAACACTTTCCTAATTTTCAATAAAACTTTCCTAATTTTCAATAAACTTTCAATCAGTTTCAGTATACGGAATCATTACATAATCCACCATTGTTTCAGCGAGCAACTAATGTCGGCAAGGAAGATGATGCTTGAAAAAAGATTATGAATGCCGTGTCAGGCTTAGTGTGTAATTGAAAAATATATAAGTAAAATTCAAAAATGAATATAAAAACGTAAATATTATACAAAAACGAAAGATAGCACAAGTCAACACTGTAAAGAGAGGATAAAATAATGTAGAAACAGAAAATTTGCATAGGAAAGTTCGTATGTGAAAGGCCTCAATGTGGAAATAGCCGTTTGTACAACAGTTGATCCGTAGTAATTCGAATATGGGCCTACCACCATTTCGCGTGCCGTATAATCAGTTATAGATGAGGTAAGACCGGCGAGCGTAGTCGGAGGTCGCACGTAGCAACAGCTGTTTGTGCAACAGGCGTTCCGTGGCTCATAGAGCACATACAGGCTTACTGGAAATCAGAAAATTTAAATTTTCTCTCTACAAAGAACGCAGTTTAAATGAACTGTTTCAAATCACAACCAAATATGCGCTCTTACATGCATATTCTTTGCTGTTACGACGCGGCGCAGTTAGCTACAATACTGCTAACAGAAATGGATGACCACAATGATAAGGAATCGCGCCATTAATTGCACCAAAAATCTCGCCAAATGCAAATTCTGCATAATAAATCTGTACCAAAATTTCCTTCTTCCCAAATCAACTGCCTCTTTCTTAGCTAATTTTTTTAAAAATCTGGGACTAGTAGAAATTTTTCTGGCCGATAAAGAAATTCTTAAATAAGATTTCTTGAAAATTCTATCAAATTTAAAAACAACAAGACTTAAACGGAGATGGCCAAGTTAATTAACTATACACCCTTTCACAGAAGATTGCATGAAGTATAAAGAAGATTCAAAAAGATTATTGCGGTGTTTGTATCAAGAAACCAATTAAGTCATTAATGCAGGCAGGGCAAGAGAATTTAGAAAGTTAAACATTTTTGTGTAACTGTAATCGATAAATTATCAAGGAGGAAAGAAAATAAATGGCTTTTATAAAAAAATAATCCATGTCAGTTTATAAAAATGTATGTCATGAATATATGTCATGCATGTCGATCATAAAAGCATTATTTTCTGTTATTCAATAGGAAAATAATCTTAAAAAAATATTTTTTTGAAAATAACTAGATCATAACGTAACGTTCTGAACAAATAAAATGTTGTAAACAAATATATGCTTCGGAAATTCTTATATTTCCTACTTCGGTACTAAGAACCGAAAGTCAAATTACCCCACGTTGCCTGGGTCATTAGTAAGTGCCCGTTATTAAATAGTACATATAAAGATAACATCTCTCAGTTTCCAAGTTGAATTTTCAAACAATAGGTATCCTCGGCCTGTATCTATGCTTCAACCACATAATTTTACGCTGACTTTAATTCTCCACTTGGTTAACCATTTTGTCAGGGTAACAAGGTGGTTTAGTAAAATGCTATACACGATATGTGTTTTGTTTGGGTTGTATGATCAGGGCCGCATGTGCGGGCCCTAAAATGCTGTGCATTTAAAATCTAACCGATAGATAATAATTTAGCAATGATTATAATTTCCTTTATTTTTTTTACATAATATAATTTCTGAAACGATCGTCTGCTTACTACATTTTGTTTGCTCAGCACTGTACGATGTAATCTAGTTATTGTTGATGCAAATGTTCTGTATATGCGAATGTTCTGTGTGCATGTTCTGTCTAGTTATTGTTGATGCGATGTTCCGTATTTATTTTTCGTGTATATAAAATGCTCGCAATTGTCAGGTTGTACATACATATGTCTCGAAAATCTTTTTACATAATTCCAAGTCATTGTCATTTATTTACTAAAAAGTCTAATATGAGCAGCACATGACTTTCCCTGCATTATGCAATGGCTTCATGTGTTTTACAAAGAAAAGCTTGTGATAAGATCTCTGATACAATATTTTTAGCATCAAATTAACATCAGTTTATTTATGATTGGATTACAGACCCTAATGATACAACTTTTCACAGATAATTATTGCTTTCGATACACCGCTTCGTTTCTTCCCTGTAGTCTATTTATATTTATTAAACAATGTTTTATTTATTTACGGGTTTATAATTGGTTTTATTTCGTTTATCACGCTTTATTATCGAGTTTGTTAGACAAACTTTTTAAATTTTAAGCTAAGGGCATTGCAATCAGATTTATTTTATAGGGCATGGTCTTTTTTCCATAGAAAAACCCAACGTGTACATATATGGACCTTTTACTCACATAGTTATTGAGGTTCTTAAGGACGTTCTTAGGAACACTGTAGACGTAATAAAATCTACTCAAAATTCATTTGAATTTACATAGTTCCTATCGTATTCACAAAAGATCAGTAGGAAAACAAACCGAGACAAACAAATCTAATTTACAACTTTTCTGGGCTAATTTTCCTTTAGAAACAAATATTAAATGATCGACGAAAAAATTCTAAATAAGAAATCTAGAAAGTTCGATCAGCGAAAAAAGCATTAAACAAAGCTCTTCAAGTTAATTACAAAGTATCCTTTAACAGAGTTTCGCAGAAAGAAAAAAAGATCCGAACGAAAAAGAAACAGGGAAACACGTTCATGGTGCTTGTATCAAAAACCAATTAAGTTCTTGATGCAAGTAAGACAAGAGAATTTAAACACTTAAAATTTTTACGTAAATGTAATTGAGAAATTATCATGAAGATAAGGAAGATGAACGACTTAGATAAGAAATACGTCAAGTGCCATTGAAGAAACGAGAGGCCTTTTTATGGTATTCTATAGGAAATGATAAGACAATCATTTTTCTCTTCCTGTTTTAAAATATTTGTGATCTGCCATGTTGTTAATGTTTTGTAAAACAGTTTTAGAAAATTGAAAGAAAAGTTCTAGTTGTGCACTTCTTTTACCGTCAGATGTTTTTTAATTTGAGTTTAACGGTCACTGGACAATTCAAATATTTTTGCCTATAACACCCAACATATATAAATAAAACATTTAAAAACACCAATGTTCCCTGTTGATTTTAATTCAATATCTCCTTTGATATTGATTTGCCACGTTGTTTCATGTTTTAGAAATGTTTCAACAAACTGAAAGAAAGTTCCTGGTTGTGTACTTCTTTTATCATCAGATGTTATTTAATTTAGATGTTATTTAATTTGAGTTTCACGGTCACTAGACAATTCAAATATTTTTGCCTATAACACAAAATAATATATATAAAAATATTTGAAAACCCCAATTTTCCATGTTCATTTTATCACACGATTTACCTTTGATGTTGATCTGTCAAGTTATTCCATCTGTTGTATGAAAATTTTAGTAAACTGAAAGAAAAGTATTTGGTTATGCATTTCTTCTATAGTCAGATGTTATTTAATTCAGATTTCATTTAATTTGAATTTCACGGTCACTGGCTAATTCAAATATTTTTGCCTATAACACCGAAGACGTATAAATAAAAATATTTGAAAATACCAAATTTTCTATGCTCATTTTATAACACGATCTACCTTTGTATCAAATTTAAAATCAGCTCAATAAATCTGGGGGCTTCATGTTTATTTGGCGATTGAAACATTTCTAAATAGGGCACAATGCTGATTATGCCACAAAATATATCTTACCATCATATTTTGAATCCCGAGGTCAATAATCTTATAGTTTCATGTCCATTGGACAATTCGAACATTTTTGCCAAAGACAGCTTCTTAAAATAATAAATATTTGAAAACGACAATTATTCATGTTAACTTTATCATATAATCTAAGCTCCCTTTATACTAGATTTCAAGTTTTTAGTTCAATAAACTTGACATTTCACGTTCATGAACGTTAAATAACATCGTTAAAAGTAGCACATAATAAAAAATTAAAAGCATTGACCGGTTTACGTTTCAAAAACAGCCTTCTTCGTCAAGACACACATGAAACGTAAGCTTCGTTAGAGAACGATCGTCGCTGGATGCAGGAACAGCAAACGCGACAAAAGCAGGGAACGGGTGTTGCCAACAGCGAGATAATAAAAGGAAGTTAAAAAACTCAGGAGGCAGGAACCATAGGTGGGACATGATGAATGAATGATAAAATACCAAAGAGTAAAGTGAATGTCCAACAAAGGATGCAAATCACTTGTTCATAAAATCCTAATTAAATTAAAAGAACTGATAAAAAAACGAAGTTATTTAAATTCTATGCTATAGCAGCAGTTTGAGCTGTATGCATTTTTTACTGCTTCCTGGGTTTTTAACCCATATTTCCTCGCTCACTGATTGCAGCACCTTTTCCTATTTTTGACACGTTTGATGTTCTTGTATCAGTTGCCGATCTTTCTCTGACGATTGAAGATTACACTTCTTTTAGTGTTCTGACGAAGACGGCTGGCTACCTTTGCCTTCAATGCCGGACGATACTTTTAATTTACATTACATGCTGTTTTTAACAAAGCCATTTAACTTTAATGCTCCAGCAGCAATTTGAGAAGTGCGTATTTTACGTTCACTTGTCAATTTGAACATTTTTGGTCATCTCTAAAACTTTTCACATCCCTAAAACAATAAATATTTAAAAACAGAAGTTATCCTTTTTGATTTTATCATACAATCTACCTGTATATCAAATTTTAAATCTCTTGCTCCCTAAACCTGGACTTTTATGTTCATTCGACAATTCGGACATTTTAACTTATTACACCCTCTTAAGTAATAAATATTTGAAAATACCTATTATCCAATCATCCATGTTGATTTTATTTCATGACTTACCTATCCACCACATTTAAAATCTCTTGCTCAATAAATTTGGAGTTTCACTTCATTCCACAAATCGAATATTGTTATTTACGAACCCCCTAAAATAATAGATATTTGAAAACAACAATTATTCGTGTCGATCTGACCATATGATCTATTTTTGAACCGAATTTCAAATCCCTAGTTCAATAGCATGAAGTTTCACGTTTACTTGACAATTCAAACATTTTTGTCAATATCAGAACCTCATATAATTCAAGATTTTTTATTTTCGTAAAGTGTAAGTTGCCAAAAAAATGTTTCCCGATCTGTGTATTCTATTTCAAGTCTCTCCTGCATCTAAAAGAAGGTTATGCATTTGAAAGAACGTTTTTCTTTACTTTCCCTGCAATACATGATAATGTATAGGCAACGTATTGGAATCATGTCGAAAATCGCAACTCGAGTTTTCGACGGATCTACATGTTTCAAGACCTCTAGAATACGAAAAAAACATTTTTAGCGTGACGTCTGTGTGTGTGCCTGTGTGTCTATCTGTCTCTGTGTATGTCTGTCTGTCTGTCTGTCTGTCTGTGCAGATTTTGTATCCACTCTAACTAAAAACTAATGGACCGAATTTCACAAAATTTGGTAGGTACGTCACTTGTGAGCGAGTCTGGTGCTGATTAGTTTGGGGTACGAATTGGGGATACAAGAATCCGCCTTTTTTGCGAAATGGCCTGCAAAAACTTGTATCCACTCTAACTGAAAAAATAATAGACCGAATTTCACAAAATTCGGTAGATGAGTCACTTGTGGGTTACCCTGGTGCTGATTAGATTTTGGTACGATTCGGAAAAAAATAACCCGCCTTTTTTTGCAAAATGGCCCGCAAAAATCGTCAAAATCTAAACTAAAAAACTAGGTATACTCAAATATATTAATTAAATGCTCGGTTAATACGTAATTTTTAACGACGAAAAGAATAAGACCAACCCCATTACACTAGGACTAGCCGTTCTCGAAATATTTTAGTTTTTCGTACTTTCTCTACGCCACCTTTGAAAAATGCCCAGTTACCGAATGACAGCGAAAATTGAATTAAAAGTGAAATAAATTTAATTAAAATAAAGCGAACGTTAATATAAGTCTGCAGGGAAAGTCATGTGCTGCTCACATCAGATTTTTACTTCTAGCGCCTTCCTGGAGCAATTATGTCAGCTTCCAAGACAACAAAACGCGCTTCCTAGTAACCTAGGAAAGTTAGCATGTAAATTTGTAGTTAGCATGCCAAATTTGGTTGATTTGGGATGAACGGCTAAGAAACAACTTTCTACAGCTAAGAAAAGCAGAGTGACAAATAGTCAACCTTTCAAGAATATCTCTCAGCGCAGCCAGATCGTGAATATTTCTACTTTAAAATTTTTTATTTGTAAATATACGGGGGGTTCTCACTGTTCCAATAACATTTAGTTTGATGATCGGGTGACATATTTCCAAGCGTGTTTTGCATAAAATTAATTAACTCACCGTAATTAATTTAATACAGTTACAGATCCCTTTGTGGCCATTTATTTTCGCCCCACTTCATTTTTTTCATTTCATTGCATCGAACGGAATGACTTAACCAGCAATTAAAGAGGATCATGTGATTTTGCTGCGTGTGACACTGCAATTGGACGTGTCAGAATTGGAGTCAGTTTCGTAATTCCATTTGACGGTTTATACAAAAGTTCGACTTTTAAGTGGGCGTGAATGCTTGATTTAATTAAAAATAAATTCAATGCACTACAGGAAGATATCGTTGCTGAATATCAGTACGGAATTAATTTAATGAAAGTGTAAAATAAAATTGGTAAACAATTTACTTCCATGAAGAAGTTCAGGGGAAAGCATATGTTTTATCCACTACGACTTCCGGAAAAAATATTTGGGAATTATAGTGTAAAGACGCAAAATGTAAATTTAGATAATGGAGTTATTTTAAAAGAGCAATAAATTTATTATGTGTGAACATTTAAGTATACGGGTAACAGATATGAAAGACGCAGCGAACACTCGAAATCCTGCAAAAGTGTTACAATTGAATTCGAGGCAATAAGCCTTGTTCTCTGAACAATTGATCAGGCTTCATGATGTCAAAACTAGGGCAGTTAAATGCAACTGAAATTCTGAAACAAATAAAAGCGCTCATCAGTTTCAAAATAATCGGGGATGGACAACGCTTAAATCCCAATCAAGCGTTGCCGAATCCAGTGTGGCAGTGAGAAGTATTAAAATTTCGAGTTTACCTACAAGGTGAGGCATACAGGAGGAACCTGCAAGATACTTTTACTAAGAGATTTCTACTAGTTGACAGCTGAGTTACCACAGATAGAAAAGGGTGATGTTTTAGTGCAGCAACCAGTGTCAGCTGATTGGTTTCTACATTATTAGTGTTCATCGATGCGGAATAACCGTTAACTACACTGGAAGCAAGCACAAACTTGCTACGTACAACAATTTTACAAATTTCTCTGACAATAGATGAAGTTAGTCATACTACCATCACCATGTCAGCTTAAACAATAACAAAACAAAATTTTAAAACAAAAGAAAAAAAAACAGATAACATGACTGACGGCATGACTGACACTGATGGTATGATTGACTCTGTTGGCTGAAAGATGGGCGCAATTGCGATACATGGCAGGCTTTTGGAGTTATGTGCTTTTAGTTGAAGATAATTTAAAAGTGCAAAAACTTCCACGAAAGCTGTTTACAATGCTGCAATGCGATTCCTAGTTAAACAATTTTACTACACTGTATGGTTTAAAGACAAATTAAAAGACGAGGTGGTTGGCCTTCAGTAGTAATACAACAGCTTGTGGAACATGGCAAAGCTGTAGTTTTATTAATAGTATTAAGCTGTTCACTGCTGGTATTGTTTATCGTAAGCTGTGTTGCTATTTGCGTAAATGTAGTGATGGTAAATAATAGCAATAAAATAATCTTCAGTTAAGCACAAGAATCCCCCTCTCCCCCAAAATTTGCATTTGTAAATTGTGTATGATAAAGAAAATGTCTCTTTGTTTAGAGTCACACATCGAATTTATAGATTTGAGACCAATTCTCGTAAATACGCGATTGTTCAATCACACATTTTTTTATTAAAATAAATTTAACATTAATCAACTTTTGATTTCAATGTTATCCCCCCCCCCCTTTCTTGTAGGCTATTTTCCCTTTTCACTTCCTTTTTTGTAAAAATTTCCGTCAAAAGGGGACATAGTCATCGACTTACCATTACTGCCCCGCTGGTGTCAGTCACCAATTGTACTTTCAAAGATGTCCTTAGCAGAACTTCCTGATTAAATGTCGAAATTCGACTTACTCGCATTTAAGTACCTTTCAAGGAGAATTGAGAGGTCACCTGACCGAAATGGTGTTTAGACTTACTTTTTAAGATTGCTAACATCCACTATTTCATTATAAACATTTACATAACCTACTATAAATTTAATGTGATTTAAATTAATGTGATTTAAGTTGTATAATATGATTTAAATTTAATAGCTCGAACTTGAGAGAAGTTACTTGGGTAATAGTATGCATTTTGACCCGTAACAATTCGCTAAAAGCCATTTATATATAATAAATGCTCTTCTTTCCGTTTGTCTATAACGCTTAGCAATGAATTTGGCGAACTTGAAGACTCATTGTACAAAATATCGCCAACTTAGTGAATTTCACTTCAAATTGATGAAAAGATCCCCAAAATTGCAAAAGTGAAGCTAAGTTTACTAAAATAATGCCAAATTGATTTTATACAATAATGCGAAAATAATGCTATATAGCTTATGATGCTATCAATAATTATAATTATCCATTTTGAGTCCTGCGAGATCTAAATTAATTGGGTTCTTCGAAATAGTTTTACTTGTTGTCATCCTCAAAAGCGCCAAATGCAAATTCAACGTTAAAAATATTGTGCGTTGATCTTATACATCATTTTCTTCACCGTGAAAGAAGTAAAGTCATTGCATTATAGAGAAAGTCAAATGTTGCCCACATCAGATATTCACAACGCATTAATATGCCTTGTGATTAAGATATTAGACGCTTTTGATCTAAAATATAAAAAGTATAAAAAATACATTTATTCTCCATTATTTATAGATTGAATGCTATGTAAGTCCAGAAATAAAAGGGCGAAATTCTTTAAGAGTTATCACGAATCGCTTTTTGAGATTTTGGAAAATTTACTTTTTTACATGATCTAAGGAAGAAATTGGGCAAATCAAATACAAATTGGCATGATTATTTCGACAGATAAACGTCAAAAACCTGATGTTCTTTAAGACGAAGAGTGAAGTTAACAACAACGAAAAAAAAATTAAACTTTTTATCTGGTTCTACTATAAATAAAAGAACATTTAAAAGCATTGGCACCTTTAATATTACATCGAATATATCGATGAACGCAATGCTGATATTACAGCCATAAATTTTTTACAGAAAATTCTTATCAAGCACTTTCACAAGTTAATGCACTCCATGCACTTCAACGGAAACTCCACTTGCAGGCATTAACAAATTTGTTTATACTTTATTAAGTTTGCAACCAATTTTGTTGTCAGCAAATCGTGTCTTTCGGAAAGAAATGTTTTGAACTAATTATCAAAATTTCTCACTGAATTATCCAGTAAGTAAATTTAGTTTTTTTTTTTTAGATTTATTTACAGAAGGCGCTACTCTTTCGAATTTAGCGTTTTTTGCAAAAAGGGATAATATGCATATTTTATATATTACCTTAACGGGATGAAAAACTATCATGACGGAATTACACATACGATGTTGAAACTTTTTTCAAATTCAACGTATGCGTGTTTGATCAATATGTGACAAAATACACACAAGGAAATACTCTCATCATTTTGTATACAAACATATGTATTATAATAAAAAGTGAAGATGACTGTGTGTATGTGTGTTGTTGTTGTTGAGACCCCGACCGTCTGACCTACCAGAAAGGTGTAAGGTAACTGTTTGGACGGCAGGGAGGTGCCACCCAATTTAGACCGGAACCCAGTGCAGGAGGCATCCACAGGGACCGTACCCTCCTTCCCCTACCACCAACCTCTCGGAAGGACTTACGGACCTACATGTTTAACGTGATCGTACTCCGCATGAACATGGCGGCGTCTTTGGCAGTGGCGGGAATCGAACCCGGGCCTACCGTGTGCAATTCCCGCTCACTAACCACTGGGCTACCGCGCCTTATGTGTATGTGTGTGTCTTTCTGTGTCATCCATAGTGAGAAATCTAAGCGACGTATGACCATAAAATTAAGTACAGATGTACTTCACTTGTTTAAAATTCGGATTTGTTTAAAATTCGAATCAGTTTTTTTAGTTATTTTGTTTCCTAGCACGATTTTGAGCGATATTCAAACAAATTGGTTCCTGAACGACCGATAATATTATCACAAAGTTCCATCTTGACGCGACCGGAAAGATTGAAGAAAGCTCTTTCCAACGATTTATGAACCGAAATTGCAAGAAAATTCTTTCACATATTTTTTCTTATTTTTAAATACATAAAAATGTGCAATTTTTAGGTTGATTGATATTTATTTCGCCGCACCTAAAAAGAAAATATAGCATATCTCTATAGTCTGGCACAAAGCTGTGTTGAAGGCCCAGACCACACGACTGACCCATAGCTTTACAGCAGCAAGACGTGAGGCCGGGCACAAAGCTGTGTTGAAGACCCAGACCGTCCGACTCGTCCAAAAGACTAAGAGCAACTATTTGGACGGCCGTGGGCACAAAGCTGTGTGTATAACTTCGCATTATAATAAATGTTTCTTATTGAATTACTACATTATTTTATTTTTTTTGTATTTTTCAAGTAAACGTATTAAATTTCAAAAGCATTTTCCTTAATGACGTGGAGATTTTTCTCCTTGGTTGACTGCGCATGTCCGTGCTGACGATGCTACGTAAACCACGCCTTCTCTTCTAGAAAAAGACTAATTTTTTTCTGTTTACGGTAGCATTTTTAGGAATTTGGTACGGAAATTATTGAAATGGTTTGAAGAGGCTATTTCATAGCTATATGGGAGCCTATTTAAGACCCGGAAAACACCAAGTAAATCATTGTACATAAATAATTTATACAGTAACAAGAAGACGTGTCAGTCACTTACTTCATCTGATGTCCATGTATGCGGGCGACATCATCATACTTGTGGTAGAGGGCGCTGAAGAGTAGCACGGACTCCAACCACTCGATATGCACAGTTAAGTGTGTCTTGTTCTCCAGGTACGCGCTGGTCGACTCACGGAGCTGTGGTGAGAAAAATCAGGAATCAGTTCAAAAATATGCAGTTCATGTCACAAGTCACTGTTTATCAAAACAAGATTGCATTCTCAATTAAATGTAACCATTGTTTGTGAGAATACAAATTCATTGTTGGAAGCAGGCGTATGGACATTAAGTTATAATTATTTCAATGGCATTTGGAGCCCCCACCATCAGATTAAAACAAATCAGATTAAAACAACAAGTAGGTACTAAACGAAAGGTTGACCTTTTGCTTAGACGCCAATGACTGCAAAGGAGGATCGAACTGTTTTGGATAGGGAATGTTAAATACCTGTCTTTTTGAGAGGTTCTTCGTTTTGGATTGACGCGTTCCACCCGTAAGCAAAAGGTTAAGTGCAACTGTAAGTAGCAGATAAATCACAAAAAGTCAAGCTGAAACAAAATCGTAGTCAAACCAATCGCGAAGTATTTGCGGCGGTTTTGTCAATAAAGCGATTTTACCGACAGATCCGTTGGTATATGTCGGTATCTGTCGAACAAGGTAATATATGCAAATGCTTTGATTTCGACTTTATAAGCCGACGCCCATTGCTTTGTAGATTTCGCTCTTCGTATGTGCTTGCTTCGAATTCAACCCTCACAGATGTACTTAAGCACCGTCCGTCCAATTAGTTGCTTGATATCTTCTGCTCCAGACGTAATGAGTGTGTATATTGTACTTTACCTTTCGGTTAGTTTGCTACTGATAAAGGGATTTCATAATTCCTTGAATCAATTGTAGACACCTAAATGTTATATACCTGCTCCTATGCAGGAGTTGTAGAAAATTTGCGCGAGGTAAGTGGAATAAACACAGATTTTTTATAATTTGATTAAATTGGAAACATTATTTATGGATGAGCACTTAATTATACGATTTGCAAATGTAGGTATCGAATGCGAGTATTCATGCAAGGGCTAGAGTCCCTAAAATCGAACAAAAAGTTTGAGTTCAATAGTGATATTCGTACCAGTGACGGAGCTTGGTTTGGTTGCATCTTCCCTCTAGCAGGTTAAAATAGCGCACACTTTTTAGTCCTCCCTCTGTTGAGAATTTAATTCTCTCTCCTCATTGTTATAGATGGAGCTATGACGCTTTGTCCATGGAAACGTCCATGGAAATCGTCGACAGAAACATTGCATCTGCTGTAGCAGGTGCAATGTTTCTGTCGGCGATTTCCATGGACGCCAATGCCTGCAAAGGGGTTTTAGACGATCTTTACTCATTTCAACGTTCACCGTCCCCTTAAATAGTATTTTTGCTTTTATCGATGTAGACTAAGAAAAGTTAGGTTATCATGATTTAATTACAAGTTGAATTTTCACCGCAAATACAGCAGTGGGCGCTTATGTATACCAGGGATGACATGTGCCAGTCTGTGGGCATGTTTGTGTTAAATCACTATCGCTCCGTTTGCATTAAAACCACCGGAAGCGATTTGAACCAATATTTGGCAGTAAATTTAATATACTATTATGTAGATATGATTACAGAATTTTTTTTTTAAGAATATCTTTAATTTAGCGTGATTTTGTCAAAATCGTTGACCTGTCGCAATCTCAAAAACTGATTTGGCCCAAATTTGGGTGGTACACTGCATATATTGACTAGATGTGAACACATAAATATTCTTTAAATGTGTATAGTTTTGCTATAAAACGAGATTTTGTCGAAATCAGTGACCCTTCGTAATCACAAAAACCGGTTAAGCGATTTTCTTTTTAAACCCAGACCGTCCGACCTACCAGAACGATATAAGGTATCTGCTGCCGGGAAGAGCCCCTCAATTTAGACCGGAGTCCAGTGGGGGCTGCATCCATAGGGACCGTACCCTCCTTCCCCTACCACCAACCATTTGGAAGGAGTTACAGATCCACATGTTTAACCTGATCGTACTCCGCGTGAACACGGCGGCAGTTTTAGCAGTTGCCGGAATCGAACGCGCGCCGATCGAGTGCAATTCCCGCGGATTAACCACTGGACTAACGCGCCCGGTCAAGCGATTTTGACAAAATTTGGGTGAATCTCAACAACAACACACACACAGACATATATATATAGAAATACGTCACGCTGAAACGTATTCACATTCACGTATTTTTAAAGGCCGCATAGCAGAAATGCTAAAAAACTAAAATATCTCGAGAACGGCTAGACCTAGGATTCATACGCATGGAAAGTCTCAAGTTTGTAATGAAATTCCATATTTTAATACTTCTGTAAAACTTTTATAAAACCAATAACATTTTTAACATACATAATATGGAAACATACCTGATCCTGCTAGACTGCATAGTTACTCATATCCTAATTAGACTTGTAACTAAGTTATGAAAGTATAAGACTTATCTTGATTATCACATTCGTTCGCAGGAAACAAGAATATTTTAAATAAGCATTGGCAAAACTTTATTCTAGAAATAAACTTAATACAGTTAAATGTCTGTTTTCTTTCAAATAGTCTCTTCTGCAAATGTAGGGCATTTATCTTAATTGTTTAATTGAGTCAGCTTGAATTTCGTTTTTATTCTCAACACCGTAACGAAATAGAAGGCTCTAAAGATAATTTTATTTCAATTTACGTAATAAATTAATTAAATGATCCCCCATAGTAATTGCATTTCCTTTTTATAATTACTTTATTCGTTTACAATAAGCAATTGCGTTAAGTTAGACGACATTCAATAAATTGGTTTTAATTTCATTTTCCCTTTGTGGAGATCCGTCATATAATGCTGTTTATAATTTGTAAAATAAATATTTTTTAAGTAAGACCGGAAGATAATTTTTAAAAAATCTGATGTAGGCAGCACATGACTTTCCTTATATAATGCAATGAATTTATTACTTTCACAGTTAAAAAAATGTTATTCTTATAGGAGATACTTATATTCTTTCCAAGATATTGAATTTTCTTCAATTAGTCGTCATTTTCATTGTATTAGCGTCATTTTTATCAATTTGGCGAGATTTTCGTTAATTTGGCATCATTTAAAAATGTCGCCAAGTTGGCGATATTCCGCTAAAATCGTTGCCAAAATCTTGCCAAGCGTTATGGTGGGAGAAATACGTTATTCATACAGCGGAGAAATGACTATTGGCGTTCAAATACAAAATTATTACTCAAAGGATCTTTTCTCGTGAATGGAACGAGTTAGATCCACGAGAATTATGTCACCCAATTTATCGCATGATATTACATATGAAAAGTGAATATGTTTCTCAACAGTTAATATTTTTTTTAATGATGTGATTTTTAGATAAATTTATTTAAAAATGTGCAATATCTCGAGAACGGTTCATGCTAGCATTCTAAAGTTTATGTTAATCGTTTTGTAAGGAAAAATTACATAAGAAATGTTTATTTGTGTAACTTTATTAAAGGTTTTTATTTTTTGATGATATTTTCAAAATTTCACTTGAAAATTTAGGGGGGTTCTGAACATTCGATTGTGTTTTAAAGCAATATGCGTCCAGTATTCACGGATTATTGTACCAAATTTTATTCGAATCGCTCCATTCGTTCGTGAGATACCGTCTCCACAGACTCACTGACACACACACACACACACACACACACACACACACATACACACACTCACACACACACACACACATACACACATACTTTCACACACACACACACATACATCACTTCAAAAATGCTCGATTCGTGATCAGGGATGCTTGAAACGTGCTCTTTCGTCGAAAACTCGAATTCGAATTTTCGACGCTGTCACAATACTTTCCTTATACATTATGTATATAAGGAAAGTAACAAAGTGTAGTGAGCAAAATAGTCATAAGTGATAGGCTTAATCTATATATTCATGAGTGACTATAAAGCACATTTAGATGTTCACAAAATTTAAGAATAAATCATAAGTGTTCTTTCTTTGTAAAAGATATTTACTGACTTCATTTAGAAAATTAATTGGACTGGGCTACTCGACTTTTTTATACTATAATCCGTTTTAAAGTAGCTTGTGAATTTTTTCGCACAAATTTTATAAGAAAAACTTTGAAAAATCTGTGTCACTGTTTAAAATGATCACAGTTCTAATACATTACCCTTCATTTTAAAAGGCTTGTAACAAAGTTTGACTAAGAAATGCTATTGAAACTAAGTTTAACAATGTATCTTCCCCCCGGGGGAATAACTCCCCCTCGGCGAGAAGGGGCGAATGACGTCATGAACACAAGAATTGTATTGCGGTTAGTTTTCACAACAATGATTCAATGATTTCTTCTGTCCTTGTTAACAAAATAATTATTATAACTCTTTAAATTATCTTCTAGGAACACTGCATCACTTAAATCTATCTGGAATAATCATGCCACCATAGATAGACCTCAAGTATTTACACATGTATTCTTCCTTACAAAGTTATTGGGGCGCTTAAGGGCTTTCTTTAAGGAACGCTGTATATGTTACAGCTAAAGCTCGGAAGTCGTTAATGTGCACATTACCTAATTAATCTGCAGATTAACTGATTTGCCCCGTTAACCTGCGGAATCAAGAATCTTTCGTATTTTACCTAGGTAATGTGCACATTAACGGCTTCCGTATCGTTAAAGTTCAAAAGTTTGTTTCACCCATTTCCTTTCCCTACTAATTCCTCCTCTCCTTCCACTTTTAGTTTGGTTTCGACAGCGTCTTGTCGTCGCCGGTTGTTTTTTATTTCTCATAATTGGCGTCGGCTGCCAGTGCGTAGCATAGCTAACTCTGTTTTCAAATTTGTTTCTGCCTGTTAGCGCGTGAATTTGTGCCGTGATTGTTTTCAAAGCAGATAAATTTAGCTCCTAGTATGCAAGCAAGCACCGAATTGGTGAGTAAAATAAAGAAAGGATTCGTCGCAAAACTTAGATCTTATTTTCACTTTAATGAGTGGCATTGTAGGTGATGTGCTGATTATCCAGGTAATTTGCAGATTACCTAGGTAACTTGAGAAATGAAACAATTTTCGGTACTTTAACGGATCACCCTAGTTAATCTGCACATTACCTAGATAATTTGTTGAATAACTGATTTCTGACTTTGGCGGTAACATATATACTACTACGTGTTGTAGGGAAAGTATTAATAATCACGTACTTTCTTTACTTAAATCTTCTACGTCTTATTTAATGCTCTACATTCTAAGAAATGTTCTAACTGCAGAAAGAAAATTTTTCAGGTTAAAATGAAAAATCCACGCCATGTTTCTTGAAAAAGTTCTGAAAGAGAGAAAAGAATTGGATTTGCCACATCTTATATGCGCAATATTGTTGGAACGTAAACGAACCGCCAGGATGCAACTCACTGGCAGATAACATATCAAAGATTTCAAACAATTGGATTTCACTTTTGAAGAACCCTCCTCAGTTCGTTTCATAGTTTTATTTCTGTTTCTTTTTACTTTCCTTATACGTATACATAATGCATAAGGGAAGTATTGTGACGGGGTCGAAAACTCCAATTCAAGCTTTCGACGGGAGAGCACGTTTCAGGCATCCCTGATCACGAAGCAAACATTTTTGAAGTGATGTCTGTGTGTTTGTGTGTGAAAGTATGTGTGTGTGTCTGTCAGTGAGACTATGGGGACGATAACTGACGAACGAATGGACCGATTCGAACGAAATTTAGTACAAAAATCACAATCCATAAACACTGGAAGCCTATTGTTTTTAAACGTAATCGAATGTTCAGAACCCCCCCCCCCCTAAATTTTCGAGTGAAATTTTGAAAAAAATCGTCAAAAAATCAAAACCGCTAATAAAGTTACGCAAATAGACATTTCTTAAATAATTCTTAATTGAAAGCGATTGACATAAATTTTAGAACGCTAACATGAACCGTTCTCGAGATGTTGCACATTTTTCAAAAAAATTATCAAAAAGTCATATAAAATAAAAAATATATATATTTCCTATTGAGAAACATGTTCATTTTTCATATGTAATACCATGCGATAAATTGGGTGACATCGTTCTCGTGGATCTAGCTCGTTCCATTCATGAGAAAAGATACTTCGAGTAATACTTTTGTATTTGAACGCCAATAGTCATTTATCTGCTATAAGAATAAATTAATTCTCCGTCAGTAAAGCTTGGCGAGATTTTGGCGACGAATTTGGCGGAATGTCGCCAACTTGTCGACTTTTTGAAATGTTGTCAAATTAACGAAAATCTCGCCAAATGGATTAAAATGACGCTAAATCAATGAAAATGACGACTAATTGTCGAAAACTCTACTATAAGAAAAATCTATTTTTTTTTACTGTAAAAGAAGTAAATTCATTGCATTATATAAGGAAAGTTATATGTCAACCACATCAGATTTTTTAACTTAAAATATAAAGCACTTATTTTCCTCATAAGTCCTTATATATTCTCTTACGTTTCAACTGAAGAGCTCTAGTTCATTGAAAGCAGGGTATACTAATCAGAAGTCAATTATATGCTATCGATTGAGAAAGTTTGCAGCGCCTGTAGCGGAGAATTGCAGAAGTTAGAATTCCTATCTCGAATATGAAGCAAGAGTGACTAAAATTAACAGTTACAAAGTTGTAGTTGATTCTGTTTACTTCCCTTATATACATAGTATAATCAAAAAGGAAAGTATTGGTCGAAAATTTGAATTGGAGTTTTCGACAGGACAGTACTTTTCAACCATCTCTGAACAGGACATCAAAACAAACAAATATCAAACTACGTTCACTGAAATGGGGCATGATGTGAATATCTTCTTGCTACACAAAATTATATTCACAGACAAAATTATATTTACTAAAAAAAAAAACTTCCTTGCTATATTTATAAACAAATTAAAAAAATATGCTAAATGTACTCCGAATTGAAGACGTTAAAATAGCAGGAGAAGATTCTTACATACCTGTACAAATCGAAACTGTAATATCATTCGTTTATAAAATTTATCTTCATATCAATTTTTACTTTCTCTGTAATACGTGGTGATGCGTATGGAAAGAACAGGAATCATGTCAAAAGTCATAAGTCGAGTTTTTGATGGATCAACACGTTTCGCGACCTCTAGAATACGACAAAACTATTTTTAGCGTGATGTCTAAAAATTGTTTTTAGCGTGATAATTTTTAGCGTAATAAATTTTAGCGTGATAATTTTTAGCGTGATTTTTAGCGTGTAGCTATTTTTAGCGCGCGCGTGTGTGTGTGTGTGCATTGCATATACCCACTCTAACTGAAAAACTAATGGATAAATTTAATAAAATTTGGTAGGTAAGTAACTTGTGGGTGACCCTGGTGCTGATTAGATTTTGAAATAATTCGAAATTAAAGAGCCCACCTTTTTTGCGAAATGGCACTCAAAAATCTCATGTATTCATTTTGGCTAAAATACTAATTTGACCAAATTTCACAAAATTTGGTAGATAAATCACTTGAGGGATACCAAGGTGCTGATTAGATTTTGATACTATTTAGAACAGAGGAACCTGCCTTTTTTACGAAATAACCCGCAATAGTCTTTAAACTCTCAAATAAAAGACTACGTATGCTCAAATGTATCAATTAAATGCTTGTTTTCCACACAATTATTGACAAGGAAAAGAATAAGAAGTACTTCATTACTCCAGGACTCATCCTTCTTGGGAAATTTTAGTTTTTTCGCATTTTTGATACGCCGCCCTTAAAAAATGTTCAGTTACCAAATAAAAATAAATATTGAATTAAAATGGCAAATTCAGTGTTATTTTATGCAATTAAACTCAATGAATTTATAAACAAATAACATCATAATTAAATAGAGAACGTGAATATGAGTCTGCAGAGAAAGTCATGTACTGTCCACATCAGATTTTTAACGCTTTACAACATAGTTGAAAAGTGTTTATGACTTTGTTCATACTGTCTGCCTGTCCGTTCGCACGTTAACTGCCGTAATAAGGACTTTATCAAAATGGAATTTTAATATGTTGTTCAGACGATCTGTGCACCCGGGTTGAAAAAAATGAAATACATTGAACTCTATGAGACATAATTTTTCAAACATTTTTAAAACGAATTTAAAATTTACAAATTGCTTCGAAAATTTTAGGAAATATTTAAGTTGTCCCATGAAATACATAAAAAAATTTTCAGCAACATGCGTTCGGTAGTTTTTTTAGATAAAAACTAAAATAAAATAATAGCACCCATATGATATGAAGAGATCACGTGACCCACTTCAAAATAAAATATAGCATCCATCTTGTGTCAATATCGTGATTTATAAAGTTCTTTTTAACGCTTTACAACATAGTTGAAAAGTTTTTATGACTTTTTTAATTCTATCTGTGCTTTCGCACGATAACTGTTGTAAAAATGATTTTGATCAAGATGAAATTTGAAACAAGAAAGATCAATCATGCATAAGCATTGATTATGAAACACTTTCCAACTGAAATGCAATTTCATTTAAAAATTTTTAAAATGTGATACATTCAGTGGTGATATCTTTTACATTATGACAGTACTACAGTAATTTATTTTACTTAAATATTTAAAACTGTATCGAAATATAAATCATCTGATTCTCTATGCAAAATCAATGAATATTTCATTCACATAACTTGTATTCCAAACTCCAGAGCTAAATAATTTTGTGTGAAAAAATTCAGCAATTCTTATGTAACTCACCTTACAATCGCTTCAGATATTTGCATTCTGCATAAGTTTAAAATTAGGCTTCGTTGAAGAAATAATAAAAGTTTAGGGATCATTTAAAATCCCAACTATAGTAATTGCATAGGCACGGAATTTAGATACACAGATAATACACAGATACACAGATAATACACAGATACACAGATAATATGTGTGTGTGTGTATGTATTCAAAGTATTGGAATCGTGCCGAAGATCGGAACTCGAATTTTCGAAGGATCTACACGTTTTGGGACTTCTAAAACACGAAAAACTATTTTTAGGAAGACGTCTGTGTGTAAGGGTGTATCTGTGTATGTTTCTGTGTGTCTGTTAGGATATTACATCCACTCTAATTGAAACACTAATGAACCGAATTTCATAAAATTTGGTAGGTATGTTTTTTGCGGGAAATCCTGATGTTCATTAGATTATAGTACGATTCGTAATAAAAGAATCTGCCTTCTTTGCGAAATGGCCGGCAGAAATTGCCTTTATCCACTCTAGCTAAAAACTAATGGAACAAATTTAACAAAATTTGGTGTATAATATTTCAATGACCTACAAGTTATTTATATACCAAATTTAATAAAATTTGGTACATAAATCATTTGTAGGTTACTCTAGTACGATTTAGAATAAAGGAAAGGGCTATTTTTGCGAAATGGCTCGCAAAAATCGTTTAATGTAAAAATAAAGGACAACGTGTGCTCAATTATATCAATTAAATTCCTATTTTATACGTGATTTTTGACAACAAAAGGAATAAGACTAATCCCATTACTCTAAGACTAGTCGTTCTTGAGATATTCTAGTTTTTTCGCGTTTTCGTTACACCACCTTTGACAATAAGTCCAGCTGTCAAATGAGAACCAAATTTAAGTTTAACGTGCAAATTCAATGCCACTTAAAATACTTATGGCTGTTATTTTGTGCAGTTAAACTCAAATTATTATTGATGAAATAAAGAGAACGTGAATATGAGTCTGCAGGGAAAGACATGTGCTGCCCACATCAGAATTTTCGAGTGAAATTTTGAAAAATTCATTACAAAATTAAAACCTCTAATAAAGTTACGCAAATAGACATTTCTTATGTAATTTTTTCATTAGAAAAGTATGAACATAAATTTTAGATCGCTAGCATGAACCGTTCTCGAGATATTGCCACATTTTAGAAAAATTACCAAAAAATTATCAAAAAATTATATAAAATAAAAAAAAATATTTCCTATTGAGAAACATGTTGACTTTTCATATGTAATATCATGCCATAAATTGGGTGACATCATTCTCATGGATCTAGCTCGTTCCATTCATGAAAAAAGATACTTCGAGTAATACTTTTGCATTTGAACGCCAATATTCATGTATCTGCTATAAGAATAAATTCGTTCTCCGTCCATAACGCTTGGCGAGATTCTGGCGACGAATTTGGCGGAATGCAGCCAGCTTGGCGAGTTTTTGAGTTTTTTAAATGTTACCAAATCAAAGAAAATCTCATCAAATGGATTAAAATGACGCTACATCAATAAAAATAACGGCTATTTAACGAAAATTCAATATCTTGGAAAAAATATAAGTATCTACTATAAGAATAACCTATTTTGTTTTTACTGTAAAAGTAGTAAATACATTACATTACATATAAGGAAAGTCATGCGCTTCCCACATCAGATTTTTTGTAGTTGTAAGATTGAGTACAGAATATATTGAAAGGTAAAATAATGTGGAATACGTAGGAATATTTTTTATTGTTTCAGTTCTACTCTGCATTCCGCTAATAATTTATTTTTACAATATTGAGTTTAAATAAAAATTTTGAACCTTTCGCCATAAAAATGCATATATTGTAAATCTACTTATCTTATTACAACGCCACTTGAATTATTGTTTCAAACGATACTGACTTTTTCTTAATATGAAGTTTGAACTCCTTAATTTTACCTCCAAGCGTGAAACATAAATGGTGTAACTCGCAGTAAAATGAAGAATATTCATATACAAAAAAATGTATTGAAAAAATATCCGTCATAAACTGTGGTTTTGCATACAGAATTAAAATACAAACAGACATACAACTATATTTTCCATTTTATACATATAGGTTATTATTGAAAAATTTTCTTAAAATCACACAAATCTCAGACTCAGAAAGTTATAGAACTCAAAGAACACGTGATTATAATCCAATTTCACGCTTCTAAGAAAAAGTAAATGCTCATTTTCATTTGAACAAAGAGTAGCTAGCTTTCTTTGCTTTATCTAGCTTTATTTTACTTCTCGTTTATGAAACTCTCTCGTGTAAATAAGCTAATATTTAAGTCAGATTTAATTAGTTTCTCTTAGAGAACATATTTCAGTCATCCTTTTTTCTGAATTCTTTAAGTTCAGCCGAAGAACATAATGTTTGTTTGAAATAAAGTGATATTAACTTGTTGGAATGGTGTTGTATCAGATAAACCGCTTATAATATTTTTTTCGAAAAACATTATCAAATTTTATTTTCACCCTTCCTATTTGATGTAATTATTTATTCAACTTACTATGCAAAGAAAATCTGTGGTGGGCAGCACATGACTTTCCTTACATAATTTCATGATTCTGTTTTTGTAATGATTCTAACAGCGAAATAATGGTGTACAATATCCGCAGCACAATGATACAATATCCAATGGTGTATAATATTCAATGGTACAATATCCACAGAACAATGATACAATATACAATGGTGTATAATATTCAATGGTACAATATCCACAGTGCAATGGTACAATATACAATGGTGTATAATATTCAATGGTACAATATCCACAGCACAATGATACAATATCCAATGGTGTATAATATTCAATGGTACAATATCCACAGCAAATGATACAATATTCAATGGTGTATAATATTCAATGGTACAATATCCACAGCACAATGATTTTGGTATTAAATTGGAGTCACTTAAATTTAAATTAGACGATTTTGGCACTTAGGTGTTGAAAACCCAGACCGCACGGGCAACCCTGGGGTTTGCGGCAGCAAGATGTGAGGCCGGTGGCACGTAGGCGTTGTTGTTGAGACCCAGACCGTCCGACCTACCAGAAAGGTGTAAGCTAACCGTTTGGACGGCCGGGAAGTGCCACCCAATTTAGACCGGAACCCAGTGGGAGAGGCATCCGCAGGGACCGTACCCTCCTTCCCCTACCATCAACCTCTCGGAAGGACTTACGAATCCACATGTTTAACGTGATCGTACACCGCATGAACACGGCGGCAGTTGTGGAAGCGTGCAAATCCAGCGCGCAAACCACCGGGATGCTGCGCCCGAAATGTGCCAACATCACGCAGTGTTCCCAGGTGGTCACCCACCCAAGTACTAACCGCGCCCGATGCAGCTTGATTTCGGTGATCAATGTGTTTTTAGCACGGTAGGGCCGTTTGGCTCGGTGGCACGAAGGTGCTGTTGTTGATGTTGAAACCCAGACCGTCCGACCTACCAGAAAGGTGTAAGGTAACTGGCACGAAGGTGTTGAAGACTCAGACCGTCCGACTCGTCCAGAGGACTAAGAGCAGCTATTTGGACGCCCGGGAAGTGGCACGAAGGTGTGAATAAGTCCAAACACATAAACTTATTCACACCTACCTGCAAAATTCTCATCCATTGCAATTAACTGTTAATGAATATAACGTAAAATAAGTGAGTACTAGCAAATTCTTTGGCGTCAACATACAAAACTAATAAAGTACTATCTCTCGCGACAGGAATGAATTAGATCAAAAGAATGATGTTAATATATTGGTTCCATGTTATTGCATGTGGAAAGTGAACATATTTTATGATACAAAATATATAATTTTCTTGTATAAAGCAGTCATAAGTCAGGAAGGTTGAAAGCAGCCATAAGTCAGTGAAGATATAAACAGTCATAAGTCAGTTAGATGATAATATAAAGAAGTCGTCACATAAGCCAGTTAGATGACTATATATATATATATATATATATATATATATATATATATATATATATATATATGTATATATATATGTGTGTGTGTGTGTGTGTGTGTGTTATATATACAGGGTGTCCCAAAAAGATTGAAACGTGCTTTAATTCTTCACCTGTTGGAGATAAGTGGGCAATGTAAATTGCAAAAATATTGAAACTAAGGTAGGAAATAAGACCAGGTTAATGAAATAGTTCTCCCATTAATTTTCAAACAGTTACACTTTTAAATTTTTATACGATCCCTTTAGATAAATTTGGTCAATCAGAAAATTTTTATTTTTAATGCAACAAGATCATTAAAAAATACCCCTTCATATCTGTATCTTTTAAATTGAGTGAGTTATATTTAATTCATTGTGAATGGGGACCATATATCAAATTAGAAATGTAAATTTGTGACATATCACAAAAAAGATGAAACTGGATGATAATGCATAGGATACCCAACCGCGTAGTGAGTGCCACTGCTTTATATGATCTCTGTTTGTGTAATGTTTTATTTAGATGCATTTGTGATAAAAAAATTTTACACATATTTACGTATTTTTGATCTAAACGATTTCCATCGTCAATTTGTTGATGATCCCTATTTTCACTGATGAAACAGCCTTTCACATGGTACGGAAAAGTGGCGTAGGTCAGATTTTTTCCTTTATCATAATTCAGTTGATTCTAAATATACAGATACGTGGGGTTTTTTAATGATCATGTTGCATTAAAAATAAAAAAATTCTATTCGACCAAATTTGTCTAAGGGGGTCGTATAAAAATTTAAAATGTGTAACTTTCTGAAAGTTAATTAGAGGACTATGTCATTAACGAGTCTTATTTCTCACTTCACTTTGAATATTTTTGAAATTTGCATTACCCACTTATCTCCAACAGGTAAAGGATTAAAGAGCTTTTCAATATTTTTGGGTCACCATGCATATGTATGTTATATACAATATGTAATATATATATATATATATATATATATATACTGCTGGACAATTTCTAAGGACGGATCACAAATTGCAATGTAGCACAACATTAAGCGGGGGTAGAGGCGGCCCAGCAGGATAAAATACCGTAACCCACTGTTCGGGCATTATAAAAAACTCATTTATTGTTCTAGAAAATACAGAAACGATTGAAACATCTGAAAGAAAAAAGTGTTCATTTGATGCTGTCTACCGAGAAATGGAGAAATGCATACGAACGGCAGCAGGCACCTTAATACACAGCAGGCAGAAAGGTGTCAGTACTGGGAAAGTCCACCGTGTAGTGCGGTACAACATTCTACACGTCGTGTCATGCTTTGCATAACATTATCCAGCAGCTGTTGAGGCAAGTTTTCTCACTCCCCTGTCAGTGCACGGATGAGGGTGTTCTTGTTTGTTGGAGGATATTTTCGACCAGCAAGTCGCCTCCCCAAAGCATTCTAAACATTTTAAATGGGATTTAGATCTAGAGAACGTGCTGGCCATACGAGGCATTGAATACCATTGCTGACTAGACAATCCTGAACAGAGATTGTTCGATGACATGGTGCGTTGTCGTCCATGAAAACAAATTTATCACAGACAGCACCATGGAAAAAGCGATCATGAGGAAGTAGATCTTCATCAATGTATCGTTGGCCCTTCATAGTCCGAGTTGCATCCCCATGTAGGGGCATGCGGCCATTGATCATGATGCCGGCCAATACCATGATACTGCACGTCGGATATAGGTTCCTTTCCCGGATATTTTCTGCTGGACGATAAGCAGTACCACTCTCACGCCAGATCTGTTGGCGTCTGCAATCCGATGACAGGTCTGCGGGCTTATCGTCCTTCTTCTTCCAAACGCCTGGCTACAGTTTTTCGGGAGATCCGCTGTCCTGTGGTAGCAAGAAACTGATTTGCCACCTGCTGAGCTGTGGTGCTGCAGCCCCTTTTTGCCGATAGGACAATGTACCTGTCTCCTGCAGGCGTCGTACTTCTAACACGACCTCCTCCGTGACGTTTGCTACATATTCCAGTTGTTTTAAATGCTTGCCACAGCCATGAAACAACGCTGTGGGCGATGTCGAACTCCCTGGCAACATCTGTTATTTTTCGCCCTTCTTGAATCTTTCCAATAATACGGTCACGCGTAAAATCGTCTAAGTGGTATCGGGAATGCATACCGAAAATGTGAAGTTCGTTAATGAAATGACGAAAAAATATTATCTAGATGCAATAGTGACCTCAAATGTCGAAGATAAAATGATAGAAAAACATATCTTCCTATGAGATAGAGGCTTTAAATTTGATATAATGGTAGATAGATGGAAAAAAAGAAAGTACACAATTTCAGTTTTCACTCGAAAGATAAAATGATAGAAAAACATATCTTCCTATGAGATAGAGGCTTTAAATTTGATATAATGGTAGATAGATGGAAAAAAAGAAAGTACACAATTTCAGTTTTCCATAAATTGGTACTTTAGAGGCGTGGCACGCTACGGGTAGATAGTTTGAAAGAAAGAGCATGTGCAATTTCAGTTTTAAGATATTTACTACTTTAGGGGGTGCTTCATCTACAAATGTTCATTTTATCGAATAAATGTGAAACACGAATTATTCAAAAATTTACTTTATTTGAGGGTTGTGTATTGTGAAACCGTTCATTTTCAACGGGCATTTAGCTAGTATATACTAATTGCCAAGTGTCCGTTTGTCTGTCCTTGTGTCTGTCACGCTTCTATAAACATTTCCCGAATAGATAGAGACTTATAATTTGGTACACGGGTAGATCTTCTATAAAATCCCCTGTAAAAATCGAATTTTTTGAAAATGGTCTGTAGGGGGAATGCTCCTCGCCAAAACGTTCGAAAAGTGAAATGACAGAAAAGCATGCTTTGCAATAAGATAGAGACTTCAAATTTGGTGTATGGGTAAATCGTTCGAATGGATTAAAGTATGTAACTCCAGATTTTCAATATTTTCTACTTAAGGGGTGTCACACACCAAAATGTTCGATTTGCAGAATAAATGAGAAATGACTCTGAGAAATGAATTCGATATAGGCTTAGAATGGGGTATATGGGCTAATCATTTGATGAAAACACCCAAGATGCATAGAATTTTTCAAAAATGTTCGTTGGATGCTCTAGAAAAAAACGTTCGAAAGGTGAATTGATAACAAAAAAACATGCTTCTGGACCTGATAGAGATTTCAAATTTGGTGTTCAGGTAGATAGTTTGAAAGGAAAAAAATATATAATTTCAGTTTTCCAATATTTTCTACTTTAGGATTGCCGCACAGCAAAATGTTCGATTTTCAGAATAAATGAGAAACACATCTTTTAAAATGGGATAGGGGCTTGATATTTGGTATATGGACCAATCATCTGATAAAAAACGATAGAATAATGCCATGTTTCAAAAATGTTCATTTTAGAAGGTGGAAACTCCCCAAAAAACGTTCGAAAGGTGAATTGATAAAAAAACATGCTTCGGGATGAGATAGAGATTTTAAATTTGGTGTACGCGTAGATAGTTTGGAAGAAAAAAAGTGTACAATTTCAGTTATCCAATATTTGCAAATTTAGGGCGTTCTTCACACCAAAATATTTGGTTAGTCGAATGAATGGGAAACACATCTTTTAAAATGTGATAGAAGGTTGGAAATTTGGTACATGGGCCAATCGTCTAACAAAAAAGCCCCAAACAGAGTTTTTCAGAAATTTCATTTAAGGGGGTGGGTGCTCCACACAAAAACGTTCGAAAGATAAAATGATAGAAAAACATATCTTCCTATGAGATAGAGGCTTTAAATTTGATATAATGGTAGATAGATGGAAAAAAAGAAAGTACACAATTTCAGTTTTCCATAAATTGGTACTTTAGAGGCGTGGCACGCTAAAATGTTCGATTTGCCGAATGAATGAAGAACGCCTGTTTTAAGTGAGATAGAGTCTTGCAATTTGATACACGAGTCAATGGTTCAATCTGGAAAAATCGAATTTTTCAAAAATGTTCAGTAGAGGGGATGCTCTAAATTAAAACGTTCGAAATGTGAAACGATAGAACAGTAAACTTCGTGATGAGAGAGAGGCATCAAATTTGATGTATGGGTACATAGTTCGAAAGAAAGAAAGTGCGCAATTTCAGTTTTTCAATACTTGCTACTTTAGGGTTTGCCATACACCAAAATATTCGATTTGTCAAATAAATGATAAACGCTTTTTGTTAAGTGAGATGGAGACCTAAAATTTTTTACACAGGTCATATTCAATTAAATACACGGAAACATTCGGATTTTTCAGAAATGTGTGATAAAGGGGGAGTGCTTTACACCTAAACGTTCTAAAGGTGAAATGATAGAAAAACATACTTCACGATTATATATTATAAATTGTGTGTGAGGATAGATAGTTCGAAAGGAAGAAAGTATACAATTTCAGTTTTCCAATATTTACTTCTTTAGGGGTGCCGCATACGAAAATGTTTTATTTGCGGAAAAACAGAGAAACATTTTATCTTAAATGAGATATAGACTTAAAATTGGATACCTAGGTTAATCGTAAGGTTAAAGAAAAATCGAATTTTGAAAGATTTCTGTAGAGGGGGGGGGAGGTGCACTACACCAAAACGTTCGAAATGTGAAATGATAATAAAACATACTTTGTAATGACATATAATCTTTAAAATTGTTCCAAGAATAGATCGTTAGATAGAAATTAAGTGTATAATTTCATCTTTTTATTATTTGCTAATTTAGAGATAAAAACACTTAAATGTATACGTAGCTAAATAAATGAAAAATTCCCAGTCTAAACTGAGACAAAATTTGGTGCACGGGTGAACAGTTTGAAAAGGACTACAGGAGAGATCAATTTATTCAAAAATTAATGTTATTCGAGTATTGCTTATGGTGAGACCGTTGATTTTCAACTGCTATTCGGATTGTATGCCAACTATCCGTCTATCTGCCTGTCTGTCACGCTTTTTTAGGCACTTCCCAAGTAGACAGAGATTAGCAATTTGGTACATGGCTCAATAGTTCCATAAAACCCTCTGGGAAAATCGAAATTTTCAAAAATATTCTGTACAGGGGGTGCTCCATAACAAAACGTTCGAAAAGTGAAATGATAAAATGAAAAAGCATACTTTGAGTTGAGATAGTGACTTCAAATTTGGTGTATGGGTAAACTGTTCTAAAGGAAGTAAGTGTGCGATTTCAGATTTCCAATATTTGCTAATTTAGGGGTATTGCACACAAAAATGTTCGATTTGCATAACAAATGAGAAATGTCTGCTTTAAAATTTGATAGAGGCTTGAAATTTGGTATCTGGGCTAATCGTTTAATGAAAATACCTAAGACCAAATAGTTTTTTAAAAATGTTCGTTTAAGAGGGTGTTCCACAGAAAAACGTTCGAAAGGTGAAATAAGGAAAAATTATGCTTCGGGATGGGATAGAGATTTCAAATTTGGTATGCGGGTAGATAGTTTGGAAAGAAGTAAGTGTACAATTTCAGTTTTCCAATATTTTCTACTTTAGGGAGAGCATGCAAACCCAGACCGAGGGCCCTGACCGCAAAGTTTATAGGGCATAAATCCCTGGTCGGGAAGAAAAACACCACCAGCACAGAGAAGGGACATCGAAACCCCCGACCCCACCAGACAAAGAAAACCGCCCCTACTCCACCGCACAACGCGCGCACATCCCGGGACACCAATGGGACAGCAATCCCGCGCCCCGACGAGCGAGGCCAAGCGCCCTAAATGCGCCCAAACCCAAATGTTCGATTTTCAGAATAAATCAGTAACATCCTTTTTAAAATGTGATAGAGTCTTGATATTTGATATATGGGCCAATCAACTGATAAAAAATCCAAGAAGAATAACGTTTATAAAGAATGCGAATTTAACGGGGTGGGTACTTCACACAAAAACATTCGAAAGGTGAAATTATAGAAAAACAACCTTCGCGATAAGATAGAGACTTCAAATTCGGTATACTGGTAGATAGTTGGAAAGGAAGAAAGTGTCCAATTTCAGTTTTCCAACATTTGCTATTGCAGGGAGTGCCGAACATTAAAATATTCCATTTCACGAACAAATGAGGAACAGCTCCTTTTTAGTTTGATAGAGGCTTGAAATTTGGTATAAGGGCTAATTATTTGATAAAAGAAACCAATATGAATACAGTTTTTCAAAAATGTTCATTTAAAGGGGTGCTACATAGAAAAACGTTCAAAAGTTGAAATGATAGAAAAAGCATGCTTCACGATAGTATAGAGACTTCAAATTTAGTGTTTAGTGTACAGGTAGATAGTTTGATAGCAAGAAATTGTGCAATTTCAGATTTTCAATACTTGCTAATTTAAAGGATGCCGCACATCAAAATGTTCGATTTTCCAAATAAATGAGACACGTTTCCTTTTAAATGTGATAGAGGCTTGAGAGATTTAATTTATGGTCCAATCATCTGATAAAAGAAAACCAGACGAAAAGAGTTTTTTAATATGTTCATTTACGAGGATGGTTCATAGAAAAACGTTCGAAAGGTCAAATGATGAAATAGCATACTTCTGGATGAGATAAGAGGCTATAATTTGGTGTACGGGAAGATAGTTTGAAAGGAAGAAAGTGCGCAATTTCAGTTTGCCAATATTCTCTTCTTTAAGGAGTTTTGCACACCAAAATTTTCGACTACCCAAAAAAATGTGAAAAGAGAATTATTCAAAAATCCACATTATTTAGGGGTTGTTTATTGTGAGCTTGTTGGTTTTCAACGGGTATTCGGCTAGTATATACTAATTTCCAAGTGTCCGCCTGTCTGTCCGTCCGTCTGCCTGTTACGCTTTTTCTAAGCACTGCCTGAATATATATAAACTTGCAATTTGGTACACGGGTCTATCGTTCGATAAAACCACCTAGAAAAATCGAATTTTTTGAAAATGTTCTGTAGAGGGTGTGTTCCACAACAAAATGTTCGAAAAGTAAAATAATGGAAAAGCATGCTTTGCGCTGAGAGAGAGACTTCAAATTTGTTGCATAGGTAAATCGTTCGAAAGGAAGAATGTGTGCAATTTCAGATTTCCAATATTTGATACTTTAGGGGGTATCGCACACCAAAACGTTTGATTTGCCAAATAAATTAGAAACTATTCCTTTAAAATTTGACAGAGGCTTGAATTTTTGTATATGGGCTATCATTTGGCGCAAAAACTTAAGACGAATAGAGTTTTTAAAAAATGTTCGTTTAAGGGGGTGCTACGCAGAAAAACATTCGAAAAGTGAATTGATTAAAAAACATGCTTCTGGATGAGATAGAGCCTTGAAATTTGGTGTATGGATGATTCCTTCGAGAGGAACATAGTGTGCAGTTTCAAGCTTGCAATATTTTCCAGTTAAGGGGATGTCTTATTCCAAAATGTTCGATTTGACGAATTAATGTGAAACTAGTATTATTTACGTTATTCGGGGCTTGCTTATTGTGAGACCATTGATTTTCAAAGGGTATTCGGCTAGTAACTCTCTTAATTTTTGAAAATTTCCCCCAGATACGGACTTTTTCAGACCCCCATGGACGTGTTTAGGAATGTCAAGGTGTGCCAAAGCATCGCTCCTGGAAAATCCTTAATTTAATTAAAAGCCAATATGAGAGACAAAAATAAGGAAAAGGCTTTTTGGAATTAGAACATTCAACCACAACTGTGTGTTTTCTCCCACGTATATATTAATAACAAAAAATCTGATGTGGGCAGCACATGACTTTCAATGCAGACTTAAATTCATATTTCCTTTATTTCTTTAATAATTCATTGAGTTTAATTGCACTAAATAACACTCAATTTGAATTTTTGCATTTTTAATTCAATTTTTGTTTTTGTTTGGTAATAGGACATTTTTCAGATAGCGACATGACAAAAATGCAAGAAATCTCAAATATCTTGAGAACGGTTAGCCCTAAAGTATAATGGAGTATGTTATATTCTTTTCCTCGTCAAAAATTGCTTATAAAACAAGAATTTAATTCATATATTTTAGCATACTTAGTCTTTTTTTTAGATTTTGGCGATTTTTGGGGGCCATTTCGTGAAAAAAGGCAGGTTGTTATTTTCCGAATCGACCAAATCCTAATCAGCACCAGAGTATCCAACAAGTAACTTATCTACTAAATTTTGTGAAATTTGGTGAATTAGTATTTTAGCTTGAGCGGATGAATGAAATTTTTATGGGCCATTTCGAAAAAAAATGCGGGTTCTGTTTTTACGAAACGTACCAAAAACAATCCAGCACCAGGGTCACTTCCAAGTGACTTACCTACCAAATTTTATGAAATTCGGTCCATTAGTTTTTGAGTTAGAGTGGATACATACATTGCACATACACACAGGCAGACATACACACCGTAGTCACGTTAAAAATAGGATTTTCGTATTCTAGAGGTTTCGTAACGCATAAATCCGTCAAAAACTCGAGTTGCGATTTTCGACATGATTCCAACACTTTCCCTATACATTATCATGTATTGCAGGGAAAGTGAAAAGATTAATCATGCATAAACCATCGATGATGAAACACTTTCCAACTGAAATGCAATTTTATCATCTCTAAAATGCGATACATTGAGCGGTGATATTTTTTTAAATATCACAGAACCACGATAATTAATTTTATTTGAAAACGCAAAACTTTTTCGAAGAAAATGAACTTTATTCAAATGACGTCATCAAAACATAAATCGACTATCTCTCTATGTAAAAGTAGTGAGTATTTCATTCATACACTTTTATTCCACACTCTAGAGTTAAATAATTTTACGTCAAAAAAATTCAGCAATTCTTACACAACTCATCTGACAATCACTTGTTTACATTCTGCATCCATTAATATTAGGCTTCGCTGTGAAAATAATCAAAGTTTGGTGATCATTAAACTCAAAAATATTGTAATTGCGTTGGCGCAGAAAATAGATGAATAGAAATATGCAAAAATAAAGCTGCTTTAGGACGGATGCAACAATAAATATAAATTTTAAAGAATTTTTAAAATCACGATTTTTACTTTGGGAAAAAAAAGATGGACGCCATATTTTATTTTGAAGTGGGTAGGTTTATAAAACTGCCGAACTTTTTCCCGAATTTTTTTTTATATATTTTATGGGATAATTTGGATATTTCCTAAAATTTTCGACGCAATTTCTGAATTTTAACTCCGCTTAAAAAATGTTTGAAAAATTAGGTCCCATAGGGTTTAATGTATTTCATTTTACCAACCCGGGTTCAATCCAAAACTAATTGGGTGATATTATTCATTTGCATTTCTATACGTTCCATCTATCGTCTCCACAACATACTATGATCTCATTTTGATAAAGTAATTTGTACGGCAATTACAGTGCGAACGAACAGACAGACAGTCAGAAAGAATAGACAAAGTCATAAACACTTTTCAACTACGTTGAAAAGTGTTAAAAACAATTAAAAAAAAATCTGATGTGGGCAATACCTGACTTTCCTTATATAATGTAATGAATGTACTTTTGCAGTAAAAAAAATAGGTTTTTCTTATAGTAGATACTAATATTCTTTTGAAGATAATGAATATTCGACAATTAGTCGTGATTTTCATTGATTTAGCGTCATTTTTATCCATTTCGCGAGATTTTCGTTAATTTGGCAACATTTCAAAAAGTCACCAAGTTGGCGACATTCTGCCAATTTCGTCACCAAAATCTCGCCAAGCGTTATGGACGAAGAAATAAGTTATTCTTACAGCAGATAAATGACTATTGGCGTTCAAATACAAAAGTATTACTCAAAGTATATTTTTTCATGAATGGAACGAGCTAGATCCACGAGAATGATGTCACCCAATTTATAGCATGATATTACATATGAAAGTGAACCTGTTTCATAATAGAAATTTTCTTTTATATTTTATATGACTTTTTGATAATTTTTTTGAAAAATGTGCAATATCTCGAGGACGGTTCATGTTAGCGTTCTAAAATTTATGTCAATCGTTTTCTAATGAAAAATTACATAAGTGGTCTTCATTTTTTGACGATTTTTTCAAAATTTCATTCGAAAATTTAGAGGGGTTCTGAACATTCGATTGCGTATAAAAACAATAGGCTTCCAGTGTTTACGGATTCTGATTTTTGTACCAAATTTGGTTCGAATCGGTCCATTCGTTCGTGAGTTATCGTCTCCACAGTCTCACTGACACACACACACACACACACACACACACACATACACACACACACACACACACACACACACACACACACACACAGACACACACACATACACACACACACACACACACACACACACACACACACACACACACACACACACACAGACATCACTTGAAAAATGTTTGATTCGTGATCAGGTATGCTTGAAACTTGCTCTCCCGTCGAAAACTCGAATTCGAATTTTCGACCCCTTCACAATACTCTCCTTATACATTATGTATATAAGGAAAGTATAAAATCCTGCACACGCCCATGCAGGCTCCATGTACATGGATTTAAATATGACTACAAAATTTATAGTTTGGGTCTGATCAATGTAAATGAACAAAAATATTTAAAAATTTGCCTTCGCATACATTCTTATATTTAACTGAATAAATTTAATTCAGCTATTCAAAATACGCCGATGTTTTCCGCATTGTTGAAATACGAGTTCATTAAATTAGAAATTCTTCTAACAAAGTGCTTTAAGATATTTATTCTCCGAGGAGCACCTGACAGCAATTTTACAGTTCAAAAATAATTGGATGAAAAATTAGGTTAGTTTTTGAGCTAGATTGAGACCGTTGATTGGAATCAGTCGTAGAGGAACATGAAGATTGATGGAGTAATGATTCAATGATGAGGCTTAGATTCAAATGGAAATTTATTAAAATTGAATATTAAAGATATTTCTTTTTATTTTATCTGATTTTTACTTTCCTTATATACATAATGTATAAGGAAAGTATTATGACGGGGTCGAAAATTCGAATTCGAGTTTTCGACGGGAGAGCACGTTTTAAGCATCCCTGATCACGAATCAAACATCTTTGAAGTGATGTCTGTATGTGTGTTTGCGTGTGTGTGAAAGTATGTGTGTGTGTGTGTGTGAAAGTATGTGTGTGTGTGTGTGTGTGTGTGTGTCAGTGAGCCTGTGGAGACGATAACTGACGAACGAATGGACCGATTTGAACGAAATTTGGTACAAAAACCACAATCCGTAAACACTGGAAGCCTATTGTTTTTAAACTTAATTGAATGTTCAGAACTCTCCTAAATTTTCGAGTGACATTTTGAAAAAATCGTCGAAAAATCAAAACCGCTTATAAAGTTACGCAAATAGACATTTCTTATGTAATTTTTCATTAGAAAACGATTGACATACATTTTAAAACGCTGACATGAACCGTTCTCGAGATATTGCACATTTTTCAAAAAAATTATCAAAAAGTCATATAAAATAAAAAAAAATATATTTCCTATTGAGAAACATGTTCACTTTTCATATGTAATACCATGCGTTAAATTGGGTGACATCATTCTCGTGGAACTAGCTCGTTCCATTCATGAAAAAAAATACTTTGAGTAATACTTTTGTATTTGAACGCCAATAGTCATTATCTGCTATAAGAATAACTTATCTCTCCATCCATAACGCTTGGCGATATTTGGGCGACGAATTTGGCGGAATGTCGCCAACTTGACGATATTTTTAATTGTTGCCAAAGTAACAAAAATCTCGCCAAATGGATAAACATGACGCTAAATCAATTAAAATGACTACTAATTGAAGAAAATTCAATATCTTGGAAAGAATATAAGTATCTACTATAAGAATAACATATTTTTAACAATAAAAGTAGTAAATTCATTGCATTATATAAGGAAAGTCATGTGTTGCCCACATCAGATTTTTTAAATTTGTGTTCTAGAGGGAAACTGAATCATATTTGGCGATTTAAAATATTATATTTATATAGGGAAGTAAAAAAAAACATATATGAGAAATTTTTGAAGGAGTTTTCATAGGGTGACAAGTAGTGTGTACACTTCATTTTAGACGGCTTAACTATCGAGACAACTATTAAGATTTTTTAATCACTTTGGCACACTTATTTCATACTGTCATAAGAATTTTCGGGGGGGGGGGAGGGGGGAGAAGAAAAGCAGGAAGTGATACTTATAGAAGCAAAAGTGTATGAAAGAAAATAAACGAAAGTATTCTGAAATCCAATAATGCATTCATAGCAGTTATCACTTAAATAATTTCTACAACAAATCGTGAAAAGTGGATGTTTCAAAGAAATACAAATTTTTTAATCAAATTTGGAATCTCTTGAACCGGAAGTGAAGGTCTTTAGTGAGACTTCTAAGGCCCACTAGAATATGACGACATTTTTAAAATTTGGCGACATTTTAATCAATTTGCAGACATTTTCGTCAGTGTTGCAACATTTAAAAAAGTCGTCAAGTTGGTGATATTCCGCTAAAATCCGTCGGTAAAGTTTCACCACTCGTTACGGATGGAAATATGATTATTCCTATAGTAGATTCTTTTATTCTTTCTAGGATATTGAATTTTTATCAATTATTCATCATGTTCATTGATTTAGCGTCATTTCTATCAATGTGGCGACATTTTTGTTAATTTGGCAGTATTTAAAAACTCGCCAGGTTGGCGATATTCCACTAAATTTGTCGCCAAAATTTCGCCAAGCGTTATGGATGGAAATAGGTTATTTTTATAGTAGATACATAACTAACGGCGTCCAAATACAAAAATATTACCCAAAGTATCTGTTCTCGTGAATGAAACGAGGTAGATCAACGAGAATGTTGTTAACTAATTTACCGCATTATATTATCAATGAAAAGTGAACATATTTAACAATAGTTAATATTCTTTATTAATTTTATGTGATTTTTTATACATTTATTTGAAATATGTGCAATATCTTGAGAACGGTTCATGCTCGCCTTCTAAAGTTTATGTTATTCGTTTTCCAATAAAAAGTACATAAGATATTATTATTTTCGTAACTTTGTTGAACGTTTTGATTTTTTGATGATTTTTCAAAATTTTATTCGAAAATTTTGGGGTGTTCTGACTATTCGATTGCGTTTAAAAACAATAGGCTTCCAGTATTCCCGGATAGTAATTTTTGTACGAAATATCGATTGCATCGCACGATTCGTTCTTAAAATATCGTCTCCATAGATCCACTGACACCTACACACTCATACCCTCTTTCATACACACACACACATAAAAATGTCAGTTGCGTAATCTGACAGGGCAGTTTCTTCTGGATCTGATTCGTGGCATTCTGCCATATTTGAGTTTACAACATGCTAAATTCAAACACTTTCATCGAACCAAATATACTCTGTCACAGAAAAATATATGTACCATAAGACATTGAGATAAAGCCGTGAAACTTGGCATGCATGTATCGTTTGAGGAAATATGCAAATGTTTAGAATTTGGGAGTAAAAAAAAAAGTTGTATTAAGAAATGGTGGCAACAAGAAAATGGCATTTTGGTGAGTGGTAAAACCACCCCTGGCACCTATACAATACGATATTCGATGTGACATAGAGTCGTTTATGTTGTTTATGTCCCTCTTTGGAAATTTATGCCCCTATTGCCCAGGCTGGTCAGCAAATTCAGTGGTATTTTGAGAAGATCGCAATTGCTGTCAGAGTATGTTCCAGACGTGTTCTATTCTAAGGCTGGGAACCTGGATGGCCGGGAGAGGGAATTAAATCCTCAAAGACATTGTTGAGAAAGTCTTGCAGTATGTAGCCAAATGTTATTTTTTTTGGTAAATTTAACTTAAGCATATTGACAGCTTTGGAATTTGAAATTTGGCTTCAGAATATCGTCGGCGTACAGGCGTGTCGTCAGATTAGCATAGAGGAGATCGGTTGTCTAACTAGCTGATGGTCAGACTGTCACAGTACGTGTGATGGTAGTGGGCCGCTCGACAACAAAAGCGGGACCAGAACGCTGGCCAGTACTCCTCTACACACGTCATCAACATAATCTGAAATTTTTATCGCTAAGTTGCTCCAATAAAATTTCCTAATCACTAATTACTGATTCTGGATCTTCACAAACTTCTGTTACAGGTTCTTACGAAGCGGAGCTCTTCGGATTTCCCTTTTTGTTATCTTTCTCTAAGTCTCTATTCCAGCGCTAAGAATTGTTGCAACACACTAAATTCAACCCAAATTGTAACGGTCGGGAGGATATCGAGAAAATGAAATAAATAAAACATATTTTAACAGAACTTAACATTTTTATTAACAAATGATGTGCGCAACTCTTACAAAACTTGACTTCACTTCAGTCTATCTAACCAAAGTTCTTTATCATCAGGAACCTTGGCAGCCCAGTAACCAATACCAGCCCGGTAATCAATCAAAAAGTTATCAGCCGGACGTCGATGAGCTTAGCGTTTCGTCATTCGTGACGTCACGAACCAGGAGAGTTGTTGCCCAAACACAACATGTACAATTAAAAATTGTTTGTTAATTTTGAAGTGGAAACATCCAGCGGTAAACAACCTGCCCAGAGAGATTTTTTTGTGTTGTGCATACCTTCCTCACTGAGATACAAAGATATTTCCGGTCGCCTCAGGGAGTCCGAGAACAAAATACGTGCGTTTGCTATTCCGGTGACATCATATGCGCAGGGCCAGGATAAAACAAGAAAGATAAACCATGCAGAAAGCATTGATTATGAAACACTTTCCAACTGCAATGTAATTTTATTTAAACATCTCTAAAATGCGATACATTTAGCGGTGATATTCTTTAAATTATGACAGTACTAGAGGGAAGAGTGGTAATATGGACCCTGCAGGTATTGTAGATCCCCCTCGGTCCCTCGGCCGGAACGGCGCTCACTCTAGTGGAGGAGTTGTAAATCAACTCTAATCACTCCCTCTGAGATAAGAAATCGCCATTGCCGGGCATTATTGAAGGAGCATTTGTATTGTGTGAGCGTTGGCAGTTTCATCCTATTCGCTAACGTTCAGCAAGGTAAGTGACATATAAGTTTTATGGGTATTTATGTTGCAGAATGCACAAATTTCGATGTCATACCTTGAACTACACAAGTTAGACAATAATATGTCGACACCAGACTTCAAATTTTTGTTTAGGTTTGGGAGTAGTGATGTGATATTTTCAACATGGCGTTGCTGGTAATATGGATCCTGACCAATCATTCCATTCTGACCACTCTGGCGACTCACCGCTCGATCTGCAAGTGGGGATGGACTAACCTGGTGTGCTAAACGCCAATTGTCTTTTCTGTAAATCAGCTTTTACTGATGACTGTCATGTAGAACTGTGGGTCTTGTGGGTGATGTGTGAATTAGGGGCACACGGTGAATGGCTGGAATCGAGAAAAAAATTTATATTTGCGACTTTTGTAAATAATTTACGTTTTTTCAACAATGACGTTCATTTTTGACGAAAAAACTGTGACTATTTCATGAGGGGGGCGTAATACCCGCACTTTAAAGAATACATGTGATTTTCCTTTTTTTGGTAATCGCATTACGGAGGTTACTATAAATATTGTAAACATTATTCCTTCAATTGTGGACATAGCTGATTAGCATATGCTATCAACCATTCCCAAAACGAGTAAAATTAGCTTAAAATGCAAGCGCAGCTTACAAAAAACAAAATAGGGGGTCATATTACCAGCTTTTCCTCTACAATAATTTATTTTACTTGGAAATTTGAAACCTATGAGGTAAAAGTACTTTCTAACTCCATGCTTAAAACTTCATCGAAAAAGGTATGCTGCAAACTCGTCTGCTTCTCTAATAAAAATCAATGAATATTTCATTCATATCACCTATATTCCAGACTAAATATAATTTTGCGTTAAAAAAATTCAGCAATTCTTATACACCTCATCTTACAGCTTGATTTGTTTACATTCAGCGTAGGTTAAACTTAGGCTTCATTGTAGAAATAATCAAACTTTGATGATAATTTAAACTAAAAAATACTGTAATTGCGATGGCGTAGAAGATAGATTCACAGAAAATACGCAAAAATAAAGCGATTTTAGGACGGATGCAACACTAAATATAAATTTAAAATACCTTTAAACATCATGGTTTTGACACTGAGAAAAAATATGGATGACATATGAAGTGGGTCATGTGATCTTTTCATATAATATGGGTGTAATTGTTATTTTAATTTTTGTTTAAGTTTAAAAGACGACCGAACATATTTTGCTTATTTATATATATATATATATATTTTATGAGATAATTTGAATATTTTCTACTATTTTCAAAGCAATTCAGGAATTTTAAATTTGCTTAAAAACTATTTGAATAATTAGGTCCCATAGGGTTCAATGTATTTCACTTTTTCAACCCGGGTTCAATATTCTTCATTTATATTTCCATATGTCCTAGAGACCGTCTCAACAATGTACTAAAATTTCATTTTTATATAGTTACCTTTATGACCGTTATCGTGCGAACGGTCGGACAGACAGACAGACAGACAGAATGAACAAAGTCATAAACACTTTTCAACTATTTTGGAAAGTGTTAAAAAATGAAGTCTATATACGTTTATCCCGGTCTTTAAACAAATTTGTACTTTCTTCTTTTAACGCCTATATGTACATCTTAGTAAAAATAATAATTAACGGTCTGATAGCTGCAAATTAAGCAAAACATTTCCCCATGTATTCGATAATAATTGAATTTACATATTCAACACATCCCCTGCTTTCAGCCTTGTTGAAGGGCGAGTTAATTAAATAAAAAAATGTTCTTCGTAGATGCTTCAAAGGAATTCTAAATCAATTGTTATCGCATTTATTTTTACTTCGAAAATACCTGGATGAACAATTTGATTTCCTACGCAAGATTTCGTGTACGGAATCAAATGAGTTGAAGAACATGTCAAAAGGTAAAATGAACGTTAATAATTGGGAAGAGATTCAAATTAGCATTTTATTAAAACTGAATATTACAGAGATTGTTGTTTCATATATAATTAAATGATATTTTTACCGCTCATATTATCCTATAGAATATTTCATATTACGTGCTTGAATTTTGGGAAGCATACATTTACAAAAATGTTGAAATAAAAAGAAACCACTGTTTTAATTGGTTAATATATAAAATATGTATACAGATAACTTATACGAAATATTAAGTGCACATAGACAGTTGGCAGTTGTTCTTAGAAAAAAAATGAAATTTATTTATTATCTATAGTAAATTTCATAGAGTCGTGTTATATATACCGTTATAAGTTAATGGGTTCTCAACGTTAAGTATTCTCAAAGTTAATGAGACAGTCAATCATTAATATGTAAGGAACGTTTGAAATGTGATTTAAGTTTCAAATTTTTTATGGTCCGACTGCTTGAATCAATTCATAACCTTTCTGACCTTTCAAAACCTATGTATAGAATCACACAAACATTTTACGAAAAGTTAAGTATTAGTAATCATACCCACTCTTTTGCAAAAAAAGCGAAGCACCCCTAAAAAATAATCCGATCATCTCGCAATTTCGCATGATAATTTAAAATGTATCACCTCTGAATGTATCGCATTTTAGAGATGTATAAATACATTGCATTTTAGTTGAAAAGTGTTTCATAATCAATGCTTTATGCATGATTAGTCTTTCTTGTTATTCATCTAACTTACTTCCACATATCCCTTTCCATTTTCATACACTCTTTCGCAAAAAAAAAAACGAAGCATCCCCTAAAAAATAATCCGATCATCTCGAAATTTCGCATGTAAATTCCTTAATACCAAATATGCAAATGATTAAATTTGCAAGGCCAATGAGTGTTAACTTCGGTCATAGCGCGCGTTTCTACTGCTCAACTAGCATCCTATAAAACAGGTTAAAAATGTGGACGGTTTATCATTGCTCGTTATCGGCGTTGCAGTTTCGTGGAGACACAACCAACAATGGCATTACGAAATTGCCGAAGACCTTATAAGTGATTAGACGAGTTTGAACGTAGTCGTATATTCGGGATGAGTTAAGTTGGCTGGGCATACCGAGCAATAGGCCGCAACCTGCACCGAAAGGACACTGCTGTACAAATGTGCTGGCAGCAATAGTTGCTGCAAGAAACTCATCGGCGGAAACTTATCGGCTCTGGAAGGCTAAGGTGCACGAATTCGAGGCAAGATCGGATGATTGTGTGACTGGCCCGAACTGTCCCAAAGGCATCATTGTCCGCCGTCCAACGTACTACAGCCTCTTCCACACTACCCGTGGTACCTTCCACCATCTTACGGGGCTTGACTGAGGTGAGATTACGCTCACGGCGGCCTTTAAAACGTTTGGTCATAACTCCACAATATCAGGTACGTGTGTGGAGGCGTCATGACCAGCGGTCCCAATCAGGCCTTGTTTTGCACAGGCACAGAGCCATTACCCCTGGTGTGATGGTGTGGGGTGCTCTCTCTTACGACAGCAGGTCGCCCCTAGTTATTCTGCGTACAACTTTAACAGCTCAACGATATGTTGATGAATTCCGGCGACCATTTGCGTTACCCTTAATGGCACGTCATTCTGGGGCCATTTTCCAACAATATAATACCACGCCACATACGGATCGCATATCTATGGACTGTCTCCGTGCTGTCTGAACTGTTTCTTGGCCAGCAAGATCACCAGACCTTTCGCCAATCGAGCATATATGGGACATGCTAGGCCGCCAGATCAGGCACCCCGAAATGTAGCAGATCTGGAGCAACAATTGGGGAATGCCTGTCAGAATGTATCGCAGGATGACATTAGGAAACTTTATCACTCCTTGCCTAGACGTATACAAGCATGCATTGCCGCCAAGGGAGGTTTCACCAATTATTGATTTGAAAATTCAATATGCAACTGCTAACCAATGATGGGTCCTGCAGCCTTGATTTCATAATCTGTGTTTGAACTGTACGCATATGTAATTTCAATAAAAACAGTCACTTTCTTCATGGTGCTTCGTTTTTTGTTTTTTTTGCAGAAGAGTGTATTTCATTTATTAATTAAAGCGATATTTGTTTATTTATAAAATGTATATTTTTTTTATCGCGCGCAAGAAAATCTATTTTGACACATTTCAATTTCAATAAGTATTACATTTAAACAAAAATTTCATCAGGGCTTAATTGTTGAACTATAGCTTTTTCGCCATTTTTTTAACTTCCCTTTTAACTTACCTTGCGCTGCGCTAGAGAAAAAATTTGTGATAGTGATTGTGACTTGTACCACTTTTCTTGATTTTAACTTTAATACTAACATTAGGCAAATTGTTTTCTAAGGCTTAAAATGTGTTTAGTTATGTTGTTAGGAAAACGAGGGTATTCTCCAATACCCAAGTCTTTATTATCACGTTCAATGTTTTAGTTAGACCGTTGTTGAAATACAGTTCTTTGATATGGGATTCTTTCGATCTAAAGGTTTCTTAAACGGGTGAAAAGTTCAAAACAGGTTTCTTAGATACATCTAAGAAAAATTGTGTTCTGGTTACACTGTTTCTTCGGTGCAGCTTTGAGAGGTGTTTGATATCAGATAGCTGAGTTCCAGACGAAGTATGTTATGTTTTGTATATTTTAGAAAACTTTTGATGCACAAGGTAGACTGTTCCACCTATTTAAGTCATTTTGATTTTAAGTCTAATGATCCTCGTATAAAGGGTACTGTGAGGCTTGTTAGGCAATTTTAATTCAGGCGATACAACAGTCAAAGCAAGTTGAACAAAAACTCAGACAAATGGCGCCAGGATTGACAGTTTTGATCGGAAAGGTTTACGTCTCATAAATTCACGAGTTAGCGTTCATCAGTTGGAAAGGTCACGATGGCAACACTGGGCGTAACCAATGCTTCCAGATGAGACTCGCATAAGCTCCATTGAAAACGGGGGACTCACCCCAAAATCACATAAAAAGCAAAGTCTATGAGAGTCTCGAGGAGGTGTGAATCGCCGAAACAAGATAAAACAAAATAATTGTTGCTGAGAGAGATGGTGACTAGAATTGGAGAGATGTGGTCGCTCAAAAACGACAACAGCAGTAAAAAAATTGTGGTTGTGACACGAAAATGAGACCCTCCTAATAAGGGAAAATAATAAGAAGTATCCATACAGTGTAACTACAATATAAGAGGTATGTACCAACAAGTTATAATATGGTAAAAGGTCAAGTGCAAAACATTTCAATATTCAGATAAAGCCACCGTCTCATATGACCTCCCAAATCCATTATAATTGAATTTGAATCTACGAGTAGTTTTTTATTGATTAATTTTTAAGTATTCGTGTAACAATGTATGTTAATTTTTTTTCCAATGACCAGGCACTAGACTTACGTCTTTTTGCTTTATGTACGGCCGAAATCGTGAACCATTTAGCTGTCCAAGGACGTTGCCCCAGGCGAAACAGGGGGGGGTGACGGAATACACTGCGCCCACAACACACAATATCCATGTCTTACGTGGGACTCGAATCCACAACGTGGCGGCCGATCAATCGCTGGAAACGTTCGCCTTGACCGTTCGTCCAGCACGTCGACTGAAATGAGCCAACTGTACGCGGTGTTTCCAGGTGGTCACCCACCCAAGTACTAACCGCGCCCGATGCTACTTAACTTCGGTGATCTAACAAGAACCGGTGTTTTCTGGTCACACACCCAAGTACTAACCGCGCCCGATGCTACTTAACTTCGGTGATCTAACAAGAACCGGTGTTTTCTGCACGGTAGAGCCGTTGGCTCATCAATGTATGTTAATAATTGAGTGGACTTAAATAAATATAATGTATAAGATAAACATTGGAATTAATGATTAATGAATCATTTTCAGCTACGGTAAGTGGGTTCGCACTTGTGAGGTACATTTAGTGGGTTATTGGGAATACATTTAATATGCTGTACGTGCGCAATACATATTATTTTTTATAATCTAAATATTATTTGAAGAGTATTTAATTTAAAGGTACTTTTTCAAATTCCTATGAGATGAAAGCTAGTGATTTTATTTGAAATTTTTCGCTTTTAAATTTTATCCTTTATGCATTTCTCGTATTAATTATATTGATATTTTTAACATGTCGATTGGGAGCATCAAGAGTATTTGTCAGAATGTGTCATTTTTGTTTACTTTTGTTTGATTTGTTATGCTTCACTGTAATTGGATCTTTGTCAATAGTGTACCTCATACATGTGTTTTATATACGCATCTATGGAATAAACAAATAAATAAATAAATAAATAATAAATAAATAATAAATAAATAAATAAATATACAGTCCGAAACATTAAAGAGTGTAACGGGGAAAATGTTTAAACGTCAAAATGATGATAAATGGACAAATAACTGAGCGTTGTTTTCGCTACATTAAATAATGTGTTTCTTGCCCCACATACCCATACAGAAGACGCATCAAAGTTAGTAAGTTGTTTATTATGGAAGTAAAACAATCTTGGAACATTATTCCACTCAATTTACTTGCCGATCGAAGTTCTTGGTAAGATTTCGGTGGACGATGGTAATTAGAAACACGTCTCCCTAATGTATGCCACACATTTTTCGTTGCATGTAAATCTAGTTTATGCAACGAAACTGTTCAATGTCCGAAAATATATCGGCCATTGCACAGGCGCCTAATATCCTCACTTTCAAAGAAGTCATCGAAAATATTAGTCCATACAAGATGTTCGATATCATCTTTAAACATACATTTTCGGCGGAAAGTGTCTCATAGTCTTATTTAAGAGTACCCGTATTTTACCCTATAACAACATCTAGACATACAGATTCCCATTAGGTAACAGAATTCGTCCATTTGAGGTAATGCTACTTTGTTTCAGTATAACACGTCTTTAATACTGGTAAATATATTTGGCGTATGATTTGTACTAGCAAATTACCAGAAGAGTCAAATTATGTGCAGTAGGCCTCGTCAAACTGTATAGTTTATATGGTCCGTAACCTGCTCACGGTTAATTAAACTGGTAATATATACCAGCTTGATGACAATGCCTCGATAGTTACTTTCTATATTGAATCTTAATTCATCAGAGAAAAACACATCAGTCTACGTGTTTACATTCAGAACTATGTGTTCTATAAACCACAAGGACAAGGCCCGAATGAAAAATAGTGTGAGTAGGAAGCATACCGTGAGGTATCTCGAGCAGTTCTTGTTCATAAGGTAAATGGCTTTCTGAGGTATCCTTATACTGGTAAATATATCTGGTGTATGATAGATACTAGCACATTAGCAGTAGAGTCAAATTCTTTGCAGTAGGCCTTACCAAGCTGCATAGTTTATATGGTCCGTAACCTGCTCACAGTTAATTAAACTGGTAACATATACCAGCTTGATGACAATGCCTCGATAGTTACTTTCTATATTGAATTTTAATTCATCAGAGAAAACCACATTAGTCCACTTGTTTGCATTCAGAACTGTGTGTTCTATAAACCACAAGGACCTGGTCCGAATGAAAAAGGGTGTGAGTAGGAAGCATACCCTGAGGTATCGTGAGCAGTCCTTGTTGATAAGGCAAATGATTTGCTGAGGTATCCTTAATTGACCAGACAAAAATTCTGATTTGAAGGTTTGCGCTGGAATCGTTCTGCTGCATGGAGTCACTTAAGGAACGTTCGAAGACGAAACAGATTAAATTAGAACTATCTTATCGCTTCGTAATAAAACAATGTTGTCTTATGGTGTTGTGACAGATTCTGTGTGTATTCAGCCTTGGTCTAATGACGTTAAGCTCGATATTTTAATCCAAACATCTTTTGCCATATTTTTACTTCTGCTTTCTGCTATTTGTGAAAAAACGTATTTTTAGGTTGGTCGATGTTTCTACGACCTAGCGTTAATGGGTTATAAAGGCTGAAAGACTAAAAGGTTTTGTAAAATAAAGGCAGAGGACGTTTTAATTAGAAACTAATTATTGCAGAGGTCCATATCTTAATATCCTAATTGGGTTTGTTTATTCCAAAGTGATAATTCTCAAACTCCCTAAAGTCAAAAAATAAACCTCTTCTCATAGATTTTATAAACTTATTTTCGGTTTTCTCATTGCAAATTGAACAAAACTTAAAAAAACTTTTTTCGTAACTATTTTTTTTTTGTTTTGACTGAATCAATTTAATTTACATAATCAAAATGCCTCACTGCGTTTCGTCTTGTTGAAAGCGAATTCTTCATTAAAGAAATATATTTCCAAACTGCGCTCTCTAGAAGTTCTAGAGTGAACAATTGCTATTGCACAAAATTTCACACTTTTAAAATAATTGGATAATAAATCCTTAGTTCTTTGGCAAGATTGAGCATGTGGAATTGACTGAATCAGAGAAGAACAAATATATTTGTAGCATGGAGTTAAATTTCAATAAAAAGGAAGAGCTTCAAATTTGTTTCTTGTTAAAATTCAATATTAATATATGTATAAAGATCAAGTTTTATTTGTAGTTCGAAAATTTAATGTAATAGAATATTTTATATCACAACCAGGAATATCATTTGTTTTAGAGAACTTAACATATTATGAAGCATTTTTAATAATACAAAAACATTTGAGTTGACAAACTTAATTCGATATCAGTTATTACGTATATGAAATTCCTGTACATGAGATTCTGTTTGTATCTTTGAAAAGTTACTAAAAAGCAAACGTTTGTTGTATCATGATGATGACTGTTGATGGCAGCTTTGATGGGCACCATGATTATTTGCAGCTAAGTTGTGAGTTATGCATGGTATGTACATGTATTTGAAATGCAGCAGTTGGTGTAAATGAAACTGAATTAAAAAATCTGATGTGGGCAACACATGACTTTCCTTATATAATGTAATGAATTTACTACTTTTACAGTAAAAAAATAGGTTTTTCTTATAGTAGATACTAATATTCCTTCCAAGATATTGAATTTTCGACAATTAGTCGTCATTTTCATTGATTTAGCATCTTTTTTATCCATTTGGCGAGATTTTCATTAATTTGGCAACATTTCAAAAATGTCGTCAAGTTGGCGACATTCCGCCAAATTCGTCGCCAAAATCTCGCCAAGCGTTATGCACTAAGAAAAAAGTTATTCTTACAGCAGATAAATGACTATTGGCGTTCAAATGCAAAAGTATTATTCAAAGTATATTTTTTCATGAATGGAAAGAGCTAGATCCACGATAATGATGTCACTCAATTTATCGCATGGTATTACATATGAAAAGTGAACATGTTTCTCAATAGGAATTTTTTTTTATGTGACTTTTTCATAATTTTTTTGAAAAATGCACAATATCTCGAGAACGGTTCATGTTAGCGTTCTAAAATTTATGCCAATCGTTTTCTAATGAAAAATTACATAAGAAATGTCTATTTGCGTAACTTTATTATCGGTTTTGATTTTTTGACGATTTTTTCAAAATTTCATTCGAAAATTTAGGGGGGTTCTGAACATTCGATTACGTATAAAAACAATAGGCTTCCAGTGCTTATGGATTGTGATTTTTGTACCAAATTTGGTTCGAATCCGTCCATTCGTTCGTCAGTTATCGTCTCCACAGACTCACTGACACACACACACACACACACACACATACTTTCACACACACACACACACACACACACACACACACATACACACACACAGACATCACTTCTAAAATGTTTGATTCGTGATCAGGGATGCTTGAAACGTGCTCTCCCGTCGAAAACTCGAATTCGAATTTTCGACCCCGTCACAATACTTTCCTTATACATTATGTATATAAGGAAAGTAAAAATCGAATTTCATGTGAAATACATTTTTCATATGTGCGGTTGTGAATGAAGAATTTCTTTATATACGAGTCTGCGGTCGAAGTCTAACCCTAGTAAAACAACTGAAAATACGTCATCTCAACCAGCCAGTTGGTAAGGGTGGATTGGGATGATGCATTTTAAGTCGATTGAAGCAATTTGAGACGCAAAAGATAATTTGTGCCATTTGTTTTGCTTCGTACATATGTGGGTTTCCAGCTTTTGTATTTACAGTGTAAGAAGAGCAAAACTTGTCCACAGATGTTGATTGCTACAGGGAAATACGATCAATGCTTTACGTACATTTCAAACTGTTACTAAAGAATTAAATTAAAATACCTTCGTTAAAAACTCTATATAATATTAAAATTAATAGCAGCGACCGATTTTGAAGTCTTTCTCGTTTCGACACACAAGAAGCGCAACCTTCACTAGTCAAAGAAATGTTTATGTCTGATGATTTATGTTTTGCTGAAATAAATATAGTTCTGTGCTGAAAGGGATATTATTAAAAAATACGTAAAAGCTAACACAACTATTTATGATATACTTATCAAAATCAAAAGAGCATTGATTGAAAACAAATTAAAAATTTCTGAAATGTAAATTTCGGCTTACGTCAAATATAGAAATGTAGATAATGTCTGCCAGGAACTCAGTGGCTAAGAGCTTCTGCTGAAGAACAAGACACTGGTGATACGAATTTCTTAAAATTACATTAGATACAGACATAAACTACGGACTGTTATCTGAAGTTTAATCTAACATCAGATAACAATGACTTAATTTAAATAAATGTAATAAATTTAAGTTGTAAAAGGATATCAGTACACGTGACCTAAGCCACTTGACATTTTAATGTTAGAGAAACACATCGTCGTATCATTAATCACAGCTATATCTTCCAAGAAAAGCTTCAACTGTATTTTAACAGAACTGAATATTAATGATATTCCTCAATTTTTGTTGGTGGATTTTTTTTGTCATACTATTGCTTTTTGGAAAAAAATTGCTATGAAAAACCTTTTTCACACGATCTGGTATAGATATAGCTTAGAAGGTGACTCATCTGGAACCAGATGTTCGTTGAGGATAATCCCTTCTGGTTCTTTTTTCATTTCTGGTTCAAAAATTTTCATTTTACTTGAAACCTATATTTCTCAAACTTCTCATACAGATGCAGCTTAGAAGATGACTGATATGTATTCAGCATTAAATTTTGAAGGAGGCTATGAAGGATTAATCACTGAGGACGATTCCTTCCTGTAATTTTTCCATTTCCGATTCATTTTTTTTTCTTTTACTTGAAGCATATATTTCTCGGAATCTGATATAGATCGAACTTAGAAAATGACTGATATGACTTTAGCATGCACTTCTGAAGGGGTTTGAGGAGTTCACGAAGGATTTTCACTCCCAGTTCTTCCCATTTCTGGTTTCCGTTTCCGAAAGGCATAACAACTGAGCTTATTTAAAGCCTGTCAAAGAGCTTATTTAAGGCATATCAAAGAACTTATTTAAGGCGTTTCAAAAAGCTTATTTAAGACGTACGAGAAAGTTTATTAAAGGCGTATCAAAGAGCTTATATAGGGCGTATCAAATACCTTATTTAAGAGATATTAAGCCACACGGAAGGTGAAATGCGCATTTACGGCGTAATGCGCCATAGCATTAGGTTGCATAGTTTGATGTGCCTAGCGCCGTGCCCATTGCGTATTTCTCTGCCAAGCAGCGGGCTAGGTGTATAGGCGCTTATTTTGGGCATACTATGCTCTAGCTCAAGCAGCAGGAGGTTACTCCCATTTTGAAATATTGTATGAATTAATTTAATTAATCCCTGCTTTAAATCCCGTGCAACAGCGGGTACATTTTCTACGAGTCGAGAGCTACTACAGGAAAGCTATTGCAGTTAAGAGCTTTCAATGAACATAACGACCATGACATAGTCATGTGCATGCACCCGAAGTCGGTGTTTTTTATATTTTGTTATAATCGGGTGTATTGTTATATCGTTCTTTGGTTTTCGGGAATTTGCTGCACGGTTTAGGGTAATTTATATCAGAGGTTTGCATTTTAAATGCAACGCTGCATACATTTTCTAGTGTGATATGTTTATTTATTTTTTTAGTTTTATTGTTTGAGGACTGTATTTTGATTACAATGCTTAAAACAAATGAAAGCAAAATGCTGTGCTTTAAAATCCTTTAAATGTTTTTGAGGAATAGCGCGTTAAAATACTACATTTCAGAAAATAACTAAAATTAAATAATGAAGCATGTGAATATCCCAGCAAAAGTAACGTAAATGCATTCCACTTACACGAATAAATTTATTTTTAACAATTTTACAGACGATACTATATTTATTAATTAGTTTAATCCTTAAATTTAACTTAAGTTCTATTATCATGTCTGAACTTACATTTTCAGTCCTAAAATATGACTAAGACGCTTTGTTCATAGTACTTTTTACTGCAATTTAAGATTATCAATTGCAAAACTGTTTTTTTTATCAAATCGCCAGGCATTTGATTTTCATCATTCGCCTATACATTGGCCAGAAACGTGAGCCATTTAGCCGTCCTAGGACGTTGCCCCAGGCGCACCAGAGGGGGGCGGAATACATTGCGCCTAACAACACAACATCCATGCCTTACGTGGGACTCGAACCCACAACGCGGCGGTCGAACGATCGCTTGGAAACACTCGCCTTGATCGTTCGACCACTGCGTCGGCAATTGCAAAACTGAATTCTGCTGTTCTCGCCAGCGAAAAATGCCTCGCCGGCGAATTCGCGGCTACTACGAGTATATGAAGGAGTTTGAAAGAGGGCGTGCGGTCGGACTGCATAAGGCTGGATAGGCACATCGACAAAATCGCTCAGCATTTGGGTAGGAGCGATGTAGCAAATAGACGATGTTGGCAGGAATGGGTCCGGAAAGGCATATTTCAGCGACAAGCGGGCAGCGGACGGCCTAGAGTGACGACAGAATGGGAAGATAGAGCGATTGCCAGAGCAGCTGTGCCAGCACGAGATTCTTCGTTATCAACCTTCCAACGTGTGACAAACACGGAAGTGACCAACCGGACCATTAATAAACGAATACGGGAGCGTAATCCATACTCATGGCGCCCATTACGCCGTCTACCACTGACCAGTATGCACCGTCAATAGCGACTGCAATGGTGCCGAGCCCGATCAACGTGGAATTGCTCGGATTGGGAACGAATTGTCTTCAGTGACGAGTCCCGTTTCGAACTGAATCCCGACGACCAGCGCAGACGTGTCTGTAGACAGCTTGGATATCGTCAGGATCCTGCTCTTATTGTCACATGTCACACGGTCCGACAACGGGGAGTTATGGTCTGGGGTGTCATTTCGTTTGATAGCCAGACTCCTTTGACAGTCCTTCGCGGCACCATCATAGCACAGCGGCACGTTGCCGACATTCTACGAACCGGTGTATTGCCATTCCTTTCGTGACACCCCGGGCTAACTTTTCAGCAAGATAATGCCAGGCCACACAAGGCACTCCTCTCTATTGATTGTATGCGTGTTTACGACAAATTTTGCTGGCCAGCCAGATTCCCAGATCTCTCGCCTATTGAACACATGTGGGCTGAGATGGGGCGTCGCCTGCGACCATCTCAGGATGTAAACGGTTTAGCTCGTCAATTGGAGGCCATTTGGAACGACATCCCTCGGAACACCATCCGGCAACTTCATGCATCAATGCCACGTCGGGTAACAGCTTGTATCAAGGCCCGAGGTGGACCAACGCCATATTGACGCGCTCACTTTGTGCAGATCTTTCAGTGCAGTAAATCATCCAATTGTTCTGAAATTCTAATCATTTCTATTTTTGTACATCCACGTTATACGTACCAAATTTCGTCTCATTTGGATAATTCTTTCTTGGTGCGTCGATTTTTTTTTGTTCTAGAGTGTATTTATATCATATTCATTTTAATGTATCTTTCATATGCCAATAATTTGCAAAATTTTTTAATTTGAATATTTGAAACTAGGACAATACAAATACTCTGGGCAATACAAATACTTTCCACGCGCAGCAAGTGGGCACTGAAACTTTAAGCTAGGCAATATATATTTGTAAAAAAATATTCTCTGCATTCACAGCTATACAATATTACACCGCCGAATTTAATCTAAATCGAATCAGCAGTTTTTGAGAGTTTGAAGGGGCACCGATTTTGGCAAAATCTCGTTCTGTAGCGAATCAATATACATTTCTCGTTTTTTTTCTCCGTTTACGTCTGAATACTACACATAGTATGTCACCCAAATTTGGTCTAAAGCGCTTTATCGATTTTATCAAGATATCTTCTATATCAAGATATTTTCTATCGATATTCTATTTTATCAAGATATCGATTTTATCAAGATAGCTAAACTGCATGCATATTTTTACTTTCTCATTCGTAGTATTGAGAAAATATTGTTTTCACAAAATTTTTGATTTCAAGATTATGATACCAATATATGTTTAAGATCTCCTGAACATGTTTGGATTATTTTTGGAGTGCTGTCTGTCTGTCTGATGTCTGTGGTCGATTTCTGGTGTATATGATAGAAGCCACAAATATTAATAAATTCTCTTGAAACTCTATATCCGTCTTTGTTACCAAACATGAAGTACTAGATATAATTCTTTTAAATTCGAGCGAAATTTTATATATTTTTACTTTCCTTATATACATAATGTAGAAGGAAAGTATTGTGACAGGGTCGAAAATTCAAATTCGAGTTTTCGACGGGAGAGCTCATTTCAAGCATCCCTGATCACGAATCAAACATTTTTGAAGTGATGTCTGTGTGTGTGTGTGTGTGTGAAAGTATGTGTATGTGTGTGTGTATCAGTGAGTCTGCGGAGACGATAACTGACGAACGATTGGACCTATTCGAACGAAATTTGGTATAAATATTACAATACATAAACACTGGAAGCCTATTGTTTTTAAACGTAATCGAATGTTCAGAAACACCTTTTGAAAAAATTGTCAAAAAATCAAAACCGCTATTAAAGTTACGCAAATAGACATTTCTTATGTAATTTTTCATTGGAAAATGATTGACATAAGTTTTAGAACGCTAACTCAAACCGTTCTCGAGATATTGCAAATTTTTCAAAAAAATTATCAAAAAGTCATACAAAATAAAAAAAATCCTATCGAGAAACATGTTCACTTTTCATATGTAATACCATGCGAGAAATTGGGTGACATCATTCTCGTGGATCTAGCTCGTTTCATTCATGAAAAAAGATACTTTGAGTAATACTTTTGTATTTGAACGCCAATAGTCATTTATCTGCCTTAAGAATAACTTATTTCTTCGTCTATAACTCTTGGCGAGATTTTGGCGACGAATTTGGCGGAATGTCGCCAACTTGGCGACTTTTTGAAATGTTACCAAATTAACTAAAATCTTACCAAATGGATAAAAATGACACTAAATCAATGAAAATGACGACTAATTGTCGAAAATTCAATATCTTGGAAAGAATATATAAGTATCTACTATAAGAAAAACCTATTTTCTTACTGTAAAAGTAGTAAATTCATTATATTATATAAGGAAAGTCATTTGTTGCCCACATCAGATTTTTTAATATGGAAGCATCGGACAAAATTTAACATAATCATGTATAAATGGGTTTATTTATGGCCCAATTATCACGAGACTATTAGTTTCAATCAGTGTTGTCAGAAATAGCCGTAATACAATTTTATTTGTTCGTGGCAACATTAACCCCTTTGGGGGGAAGTTATATCCAGGGGGAGGGTGCATTATCACGTTTAATATCAATTGAAAAGTTTTTCGAGTACTTTAAAGTGAAGGGTAACACGCTATAGTTGTAATAATTTGGATCCAAGTTACCGAATTTTCATATTTCTTCTTGTAAAATTTGAAAAACGAATGAATTCTGGTATGAGAAATTTGTGTTGAGCCTCACTAAAGTTAATATTTTTAGCGTCATGTCTGCATAATATATGAAACTTGGCAGCCAAATTTAGTCCAAATATATTCAATGTCTTTTTAGATTATGAAGGGTCAACAATTTAATACGCACCCAAGTCATTCTAGGAACTTTACTGATGTATTTACGGTGAAAAGTCAATTTGTTATTAAATCACGATCACCATAATTTTCTTAGGCCACATCGGCCCAAGCAAATAGGTTAATTACTCCACTACGACAAGTATATCTATCAAGAAAAGTGGTAAACGTCACAATCACTACCACCATACATCCCTCTAGTTCAGCGCAAAGAAAAATACATAGTGAAAATTAGAATATTTTTTAATGCTGAACATATGTGAAGAGCACAGGTTTTTAAAGAAAATCTTCGTGATCGAACGATTCTATATCATGAAGTTGAAGGGTATATTATTGTGTGGACAAAATTTCACATTATTTCCGCTGAAATTTCGCTGAAGTTCAAAGTATTTTTAAAAACTAATACATGACAAAGCATGTTTATCCTAAAGATTAAATTTCTTTGCGTGTTCATTACCCAATATCAATTGAATAATACATTTAAAAAAATAATATGAAAAGAATATTTCTCTGTTTGCGAAAAACTTCAAATTTATGATCTTTATTTACTCATTTTAGAATTTCTTTTGCATGTTTAGAACAAATTGGATCGAAAAATATTTACTCATATTTCATGTCGTTTACTACTTGTTCATTAAAGAACTTTACATAAATACATATTTCACTTTTCCGTTTCATACTTATGATTTTTCTTTCCCAAACTTCTCTGAATGTCATTATGAATGCAGAAAAACCCACCTTTATTACGATGCAAGAAAGCTGTTTATTTTTTTTTTGCTATTACAATTTTTTTTGGAGGTGATGAATGATTACACAAATCTAGTGGACTGTAAAATTTTAAAAATTTTTACGTCTTAAATTTTCTGGTTGATAATAATAATACTTGATTTGAAGAGATAACTCTAGAATATGGAATAAAATGGTTTTATTCAACATTTTAAAATGTGAATTAAAACATATGATGAATAAAATTAAGGTGACTAAATGAAATATGAAAAAAAATCAGATGATTGAAATAAATATGATGAATAAAATTCAGGTGAAAAAGCTATATTAGTGAATGGAAAAATGGGAAGTGTAAACATTCTCAGAAATTGGAACCGACAAATAAAAGTTTTACTAATAAAAATATTTGTTTGTTAAAACAATGAATAAAATTCATATGTATTTGGCCAATAAAACCATATGGTGAATAGCATGCAGTTGAATAAAAATATGCTAGTGAATAAAAAATGATAAGTTAAAATGTTCTTAGAAATCTACTGGTCTGCGTAAAAAAAGATGTTGTCTACGAAAAAGTCCTGTATTTTATTGATTCTAAAATTGAAGTGATGAATATGAAGTGATGAATACGATTCTAGATTTGAAGTGATGAATAAGATTCTAGATTTAAAGTGATGAATAAGATTCTAGATTTGAAGTGATGAATATGAAGTGATGGATATGAAGTGATAAATGCAATTCTGGATTTGAAGTGATGAATACGATTCTAGATTTGAAGTGATGAATAAGATTCTAGATTTGAAGTGACGAATATGAAGTGATGAGTAAGATTCTAGATTTGAAGTGATGAATATGAAGTGATAAATATGATTCTAGATTTGAAGTGATGAATAGGATTCTAGATTTGAAGTGATGAATACGATTCCAGATTTGAAGTGATGAATACGATTCTAGATTTGAAGTGATGAATATGAGTCTAGAAGTGAAGAAAATGAAAATTTGAATAAAATACCTTTATTATTATATGATGAATATAAAGATGAATGAAACTATAGTATTTAATAAAAATTGGTAAGTAAAACCGTTCTCGGAAATGGTAAGTGATCTAAACAAATTGAATGACCATGAAGCGTTGAGAGCTATAAAATATGCGAGATGTTCTTAAATATAACATAGAAAAAAGAAGCGAAAACCGTATATGAGTAAATAAAACGCTCCTAACACTAGAGATTTCAGTAAAAATACATATTTGAAGTGTAAGAAAATTTTCGTTTAATACGATTGTTTAAAATTATGAATAAAATGGTGGGTGATTCATAATTTAAAAATGGTGAATAAAACTTATGACTATGGGGAACAAAAACCTTCATGCCGAAAAAAATTGCTCTCAATATCATGAGTAAATGGAATACAGTAGCCAAAAATGGTCATTATTATAAAAATGGTGAATGACTATAAACGATGAATAGTTATAAATGACAAAAATCATAAAAATGATGAAACATTCTTAGAAATTGTGAAGCGTTACCGATAATAGCGAAAACTGCAATAGTAAAGAAATTCGTTGTCAAAAGAATCGATCAATGGTGAATGGTCTAAGATATTGTAAATGCTCTAAAATATAGTGAATAAAATCAAAGAAAAATAATACCAAATGGGTAATAAAAATGTCTGTAAGTATAGGTTTTTCCCCAAATGGCCCACAAAATTTGAAAACCAAATAAAGAAAAACATTGCTAAGTATATCAATTACATAAACACTTACAGAACTTTCACACATAAACACTTACAGAACAGTTTAGTGACTTTGATTGATCATCTAACAGACATACGCCTGCTTTCATCAAAGAGTGTTCTCTAAGTGTTTATATATTACGCATAGTAGTTTGATATTTTGTAATATCAATTAAATGTCTACTTGTATATGTAATTTTGAGAACAGAACCAAAGAAACCACTCCCATCATGATCAGATGGACTTATTACAAGATAATTACGTTTTACTACAAGTTGGTGCCATTTTAAATTACACTAAGTAGCAAAACAAAAAATGATATTATTTGAGAATTGCAAATTTAATGTACTTTTAAATAAGCATTAATTTTATACATAGGGCACTTAAGAAAGTTCTTAAGCACTCCATTAACTTTGTAAGGAAAGGTCTATAAGTGTACCCGTTAGGTATTAGGCAAAGTAACCATGGCTGATAGAATAAAAGTGATTGCAGATCCCTCTAAATTTAAAATAGTTAAGATAACGGATTCGTCAACAAAGCAGGATGGAGGTAAAAAAGCCGACTTCAAAGTTGTTAAGCATTGTCTAATGACAAGGAATTGATCATAACACAGACAGAATACATTTACTTGACACAAAATGTTTATTGACAAATGGTAGTTCTTATTCAGAAATGCTAAAATGAATAACACTTACATATACCAGGAATCCAATGTACCAACCTGTTAAAAATGCCCCGTCGAAATAATGAACATTTCATAGAATATTATCTATTACTTTGGCAACCATTACAGATATTGCCGTGTTACAGTCCCTGATGATACGAGTTTTTGACAGGTATTAATGCTTTCCATATACCTGTTTCTTGCATTCCTCATATCGATTCCTACTAGTCTTCAACAACAGTGGTTTCCAACAACAATGAATTCTTTCTACAACAGTTATGTCCAGCAACAGTGGTTTTATTCTATAGCAGTGGTTTCCAACAGCATTGAATTCCTACTACAACAGTCATGTCCAACAACAGTGATTTTCTTCTACAGTAGTGATTTCAAACAACAAATTCCTTTTACAACAGTTATGTTCAACAAGAAGGATTACCTTCTACAGCAGTAATTTCCAACAGCAATGAATTACTTCTTTAACATTTATGTCCAACAACAGTGATTTCCAACAATAATGAAGTCTCTCTACAGCAGTTATGTTCAACAACAGTGATTTTCTTCTACAGCAGTGATTTCCAACAACAGTGAACTCCTTCTACAACAGTTATGTCCAATAACAGTGATTTCTTTCTACAACAGTGATTTCGAACAACTGTGATTACTTTCTACAACAGTTATGTCCAATAAAAGTGATTTTCTCCTGCAGCAGTGACTTTCAACAACAGTGAATTCCTTCTACAATAGTTATGTCCAACAACAGTGATTTCTTTCTACAACAGTGAATTCCTTCTACAATAGTTATGTCCAACAACAGCGATTTCTTTCTACAACAGTGATAATCTTCTACAACAGCGATTTTCAACCTGTTTATGTTTGTGCAGCCCTTATAAATATAATTTTACGCTAGCGGATCCCCTTTTATGTTTAATTTAAGTTTGGTTTATATTTTGGTGAATTTCTAGGTCGAAACCTCAAATAGAGCAATTGTTCTGGATTAGTAGGCTAGAAATTGTTTATTTTTGTTTATGCAAGGCTGCGTTACTTGACTGTTTTGCTTCTTTGACAAGATATCATAGATGTAATACATTTTCTTTGAAAATATATTTTCTTATATTTAAGAAAATTATGTGTTTCCTCCGAATATCGCTGTCACCTCTCGAGAATCATACGACACATTTATTTGCCGCGACACACCGGTTACAAAACCCCTACTCCACAGCTTTGTAATTGGCATATTTCTTCCAACTATTTTTGTTGCCATTTTGTTGTCCGTTATCCTAACTTTCTTTAAATACGCCTCAAGGGATTCAGCAATCTTCTTTTTTGACCGGACACGGTCACTTTACTATAGATAGACATAAAAGTGTGCACTCATGAGCCTTTTCTTACAAAGTTATTGGATTATTAAGAACTTTCCTATTGGTAATAGAACGAAAAAATTAATATATCTTAACTCAGTGTCTATTTATAACGAAATGAAAATTGACAAGATTGTAGAAAATGCCACGTTCCATCAGCATAACGTATATAATTTTCATAACAAGTCATCTAAAATTTTCACAACATAATTTTTAGTTTGGATTAAATTATGTAAGTCACCAAATCTTTCAAGTATTCAGTGCAGAATTCTTTAATATCAACAAACTTGTTGAACTTTAATTAAGAACCTAAAATATATTTAACATATTCTTTTATATTCACAAAAGTGTTTTTCTAAGATTCTATGCAAACAATCCTTTTGTTTTCAGAGGGTTTTATCAGATTGCGGTATTTACATATAAACAAGGAATTGTTCACAATACTTTTTCTATGATATTTTTGATTCAATTAAAGTACTTTAAGTTTGATTAAAAAGTTCTTAAACAATGAAGTCGGGTCATGGATAAATATCATCATATGCATTATTTTACATAAAATTGCTTTTAAATCAAACGAAATCGCTTTATAGTCATTGCATTTTCTATGTATAATGCATTTTCTGTATATAGTTTTTAGGTCATTTCTCTGATAAATTAGGATTAAATTAAATTTAAAATATAGTTAATTTTTTAATGTTATGAATTCTTATATTTTTGAAACTTTAGATACAGTTATTTGTATTACTATAACAAATTGTGAAATATTCTATTAATTCAAGTACTAATTAACTAGAATGCAGCTCAACTAGACTTTCTTACACTAGAATTAATTTTTAGGAGCTATTATTTTTGAAAGTTTACAAGAAAAATTTGTAAAATCTGTATCATGGGACCAAATTATTGCAATCATAGTTTGTTAGCCTTCGCTTTAAAGGCCTTGGAAAAATCCTTCAATTGGCATCATACTTGACAATGTACCCCTTCTCCCGGGAGCGGATACCCCAACCCCCCGAGGGGGCAATTGACGTCATGAAGAAAACGTATTGCGGCTATTTTTCACAACAATGATTGAAACTATAAAGCCCCGTGATCATTGAGCCTAAACTAAAATTGAATAAACCTTCTTGTGCTTGATTACGTCAAATTGTATCTTATACTGCCATGTCAAAAATAAGAGATTTTAAATAAATTTTGAAGTTTTCGCTCGAATTAAAAATGGTTCTATCTAATTCTAGATTTTTTGCTAACAAAGCCAGATATAAAGTTTCGTGAAAATCCGTTAATATTTGTGGCAGTTATCGTGTATACAAGGAATTGACTACAGACATACGTACACACAGACAGACTGACATTTTTTTAAAGACCGTACAATCTCACAATTAAGCTGCTGAGAATCAAATCACAAATTCAAGACACGAAAAATATAAATGTAAATGACACTTATATGCATACATATATACACATATATGCATATGTATGTCATATATGCATATATGTGTACATATATCCACACAAATAAAAACACATGCACACAAATAAAACACATATGCACAGTAAATATGAGTAAACTAAATATATCTAGAGTAAACTGAACTGGTTAATCGAATTATATAAACGAAGCAAATTAAATAGATGAAACTATTATCAGCCAATACGAAAGTATCATCCACATACCTAAACCGCTATCTGAAATCGTGCAAATTAAGAACTTCTTTAATGTACATCATACAAATATCACTTGCAGTGGGAGACAACAGGTTGTACATATCCAAACCTTCATATGTGATATTTAAATCAATTATTTTGCAGAAAAAATCTTTAATTTGTGCGGTTTCAAATGTTGGTTTAGATACGTGCATGATTTTTTTTTTGTGTTGATTGATAACAGTTTAAATCTTTCTGATTTGCTTCGTTTAATTAATTCCATTTTCAGTTTACGCATGAAAAGGAATGTAATAATCAAATGTCTGTCCTTTTTTGATGTTCTTGTTACAAGAAATAATTCTATTTTCTCAATTTCTGTTTTCAGTAAATCTTTCTCTGTTTCTATACCTCAATATGCTCGTTCTAATCATCGTGTTCAGCAAAAAATTTTTGATTTTCCATTTAACGTAAACGGAGTTTTAAAAGCAAATATTTGTGTTTTAAATCTATCTCTGTGCATTTTGGAGCAATTTTTTTATATTTATGCATTTTTTAAATCTTGAGTTTTATAACTTTTATCTGCAGATCTTTAAGTCGTATTCGAGACACACGTCTAATTTTTTCACCCAGAATTTACTATTTCAATAAAGTTTACGATAGCCTAAAATCAGTAAAATCTCAATGTAGTTTACGAAATATTATTTTCAAATTATTAAAAACCTATTTTTATGTTGAAGTTTTCATTTACAAATAAAAATATCATATTCATTATAAATACGTAATTAAATTCTTTATGTAATTCAATTCCGTTAACTGCATTATTTTGCTCCAACCAATGTTCCATTTCCATTTAATCGCTAACAAAGTAAATCTCATTCAATTCGAATTCCTACAGAATGTTCTAAGATAATTTCATTTGTTCTGAAAGTCCTCTTTGAGCAGATGATCTCCGTGAATTGTGATTTTGTGTTTCGGTTTGACTTGGAAATATTGTAATTACAAGAGTTAAGGTGTTTCTTTTATTGCAATTGCAATACTTATTATTAAGTGATAGATTTATGACTTGATTTACTTTTATTTTGAAAAGCAGAGTGTTTCTCCTATTCATACTTGGTATCCAGATAAACGTCCAGGTTTGGTTTTACAGTTTAAGGGCCCTAGAATGCTTCAGACGACTTTGGAAAAACTTCGACATACTAAACCCGTAGACGAAGAGAATACGTTCCCCTCTTGTGTTTGTTCCTTTTGATTCTGCGACTTCTTCCTACATTCTTTATTGCATTGGTGTCTCAGTGAGGCAGCTGTCAGATGACCAGGAGGAAATTGCTGACCTTCTTTTGCGACATGTACTTAGCTGACTCCTTAACTAAAGTTTTTTTAACAACAATAACAATTTTAATACAGGGATGCTGCACTGATACATCGGAATGCAGTTCCTTCTCTGAGTATAATTTGTTGTATGAAAAAATTAATTGATGAATTGAAGTTAAAACAAATGAGTTATTAATATGAAAATGCAATAGTAATTGTGGTTTCGTGGTTTAGGTGTTATTAAGGGGTGATTAACTTTTAATGCAGTCAGACAGTTAATTAGAAATTCAAATATCAATTAAGTAATCCATAGTCAAACCCGTGTGTTGAAAATCCCTCTGAGAAGAGCTTCAGCTACTTTCAAAAGCCTTGGTGTATATAATACTCAGAAAGGCTTAATTTCAGCAGGTTTGAATCTTTCATCAGCCAATGATAACAGATGCTTCAGCGATATATTTTGAATTAAGGACTTAGAGTTATTACTATCTCTGGTATTACTTATTGATCTGCAAAGCAGGTTTATGGCTCTGATAAAGACAACTTTTACGAATAATCACACTCTCACCATATCCGCATTCCGCATTTCTTACTACATACACATTCCATATTACCGATTTTAATTAATTCCGGTGGAACACTTGCTAAATCCGCAGACAACAGTTTTAGTCGCAAGGACTTAACCTCTGTGTCAGTTTACACGCACCAATCGCTGCGGTCGCGATCATTGAGAGCAGGATTGCGATCATTGAGAGCGGGATTCCTCCTTCTTCCTCGATAACGAACATCATCAAAACACATCAAGCTACTAGCACAAGCGTTGTCAAATACTATCTAAAATTAGCCAAAAGAGACTGGAAAATTGAACAAATAATAATAGCAATAACTCATTCAGACGACAACTGATGCAAAGCAACAGGTGAAGCACCGCTGATCCTGCGTCACCTGCCTCACTTCAAGAGCCGCCACTGCAAAAAGGTGAAACTGATTAGGTATTTTAAAGTTACTTTGTTTTTGAAATAGGGTTATAATTTTTGCATTAGCGACAGATGTGCCATGCGCCACGCTGATACATGGTCAAGGGCTATTGCAAGGCAGTTATTGCAGTGCAGTCTTGAGTGCGCTCGACCACATTTTAATTAACCTTTACGTTACGGCTCCAAAAATCTACTTTTTCAACTCCAGAACGACAAAATAAATGAAAATCCCACCCCTGTAAATAAACACCTTCAAGGAACTTGTCTTTTATTCGAAACTCGTTTCCCCTTCTGTCAGGAGAAACTTGGAGGAAGGGCTGCAGGCAGGTACAATGGGCGTCCCCTCCTTTCCCAGAAAAATGGGGTGAAAAAGACTGGTACAGCAGTTGAACCAGCGCCATTCTAGAAGAAGATATTTTCAGTGGTACAACTGTTGTGCCACCGTAAGAAAAGGTTAATACATTTTATATACAGAAATTGGATCTTTGATAGGTTTGATTAAGGGTGTTATGGTTACAGAGCTATCATTTGAAGGTGTCATCAGCCTATTTAAAAGAATGTTTCAACTATAGTTTCAGAATCAAGGGCAGAGGGACAATAAGATTTCGTCGAGATTGGTGCGACCTGTTGATAAGAGAACAAGATTGCGATTACAGTTGGATCTGTTGAAGACAACTTTTAACTTGTATGACAAAAAGTTCTTACCTGGCTGACTGGAATGTTGGTCTCCATCACTACACCCATGTCGACCCCATCTTGCACATAATATCCTTGATGTGGAGCGTTGAGGACAATTACACTCTCCTTATTTCCACCAGTCCCATCTCTCACCACATACGCATTCCACGCTACCGCTTTCAGGTGATTCCTTGGAACACTTGCTAAATCGGCAAAGAAAAGTTTCAGCCGCAGGAACTCCGCCTCTGCGTCGGCCTCCACGCACCAACCCGCACGATCGCGGTCGTAACAGTTGGGAGCCGGGTCACGGGCTGCAAGGGCCACACGGGCTTCTGAGACAGCGTTGGCAGCATGGAGTTCGACCCGCACACGCAGAGGGGCTGCCGAGCGGCGGTTGATGGGGGGAAGGGGCGGTGAGAAACCACGGATACGGCCTTGCACGTCAGAGATTTGGTCCAGCAGGCCTGAGTCGGCGGAGTGGCGGGAACAGAAGATAAGGGCGCGCCAAACTACGCGACACTGATGCTCGAAACCGGTCAGGCGATTTAGCAGAACCCGGGGACGACCTGGCAAAAAAAGGAGGAATTAAAATATTAGAAATATTGAGAATATCTAATTAACATATTCATTATGAGTGATGGAAAAACTGAATCAAAAACACAGTGCCCTACTGGTTAACGATAACAATTGATTCAAATTAAAGAAAAAAAATTGATGTGTATAGCACATGACTTTCGTTAAAGGCTCTAATTATTTTTTTATTGCTTTAATTTTTTGCAATACTTCATTACGTTGTATTTTGTGTTTTATTTAAAAATATAAAGCATGAATAGCGTATTTATTTTAAACAAGAAAATTTACCACGAGGCGTTAAAGTAGGTACTAGTTTAATTCACATTATTTAGTTTAATTCAGAATTCTTCAGTTTAAATGCACTTTTTCAGTCAAGCACAGCAGAAATTCGTCAATTTAGTTCTTTATATTTAGCTGCAGACATTTTTGATAAATCATATGTTTCGATAAATAAATCGATTTTGAAGACAAAAGTTAACATTAATTTTATATGCTGTTTTAAAAAGTTTACGTTCAATTTAAGTTAAAATTATAAGACGCACTCATAAAATACATAAATAATTTAATTTTTTTTCTTAATTCCATAGATTGAAAATTAATATTTAAAACCCATTCGCAATTTTCTATATAGAAAATTGCAAATTTAATAGCATTTACTCTTCGAGACATCGTTCTCAGAATAAACAGCTGAATAAAGTGCTCGCGTTTAATCAGAATATTTATCGTCTGCCCAATAAAAATGATTAAAAACAGAATTTGAAGCTGCAATACGGCTTTAAAAGTTTAAAACTAATTCGAATTAAAAAAATTGAGTTGCTCTGCCGTAATCCTTAAATAAGAGATTGCCACCGTTGCTACGTTGCATCGACAACTTCCGTAGCGTTTGGTAGGTATGGAATGGAATTCAAAGTATTGAAGCTGCTATGTAAATATGCTTGTTTAAAGATTTAGTAAAATCTTTTCCGACGATGGAAATTTTTATTTTCGTCCAATATTTCAGTACTTCAATGAAGAATTAGAGAATTAGTTTAATATTCATTGCCTGCACGAATTGTCTAGTGCAATTGAAAGTGAAATTCAATATTCAAGTCATGGAACTGAAAATCAAAATCTAAGGTACGAAGAATTGCAGAGAATATCTAATTTATCAGTATTTTAATTGGATATTTGTTAAATATCTTATCCAGGAAATCCAGGTGAGTTTGTATTTTTTTAATTTAGAACATTTCCATTGAGAGTTTACATTTTCTATGCATGATTGATATCACTTTTATAAATGCATCGGATATCATTATGCATATATTTCATTCAGAACTAATATTTCGTATTATTTTGCTTCTTATGTTGCTTTTTATATTGCTTTTTATGTACTCCAATTAAATTCTTATTTGCATTTTTTGTGACTTATTTTTCGATCATGGTATAATCATCAAAATGGTGAGAAATGTAATATGCGGAATTTTGGTGTTTAAAATTTGTTATTCAATATGTTGATATTTTTGTGCATTCTTGGTCATTATTTAGACGTTTATTTTAGTCAATTTCCATAGTATCTATTTAAATAATTTTATTAGTACTTATGTCTAGTTGACTTTCTATTATTGCATAGCGACTTCCGTTATTGCACATTATTATATTTAAATTGGTTATCATTATAGTAAGTTTCATGAAAATTTTAGTGCTGAGTTAAATGAATATATAAGTAAAAAATAGTAAAATTATGTATTTTTAAGAATTTGTGCAGTAAAAATAAATTTTATTTGTGTTCATTTCATACGTTCGAAATTTGTTTGAGAGATAGTTAAGATGGTATGGTAATAAGTAAATTTAACAACATTTTCCACTATAGAAGGTACACATACACACATATAGACTGAAATATGCTTTTATTATGCAAGATTAAAATGAACTTACAGGTTTCCAAAAATTCTTTTTTATTTTGCGACTTGCCGCATTTAAAAATATTTTTTCTACTAGCATTCCGTCACTAGTTTGAACAAATTTCGAATGATCTTTCTAAAATGATACGTTTAGATCCGAAATCATTAACTTTATTTCCTGAACAGACAAATAATATATGCGTCAATAAAGTTGTTAACTTTTTACATTATATAGAATACATAGCATAAGTAAAAACAAAAAATTGCAGTTCGCACATTATACGAATAAAATACTTTAAGTATATGTGAACACGTATGCACTATTATTTTAGTGATGGATGGGTGGTATGTTTGTGTTTGTGGGCAGGATATTTCTTGAAAATTTAGCTATTTGAATTAATTTTTCTATGATTATTTCAATCAATAGATGATAAAGGTTAACTGATTTTTGGAGAAATAATATTCAACATTGTTTTTTGAAAATAAATATTTTTTTATAAGAATAGTTATATTTCCAAGCGTTACAAACGTTATTTACAAACGTTGCAGAACTACCAATTTTATATACACTGGCTTTCAAAAGATAAGCACGGACGGTAAAATCAACAAAAATGACCAAGTAAAGCTTTGGTTAACTCAAAATTGTGCACGAAGGTAGCAAATGTGTTTATGCATTAAAGAAAACAAGAATTATGTACAAAGATGAAAAAAATATTTGATTTTCGTAAGTTATATGATAACGCCACATTTGGGTCATTAACAAAATAATGTTTAAAGGCAAACACAACTTACATTAATATGGTTCGCGACCACCCCGGACCTTCACACAAACTTTACAACGATTTTCCATGCTTTCAATGAGGTGATCAACCATCGCAGATGCGAGCAATGGCCATTTCTCCAATTGGGCAGTTTCCAATTCTCTGAGACCGGCTGGATCAGGTAAATGTGCAGAGTTAGCACGTCCGAGGGCATCCCAAAGGTTTTCAATGGGATTAAGGTCGGAGGAATACGCCGGCCACGCCATACGAGAAATGACACCACTTTCTAGGTATTCGTCAAAGATGTTAGCTTGATGGGGACTGGCATTATCGTCCATATGGAGGAAATGTAGAGTCTCGCAATGGGGTTAGGACTCCATACCGATACGCAGACGTCACAGAACCGTCTTTAAAGATGTGCAGCTCTGTGCGATATCCCATTGCAATTCCAGCCCACACCATGACGCTGGCACCTCTGAGTACGTGAAGCTCGATGATGTTCTTGACATAATTACGTGTCCCTCGTTCTCTCCAGACCTTTACACGCTTATCATCTGATTCCCGGGAAAATCTGGACTCGTTCGTGAACAGGACGTTGCACCAATCTGAGACAGTCCAATTGACATGTTGACGGCACCACTTTAATCTTACCCCTCTGGCTTGGACGGCTAGTGGAACACAGAAACACGGTACTCAGGCGTACAGTTCCTTCACATGGAGCTTTCGGCGCACAGTACTGGCAGATATTTTTTTACCAAGTGACGTTGCTGCTATGGATGTAACAGTTGTGGAGGTCACTCGTCGATTCCGCTCGGCTACTATAGCAATACCGATCATCAGAGGGGGAGGTAACCCTTGGACGACCGGACACAGGTCTTCGGACAACTGATTGACTTGTTTGGAATTGTTTCCATAATCGATAAATTGCCGAATGATCAACGAAGAAAATAGCGACATATTTGATTGACTGTCCTGCTTCAATGCGTCCGACAGCACGCCAGCGCTCATTTACTGCCATTCTTTTTTTTTCAGCCATAGAAACACGAATATCATAAAAAATAATACTACAAAAGTTATCAATACTTCGTATCTGCATTTAAATGCACCTCCTCAAACCCTTCAGAATGCTGGCGTCTTCAACGACTGCCTAATTAGCATATATCCGGAGAGTCAATCGTAATTGGCTTTAACATTCGATATTGCATACTGCCATCTACATACGCAGCGAATTTCAGCCACTCAAATTCAAATACGCTTTGGGAAAAGGAAAATTTGCATTTAACTTTTGGAAGTCAGTGTACAGCAGAGCAATATGCGGATAATACGTTTCAAAACCTATTGCGGCTCCGTAAAACCGCGGCTAATGCTGAACGATACATGAATGATATTAGTGCAACTTAATACAATAAAGTTTAATTGATAAATTACGTACAATAAGACATTATCAACAATAAATTGGGTAATTATAAAATGTACAATCTGTAAACTACATTGTACATTACAGTGAACTTTCTCTCTCGTATGTATGAAAGTAATTGAATTGATAGATCAGACCAATCTTCAAGAGAGTATAAAACAGTATTATAGTTCACTTATTCTCTACAGTGCCATGTGCAATTTAAAGGTATAACAGGCAAATAAAACTCATTTTTCTATCAAAGCGCTGTATAAGAAATGAACACATTTATTATTGTTACACATTTTGCAATATATACTTATACATAACCTGTAATACCTGTACATAACCTGTAATAGTAAATGTATTTGTTAAAAATACGACAGTTGCTTTTATCAAACAATGTAGACCCAGTTATAGTTTGAAAGTGTAATGAATTGTTTATTTCTTTATTTTCAAAATAAAATTTCGAATCGCGTTAAACAGCGGATAACTGAAACCGCAGATGCTACTAAATCAGTGGATACTGGAGCAAGACTGTAATATTTCTGTCTCTTTAAATGATGGCATTTGCTTTTAACTAGCATCGGTCGTTGTCGATATATTGCACGTTTCTGAGATAAAATAGAAAAGAAGTCATACTCATCAAGTATATTCACTCTTATCAAATGAGTAATAGATTTGCAAGTACAATCAGGGGAAGAAGTGGCCATTATTGACACTCTCGAAATGGTCAAGTAATTTCCATGAAATTTGATTCCAATCGCAGCCCATTTATTTCCAGCGAGAATAAGCCATAAAAAAGCTCAATATTTTAATGATTATCCATAATATTTATATTTTTATTCTGCAGGGAAATGTATGATTGGGACACATGAGGTTTTTTCTATCTATGAAAAAGTATCTACATTTTACTTAATAAAACAGTTTAGTAAGGTATTTTGTCGTCGCAATAACTGGACGTATTTTGAAGCTTATACTATTAGCAGAGATAAAAGATATAAATTAATGAAATGGTTGGTGGACAAAGAGTATCAATAATATAATTTATTACGCATCTGTACACATAGACCTATATCTGTTAGTTACATATGTTAGTTAATATGTAAGAATTTGTAAAAAAAATACTTTTCGTTAAATGGTAAATTTAGATGTTTCTTTTATGTTGATTACAAAAATACATTTTTCAGTATTCTGCTGGTTTTGTTTTGCTAATTTATATATTGAAACAGGCTTCAACTGAACGGAATAGAAGTTAGTTCAAATTAAATTTTTGCATTATTAGTGAAAACAACATCGCTAATGCTTTGAAATGTGTCCTTGCCGAGAGATATATGAACGTGCTTTGTAAAGCATTCAATGTAAAATATTCAACGTGTTTTGCAAAATATTCAAAAATGAAATGACTGAAAATGAAATGATTGAAAATGATAAATGAAATAATTGATATCCAAGTTTTGTAAAAAGTTAGATTGTGCACTGAATATGAAGACAACGCCGTTCGTAAACATACTCATTTTGTTGGTAGTATAGAGCAAAATACCCCAAAAATGGTTGACAATGGTTCAGAATAGTTCAATTGGTTAAAAAATAGACGAGTACCAGGGTGATAGGGAAGTCTCACAGTTAAAATTTTTAAATTTATTTATGTACCGAAAAACTGAAATGATAGATTTTTCCCAGTTAAGTGTGCAGAGTTCACTTTGACAATAAGAGCTTGAAATTTCGTCCCATTAGGTCAACGTAGATCATAGGTTGGCCAGTGCGAAGATCCAGGGTGCGATTTCCGGTTGGAGCAACAAGGTTCTTTACAATGACGCCCAAACAAATCAACCTTGTAAGTTAGTGCAAAGGTGTCGGAGGCCTGAAATTGATTCTAGTACGGCTAGAATATTTTTTAGGACTTTGAAATTGGTGGACTTTGAAATATTGCGCGCCGATTTCAAATCGAGAGGATAACGACCACGCAGAGCTAATCTGGAGCATAAAAATAGCAGCAGAATGCTAACCTAAGGTAAACATAGCAGGAGGCAGATTCTCAGTTACATGCCAATCTGACATTAGAATTCAGATTGGCGTGCAACTGATAATCTCTAGTCAGTTGCACGCCAATCTGACTGGAGAATGCAAAGTCCACTTCGACAATAAGAGCTTGCAATTTCGCCCCAGTGGCTCAACGCTAGAACATCACCTGGCCAGGTCGAAGGTCCAGGGTTCGATTTACGGTTGGGGCTGTAATGTTCTTTACAGGTGTCACAAATATGTATTCAAGAACATATCATAAATATCGTCTGCTGTTTTCAATATGTCAGACAAAATTACGGATCTCTTTTTTATCAAATCGATGAATATGGCGCTTTTCACAAATTGAATACCAAAGGTAGGTCCATGACCATCAAAATATAGTTGGCTTTTTCTGTGGTAACATGCCAAAAAGCAATGGAAAACATTTATCTTTTACTCAAAATTCGCTGTTCCAAAACATTGTAGCGTAGTGTTGAAGATTCGACTGAAAAAACTAAATGAGTTCTATGGTAAAAATTAATTTTTGACTTAAAATATGACTTTTTATGGCTTGAAAACGCATAGAGCCACTACTACATTTAAAATAAGACGGGTGGTAAAAGTGCAAATTAAAGATACAAAACCTTACTACAACTTTTATGGATTTTGTTCCTGTATATTAGTTTTTGAATGTATTGTAAGCTTTAACCAGGATCTAGAGCTTGAAATTTGTGACAAAGAAATATTTGAATCGATCTCGATATTTATCGAATTTTATTAAGTTAATAAATCGTACACGGACTAAATTTGCATCTTACATGTAATTATGTACCACCAAAACATTTCAAACTTTCGAACTGCCATATGTTTATTTAGACTGTTTATATAATTTACCATGTAATGAATAATATGGACAACAAATTAACCAATGTTAAAGAATTATTTAAAGTTGGTAAAATCCAGCTTTTCAAATCATATTGTTTTTTTTATGGTTTTCTGCAAGGTTCTCATTAAGAATTTGCATCAAAATATACAAAAAAAATCTTATATGAGCAGCACATGACTTTCTCTGCAGACTCAAATTCACGTTCTCTTTATTTCTTCAATAATTCATTATATTGAATTTAATCACACAAAATAACACCCATAATTATTTAAAATTACGCTGAATTTGCAAATTTGATTCAATTTCCATTCTCATTTAGTAACTGGATTTGGTAATTGGCGTTGTGAAAATGTGAAAAATATAAAGTATCTCAAGAACGGCTAGTCGTAGCGTAATGAGGTTGATCTTATTTCATTGTTAAAAATTACGTATAAAACAAGCATTTAATTGATGTACTTGAGCATACGTAGTTTTTTGTTTCAGATTTTGAAGATTTTTGCGGACTATTTCGCAAAAACAGAGAGGTTATTTTTTTCCGATTCGTACCAAAATCTAATCAGCATCAACGAAACCACAAGTGATTTATCTATCAAATTTCGTAAAATTTGATCTACTCGTATTAGTTTTTCAGCTAGAGTAGATACAGAAAATTTTGCGGGCCATTTTGCATAAAAAGAGGCGGATTCTTTTATCCCAAACCGTACTAAAAACTAATCAGCACCAGGGTCACACACAAGTGACTGACCTACCAAATTTTATGAAATTTAGTCCATTAGTTTTTGAGTTAGAGTGGATACATATATTGCACAGATAGACACACAGCCAGACACATAGATACACAGACAGACAGACACACACACGCACATACAGAAAGATAGACATACACACATACATACGTCACGCTAATACTAGTTTTCTCGTTTTCTAGAGGTACCAAAACGTGTAGCTAAGTCGAAAACTCGAGTTGTGATTTTCGGCATGATTTCAATACTTTCCCTATACATTACCATGTGTTGCAGGGAAAGTGATAACTATTACATAAAAAAATTGATATAGGCAGCACATGACTTTCCCTGCAGACTAAAATTTATTTTCTCTTTATTTCATTAATTCATTAAATTAAGTTTCATTGCACAAAATAATACGCACAATTATTTGAAATTACACTGAATTTGCACTTTTAATTCAATTCTTCGGTTTTTTTTTTGTGACTGCACCTATATTCGAAAGCAGAGTAGCAAGAACGAAAACAAAAGCTAAAATATCTCTAGAAAGGCTAATGCTTGAGTAATGGAGGTTGGTCTTATCCTTTTTATCGTCAAAAATTACGTGAAATACAAGCATTTAATTGATATATTTTAGCGTACGTAGTATTAGATTCTAATTATTTTTGGGGGCTATTGGGCAAAATGAGACAAAAAAAAATGTTATGTTTTCCCAAATCGTACGAAAATCTAATCAGCACCAGGCTAACCTATGAGGCTTATCTACCAAATGTTGAGAAATTTTGCGGGCCATTTCGCAAAAAAGACATATTCTTTTATCCTGAACCGTTCCAAAATCTAATCAGTACCAAGGTCACTCACAAGCAATTTACTTACCCAATTTTATGAGATTTGGTCAAGTAGTTCCTTAGTTAGAGTGAATAGATACATTGCAGACAGACAAACGTCACGCTAAAAATAGCTTTTTCTGGTTCTAAAGGTCTTAAAACGTCTAGATCTGTTGAAAACTCAAGTTGGGATTTTCGGTACGATTCCAATACTTTTCCTATACATTGTAAGTGAATTTTCCCTGAATAATGAATTTAACAAAGAACTATGCAGATTGCTTATTCTATTTATGCTTTACATCGATATCTGTGTAATAAAGCGTTAGTACTCCCTCTCTGCATGGAAATATGTTTGGGATAATTTCGTTATTCTAGTAGTCGAAAAGTATAAATATGCAAATTATTATTTCAGTAATTTGTTCAGTACCTTGTTTGCTTGTGTTTCTCTTATATGGGGAACCATAAAATATTTTGCTTGCGGCAGCTAAAAGTCTAGCACCGAACCTCCAAAATACAGCTGAAAGGAAGAACAGAGCGAACGTAATAAGCATAGAAATATACAAAGCTGAATGACACAAGTTAATGAACGAAACAGTTATGGAGCAGAGGTTAAACCTTGGTTGTTGAGGAAACATTGACATATACTTGAATGGAAGAAGGACAACTTAAAAGGTATATGCATAGATGAAGGACACATCAAGCAGATGTCACAAGTGAACATGGAGAATATGCTATAAAGAAACAGCACATTGAACATTTAAGAGTAGCATACTGAAGGTAAAGCTATACAGGGTGTCCCAAAAAGATTGAAATGGACTTTAATTATTTACCTGCTGGAGATAAGTGGACAATGTAAATTGCAAAAATGTTGAATGTAAGGTAGGAAATAAAACTACTTTAATGAAATAGTCCTCCCATTAATTTTCAAAAAGTTACACCTTTTAAATTTTTATACGTCCCCTTTAGATAAATTTGGTCAATCAGAAAATTTTTATTTTTAATGCAACAAGATCATTAAAAAAATACCGCATATCTCCATCTTTAAAATTGAGCGAGTTGTATTTAGTTGAAAATTGAACATTGTGAATGGGGGACCATATATCAAATTAGAAATGTAAATTTATGACATATAACAAAAAAGATAAAACTGGATCATAATACATAGGAGACATTTTTGCGACTTCCGCTTAGGCTCACGATGCTATCACGGATTCTTAAGTACTTTTCAATAACTAAATACATTTTCAATAATTAAGTACTTTTAAGTACTTTTTTTTATCTAAATAATTTACATCGCCAATTTGTTCATGATCCCTATTTTCACTGATGAAACAGCCTTTCACATGGAATGGAAAAGTGACATACGTCAGACTTTTCCCATTATCTTAATTCAGTTGATATTAAAGATACAGATATGCGTTTTTTAATGATCTTGTTGCATTAAAAATAAAAATTTTCTGATTGACCAAATTTGTTTAAAGGGGTCGTATAAAAATTTAAAAGTGTAACTTCTTGAAAGCTAATGAGAGAACTATTTCATTAACATAGTCTTATTTCCTACCTTACTTTCAACATTTTTGCAATTTACACTGCCTACTTATATCTCCAGCAAGTAAAGAATTAAAGAGCGTTTCAAACTTTTTGTGACGCCCTGTATACAGGCTTAGAGTTAAAGTTATAGTCAAGAAGATAGGAGGTAAAGTTATAGACAAGAAGATAGAAAGATAGAAGGTATAGATAAGAAGATGGAAGGCATAAACAAAACGATAGAAGGTATAGACAAGAAGGTAGAAGGTTAAATTTATAGTTATTTTATGTAATGGAGCGGGGGATTAAAGGTAGATATAGATTAAAAGATATAAATAATATGATGACACACAAAGTTGATACTTCAAAGAAACTGGCTGTGGTTGTTTGTTATTCATAAACAACATATGGAAAACAATAGAATGAAATTGTATAGGTAAAGTGATGTAGAGGGATATGGATGTAAATTTATGGTTTAAGTTACGTCGGTGAGTATTAAGGATTGAAAGTAGATATACAGATAACAGAAGGATTTTAAATATTATGATAGATAAATTAATATAACTGATTGGAATGCAAGATATGAAACTAGAAAAGAACATAGATTACAAGAGGATATGTAAGAGGATTAAAATAATATTAAGAGACGTTTTAAATATGTGTACTTGTAAACGAAATAACACAAGAAATGCTATGAACTAAATGACTGAACATAATAAATTAAAATATAGAACAAAAGTTATTATTTTGAATATGAAAAAGGGTTTAGACGAGTACATTTATAGGTGGGGTAGACTAGTTACGAAATAGAGGTGTTATGGGTTGAAATGTATAGAAAGGAATGAATTAGAGGATATGAAAAAGCATATATGATTTATTGGTAAGGAACAAAAATATGAAGAATGCATTAGAGATAAAAAAATGAGATTAAAAATAGATATATGCTGTTAAATTGTTTATAAATGTAAAGATATAAATACATATAAATGGAATTAGGAAGTAAAAGCAAACATAAAAATATATACAAATGAATGAAGAAAAAAGGGTAAATTTACATAAAAGAAGAAATATAACTGAAAGAAAGGGTATAAACAAGGAGATAGAATTGGAAGGACAAATGATTGGAATAACAAACGGAGAATTACTTTTGATTGACAAACATTCGTATGAAGTAACAGAAAATGTTAACGAAAATTTTCATGTATAATTAAATGAAAGAATATGGACAAAGTAACAGACACTCATGTGCACAAAGAATAAATAGAATGCAAAAATGTGCACAACATACAGGTAGAAAATAACAAATGGAACATTTAAAATAGATATGTGTGACTGCATGGTGAATTCAAGCTAAATTTACAGACATAACGTTGCAATGACGGGCAGTGAAGTAGTATAGAATAGGGGCTACAACTAAATGGGATATCATTATGGACATCAAAAGTAGGGATAGATGCATTTAAATAAAATAAAAGGAGGATTGTTGAAGGAAGATATACAATGGAAGAATAAAGGAAAGGTAAGACATACATAAATGTATATAGCAGAATATAGTTTGTTGCAACAAAAATATAGAACGTGCACAGGAAATATGAAAAAATGAGTTGAATGCGAGATTACCACAGACCAGAAAAAGTAAAAAGAAATGCGATGCATTTAACTTAAATGATAGAATGATAGAATACGGGGGGAAAGGAGTGCTTAGGGATGAATACAAAATAAAGATCGTCAACTCAATGTTATGTAATGAATCAGAGGTGTAAAATTAAAATAAAATATTAATTATATTTACATATTTATAGATAGATATACAGAGTCTTTAAAAGATTGCCCGATTAAATAAATTTTGAATGGTTGGACGTAAACCCGTGGTTCTAATTTTAAAAATGCTTCATATACACTCTATAACAAAAAAATCGACGCACCAAGAAGGAGTTGTCCGATTGTGATAAAAATTGGTGGATGCGATGAACATACATAGAAAAAGAAACGATTAAAATTTCAGACCAATTTAATGATTTAGAGTTTGACCGTATATAAAGGGAGGAAGTCAATAAGGTGTTGGTCCACCTCTGGCCTGGATGCAAGGTGTCACCCCGCGTGGTATAGACTGATAAAGTTCACGGATGGTGTCCTGTGGAATGTTTTGCCAAATTATCTCCAACTGTCGGGCTAAATCGTTAGCATTCCGGGATGGTTGCAATCGCCTTGCCATAACGTCCCAAATGTGCGTTATGGGAGAGATATCAGGAGAGCTAGCTGACCAAGGAAGTGTTGGGCTAGCTTAAAGACAATTCATAGCAACACCAGTCGTGTGCGGCCGGGCATTAGCTTGTTGAAAAGTAAGTCGCAAAAGGAACTGTAACACAACCGGTCGTAGAATGTTGTCTGCGTACCGCTGTGCTGTCAGTGTGCCAGAAATGATTACCAAAGACGTAAGATATTCGCAGTCGAAATGCAACAGAAATTTTGACTACAGATTCAGAATCGCTCCTTATATACATCTGCTGAATGAGCAGTTCGGATGCGCTGGAGCTCCTACTATTTATTTATTGGACACTAAATTTTATTTATTTGCATATTCGCTCAAAATGTCTTTGCATACGAAATTTCATTACAATCGGACAATTCCTTCTTGGTGCGTCGATGATTTTGTTATACAGTATAAGATAGATTTTTCCGACTACGCCAGTTTGGTTCACGTGACAAGTTATAGTGAAAATGTACATAATTTATCTTTATATATCGTCCTCCAAAGTTCCCATTAGCAAAGTTTTCATTAATAAATTATTCTTTATTTATTAATTCTATTGAAAAGGAATCCGGTTCTCCAATACGAAAAATTGGCAGTGAAAAATTGTCAACGTTAGAGGACTATTTATTAACTCTTTTGAAAAGAAATCCGGTTCTCCAATTTGGCCGTGAAAAAATTGTCAATGTTACAGAAATATTTATTAACTCTTTTAAAAAGAAATCGAGTTTTTCAATATGAAAAATTGACCGTGAAAAAAATGTCAACTTTAGAGGACTTAAGCAACTCTTATCCAATCAAAAGAAATGGCAAAAACATAGATTTAAGGGATTGTACAAAGGTCGAATTTTGTTGGATAAAATTTGAATTAGAATACTTACATGGGTACTTATTATATCCAATCACCTGTCACACATTTTAATTAATGAAACTTTTTTTGTTTGTCTAATCACAAATATTCGACAATATCATAAATATTCTAATAATTGACACATTTTTAGAAGAAGCATTCATGAAATATTTCATTTTGTATTTCTTTAGAAAAAAAGGTGCCACATAATCAAAATTTGTTTAAGATAATTATCTATTTTAATTAACGTATTTCTAAAATTGAAACCATACGCATGCAATCAATCGTTCAAGAGATATTTTGTGGTGCAATCATTTCGAAGCATCCTGTATAAATATAATGAATAAAAAAAATTTTTTTTTGGAAAACTGCAAAGGCATGCAAAATGTGCTGATATGTAGTGGAATGATTTATATGCAAAGAATCTTGCAATAAGGAAATTATTAGACTTTTGTATGCGACTAAGGAATACAGAGAGTGCGTAATAAGAAGGACCTCAATAACTTTGTAAGGAAAGGTACTTGAGTATACATGGTAGGCCCACCTATAGTAAAGAGAACATGCTCAATCGAATATAAGTAAATGCAACGCCCTTAAAGGATCATTTAAAAAGATGGGATGGCATGGTCCCTGAAGAAAGGATGGCAAGGTCCCTGTGGAAGCCGCACTCACTGGGTTCCCGTCTGAATTGGGTGGGATTTTCCCGGCCATCCAAACAGAGACCTAACATCTTCGGGTATGACGAATGGTAATAAATTCTAATCCAGGAGCAATGCAAACACTTTTATTCTGTATGGTATATTCACATGATTGTAGATAGACCTAGCGTGTGAAACTTTACTTACAAAGTTATTTTGGTACATAGGGACTTTTCTGCATACCCAGTATAAAACTAAGCAAATGAATAAAATATATGTACATTTTTATTGAATATAAAATTTTGATTCAGTTAAAATATGCAATTAATTTTGAATTGGATATGGATGTTAGTTTATGCGGGTAATAAAACTATATAAGAGATGTTATAATGGTATAGGTAATGATCATATTGAATGCAAAAGGCATGTTGCCCAATACACAGATAAAGAATTGTAAAAATTTTAAAATCATACAATGGCTGAGCGATACAGGGGGTGAGGGGGGGTAGGAAATTCAGGTGTTATTTCATCCCAATAAACAAACAAGGGCAGAGTGAATTATAGATAGGCAAAATACAGATGGAAAATCTTTATGGAAATTTGAAATCAGAAGTTTCACTCACTGGAATGGGATAGTGTAGGAGGTATAAAAGTTTACAGCAGGAATAGACATGAATGAAAAACCACGGGTAGAGAGAAAAAGGAAATATAATTGAAAGGGGAAAAAATAAAAATAATATAATACACAGATGAAAAAACAAAGAAATGAAAAAATTATAAATGAATTGCAACTCTCCAGGTAAGTGTTTTTATAGTTTACATAATTATTTGCCGTTTTTTGTCCCCCTCAAAAATACATTAAGGACTGCATGCTCTGAATAATGTACATTTTTGGTATTTTAAATTGAAGTTTAGTATTATTTATTTTTATTGATGGTTTTTATTGTCCACTCTTATTATAAAATTTTCTAACACTGTTTAATATAAGAACTAGAGAAAGATAATTCGAAACTCATATAACATAGTTGCAATGCCGTTGCATATTTATAGTTCTAAAATACAAAAATTATATTAATAGCGTCATGATTACAGTTTTTTAACATTCACAACATAAAACAAAACGTCAAATTCCAAGTACAACATAATGGTGGTGATCTATAGCAACAAATATACAACCATCTCAGCAACATCACCATTACTTTTACGTTTCAAAGTGCGACACAAATGACGTCAAGAATCAACAAGTTACAACTTCCCACATTGTACATATTTCATGCTGCTGTGCAGTTATGTATTCAAGCAAAAATAATATTTACCATCTCCTTGATTTATGTCAATGGAAACGTTCCATTCGAAGGCCCCAAATGTGAAATATTCTGTCTCAAGTCTGGAAGGTTTTTGTTGCTGATTACCGTCTGGCATCTTCACCTCTCCTTCGAAGACTGTTGTCGCGTTGCCAAGTTGCAGCTCTAGCAGGAACTCGCAGTTTTCGTCTGAAAATTAAAAAAAAAGTAATAAAATCTCAATTATTGTACTGAGTAAAAGTAACACGCTTGTTTTACTCATGTATTTAAATGAATTTCAGCTGTACTCGGGCTTCAACAGTATTAGTTAAGATAAATTTCAACTGACAAGGACAACCTGGGGGTTTACGCTCTTAATCTGCAAGGTACTACAGTAGTTAAGATGGTAGATGGATGCAGTGCAAAATAATTGGCCATTTTATCCGTTCTGCCAATGTTGCGCAGTAATTACTTCCTGCTAAAACAGAATTGCCGATTATATCTATTTGTTTTTTACAATCTACAATATTGAATCAAATATGTGCAATTTCAATGGAAATTTTGAATTACAAACCACTTAAATATCAACATTAGTTGGGTTGACTGGGATGCAATTTACGTGGATTACCGTCACCTTGCTATTATTACATCTTTTAATTTTTCAATATTTTCTTAAGAAAAGCAGGTATAGGACAATTTAGCTGCAATTGTTTCGGAAACGTTTTGAGCCATCTTCCTCAGTTCAAAAATGATGTGCTCTCTTAACAACAGTAAAGAAGCAATTGCGATTTGGCTGGCAAGGAGATATGCGATCAGCACAAGATCACCCAAAGCCAAAACTCGCTAAGGGATGGAATCAGTCATTGAAAACGAAACCCAACCATAAATATATCAATACAGGTTGATAACAAGTCCTCCGCCCTCAGACACAAGGGCGGGAGAAACTGGATATAAATATAGCACTGAAATGAAATTTAAAATGAAACAGAATGAAAAAATTAAAACCGTTAAACGGATAATAGAAGTGAGAGAATTGTAATAAATTAGAGAGAAAAAGTAATAGGCAAACCCATATAATGGAAGAAAAATAGCAAATTACAACTTTTAGAGAACAGATTTTAGCTTATCAAGGATAAGATCCGTTTTATAACCCTTTTTTCCTTTTTATAACACTGAACTTGCAAAGAATTCCAAAATTCCATATTTCAAGGTCAAATATCTTGAGGGGGGGACCTTGCGAAAATTTGCACTCTGTTATAGGATAAGTTGACTCGCACTTTTGAAGTAAATTTGTAACGCTATTGTGAACATATGCATTATACGTGGTTATCACTATAGGCACGGATATATTACTTAAAATCTTTTAAAATAATTATTACCATTTAAAATCTGAATATTAACAGTCATTCTTTTCACCACAATATGTTCAATATTTACATACTATAATGACTAATTTAAATTATATTACTGGTTTATATAGTTTCTGCTGCATTGAACGAGGACATTCCTTTTATGATTGTGATTTTATGCTAACAACCCCTTAAATGTAAGCAAAGTAAAAATAAATACATTTTTTAAGGGAAAATCGACATATTTTTAAATTAAATTGTTAAAAAGTAAAGAAGGACTTCAAAATATTTTAAATGTTGAAAAGTAAACATGTCTTTCTCAAATTTTAATTACTAAAAAGTTACAAAATACGTTTAAAAATTTAAATTATTGAAAAATGAACAATGTTTTAAAGTTCAATTTAAGTTTAAATTATCGAGTTTAGATGTGAGTTTAAATTATTGAGTTAAATCAAGTTTAACCTTTTGTATACGGGTGGGACAGCGTTAATCCCAACCGAAGAACCTCTCAAAAAGACAGGTATTTGACATACCCTATCCCAAACAGTTCGACCCCCCTTTGCATGCATTGGCGTCCTTGGACTCCAATGTCTGTACTTGGACGCCAATTCGTGTACAGTATTTTTCTTATCATTCTTCTTTGAAAAATAAGTATACTTTTACACTTTCTGGATGTTCCAAAAGAGCCTAGAAAAATCGGGAATCTTTTTAATATTTGCTTAGTTTCACGAACTTTCCCGAACTCGCCAAATTTAAGGCATTTCGCCAAAATTTGTCTTGATGCTCACACAAATCGCACTTAACAGTGATAGCACTCTACATATTACTTTTTTTTAAAGGAGAGTTTTAAGAGTAGAAAATATGTTTGGGGTAATTGTAAGAATAACATTATTCTCTCTTGCATGTATGATATAGTTTAAGAGAGTTTTAATTTGTTGAAACAGTCTAAAAATGGTTATTCACTTGCCATGAAACAAAAATGGTTTGAAATATTAAAAATCTGTTCTTTTGTATTACAAAATATATAGTACCTGCTTTTCAATGTGCCTTGTAAATTTTTGCTTTTTTTGTGGAAAATTTTAACATTTCAACATTGAAAAACAATGCAACATTTTATTTTTTATAATTGATAATTTCTCATATTAATACTTGAACTTTTGGGGCAATAGGATTATATTTTGGAATTATATATCTGCTTTATGTCGACTTATTTTATGAATACACACAGTATGAGTTGGACATAGAAGGAACATACCAATAAATTTATTAGGAATGTGAATAACTATTAACATAATTTCACATTGTATAATGCACTGCGGCACTGCGCGAGCGACAGCGCTCTTTCTTCCTCTCAGCCTGGCCAGCAGCTTCCTACTTGCGCATGCGCATAACAGTCAAACACCATGCCGCTGGAACTGTGAAGTGTGGTGTTTGACTGTTGTGCACTTGCGCACATAGGAAGCTGCACGCGAGGCTGCGAGGGAGAGAGAGAACTGTCGCTCCCGCAGTGCCTATGTACGCACCGCCACTGTATGCTAGGGTTGAAGAAATAAACATATACATAAATTTATACAACTTACCTGTAAACCGTCTGGCTTTCAGTTCACCCAGTGTAACCCATCTGGAGGGTGTGCCCCTCGCTGGTTTGTCAGCCCCAAATCGACAACCTTTTTCCGAATACACCTCGTTCCTAGAAAAATGTTCTCTGTTGAGCAACGTGAGGCTGAAGTCCACGTAGCACCGGGTTCCTGCACTGGGGTTCCTCATCACTAGCAGCACGCCGAGCGTTGTCTCGCTGCGAGGGAAGGTGAGAGCCCACTTGTGGTGGCCAAAAGCGAAATCTTTCGTGGTCGCGTCTCTGTGAGGATCGCGAAGGACTGACCGGGTGACGATGAAGGTGTAGACGCAGGAGTTGTGGCGATCGTTAAGGCGCGAAAAGCGATATAGAAGAGCCATTTCAATACTGAAAAGCTAAAGGAGAAGGTGGTATCAGTTACTAAACATGGCAGTCATTATTGTTAATTGAATCACTGATTGGAAAAAAAGAATGCGTCCGATTTTTGAAAAAAATAAAAATAAAAAAAACACCTTAATTATTTCCCCTTCGTTTGTTTTTAGATATATTAATGATTTTAAAAGCAGATAAGGGTGAAATGTTTAAACATTCCATTTTAAATGTCATTTATTTTGCTTTTTCAATTTACATCTGTTAGACTTATTTCTCTTTTTCCATTTGTTTTGACTGTTATACCTTTTTTTAAAATTTTGTTGGAATAAATAATGTAGAATAAAACATATATAGCACATATAAATGTACGTGTAGATTAAGATGAGTTGTTTAAACCTTTAATCATTTCATTTGAGATGTCATTTTTTGTGCATCTGCAATTTAAATTCATTGGAATTATCACTGTTTACAACTACTTTTGAGTTTGACTTCAAAGGAGAGAGAGGGGAACCCCGTTCTGGACGCCTTTCCATGCTCAAATCAATCATGTTTTTCATAGATCTGTAACATCAATATTTACTGCGGTATTTGTTCTCAACGATCACATCGAAAATCAATACCAACCAATAATTTTAAGCCAATCAATTTGAAAAGTTTATTGACGAATAGAGTTTGCTTTTAAATGCTTGAGATCCCCACCAAACGATCAAAGTGATTGAATTGGGAACCAATATTCTCATGCTAGTAAATAACTTCATATTCCAGAATGCCTAGCTTCAATTGTTTCACTATCAGCAAAAAGAAAAAAATCTGATGTGGGCAACACATGACTTTCCTTATAAAATGTAATGAATTTACAACTTTTACAGTAAAAAAAAAATAGGTTTTCGTCATAGTAGATACTAATATTCTTTCCAAGATATTGAATTTTCGACAATTAGTTGTCATTTTCATTGATATAGCGTCATTTTTATCCATTTGGTAAGATTTTCGTTAATTTGGCAACAGTTCAAAAAGTTGCCAAGTTGGCGACATTCCGCCAAATTCGTCGCCAAAATCTCGCCAAGCGTTATAAACGAAGAAATAAGTTATTCTTACAGCAGATAAATGACTATTGGCGTTCAAATACAAAAGTATTACTTAAAGTATCGTTTTTCATGAATGGAACGAACTAGATCCACGAGAATGATGTCACCCAAATTATCGCATGGCATTACATATGAGAAGTGAACATGTTTCTCAATAGGATATATAAATTTTTAAATTTTATATGACTTTTTGATAATTTTTTTGAAAAATGTACAATATCTCCAGAACGGTTCATGTTAGCGTTCTAAAATTTATGTCAATCGTTTTCTAATGAAAAATGACATAAGAAATGCCTATTTGCGCAACTTTATTAGCGGTTTTGATTTTATGACGATTTTTTCAAAATTTCATTCGAAAATTTAGGGGGTTCTGAACATTCGATTGCGTATAAAAACAATAGGCTTCCAGTGTTTATGGATTGTGATTTTTGTACCAAATTTTGTTCGAATCGGTCCATTCGTTCGTCAGTTATCGTCTCCACAGGCTCACTGACACACACACACACACAGACATAATTTCAAAAATGTGTGATTCGTGATCAGGGATTTTTGAAACGTGCTCTCCCGTCAAAAACTCGAATTCGAATTTTCGACCCCGTCAATACTTTCCTTATACATTATGTATAACAGGAAAGTAAAAAATTGTATTGTAGTAATTGCAAAAATTGTAGTATTCTTTAACTAATTAGTTTTTATTTTTGCAACAGATATTTCTCGTCAATGAACTGAACGCTTTTGGCTGATTTGTGTTAATTGATGTTAAACTCTTTTAATACCAACAATATATCTCATTTCTGCGTGCAGGATATTGACCATCAGCATGTACATAATGTGACGTCATGGATAGTTTGCGCCACCATGATGAACAGCATAAACGTCGATTTGGTTATGGATTCAACCATGATATCCTCGTTACATGAAAGTTTGGCAGTCAATGGTAACATTCGCTTTTTGTGGATCTATCTCAACAATTATAAAGATAGCCCTAGCAGATAAAAATGCAATTTTTTCTATGTGCCGTCAAGACACATTTAGCTGGATGCTACCCAGCGACGATGCGTAAAAATAAAATCATATTGCATTTCAAGGGCTTAGCCGAACGGTGAGTCAGGAGCAAAAATAGACCCTAAAGGTCGACTTTTTGTAGCCCGGTATCATATGTTCCTTCAAGATCGCGGGAAACGTTGGTTTACAAAGGCAGTAGAAGACATTAGGATATATTTCAAGGCTCGAGCCGAACGAATGAAATATGCTGGGGGCGTTTTTAAATTCACAATTCAGCCAATAGAGCAGCAGGGGCTACGGCATGGACTTGCACTGAGAGAAGTTTGGAAATTTGAAAAAAAGTGTGGAAGAGAGGAGTACAGTTTGCGATCAGCGTCTGGAAGGTCTTGCAAAAAATACGAAAGGTGTGAATATGGGAGCTGCAAACAACGGAGAGTGACGGAGTTTCGATGCGAACCTATCATAACTGAACCTATGATGTTTGACTCCAAAAGTTGAAGTTATGCAGTTCTTTTTATCATGCTGCACCCACACTCTCTCTCATCTGCTCATATCCACCGCCTGAGGAAGGAGATTTCCATTTTGGAATAATTTCTTGGCTAAGGTTAAGGGTTATATTACAAAACCCTGAAACTTAGTTACCAATGAAAACTACTAACATTATTTTAAGCTTTCAGTAATGGTATTAATGTGTAAGAGGTTTTTATGAAAGTATACTAAAAAGCTAACAACGCTGTTTTAGGACCAATATTATTTTCAGAGTGTGAGAACACTGTTCCTTTGTATGACCGTGTATATTTTGATATATGTCGGTGTTAATAAATGTTATTTGCTATGTTAAAATTAGTAGTCCTGATTTCCCGGTCTTGTTATTATTATTATTTCATAGATAACGTTAAATTATACTTGTTATTTCGAACATTAGATGTATGTGTCCTGGTTGGACATATGGCAATCAGGCAATCAATCGTATCAAATACGAACAAACATAACATAACAATCGTATCAAATACGATTAATAAAATAATGCCTTTAAGGAAGGTATATTGAGAAATTATGCCGCCTATTGTGAGCATAACAATTTAAAAGCATTATATCCTTCAGAAAACAAAAACGGGCTATAGCAATAGCAGAAATTTTGAACAACAAGAAAAGCATACTCTAACATGGGACGGAAAAGTAGCCTTGCCGTCCAACGCAGGGATGACAGGAAATAGATATACTGGTTGTGTCGTTACGTGCAAATGGTTACTGCTTCCCAGCATTGTTTCAGGAATCATCATGTTTAATTTCTCATACGTAGTATATAGAAAGCAGTGTTTTCAAGAAAATTTTCAATTTCGAGATTTTGAATCATATATTGTCAGACATCCTGAATACGTTTTGACTATTTTTGGAGTGATGTATGTCTTTCTGATTGTCTGCATGTATGTTGATTTTTCGTGCACACGATAGCAGCCACAAATAATAATGGATTTTCACGAAATTTTATATCCGGCTTTGTTATCAAAAAATCTAGAACTAGATACAACTTTTTTAAATTAGAGCGAAATTTATTCGAAATTTTATATTTCTTTAACATGGCAGTATAGGACAAAATCATACATAATCATGCATAAAAGGGTTTATATATGGTTCAATGATCGCGAGACTTAATAGTTCCAGTCATTGTTGTGGAAAATAGCCGAAATACTGATTTTTTGTTGGGGATATCATTAGCCCACAACCTTGGAGGGGGCGAATTAGCTCTTGGGGGATACATGAAGGTTATGTATGGTTGAGTATGGTATCAACCAAAGTACCATACTTAACTATGATCTGATTATTACCATATCGGTTAAGTATCCTAATAATCGGATGGTTAAGTATGGTATCAATCCAAATACGTTTTTTTTCAAACCCTTTAAAGTGAAGGGTAACACGCTGTAGTTGTAATAATTTGGACTCGCGACACCTATTTTTGAAATTTTTTATTGTGAAATTTAAAAAATAAAATTCTGCTCTGAGAAAATCGAGTGGAATCACTCTCCAGTTAATTTAACATAGAATTCAATTTCAAGAAAATAAAAATTTGGAACTCTTCATGGTCTAATCCGGCTAATTACATATAAACTCGACTTCTAAACGTATAAAAAATTAGCTTTTACACCCACGCTTTGCGCATGCGAAATGGCTAGCAGCCATGAAATGTAGCACTTACACAAAAGTTTCGAATGTCAAAAAATTATTTCGAATTTAAGCATGAAAATGCCGCACATTTAATAGTTCTGTTAGTATGAAATTTGTGAGTTGTAAAATGATATCACTCTAATCACTATATTCTATAGTTTTTTCCAAGTTTCCAGACATTTTAAGCTAGAAATTAATTAATAATATTATTATTTTTCGATAGTCTGATTTAAAGAATAGAAAATAAATTATTTCGGTATTTGAAATATCAGTTACCAAAGTTACTGCAATAAAACAAAACAAGAAAGATCAATCATGCATAAAGCGTTAAATATGAAACATTTTCCAACAGAAATGCAATTTTCTTTAAACACCTCTAAAATACGATACATTCAGCGGTGATCGAAAAAAATGAACTTTATATAAATGACGTCATCGAAATATAAATCGTCTGGCTCTCTATGTAAAAGCAATGAATATTTCATGCATATCACTTTTGTTTCAGGCTCCAGAACTAAATACATTTGCGTGAAAAAAAATTGAACAATTTTTATACAACTTATCTCACAATCACTTGTGTACATTCTGCAACCATTAAATTCAGGCTTCGTTGAAGAAATGATCAGAGTTTGATGATCATTTAAATTCAAATATATTGTCATTGCGTTGGCAGAGAATATAGATGCATAGAAAATACGCAAAAATAATGCGGTTTTAGGACGGATGCAACAATAAATATAAATTTAAAAGATCTTTAAAAATCCCGATTTTTACACGGGCAAAAAAAGATGGATGCCATATTTTATTTTCAAGTGATCTCTTCATATTATATGGGTGCAATTATTATATTAATGTTTATTTTAAAAAAATATATATTTTATGGGATAATTTGAATATTTCCTAAAATTTTCGAAGCAATATGTGAATTTTAACTTCTTGAATTAACAGAACTCTCATGAATTAATAGAAAATATTATTTAAAGCATTTATTTAACTTGCCATAATTAATTTGTTTATGTTTTAACTTCTTTGTTGGCATTTTCACCATATTTTCCTGTATCCAAGATATCTGAAATGTGATACACAGCTTAATCTGGTAGAACATTTTAATCTATTAAACTTTGGAGGATTCCTAAAAAAATAGAACCGGAATTTATTTGCAAAATGGTCGGCAAAAATCCACCTTTCTTTCTACAATCCCATTGTTGAAAAATAGTGTAAAAAATCTGATGTGGGCAGCACATGACTTTCCTTATATACTGCAATGAATCTACTACTTTTACAGTAGAAAAAAAGGCTATTCTTATAGTAGATACTAATATTCTTTCCAAGGTATTGAATTTTCGTCAATTAGTCTTCATTTCATTGATTTAGAATCAGTTTTATCCATTTGGCGAGATTTTCGTTAATTTGGCAACATTTAGAAAAGTCGCCAAGTTGGCGACATTTCGCCAAATTCGTCACCAAAATCTCGCCAGGCGTTATGGACGGAGAAATAAGTTATTCGTACAGCAGATAAATGATTATTGGAGTTCAAATACTCTTTTCTCATGCATAGAACGAGCTAGATCCATGAGAATGATGTAACCAAATTTATCTCATGATATTACATATGAAAAGTGAACATGTTCCTCAACAGTTAATATTTTATTTTTAACATTTAGGATATCTTGCTAAATTTATTTGAAAATGTGCATTATCACGAGAACGGTTCATGCTAGCGTTCTAAAGTTTATGTCAATCGTTTTCTAAGGAAACATTTTATAAAATTTCTAAGGAGCAATCTTCCAATGTTCAGCTTTGCTTCCAGATATACATAAAATAAATATAAACACGTGATTCTACTCATAGCGAGTTATGAAAAAAATATTTTATCATCCCTCCATATTTACTCTCTGTTTTATTAACACTTTCCAACAGAGTTGAAAAGTGTTTATGACTTTGTTCATTCTGTCTGTCTGTCTGCCCGTTCGCATGATATCTACCGTAAAAATTATTTTATGAAATAGAAATTTTAGTATGTTGTTGAGACAGTCTGTGGGACAAATGAGAATGTAAATGAATAATATCACCCAATTCGTGTTAGACTGAACCCGAGTTGAAAAAATGAAATACTCTGAACTCTATGGGACCTAATTCTCCAAACATTATTTAAGCGAAGTTAAAATTATGAAATGTCACAAAATTTAGCAGATAAGTATGTTACTCTAGTATTGATTAGATGATGGTGCAATTTGGAAAAACATAACCTGCTCTTATTTATTTCTGCAAAATGACCCGCAAAAATCACTGAAATCTAAAATAAAATACTACGTATGTTCAAAGGAATAATTAAATGCTTGTTTTGTACGTCATTTTTTGTGATTTTTGACTAAGGACAACCCCATTACTCTAGCACGAGCTGTTCTCGTGATATTTTAGTTTTTTCGAATTTTTGCTACGCCGCCTTTCAATATACGTGCAGCTACCAAATAAAAGCAAAAATTGAATTAAACGTGCAAATGCAGTGTAATTTCAATTAAACATGCTTGTTTTTTGTCCAACAAAACTCAATTTAATAATCATTATAGAAATAAAGACAAAATATATTCAATTCTGCAGGGAAAGTCATGTGTTGCCCACATGAGATTTTTTTTATACTAAATCCAGTTTATTTCAGGTTCACCGAAAAGTGCCTTCATTTTATCTCAACCCACATTTATTTCGCGTTTTCACTTCAATTCTAGAGAACTTTTTCTTCTTTATCACACCCTAATAATGCTTCCCCAACCTCCTTTTCCAAAGAGCCATCTCAATGTGGAGCAGTACAAACAATAGACCAGAATCTGGGTTTTCCAACCTTGGAGCAAATGTTGACACTTGCTGTCTTTGGAAGCTTTTATTTTGAACTTCCAATCGGCTTTGTTTGTTCCTGAAAGGAGTTTTACCTTATTTCTCTCAAATAGAATTCTGTGTCGTCGCTTTTCTTTGCAGTTTGGAGTGAAATGCTAAATGTATATTAAATTCCCTTCACACACAAGTACAATATTTTGCTAGCAAAATTCCGTGCTTTGGACTCCTGCATATGAAGCAATGCGATTTCTGAAAGATTTTAAACTACAATTTAATAAATAATTATTAAATTAGAAGTATAAATAATCTGATGTGGACAGCATATGACTTTCCCTGCAGACTCATATTCACGTTCTTTTTATTTCTTTAACAATTCATTAAATTGAGTTTAATTGCACAAAGTAACACCCATAAATATTTTGAATCACACTGAATTAGCACCTTTAATTAACAATTCGTTGTCATTTGGTAACTGAACTTATTTTCAGAGGTGTCGTAGCGAAAATGAGAAAAACAAAAATATATCGAAAACGGCTAGTCCTAGAGTAATAGGGTTTATCTAGCTATTTTTGTCGTCAACAATTATGTATGAAACAAGGATTTAATTAATATATTTGAGCATACGTAATCTCATATTTTGAATTTTGAAGATTTTAGCGAGCCCTTTCGCAAACAAGGCAAGTTCCTTTTCCGAATCGTACCCAAATCTAATCAGCACCATGGCATCCCACAATTAACGTATCTAACAAATTTTGTAAAATTTGATCTATTAGTTTTTTAGATGGAGTGGATACAGACAACTTTTACCGGCCGGGCGCAGTAGCCCATTGGTTAGCTCGCGGGAATTGCACTCGGTGTGTCTGGGTCAGATTCCCACCACTGCCGGAACTGCCGCCGTGTTCCCGCGGATATCAATATGTCAGCAAAATTAATATTGTATGTACCATATTTCCATTTGTTTTAAACATTTCGTTATTATTAACATTCTTTAAACATTTCATTACTTAAACATTTCATTCATTCATTCTTTAAGGAGACGGTGGACGTTGAAATGAGCAAAAATAGCCTAAAAAAATTTTTTTTTAATATATAATATTATTCTACGCATTTAACTGCGCCAGGTGCAAAATACTTGTAGTAACCGGTAGTTACCAATATCTACATAATATTTCTGTCTTAACACGCTCTGTCTTCCGTCTTAACTCTACTCAATAAGTCTCCGGTCTGACACATATATGGCAACACTATTGACAGACCCATATGATTTCTGGATAGTACCAACCTTCAAACGACACATGTCAAAATTTCATGACAGTCTGCCAATTAGTTTATAGGTTACAGTGGTTTTAGGGACCCCAGTTTTGTAATTTTCAAAACAATGGATAAAAAATAATTTCATGTGTTGATAATATATTGTTTTCTGATGGGGAAAAATACAGTTGAAGCCAAACAGTGACTTGATAAGCGTTATGGAGACTCTGCACCAGGGAAATCAACTATTATTGACTGTTATGCTGAATTTAAACGCGTTCGTACAAACACTGATGATGCGGAACGCTCTGGTCGCCCAAAATCGGCAGGTGTTCCGAAAAACATAAAAAATGTCCACAAAATAATTTTGAAAGACTGTAAGGTGAAGTTGCATGAGATAGCTGACAACTTAAAGATATCAGAAGGTAGTGTGTTTACAATTTTACACGAAAATTTGAGCATGCGTAAGTTGCTTTCGAAGTGGCTGCCGCATTTGCTCACACCGGACCCAAAACAACAACGTGCCGACGATTCAGAGCGCTGTTTGGAGCTGTTCAAGCGAGATAAGAAGGATTTCTTGCATTGGTATGTAACAATGGATCAAACATGGATCCATTATTACACATCTGAATAAAAAAGATCGTTAGCTGAGTGAATAGCAGCCGGTGAAAGTCGTCCAAAGCGACCCCAAACCCAAAAGTCAGCTGGCAAGGTTATGGCATCCGTATTTTGGGACGCGCATGGTATTTTGTTCATCGACTATCTTGAGAAAGGTAAAACTATCAATAGCGAATATTACATGGCATTATTGGATCGATTGAGTGTAGAAATCAAGAAAAAACGACCTCTCATGCAAAAGAAAAAAGTGCTGTTCCACCAAGACAATGCCCCGCGTCACAAGTCGGTGAAAACGATGGTTAAATTATATGAATTACGCTTCGAATTGCTTCCTCACCCACAATACTCTTCAGATATAGCCCCCAGTGACTACTGGCTTTTTTCAGACATCAAAAAGATGCTCCAGGGAAAGAAATTTGGTTCAAATAAAGAAGTGATTGCCGAAACTGAGGCCTATTTTGAGAGCAAAAACAAATCGTTCTACAAAAAAATCATCGAAAAGTTAGAGAAGCGTTGGAATGTATGTCTTACTCTTGAAGGAGAGTATGTTGATGAATAAAGTCGAATTTCTAAAAAAAAATTGTTTTTCTTAGTTAGACCGGAGACTTATTGAGTGGGCCATGTTTTTACTTTAAATGCATTTTTTTCGAAACGGAATTTTCAAAAGTTAAAATGCTCCACGCCTATTAATTTTTGTTCAGATGCATGAAATTTGGCAAGAAAACGCTTTACTTTTTAATGAAACTGGGTATTTATTTTATAATTGGACTCTATTAAGGAAATTAAAAGTGAATAAGAACCTAATGAAATGATGAGAATTAAGATTTGATGCAGAAAAATATGTTTAAAAAATTAATTTTCTAAGGGATTTAAAAATGAATACCCAAATTTGTTCATAATATGTTTTCAAGTGATTATAATGAAAAATTAATCAAAACTGTGAAAAAATGGAATGCAAGGAGCATTTTTAAATTTCCATTAAGAAAATTAAATAAAAGAAAAAAACATTATAACAAAATTGGAAAAATTTAATGGTACTTTATATAGTAATGTTAAGAGGAATATTTTTATACAAATTTTCATGTTTCTAAGTCAATAAATAAATAAAAAAAATTCAACGTCCACCGTCCCCTTAAACATTTCATTGCTTTAAACATGTCATTATTATTAGTAAGTAAATATTAAAATATTTAGTAGGACCCTAAAATAACATTAGGCGTTTTCTCCATGTACTGTAAATCAGGTTCTGCATGCAACTGCACAAGCTTTGATTAGCAGTTAAAAGTTGTTTATTTGTTATTTGTACGAATCGTAGTGAGCATGCGTGGCTTAAAAGTGGGAGTTTGATTCTGTTACAGTGCCATTTCAATTATTGAAATTGTGATTTAAAAAAAGTAAATGAATAATTAAGCTTTTCCAAAAATAAATAGATAACATTTTTTCTTTCAAGAAATGAAAAAATATTGAAATATTTTAAGATATACCTTATATCATTGTTACGCACAACGCAAAGCAACATTTTCCGAGTAACTCAAATATTTTTATATAATGCCTTTAGAATTCAAATATGAATACTTACCTAAAGTACTTCTTCTGAAGATCTATCTTATTTTCACTCAAACTACTCCGAGTTCACGAAATCTTGTTCTTAATTAGCTCGAAGGACAAAACAGTCCTCATAGCGAACTCATGAGGAACTTCAACTTCTTTTGTTAACTATAAAAATTAGCCTAATACTTTACAATATGTCTGTGGTTAAGTATTTATAAAAAGCAATGTTTTTCGAAATCAAACACGAATGTTTTCCGACGGTCCTTCTTCTGAAGATCAATCTTACCTTCATTCAATCTACTTCAAGTTCAAGAAATTTTATGTTTGATCCGCTTGAAGGACGAAGTAATCCTGATCACTTAGTCATGAATGACTTCAATTTGTTTAGTTAACTCTAATAGGCTAAAATTTGGCTTAATACTTTATATTATGTTTGTGGTTAAGTGTTTGCAGAAAACAATGGATTTAGAATTTAAATACGAATACTTACCGAACGTACTTTTCCCCAATATCTATCTTATTTTCACCTAAACTACTTCGAGTTCAAGAAATCTTATTCTTCATTAGCTCGAAGGACAAAATAGTCTTCATAGTTAATTTATGAGGAACTTCAAGTTCTTTTGTTAGCTGTAAAATTTAGCCTAATATTTCACAATATGTCTGTGGTTAGGTATTTATAAAACACAATGTTTCTCGAATTCGAACACGAATACTTATCGAAAGTACTTCTTCTGAAGATCTATCTTATTTTCACTCAAGCTACCCCGAGTTCTCGCAATCTTATTCTTAATTAGCTCGAAGGACAAAATAGTCCTCACAGTTAATTTATCAGGAACTGCAAGTTCTTTTGTTAACTGTAAAATTTAGCCTAATATTTTACAATATGTCTGTGGTTAGGTATTTATAAAAAACAATGTTTCTCGAATTCAAGCACGAATACTTACCGAAAGTACTTCTTCTGAAGATCTATCTTATTTTCACTCAAGCTACTTCGAGTTCACGAAATCTTATTCTTGATTAGCTCGAAGGACAAAGTAATCCTGATAGCTTACTCATGAGGAACTTCAAGTTCTTTTGTTAACTCTTTTTTCCTCTGCTAGTTTTGGCATAACTTGTCCTCTTCGGCTCTCTCAAACCATGAACTCGATTGATTAGTTTATTTGGTTTTCTGTTACACGAATTCCAGCTAGCGTGCGCTTAGTGTGCGCTAATGTCACTAAATCAGCGCTAATGCCACTAACTACGCTATTATGCTTCTACCCCTACATGGGTAAACCCATTAGCATTTCAGAACTTCATTTTGATGTGTGCTGTCCTCAGATAATGCCGCGGAGCCAAAATTTCTGACATGGTAGGGTCTTAGATGATAGATTTACATTAGCACTGCAGATTGTTGGAGTACAGGTAGGTTGTTTAGGATAGCTTTTGATTGCTGAGTAGTAGAAGATACCACGTAGCATATTTGGAAATTCATGTTTCTTTTGAACATGTAAGATTTGTTATTGCCAACTGAGATTTCTGTACCGCATCATCATAACCTGGAATGAGAAATAATTGGAATTCAATTATGAGCATTATTTTTAATTTATATGAATATAATAGTTTTAATATACTCTAAAATATCTGTAAATGTAAAAATAAAAATCGGCTGTGGGACCACCTCAAAAGAGCGAAAATGTTTCTGCGTGAATAATACTTTGTAAGGTACAAATAGTTCAAAATGTTAAAATATAGAAATTATTATTACCTTTTCGAAATAGTTTATTATATTTAAATTCTGCAACTATAAGCACTACATACCGAAAACTGCGAATCTGATTCGAAATCCAATTATACATCCTTGTGTTCATCAAATGACTATTCAATCATCAAATTCAGTTCAGAAAATACTACTCGTTTACTGGTTATGGGTATGACATATATTTTTTGAGAAATAAGCATTATAAACTATAAAAAAGGAAATTTTTCCATCGTCTTCAACTTGGCAAGACTATTGCCCTAAAACTATAAAAGCTTTGTAAAAAGAAATTACTGATATAGAAGCGTATTTCCTACTGAACTGTTAATATTTATCATATGCATTGTACCTGTATACTTACTGCTTATATCAATTTATTTATAGATGATAAAATATCTCGAGTGAAAGGAAGCCAGTTGAAGTAAAAAATCGCTCAAACAAAAATTTTTATTATATATATATAATACTATATATATATATATATATATATATATCCAAAAGGAAATGTCCAAATCTGAAAATCAAATATACAAGAAATAATAAAAAAGAAATAAGAAAAATAATAAGTACCAAAAATTGGCAGAGGGGGGGTTGTGACCCCCTCACCCCGGTTCAGCATGCTTTACGCCATGGCCACACTCCCGGATGCCGGTACCGGCGTAAAGCATGCTGAACCGGGGTGAGGGGGTCACAACCCCCCCTCTGCCAATTTTTGGTACTTATTCTTTTTCTTATTTCTTTTTTATTATTTCTTGTATATTTGATTTTCAGATTTGGACATTTCCTTTTGGATATATATATTGTTCCTTGTTGCGAAGCAGCGTGGCGCTTTACTTCATTGTAACTTCGTGTATATGTTTTATGGATTTTGGTTAAAGTTTAGAATAAATAAGATTTTTTTTTTTTTTTTTTAGTCGGTTTACTATATATATATATAGTAAACCGACTAAATAATAAATTTAATTCAGTGAATGACACTAGATGGCAGTGCCACACTTTTTCGAAGTAAAGAACTACATTTTCAAAAAATAAAATTAAATGCTGTGAGAAAACCTCTTCCCACTATATATATATATATATATATATATATATATATAGCGTTTCGTCTGAGTTCTTCTTCGTATAGCAGTACCATCATCTCCCAATAATCTTCATTAGAGAATTCTGTAATGTTATTCATTTGGCGCGATGTTCATCAAAGTACACGCAAGTGATGATCCACAATCTTTTGCAAATTTCATCGCATATATTATTTCTGCAGGAGATTAGTGTTGTGCTCTTCACAGCCAACATGTCTACGATGCACACAGCATTACTTAGAGCTTTCTATTTTCACCATTTGTTTCTTCAAAATATTCTTTCTTACTAACATGACGATGATGTACAACTTTCTAATGGACATACATTTAGTATCTCTCATAGTTTCCAAGATAGGAGAGATAACAAATTTTGCCACTACGGGCGCTGCCGTCTGTGTCATCCAGCAATGCTTGGTCTCTTTACTATATCGATACCATACTTTCTAAGTTCTAGCTACTATCATTCAAAACGTATTTGGCCTAATTATAACTTCACCAAATGCCCTTTATAATAAATAATTCAAAATTCATGCTTGCCTACGTAACACATGCCTAAATAGGTAAATATACATTGCACATATTTATTACCCTACACATGCTTGTTACACTATACACGTTAAGGGGACGGTGGACGTTGGATTTTTTTTTATTTATTTATTGACTTAGAAACGTGAAAATTTGTATAAATATTCCTCTTAACATTATTATATACAATACCATTAATTTTTTTTCAATTTTGTTATAATTTTGCATTTTTTTTAATTTAATTTTTTTAACCAAAATTTGAAAATGTTCCTTGCGTGCCATTTGTTCACATTTTTGATTAATTTTACATTATGATCACTCAAAAACACATTATGAACAAATATTTGGGTATTCATTTTTAATTCCCTTAGAAAGTTAATTTTTTTTAAATATTTTTCTGCATTAAAACTTAATTTTTAGCATTTAATTAGGTTCTTATTCACTTTTAATTACCTTAACAAAGTCCAATTATAAAATTCATACCCAGTTTCATTAAAAAGTATGAGAGGTATCTTTTTGCCGAATTTCATGCATCTCAGATAAAAATTAAGATGCATGGAGCATTTTAAAAATGTAAAACCTTTCAAAATTCCGTTTCGAAAAAAATGCATTCAACCTTTTGCTTACGTGTGGGACAGTGTCTACCCCAAACGAGGAACCTCCCAAAATAACAGATATTTGACATACCCTATCCCAAACAGTTCGACCCCCTTTGCAGGCATTGGCGTCTGTGGAAATCGCCGACAGAAACATTGCACCTGCTGCAGAAGGTGCAATGTTTCTGTCGGCGATTTCCATGGACGCCAATGCCTGCAAAGGGGGGTCGAACTATCTGGGATAGGGTATGTCAAATATCTGTCTTTTTGGGAGGTTCTTCGTTTAGGATAGACGCTGTCCAACCCGTAAGCAAATGTTAAATATGTAAAATAATGTTATATATTAAAACTTTTTAGTCGATTTTTGCTCATTTCAACGTCCACCATCCCCTTAATTACACTTTTTCGCAGAAAAGAACTACATTAAAAAAATAAATAAAAATAAACGCTGTGAGAAAACCTTTTTCCATTATCCAGGATATCACTTTTATTGAACTTCCTGTCTGCCAATTCTTTCCGTAATTCAAGCGGAAAATGACTGACTCTGCACATCACTTTCTTTGTAGAAATAACAGGGAAATAAAGGGACTTATCACTTTTGCTTTTTTCCCTCCATTTTGGTTATTTATACCATTGCATTCTTTCCATTAATGAAGAAAGAAAAGAGAAATAAGCGTACCTTTAGGGTCGTTTTTGTGCATACAGAGTAGAGTAGGAAGGATCATGCATATAAAACTGATTTGAAAGAGGATTTCATGTGTAGCATGATACTCTTTCTGTTGATAAAAAAAGTTGGAGAAATTTAAAAAAATGTTAAATTACAGTTTATGTTGATGAGATATTTCTTTTCAGAAAAATAATACAATATTAAAAGATTAACATATATAGTTGCAACGCTTATGAAATGCATTTAAAATTTCATTTTCAAATATACGCATTGACAAAAGAGTTGTGTACACAAACAAAATCGTATGATAAACACGAAACAGATATATGTCTAAGACAGATATGCAAATAAGTACGGTTTGGTTCGACTGTGCATTAATGCATGTCGTACGAGGAAACGGGAAGCAAAATCACTGTATCGTATGAAAATGCTCCCGAACAGTCGCTATATGCTGTATATTTACTACAAGTATTTAGTAGAAGTCAATGAGTAGTATAGAAAGCAAGTTATAACAAAGGACTAGTCGCGACTAAGAACATCTTATGGAGTTTAATAAAAGCCGTATCGTTGGGCTGAGAAAAGGAGGGTTGTCATCGGGTCAAGCAATCTCCTCCCTAGATGGCAGCACTTCACCAACTTTCGCCAGAGGGCGCTTCAACTACGTCAGCACTGATAAGAATGATCAGTACGTCGTCAGCAAGCAAGGAGAAGGTATCTGGTATATGCTAGTATCTGAAATGTTCTGACTTGCTTGTGGTGTTGGAATTAGTGGACACTCATATAAATTTTGGATGGCCTAGATGGGCCACAAGGAGATATGACTGTTTGATCGTGAGACATGTAAGAACAGTTGCACCGGTTTCTTGGTCCATCATCCAGAGACATGTAGAAGCTTAGTAAGAAAACACTGTAACTTCCTGCACCATGGTCAGAAAGCTAGCAGAGACAAATTTGCAATCGCTGCGTCCCTTATGTCTCCTGTCATAACATAGTTGGATCCATTTGAAGTGGTACCGTGACAGAGGAAACACGGACTGCCATGAACTGTCAATGTATCGTCTTTAGAGATTAATCCCGATTCTGTTCGGGAAAGGATGACTGCTATGTTAAAGCGTGGAGGTGCCATCTCTTGAGCGTTGCAGCGTGAGAAGCCATCTCCTAGGAAAATCAGGCATCATTAATAGTGATGCTAAATATATTGTTAGTACATTGGTAAGTTTAGAAAATCCCGCTTCTCCATGTGTTGCCTTTCATGGTAGGTCTATAAAGAGCCATTTCCCAACAAGATAATTCTCGTCTACGGAAATCTAGGCTATCTCGGGAATGAGTCTATCATGTTGCTACACTTATTTGGTCTATGTCTCCAGATTTGTCACCCATTGAGCGTTTGAAGGAACAAATGGGATGGTAGCTTCGACTATCTACGAGTGTGCTGGATCTGGAGTGGCACAGAATGAGACATTTGTTTAATTTCATACCTGACACTATCACCACATGTATCTAAACAATAAGAGGTTTTACAGGGTGCTAAACGTAACTTTAAACTGTAATGTTGTTTCGCAGGAAATTGTTCCTTTGTTTTGATATTGTGTAACTCCTTAATATATGATCACTTCTCAATTTCTCTAAAATAGTATATGATTTACATTTCTCTAAAATATTTATATGCTTTATGTTCCTCTAAAATATTATATTTATATCATAAATATTATATATCTCTAAAATGTTATATGCTTTATTTGCTTATATGATAAAAGCAAATAAAGTTCTAAAGAGAGAGAGAGATAAAGTAAGTATTATTCTATTCTAAACAATTTGAAATTATATATTTGCTTAATCTATATCACATAAGTAAACGCATTAAGTATACCTGCGTTTTATACATATACCACATTTTAGCGTAGAGAAAGAAATGAAAACTTTCTTCCTTTATAAAGACTATCACGTTTAAAAAACTTCCTACCAGCTAATTCTTTCCGTAATTTAAGGGTAAAAATGACTAACTGTGCACATCACTCTCTTCAAAGAAAGAATAAATGGAGAGTTTTACAGTACAACATTTTCAACACTTTCCAACATAGATGAAAAGTGTGTATGACTAAGTTCATTTTGTCTTTCTGTCTTTCCGTTCTGACTTATCAAAATGAAATTTTAGTATGTTATTGAGACGGTCTGTGGGGCATATGGGAATGTAAATGAAAAATATCACCCAATTAGTTTCGGATTGAACCCGGGTTGAAGGAATGAAATACATTGAACGCTATGGGACCTAATTTTTCAAACATTTTTAAGCTAAGTCAAAATTCGCAAATTGCTTTGGAAATTTTAGGAAATATTCAAATTCTACCATAAAATGTGTAAAAATATTTCAGCAAAATATGTTAGGTAGTTTTTTAAATAAAAATTAAAAAAATAATTACACCCATATTATATGAAGAGATCACGTGACCCACTTAAAATAAAATACGGCATCCATATTTTTCCCCAGTGTCAAAATCGTGATTTTTAAAGTTATTTTAAATTCATATTTAATATTGCATCCGTCCTAAAACCGTTTTATTTTTGCGCATTTTCTGTGCATCTATATTCTGCGCCAACGCAATTACAATATTTTTGAGCTTAAATGATCATCAAACTTTGATTATGTCTACAACGAAGCTTAATTTTAACGTATGAAGAATGTAAACAAATCATGCTGTAAGGTGTGTCGTATAAAAATTGCTGAATTTTTTAACGCAAAATTAGTTAGTCGGGAATGCAGGTGATATGAATAAAATATTCATTGGTTTTACGTAGAGAAACAGACGATTTTATAGCATTGCCTTCGATGAAGTTTTAAGCATGGAGTTAGAAAGTACTTTTATCTCCATGGTTTTAAGTTTTAAAGTAAAATAATTTATTATAGTTCTGTGATAACTAAAAAAATATCACCGCTGAATGTATCGCATTTTAGAGATGTTTAAATAAAATTGCATTGCATTTGTAAAGTGTTTCATAATCAATGTTTTATGGATGATTGATCTTTCTTGTTTCTTCTTTTCCTTTTCAATGTTTATACCGCTATTTTTGCTTTTAATGGATAAAAAATAGAGATAAGTGAAATTTGCCATTTTAATATAACTTTTGTGTCAAAAATAAAGCAGGAGCATGCATATAAAATTGAATTGAAACTGAATTGAAAACTGTTTTATGTTTGGAATATCTTATCATTTGATAAAAGGAAGTTGTGAAAGCAGTTAAATTTTGTTAATGACTAAATGCATTTAAATTTATTAAGATAAAAATACCTGGAGTCTGAGTATTAACTTCTACACGCATTCATATTTTGGCAAAAAAAATCTGATATGAGCGGCACATGACTTTCCCTGTAGACTTATATTCACGTTCTCTTTATTTTAATTAACTTTAATTCACTTTTCGTTCTCATTCAGTAAGTGGACTTATTTTCAAAGGTGGCGTAGAGAAAATACGAAAAAACTAAAATATCTCGAGAACGGCTAGTCCTAGTGTAATGGGGTTGGTCTTATTCTTTCCATCGTTAAAAATGACGTATAAAACAAGCATTTAATGGATATATTTCAGCATACGTATGTATTTATTTTAGATTTTGACGATTTTTAAGGGCCATTTTGCAAAAAAAGGCAGGTTCTTCTTTTCCGAAACATACCAAAATCTAATCAGCACCAAAGTGGCCTACAAGTGACTTATCTACCGAATTTTGTGAAATTTGGTCCATTATTTTTTCAACTAGAGTGGATACAAATTTTTGCGGGCCATTTCGCAAAAAAAGTCGGGTTGTTTTATCCCGAATTGTACCCAAAACTAATCAGCACCAGATTCGCTCACAAGTGACTTACCTACCAAATTTGATGAAATTCGGTCAATTACTTTTTTAATTAGAATGGATACAAAATCTGCACAGGCACATAGACACACAGATATACACACATACATCACGCTAAAAATATTTTTTTCATATTCCACAGGTCTCGAAACGTATAGATCCGTCCGATTTTCGACATGATTCCAATACTTTCCCTATACATTACCATGTATTGCAGGGAAAGTAAAAATTCAATGAAAACTGGAAAATCGTGTCAATGAATTAAATTTATTACTACTATATGTAAATAGACTACATTAAAACATCACCTTTTCCTAATAAAGCTACCACTGTAATGTGCGATATGATTATTTCTCCATAGAAAGCAATGAATAGAAAAGAAAAAGCTTCAATTTCAAACACTTTTTATTGAAAGGTTATAATAATGCAGATTACAAAAATGTTTAAGCAGTTCTAGTTAATAATTTGATACTAGAAAATGTAACTATAGCTGACTGAAATTTAAAATACAAAACACACGAGAAATGATTACAATCGCACAAAGAATTTACGAAAACCAAATAAGGCTTTAATAATACGCCCGCTTATAATAACAACAAGCGGATCCCCTAGCTCAAAAGAATTTAAAATTCTTTTGTTGTTTAATCTATAGTTGCTTACGTATAAAATCACACACATGCACCATACATGTGTAATATACATGTTATACTTTTCCTGAGAGAGAAATATATAGACGTAGAGAGAAAACTTTATTTATTACGGATATCACTTTTAAAGTACTTCCTGCTGCCAATTCTTTCCGTAATTCAAGGGTGAAAATAGCTGACACTGCACATCATTTCTTTGTACAAAGTAACTAAAAAAGTAAGCGCTTATCGCTTTTGCTTTTTTCCCCCTTTGGAATATTTGCACTATAATTTTTTCGTCCTTTAATGGAGGAAAAAGAGATATGTATGAAACTTTAGCCATTTTACAATAATTCTTGTGAAAATAAAAAGTGGAATAAGAGAGTGAATATAATATTGAACAAGAAGAAAGTTTTATGTGTAGAGGCGAGAAATGTTATCTTATTCTTAAAGTTTTAAGAAATTTTAATCTGAAAATAAATTACAATTGACGAATACTTTCAATAGTTTGATTTGCAGAATATCCAGCAGACGATTTTGGTATTTGAAGACTTACTATGGTTACAAATGTAATTAAACACTATATAATAAACGAATTTTAGAATATTATAGAAACTCGTCTGCAATAGCAATAAATTAAAATATCCCAAGGCTGGTTAATTGTATTACCAATAAAGTTACTTTTGCGTATGATGGTATAAAAACAAATTTTGTAAATCTTGTCGTTCTTGAATTATAGCTGGAAGAAAGTAAAGCAAAAAAATTCAAGATTTTTGAATTTTTTGAGAAAAATGTCATTGTAAAATTAGTTGTAGTTGTGGTAAATACGGTCCCAGCAAACAGTCACCGGCGACCCCAGTCCACACAGACATTGTTGCTCAGCTCTAACTCTCGTACCGTGCGGGTTCTGATTAGCACACACATGCGATTTGCGTTTGTGTTGAAGACACCTTCACTAGTGAAGGACGCTTCGTTGGTGAAAAGAACATACGTTGGGAAATTGGGATCAACGGCTATTCTCTGCATGAACTACTGACAAAAAGCAACACAATTAGGATAGTCGTTTGCATCCAGTAGCTGCACTTTTTGCAAATGAAAAGGATGTAAAAGTTCCTCGTTTAATATCCGTCACACTATTGAGTGCGAAACAACAAACTGGCTAGCAATACCTCGTGTGCTAGAACTTGGTTGCTCTTCTATAGACTGTAGGACAGCTTCCTTGACTGAAACTGTCCGTGCCGACCGGCGGCTTCCTCGATCTACATTAGTACCAGCAAATGATCCTGTTTCACGCAGTTGTCGATGAACACGTGACAGCATTTGATGCTGCAGCATGCGCAGGTTGGGGTAGCGCTCTGCATACATTTGCGTAGCTCTAAGACAGCTTTTCCCTGAGAAGTTAGATGCATATCTGCAAGTTCATTAAACGTATTCTTGTTCATGTAACTTCTGCGAAGTCACCTTGTCGAATGACGACTGGCTGCACATGTCAGACAGCTTTGCGCGTGAATGGGAGTTGTGGACACAAAGCGCTCTCTACACCGTCCGTCATACGTTCATTTGCGCCTATGCTTTCCTACGTGAAATAGTCTTCTTTTCCTATTCCTTACCTCCCCACCAAATATTGATGATGAATTCAGATACACCCGTATATATATATATATATATATATATATGTAATAGACATTTTTTAATCGAAAACTATGCATAAACTACGTAAGTACAAAAAAAACATTTCTAGCATATCTGTTACAAATAAGTGACAATAGACCAAGACTAAGGATAAAAAAGTAGGTAACTCATCACTAAAATGGTATGGGGACGAGGTGAATATTAGTATACAAAAATCACAATTAAATAAGTACATATATATAAAATATGAAAAAGCAAACACGGCAAAAATGAGAAAGATAATAATAATAAGCTCAAGATTAAAGATCAAGACATGGAGAACAATTAGTTGAAACTACATAAAAATGGTGGTTAGTTTGAAATTGTATTCTCATCGGGACATTGTATTCTCTGGCAGAACACAGCGTTAAACCTGAGAAGCAAATGAAGAGCGAGTAATACTGAGACAAAAAGGCGCAATGCAGCACTATAATGTCTTGTACACATAGAAGTTTCAGAAAGAACAAATCGTGGAAAAAACTAACAGGGATATACGAAGAGGCCTAGGGGGATTGTGACCCCTAGTTCCCGGTTATAGTCGACTATTACTCTTTAGGAAACACTCCCGGAGCCGATATATGCCTGAGGACCGATTTCCACTAAGCATCAGAACAAAAGACCCACCCGGCACGAAGAAACGAGGGCATAGAAAGTAAAAGATCTGCACCCAAGATGGAATAAGTTGAAAGCATAATAACCACTCTAAGGTGAAAGATATAAACGTCACTCAACATGATGAATGAGCCATACGAAATGGAAAGTGAAAAGGCGCCCGTATTTGTTAAAAACGTTACCACTTTGGAATATATATCTAAGGTGTTGCCAAAATCAGTACGAAATGCGTCTTCTTGGGTAATGTGCATAACATTATAATAATGTTTGATGAAGCCCATAGGATAATTCTGTCACATTGTCTCCACGATAAAGATTGCGTCGCATTTGACACGACGGCTTTTATATGTATATGCATTCTAGAATTGCTTATGAAATGATTCACAATGACATTACGAAAAATGGCACAACTCAGATTTGATTTCCAATTGATGATGTAATTGATTTCAATATCGAAATGCATTCGTTTGTCGTAAAGTCGTGTGTACGTGGGTTAGTTTTCCCTGAAGTTGAGAGTAATATCGAGGTAATTAATTTCGTTTTTTTTAAGCTCGTTTGTCTCGATAAGTTCCAGGTTTGATGGATAGAATCCGAAGTCGAAGCTATTGTGTATTAAGTCCAATCAAGACATCATCAACGAAGCGGAAATAGGGCATTTCCGCTTTTTAGGTTTAATGTGTGTGTACCCTTTTCGTATATATTAAGGTAAAGATCAGCCAACGTGGAGGAGCAGTCCCCCCTCCATAAGAATACCTCTCTTTTGTTGATAGTATGCGATTCCGTTAAATAAAATATTCTCGTAAAGTACGATATTCAGAATGGCCTTGAATTTGTGCAATGCAATGTATTTATGCATTTTGTAGTTACCATGAATTTCGACGATAATATCGTAAAGGTCTTCGAGTTTAATGTTATTGAAAAGGTCCTTGAAATCGTAGCTTTTGTATATCAGATGTGTATGTTGATTACGTATGCTATTAATCACCTCAGTACTATTTTTGACCATTATGGACCCCCTTATGGATATATATATATTAGCATATATATATATTACATTATATTCTTCTATAGATACTTAACCACTCGCTGGTATATTTGATTATTATATTTGATTTCTTATATATCTGATCCAATTTGTATTTTTTTCTACGTCGGGCCGTGTGCATTATTTCTGTAATACAATTTACAGTAATGCACACAGAAACGTAGAATCCGCATTAACGAAACATGTATGACTCTTGATAACGTACATGGTTTCAGAAATGCTTTTCACTTCAATCAATTTATTCAATTTCAAAAAATTTTTGGGAGCTAGAAAAGGTCTAGGTCATCGTGCAAAACAATGTTTCTGTTTTGCAACTTTTCATCTTTAGACACATTTCTTGCATTTACACGATGTATGTTTATGCAGGGAACTAGGGGATTAGCATCTTAAGTACCTGTGTTACATATATAATTTATATCAATTCTTTCATTTTAATGTGTTGTATACAAAAAATTTATTCACCCCTATTTAACACATATAATTCTTATTCCATTCTTAGTTTTTATATGGAACAGGAAAAAGGGGTATTTTATACCAATTTAGTACCTGTTTTATTTATAATGTTTTCTTATCATGTTTTTTTTTAAATATTCAATGGCTTGTCGTACAGTATTTTTGATGTCACATTTACATTTCAGTCCTTCTTCCTTTCACTTATGCTATACAGAACATTTTCTATTATTGATCTATCTCAGGGATATATAATACAAGTAAAATAAAAATTCTTCATTTGTATATATATAAGTGTGAGAAAACATCTTTTCTTTATCAAGACTTTCACTTTTGAAGGACTTGCAGCCAATCAATTCTTCCGGTAATTCAAGGGTGAAAATGCCTGACTCTGCACATAAATTTCTCAGTACAAAGCAACTGTGAAATAAAGAGTCTTATCGCTCTTGCCTCTTTCTTCCTTTCAGATATTTATACCTTTATTTTAAAGCGTTCGTAGAGTAAAAAAGACGATGTGCGACATTTTAACCAATTTAAGATCGTTGTTGTTCAAAAATGATCGTAGAATTGAACTGTGTATTAAATTGAATAAAAAGAATTTGTGGTGATTTGAAAGATAACCCCCACCCCTCCCATCTTTTGGAAAAAGATGTTGCAGAAACAGTTTGAAAATTTTCTTTTTCAATTTAGCTTCATAAAGTAGAAATAAACTATTTGAAAAAGAATATTTCAACATATTTTCGTTTTTCTTCATGAATGCAATCTATTTAATTAGATGAAAACAAACATTTTATCACATCAAACAAATAAAGAAAAGGAATGATCAAAATTTGTAAACGACTGTATCAAATAACTTAATAAATTCTATTATTAAAGAACATATTTAGTTTAAAATAATACGATACTGTATACATAATTGGCATATGTACTGTAGACATATATACTGCAGACATATTTTCCCCGTATTTTAAAATAAAATATCAGCTGGCATAGTGGTTATTTCATTGTTGATATGTGTTTAAAAATTAAAATGATACGACTATTAATATAATTCAATATTTTATCAGTCATTTCCTCATAATGACAAGATGAGCAGAGAAATTATCTTTTGCTTAACTATTCAACGCACAATCCACCATTCTGGTTTTAAAATTTATAACTCATTTAAATGATCTAAACTCTTGAACGAGCGCATGCTTAAATTCTATTGTATAAGCATATAGTGGTTTAAAATGATAGGTTAAGAACTGTAGACATATTTTACCTGCATTTTATAAGAAAATAGGATCTGGCGCAGTTTCGCGTTTAAAAAGGAAATTGATGCGACTATAAATATAAGTCATTATTACTTTCCTTATATACATAATGTATAAGGAAAGTATTGTGACAGGGTTGAAAATTCGCATTCGAGTTTTCGACGGGAGAGCACTTTTCAAGCATCCCTGATCACGAATCAAACTTTTTGAGGTGATGTTTGTGAGTGTGTGTTAGTGAGACTGTGGAGACCATATCTTACGCAGAAATCGAGCGATTCCAATGAAATTTGATACAGAAATCGCAATCCGTGAAGACTGGAGGTCTATTGTTTTTAAACGTAATCGATTGTTCGTTTTAAAATGTAATCATGACCCCCATAAATTCTCCAGTGAAATTTTGAAAAAATCTTAAAAAAATCAAAACCTCTAATAAAGTTACACAAATAGACATTTCTTATGTAATTTTCCCTTAGTAAACGATTGACATAAACTTTAGAACGCTAGCATGAACCGTTCTCGAGATATTGCGCATTTTTTTTTAAATATATTAACTGTTGAGAAACATGTTCACTTTTCATATGTAATATCATTCGATAAATTTGGTGACATCATTTTCGTGGATCTAGCTCGTTCCATTCAGGAGAAAATATTCTTTGAGTAATACTTTTGTATTTGAACGCCAATAGTTATTTATCTGCTGTAAGAATAACTTAATTCTACGTCCATAACGCTTGGCGAGATTTTGGCGCCGAATTTGGTGAAATGTCGCGAACTTGGCGACTTTATAAATGTTGCCAAATTAACGAAAATCCCTCGAAATGGATAAAAATGACACTAAATCAATGAAAATGACGACTAATTGTCGAAAATTAAATATCTTGGAAAGAATATTAGTATCTACTATAAGAAAAACCTATGTTTTTAATGTAAAAGTACTAAATTCATTGCATTATATAAGGAAAGTCATGTGTTGCCCACATCAGATTTTTCAAACATTAGTTTCCTTGTAATAACAAGATGGACATAAAAATTATAATTTCTACAGCTTCGCAAAGCACAACCCCACCATTCTGGTGTTGTTGTTGGGACCCAGACCGCCCGACCTACCAGAAAGGTGTAAAGTAACCATTTAGACGGCCGGGAAGTGCCACCCAATTTAGACCGGAACCCAGTGGGGGGAGGCATACAGAGCGACCGTGCCCTCTTTCCCCTACCACCAAACTCTCGGAAGGACTTACGGACCCACATGTTTACCGTGATCGTACTCCACATGAACACGGGGTAGTTGTGGCAGCGTGCAAATCCAGCGAGCAAACCACTGGGCTTCCGCACTCGAAATGTGTCAACAGCACGCGGTGTTCCCAGGTGGTCACCTACCCAAGTACTAACCGCGCCCGATGCTGTTTGACTTCGGTGATCTAACGAGAACCGGTGTTTTCAAAACGGTAGGGCCGTTGGCTCTCCACCATTCTGTTGCATATTACCTTTCCTTTCGTCCAATCGTATGAAACAAAAAAAATCGGCTTATATAAAAATTTGGCTTACGTAGAAATCAAACCTACTCTGATTTTGCATACGAATTTCCTATACAAATTCATTTTCTGCGGTTTCTCGCCAAATTTTTTTGTAAGAATTTCTACATTCATTTATGCATTATTTATGGACACCAGTGCAGGCAGTTCATTGCATTTGCAAATACAACATATTAAGAATTGAGCAAGCGACCTCTCCTGTCAAGGTGGATTTGGTAACAATTGATAACCATTCAGCAATAGTTGGATAAGGAGAGGAAAAGGACAATCTTACTTGAATGTTCGAAATGCTGAGTCAGCAAATGTTTCTTGAACGGCGAAAATCATTACTCAGGTAACGTCTTCAAAAGATGTTTACAAACGGTTTTGGGGACCAGCAGATCCAACTTGTAGTTCAGAGAGCCGAATACTGAGTAACATGAATCGCTACTATTACTATATCACAAATATTGCTTGTACATGGTGGTTAGACGAATTTGTCCCATTGAGGATGAAGAGGAACATTTGGAAACTGTTTGACTAGATTAAAGTTAATGGCAGAATGTATGATGCAGAATATATTAGGTTTAATGTGGGTATTACATGAAGCTATATAATTTTCATTGAAGGGCAATAACAATGAACTCGATAAGTTGTTACTGCATAAAGAGGGAACCAGCTGGTATAGAAAAGTTCTACATTTAATTTTTACAACAAGACATATTCAGCCAACGGCCCTACTGTGCTGATAACACCGGTTCTCGTTAGATCACCGAAGTCAAGCAGCATTGGGCGTGGTTAGTACTTGGGTGGGTGGCCCCGGGAAACACCGCGTGCTGTTGGTACATTTCGGACGCGGTAGCCCGGTGGTTTGCTCGCTGGATTTGTTCGCTGCCACAACTGCCGCCGTGTTCATGCGGAGTACGATCACGTTAAACATGTGGCTCCGTAAGTCTTTTGGATAGGTTGGTGGTAGGGAAAGGAAGGTACGATCCCTGTGGATGCCTCCCCAACTGAGTTTTGTTCTAAATTGGGTGGCACTTCCCGGCAGTCCAAACAGTTACCTCACACCTTTCTGGTACCACCTGGGAACACCGCGTGCTGTTGGCACGTTTCGGGCGCGGTAGCTCGGTGGTTTGAGCGTTGGATTTGCACGCTGCCACAACTGCCGCCGTGTTCATGCGGAGTACGATCACGGTAAACATGTGGGTCCGTAAGTCCTTCCGAGAGGTTGGTGGTAGGGGAAGGAGGGTACTGTCCCTGCGTATGCCTCCCCCACTGGGTTCCGGTCTAAATTATATGGCACGTCCCGGCCATCCAAACGGTTACCTTACACCTTTCTGGTAGGTCGGACGGTCTGGGTCTCAACAACAACACCTTTCTGGTAGGTCGGACCATCTGGGTCTCAACAATAACAAGACATATTTAAGACATCAGTTTAAGACGTCTTCAGGGCCTGTGATGCCAAGAATATTCGCCCCAGCTGTGCCCCACAGACCAACGGAGGACTAGCACCAGCCTTCAGAAAAAGCTCGCAACCTGAGTATAAGAGCATTGAATAAAAATAATACATGTAAAACGGTCAATTATTATGGAGTTTAAAAGTTAATTCTTATACAGGGTGTCCAGTGCTATCGGTGCCCAATGGTTATTTCCTCAACCGTTAGTCACAGAGACACACTTCAATTGAAAAATGTTTTAAATTTTAAAATCTATTATCTTGAACAGTTTAAATGAATAAATGCATTTCTGAAAGAAATACGAAATTTAAATTTTTATACAGTCCGCCGGTCCTACCAATTATATTAAGGAAAATCACCCTCATAAAATTTTATGCAAAATTAAAAACAAATCATCCTTTTACGACCAAAATTGACCGATTTATAGCTGTTTAAAGTTGGAGCACTTTTTGTACTGAGAAATGGTCAAAACGGTCCCTGATTGGTTGATTGCCTGCAGAAAGAGTCAATATGATCTCTGACTGCTTGGTTGCCTAAAACGGGACATTATTATGCGTGACAAAGCGACTTAAGTCATAATGTTTAATGCTTCATAACTCGGTGAATTTTCGTCGTAAAAAGAAGGGTTCTTTTTTATTTAGCATGAAATTGTATAAGAATGATTTTCCTGAATATAATCGGTAGAACTGGGGGACCGTATAAAAATTTATATTTCATATTTCTTTCAAAAATGCATTTATTGGTTTAAACTGTTTCTAAGATAATATATTTCAAAATTTAAAACATTTTTGCGATTGGAAGTATATCTCTGTGACTAACGGTTGAGGAAATAGCCATTGGGCACCGATAGCACTGGACACCCTGTATATATTCAGAGCTTTTTTATTGCGATTCTCTGCAATGAAACAAAAATGTGGTATTCTGCGATTGACATATTGTCTTTCTTTATACAGCATGACGATTCAAAAATCTGTAAAATGTGAAGTAGTAAGATCCTTCATCAAAATCCTCTTCACTGGCATCGATCCAAAATCTCAAATGAAGAGAAATAATCATTAACTACAAGATTAGTTTTATGGGAGAAAAAGCTGAAAGAAAATGTATTACAGCAATACGGAGATGCAGTAATGAATTGACTGTGCTTTGAGAAAGGTTAAAAAGGACGGAGATCATAAATCGATTCATGTTTAACAAAGAAAAATGTTGTCTTTTATCACTATCCAACTTTTAAGGGCAATATGCGACTAGGTCATGTCTATAATTCTTCTTTTAAGAAATGGCGCCGTACGGAATTTCAATTTGTCATTTTGAACTGAAGAATACTCGTATTAAAATATTGTTACTAAATGAAGATGTTTAATTCTTTTCTCTATCAGTTATAATACATGTATATCAGTTGCAGTTCGTATGTGCATTTTATGAGAGGCACAAATTTCAGGTATTCAAATTAAAACTGAAATTAAGTATTTAATATGAATTTTTAGAAATATGCATTAAAAAAGGGAGGTAACACAAATACCAAAATTTGAGTTTGATTCTCAGCGAGCGTTAACGGGTAGGAGGTGAAGCCTCCCGACACACAAAGCTAGTTACGGGGGTTGGCGAACGTTGCGAGCAGGGGTCGGAGCCCCTAATTATTAAAAAATCGTAACAATTGCAGTAAAATTATATCCAACCGTCCTCCCCGGGAAGGTGTCTCCCCCCCCCCTTTTAGTCTCAATTTGAAATTCTGAAAAATTCCACGAAATCGACTTACCCCTCTAAACATGAGGTAAAATAAAGATATTCATCGTCAAACGAAATAAATTTATGTGATAAAAACTTATAATCAGGCACACATTTCTTTTCACAAAAAATTCAGAGTATGCTCCACTCCTACATACCCCACGATTTCCTGTCGCATTTGAGAGGGGGTTGACGGAATTCTACTAGTTTTATTTAGCAGAAAATTCCTAATAAGAGCACCACCACCCCTCTATATCTTCCCCCACTGGGTTCGGGTCTAAATGGGGTGGCACTTCCCGGCCGTCTAAACGGTTATCTTACACCTTTCTGGTAGGTCGGATGGTCTGGGTCTCAACAATAACAACCCCTCTGTACTTTTTCCGATGTTCATCGAGTTTGAGCGAACGGATCGACGGAATCCTACTGGTCCCCCTACCTTTTCTCCGATTATTCATGGCACTTAATTGAGAAGATCGACAGAATTCTGCGGTAAATAAAAAGCAAATATGCTTAAATGTATAAGTTAAATATTTGTTTTATATGTTATCTTCGATAACAAACGAATAAAAACAGCTTTTGTATATACTTGAACCAAACCTGGACCGGATATTTATCGCTTGGGGGAATTTTCTAACACAGCATTATTTTTAAAATGCTCCAAATATACAACAAAATAATAAATTATTATTTTAAAACTGAAAAACTGATGAAATTTCAAATAAGTTTCCATTTTATCAATATTTTGTAATCAAATTAATGCTATTTTGTGCAAGGAAACTTTAAATAATGATAAAGACAGGGAGAAAAAAGTAATTTATGTTTGAATTGAAAGCCATCTACTAACTACATTAGATTTTATAAATAGTACTTTAAGCAATTTAGTTGACATTTATCACATACATTTACAAATTAAATGTACTATTGGCGGCTTGTGTGTTTATCCCTTGAAGAGTACAAAGCATTTAAATCCGTTCGTAGCGATCGAAAAATATATTTGTTTTAATCTTAACGCCATCGTTAATTATAAAACAAGAAAGATCAATCATGCATAAGCATTGATTATGAAACACTTTCCAACTGAAATGCAATTTCATTTAAAAATTTCTAAAATGTGATACATTCAGTGCTGATATCTTATACATTATCACAGCACTACAGTAATTTATTATACTTAAATATTTAAAACTGTATTGAAATATAAATCATCTGATTCTCTATGAAAAATCAATGAATATTTCATTCATATAACTTGTATTCCAGACTCCACAGCTAAATAATTTTGTCTGAAAAAAATTCAGAAATTCTTATGTAATTCATCTTACAATCGCTTGAGATATTTGCATGCTCCATAAGTTAAAATTAGGCTTCGTTGAAGAAATAAAAAAAGATTACGGATCATTTAAAATCACAACTATTGTAATTGCATAGGCACGGAATTTAGATACACAGATAATATGTGTGTGTATGTGTGTGTATGTATTCAAAGTATTGGAATCGTACCGAAGATCGGAACTCGAATTTTCGAAGGATCTACAGGTTTTGGGACTTCTAAAACACGAAAAACTATCTTTAGGAAGACGTCTGTGTGTAAGGGTGTATCGATTTATGTTTCTGTGTGTCTGTGAGGATATTACATCCACTCTAATTAAAAAACTAATGGACCGAATTTTATAAAATTTGGTAGGTATGTTTTTTGTGGGAAATCCTGATGTTCATTAGATTAAAGTACGATTCGTAATAAAAGAATCTGCCTTCTTTGCGAAATGGCCGGCAGAAATTGCCTTTATCCACTCTAGCTAAAACCTAATGGAACAAATTTAACAAAATTTGGTGTATAATATTTCAATAACCTACAAGTGATTTATATACCAAATTTAACAAAATTTGGTATATAAATCATTTGTAGGTTATTCTAGCACGATTCGGGGAAAAGGAATGGGCTATTTTTACGAAATGCCCCGCAAAAATCGTTAAATATAAAAATAAAAACTACGTGTGCTCAATTATATCAATTAAATTCCTATTTGATACCTGGTTTTTGACAACAAAAAGAATAGGACGAACCCCATTACTCTAAGACTAGCCGTTCTTGAGATATTGTAGTGTTTTCGCGTTTTCGCTACGCCACCTTTGACAATAATTACAGCTATCAAATGAGCACCAAATTTAAGTTTAACGTGCAAATTCAATGTCATTTAAAATACTTATGGCTGTTATTTTGTGCAGATAAACTCAAATTATTATTGAAGAAATAAAGAGAACGTGAATATGAGTCTGCAGGGAAAGACATGTGCTGCCCACATTAAAATTTTTAACAATATTGCAACAATGATTTATAGAAGTACGGCGCCTTTGACAATAAGTCCAGCTATCAAATGAAAACCAAATTTAGGTCTAACGTGCAAATTCAATGTCATTTAAAATATTTATGGCTGTTATTTTGTGCAGAAAAACTCAAATTATTATTGAAGAAATAAAGAGAACGTGAATATGAGTCAGCAGGGAAAGACATGTGCTGCCCACATCAGAATTTTTAACAATATTACAACAATGATTTATAGAAGTGAACGGGGATTATTTGCAGGCCATTTCGAAAAAAATGTATGATCTATATTTAAAGATCCACTAAATGTTTGTAGCATAAAATGTTCAACAAATTTAAGCTGTGTACCAAATTTTAACTCTCTAGAACGTAGGAAAGTGCATTAAAAATACCATCAAATAAGTATACCATGAAGAGTTATATAAAATTAAAAAAAAATTGAAAAATTTTTATCTACCAAATTTATTTCAAAATGTGAAGCTTCTCTCATATACAAAATGATCGAACTATTGGAAAGATATTTATTATATAATATATCTCTTTTTAACACTTTACAACAAAGTTGAAAAGTGTTTATGACTTTGTTCATTCTGTCTGTCTGCCTGTCCGTTAGCACGATAACTGCCGTAAAAATGACTTAATCAAAATGAAATTTTAGTATGTTGTTCAGACGGTCTGTAGAACCTATGGGAATATAAATGAATAATATCACCCTATTAGTTTTGGATTGAACCCGGGTCGAAAAATTGAAATACATTGAGCCCTATGGGACCTAATTTTTCAAACATTTTTTAAGCGGATTTAAAATTCACAAATTGCTTCGAAAATTTTAGGTAATATTCAAATTGTTCCATAAAATATATAAAAAAAATTCACTGAAATATATTCAGTAGTTTTTTAAATAAAAATTAAAATAATAATTACACATCTTATATGAAACGATCACGTGACCATGATATGAAACGGTCACATGACCCACTTTAAAATGATATATGACATCCATCTTGTTTCAAAATCGTGATTTTTTAAAGTTCTTTTTAATTCATATTGAGTGTTGTATCCGTCCCAAAACTACTTTATTTTTGCTTAAATTCTGTGCATCTACATACTGAAACAACGCAATGACAATATATTTGAGTTTAAATGCTCATCTAAATTTGATTATTTCTGCAATTAAGCCTATTTTTCACCTATGTAAAATGTGAACAGCAAAATATATAGAATGAGTTGTATTAGAATTCCTGTGTTTTTTAACACAAAATAATCTAGTCCATGGAGTCTGCATGGCTGATATGATGATTTCAGTTGTTTTCGATGAAATTTTCAAATATAATAAATTATCGTAGTATTATGATAATTCTAAAATAATTACCGAGGAATGTATCACATTTTAGAGATGTTTGAACCAGGCAATTTATACTTTAATGCCGTCATTTGAATGAAGTTAATTTTTTTCGATGAAGGTTTAAAGTTTCAAATATAATAAATTAATGTAGTATTGTGATAAGTTTTAAAATATTACCGAGGAAAGTATTGCATTTTAGACATGTTTAAATAAAATTGCATTGAAGTTGGAAAGTGTTTCATAATCAATGCTTTAAGCATGATTGATCTTTCTTGTTTCTTTCTGCAGGATATCCCAAAAGTCAGAATTTAATTGAATTTGTTTTTTTCCCTATATTAAATAATTTTTAATTAAAAAACTACGCAATATATTTTACTGAAATTTTTTTTATATATTTTATAAGATAATGTGAATATTTCCTAAAAATTTCGAAGCAATCTGTGAATTTTAAATTTGCTTAAAAGATGTTTGAAAAACTAAGTCTTATAGGGTTCAATGTATTTCATTTTTTTAACCCGTGTTCAATAAAAAACTAATTGGGTGATATTATTTATTTATATTCCCATAGGTCCCATAGCCCGTCTGAAAAACATACCAAAATTTCATTTTGATAAAGTCATTTTTACGGCAGTTATCGTGCTAACGGACAGACAGACAAACAGAATGAACAAAGTCATAAACACTTTTCAACTATGTTGTAAAGTGTTAAAAAGTATCTTTAAAATAAGAACAGTTGAAACTTGTTATATCACTTCCCGATTACGTGAAATTTACAAAGAAGGCATATTTTGGGGGATTTTAAGATGTAATTGATTTTCAATTTCCGACCTATGTTTTGTCCCATTGAGGATGAAGAGGAACTTTTGGAAATTGTTTTACTAGACTAGAGTTAATGGCAGAATCTATGATGCAGAATATATTAGGATTAATGTGGGTGTTACATGAAACTATATAATTTTCAAAGAAGGGCAATAAAAATGAACTCGATAAGTTGTTACTGCATAAAGAGGGCACCAGCTGGTAAAGAAAAGTTTTACATTTCAGTTTTACAGAAAGACATATATATGACATCAGTTTAAGACGTCTTCAGGGCCTGTGATGCCAAGAATACTCGCCCCAGCTGGGCCCCAGAGGACAACGGAGGACCAGCACCAGCCTTTAGAAAAAGGTCTCTGACCAATAAGTGACCAGAGGTCAGAACGGGGTGAGACTACAGGAAACTATATAGTTTTTGTATAATGGCTCGCAACCTGAGAATAAGGTCATTGAATAAAAAATAATACATGTAAAACGGGCAATTATTATGGAGGTTAAAAATTAATTATTATACAGGGTGTCCAGTGCTATCGGTGTCCAATGGCTATTTCCTTAACTGTTAGTCACAGAGATACATTTCCAATTGCAAAAATGCCTTAAATTTTAAAATCTATTATCTTAGAAACAGTTTAAATCAATAAATGCATTTCTGAAAGAAATACGAAATATAAATTTTTATGCAGTCCCCTGGTCCTACCAATTATATTTAGGAAAATCATCCTCATACAATTTTATGCAAAAGAAGAAAAAATCATCCTTTTACGACCAAAATTGACCGATTTATAACTGTTTAAAATTTGGAGCACTTTTTGAACTGAGAAAAGGTCAAAACGGTCCCTGATTGGTTGATTGCCTGGAGAAATGGTCAGTACGGTTCCTGATTGATTGGTTGCCTAAAACGGGACATTATTATGCGTGGAAAAGCGACTTAAGTCATAAAGTTTAATGCTTCATAACTCGGTGAATTTTGGTTGTCAAAGAAAGATTTTTTTTTATTTTGCATGAAATTGTATGAGGATGAATTTCCTAAATATAGTTAGTAGCACTGGGGGACCGTATAAAAATTTATATTTCGCATTTCTTTCAGAAACGTATTTATTGATTTAAACTGCTTCTAAGATATCAGATTTTAAAATTTAAAACATTTTTGCAATTGGATGTATATCTCTGTGACTAACGGTTGAGGATAGAGCCATTGGGCACTGATAGCACTGTATACTCTGTATATATTCAGAGCTTTTTTATTGCAATTCTCTCCAATGAAACAAAAATGTGGTATTATTCGATTGACATATTAACTTTCTTTATACAGCATGACGATATAAAAATCTTTAAAATGTGAAGTAGTAAAATTCTTCATCATTAATCCTTTTCACTGGCATCGATCCAAAAATCTCAAATGAAGAGATATAATCATTAACTACAAGATTAGTTTTATGGGAGGAAATGGCTGAAAGAAAATGTATTACAGCAATACGGGGATGCAGTAATGAATTGAATGTGCATTGAGAGAGGTTGAAAAGGACGGAGATCATAAATCGATTCATGTTTAACAAAGAAAAATGTTGTCTTTTATCACTATCCAACTTTTACGGGCAATATGGGACTAGGTCATGTCTATAATTCTTCTTTTAAGAATGGATCCGTACAGCGTTTCAATTTGTCATTTTGAACTGGATAATACTCATATTGTTTCTAAATGAAGATGTTTAATTCTTTTCTCTACCAGTTATAATACATGTATAGCAGTGACAGTTCGTATGTGCATTTTATGAGAGGCACAATTTTTAGGTATTCAAATTAAAACTGAAATTAAGTATTTAATATGAGTTTTTCGAAATATGAATTAAAAAAGGGAGGCAACACAAATACCAAAATTTGAGTTTAATTCTCAGCGAGCGTTAAAGGGTAGGAGGCGAAGCCTCCCGACTCGCAAAGCTAGTTACGGAGGTTGGCGAGCGTAGCGAGCTGGAGGCGGAGCACCCTAATTACTAAAAAAATTGTAACAATTGCAGTAAAATTATATCCAACCGTCCTCCCTGGGAAGGTGTCTCTCCCCCCCCCCCTTTTAGTCTCAATTTGAAATTCTGAAAAATTCCACGAAATCGACCCCCCCTCTAAACATGAGGTAAAATTAAGATATTCATCGTCAAACAAAATAAATTTATGTGATAAAAACATCGTTATTTTATCTTATAGTCAGGCACACATTTCTTTTCCCAGAAAATTCAGAGTATGCTCCGCTTCTACATACCCCACGATTTCCAGTCGCATTTGAGAGAGGGAGTTGACGGAATTCTACTAGTTTTATTTCACAGAAAATTCCTAATAAGAGCACCACCACCCCTCTATATTTTTCCGATGTTCATTTTGTTTGAGCGAACGGATCGACGGAATCCTGCTTGTCCCTCTACTTTTTCTCCGATGGCATATAATTGAGAAGATCGACAGAATTCTACGGTCAATAAAAAATAAATATGCTTAAATGTATAAGTTAAATATTTGTTTTATATGTTATCTTTGATAACAAAACGAATAAAATCAGGCTTGGGAGAATGCTTGGATCAATGCTTGGAAGAATTTTCTAACACAGCGTTATTTTTTTAATGCTCGAAATATACAACAAAATGATAAAGTATTATTTTAAAACTGAAAAACTGATGAAATTTCAAATAAGTTTCCATTTTATCAATATTTTGTAATCAAATTTATAATATTTTATGCAAGGAAACTTTAAATAATGATAAAGACAGAAAGAAAAATGTAATTTATGTTTGTATTGAAAGCCATCTACTAACTACATTAGATTTTATAAATTGTACTTAAGCAATTTAGTTGACTTTTATCACATGCATTTACAAAATAAATGTACTATTGGCGGCTTGTGTGTTTATCCCTTGAAGAGTACAAAGCATTTAAATCCGTCCGTAGCGATCGAAAAATATACTTGTTTTAATCTTAACGCCATCGTAAATTATAAAAAAGTATCTTTAAAATAAGGACTTATGAAACTTGTTATATCACTTCCCGATTTCGTGAAATTTACAAAGAAGGAATATTTTCGGGGATTTTAAGATGTAATTGATTTTTAAATTCCGACAGAGCTAGATAACTACTCACAGTCTGATATTCAAATTTTAACTAGAATAACATGCAATGTTTAATCATTATTAAAAATAATTATCCATTTGATTTTACTGGTTGATTTATAACGATTATCATAAGCTGTAAATCTATCGTGAAGCAATATGACTGCCGCCCTCTATGGACTGCAATTGCGGAAATTTGGCATAGGTGTACGACTAATAGAGCAAAATAAAACTATGTTATGATATACCATTTTTAGGAGACTAACTAATACAACAGTTATCAGGGATAAAAAATACAAAATACCGACTTTTTCAATTTTACAACTACGTGGTTCAAAAAAGGTACCAGTATATAGATATAGCTATATATATATATATATATTGTTAAAGATAATTTGCGAAAAAAGCACGAAATTCTAATATCTAATAATTAAGTGTAATTTAATTTTATTTTGTCTGAACTTTATATATGCTTTTAAAATACATTTAGAATCAAAATCGTGCACTCTTTACATAGTCAACACAAAGCACGCTCTTGTTAACCCTTTACAACAAAGTTGAAAAGTGTTTATGACTTTGTTCATTCTGTCTGTCTGTCTGTCTGTTAGCACGATAACTGAAAAAAAAATGACTTAATCAAAATGAAATTTTAGTATGTTGTTCAGACGGCCTGTAGGACCTATGGGAATATAAATGAATAATATCACCCAATTAGTTTTGGATTGAACCCGGGTTGAAAAAATGAAATACATTGAGACCTATGGGACCTAATTTTTCAAACATTTTTTAAGCGGATTTAAAATTCACAAATTGCTTCGAAAATTTTAGGTAACAGTCAAATTGTTCCATAAAATATATAAAAAAAAATTCAGCGAAATATATTCAGTAGTTTTTTAAATAAAAATTAAAATAATAATTACACATCTTATATGAAACGATCACGTGACCATGAGGAAACGATCACATGACCCACTTTAAAATGATATATGGCATTCATCTTGTTTTAAAATCGTGATTTTTTAAAGTTCTTTTTAAGTCATATTGAGTGTTGTATCCGTCCTAAAACTACTTTATTTTTGCTTAAATTCTGTGCATCTACATACTAAAACAACACAATGACAATATATTTGAGTTTAAATTCTCATTCAAATTTGATTATTTCTACAACTAAGCCTATTTTTCACCTATGTAAAATGTAAACAGCAAAAATATGTAGAATGAGTTGTATTAGAAGTACTGTATTTCTTTAACACAAAATAATTCAGTCCATGGAGTCTGCATGGCTGATATGAATGAAATATTAATTGATTTTATAAACAGAAGGACGATTTTTTCGATGATGTTTTAAGCATAGAGTTTATGAATTGTAGCTCCATGGTCTTAATTTTTAAATAAAATAAATTATTATAGTATTGTGATGAATGAAATGAATGAAGTCCTGCTTTTATAGAGAGATCCAGGTGTGTTATTTTTTCTATGACGTCATTTGAATTTATTTCAGTTGTTTTCGATGAAGTTTTCAAATATAATAAATTATCGTAGTATTATGATAGTTTTAAAAATATTACCGTGGAATGTATTGCATTTTAGAGATATTTAAACCAGGCAATTTATATTTCAATGCCGTCATTTGAATGAAGTTCATTTTTTTCAATGAAGGTTTAAGTTTTCAAATATAATAAATCAATGTAGTATTGTGATAAGTTTTAAAATATTACCGAGGAATGTATTGCATTTTCGACTTTTTTAAATAAAATTGCATTGAAGTTGGAAAGTGTTTCATAATCAATGCTTTAAGCATTATTGATCTTTCTTGTGTAATTTGCATTTAGTGCGCTAAGCGGCCCTGCTGTGCGTTTAGGACGCAATCAGCTGTGACCTCTTATATCATCTCAGGGCTTTCTCAAAGACCGATTGGGTTAGCCGTTGAAAGCAAATAGTATAGAATAAAAGAAAATAATTTTATTTTTAAGATGTCTTAAATATTGCAACTATAAGTTTTATTCACTTTAATTACTGTAATATAAATTTATTATTTATTTTATTTCATACATCAGTCGATTTAAATGGAAGGTTTACAATTCGTAGAAACAAAATTAAAATTTTTGAGCTTAAAAACTCGACAAAAACTCGAAGTACAAAACTCACATGAAAGAAAAACCTTTATTGCGAAATTAGTTTCATTCAGAAAAATGTCTTGATAAAAACGTATTACAGCAATGATAATATCTAGTAATGGGTTTCCCTTTCTGCTTTCAGGAAGATTAAAGTGATGTCAAACTTACAAATCGATTCATGTTTTACAAAGAACTATATATTTGTCTTTTATCGCCAGATTACCTAGACAGAGAAAATATAACTGGGTCATATCTATTATTCTTACAAAAGATGCATTATTCAAATTCAATTTGACATTTTCTATTTTAAAGTATTTGTTGTAACATACTGCTTCAAAATGTTCTATTTTAAGATAAACTCTATGGATTTCATTTTAGAATACTGTCATTTGTATTTACAAAAGAACATAAAAATTATTATGCAAGTAAGTATAAGACAGAAGAATTTTAGTTAAATAAATTCTTGCAAAAGTGAAAAAAATATTTATTATTAAATCGCATCGAAACATCTAAATTGTCGTGATATCGAATATACATATCATCACATCGATTATCGAAGCTCATCGTTGTAGAACATCACTTGACTTTAGAACTTGTGGTTCAGCAAGGTAACAAAGATAAGAAAAATAGTTTCAAGATGAAGCTAACAATCGGCCATATTGACAAAAAAGGAGTCCTCACCTATGGTGCAACTGCGGTAATCTCGCTATCTATATCCTCAAAGTCGTAATGTTGCTTGTCGTACACTAATTTGAACAATTTTAATTGTAAAGTTGCATGACTTGGACATCGTCTTCGCCTTTGTCCAATATTCCGCTACTCTATATGTTTAAGAGGGTGAAACAGTTTCTACCACTAAGGATCCACGGTATCATACATGTAGTTCTGCACTGCTACCAGTGTGTTCTGGCAAGCGTTTCGTAAGGACAACGTTGCCGACTTCATTGTTGAAAGCAGGGCAATGACGTTTATCATAATTTTTCCTCATTTTAACTTGAGATTCAGAAACAGTACCTTATGCTTTTGTTTGTAGAATTTTTAGTCCACGATATCTTCCTTATTACGGTAGCAGGTTACGCATTAGTGCTTTCTGGTACATAATCATACAGCGATTCGAATGCAAATTTGCCAGTGAATTTGCTCGGTGTCCAGTTTATTTGACCATGGATTTCTGACATGAATTTATCCCAATCCTTTTGATTGTCTTTCTTACAACTAGCAGTAATAGAATGGATCAAATTTCGAACTATTCTTATGACATGACTATTGGTTTGAGGTTGTTGACTGTAAATTAATGAGGTTTTTCTCAGTATTCAGTGAATGCCATTGAAGTAAAACATGTTTCTTGATCATACATTACCTTCACCGGAGATCAAATTCTTTAATAAATTCATCTAAGCAGTTTATTTTATTAGCCGTTGCGAATCTGAAACAAGCACTTAAACATATGAATTTCCTTAAATTATCAATGATGACAGAAGCTTGTGTGTTTTTGTCAGAACTAGCTGTAAGAAGTTCATATAAATCAGTATGTACGACTTGAAATGATCGTCTTTCAGGGGAAATTCAGGTTTATTTCCTTTAAAAATTTCAGCAAAACTTTGTTAAAAGCACAAATAATACATTATCGTATATGTTATTCTATGTAATTCATCATATTTGGAGATCAAAATTTTTCTTGAATTAGCTATCTAACTTTACCGATTCCAAAATTTCCAACAAAATCGTGCTAGTAGACAACTAAAGGGGTTGAGACAACAAACAGTTTATTGACTGCCTTACGATTTCTTATTACTCTACATAATTCTGGTTTCAAGATTATACTGATTAGTAACTAAACGTTCTGTTGGGTTTCGGTTAATAGATGGTTTGGCTATTGCTTGTAAAATATTCTGTACTTACTTATTCCTATGATTGAAATACGGCTACTTGATCACGGCTACTTGATCGTACTTGATCGCTACTTGATCGTACTTGATCGATCAGTAGCAATATACAATACTATAGAGAATATGTTAATTCAACATGATTTGTTAGGTCAAATTCCCCTGTTGGTGCACATTTTCGATTTTCTACTGGTGCTTTACTAAGGTCATCAACATGACATATTTTATCCCCTGCACGAAGTTTCACTTAGTGTCGAATTCGCTCAAGAGCTCACCGGGCTCTTTGGAGCTTGAGCTTCCTTTGAGTGACGAACGAGAAATGTTATCATTGAACAGTCCTTTGCTAGAGTAAAATGTATGCCGATAAGAAATGGTCATAAGCGTGCCAGTGATCAAACAAAAGCTATTAATTATAAACGAATGGCGTGGTACACTGCTTCGAGACACGTTCGACGATTTACACAGTATATTAGACGTAACTTTTTATCTTTTTCGTATTGTAGGAGAATTTCAGCTAATCCGACAGAACATGCATGTGTGCGGAATTCAGTTTCATCAAGGATATTATGGAGTTTTAGTATTGATTTAGAAACTAGGCTTAGCTTTAATTCCTCAAACTTTAATTCCTCCCTTTGGTGATTTGCAGTCCATTCAAATGCAGAATTTTTCTTTACATTTCGTGATGGTCGAAATTCTGAGATTGCAGGATGTTTTCGAGATCATACGTTTTATTCTTAAATTTGATGTTGAGAAACTCAAACGTTCTATTTCTTCCTTCGCAAATTCATATTTTGATAGTTTGAGTGCCACTCTTGCTTCATGAACTTTACTTAGACAAGTCACCAAAGCTTTGAATGTTTTAACACCAATGATAATATCATCGATAAAGCAGGCTACAATATTCCTCAAAAGAACTTCCAACGCCATTATCATAACTCTTTGAAAAACAGCAGTCTATTTGTCAATCCAAGAAATAATCTTATTGGCTCCTGATGACCATCAGGTGTAACGAATACTGTTTTATGCTTTGACTCTGGATACAGAGGAATCGGATTGATTCCCTGTGCAGCATCAAGAATACAGAAACTATTGTATCCTGTTAATCTATTAAGTACATCATCAATACAAGGCAACGGAAATTTATCTTTTATCGTTTGTGCGTTTAAACTCGAGAATCTATGACCATTCGGTAATATCCTTCTTTACTGACAATACAAGACTATGAGGTATAATTTGAAGTACTGTCTTGAATGACAGCTTTTGCATTTAGTTCGGAAATAATTTATCGTAAAATTTCACGTTCGTGAGATGCCACATTGCATAGAAGAATCGAAATTGGTTTACTTCCAGATACTTCTAATATTTCCATACAGCGTTTCTTTGAGGCATACATCTGGGGGGGGGGCTAAAGCCCCTTCCGGAGACGATTATTTGCTCCTCTCGAAGAATGTTATGTTAGCCTAGTTTTTATTTATGTGATAGCATTTAGTTATGGGCAAATAGAAAACATGCCCCCCCCGGGCATAAAGTCATGAAAGAAATACGGCTTTCATAGTTGTGGCTTTACTATATCCCAACTCCTTGGTTATCACTAAAATACAATCATTAAAATATGACACATCTTTTGCGCTTCGGATTCCGTGAGCTGAGATCTGACTTTAATTTGACTTAAAACTTAACAGTTCGTTCACGAAAGGATGGTTCCTGATCTTCTAGTTAGATATGTAAACTTTCACTAAATTTAAAAGAATTATTAAAGGCTTCAATTTCATTACATTTAACGTCTATGCTTTTTACGTAATTTTTGTCAAAATTTTATTTCACATTGTTCTCTGCCACTGTAACTTTACGACCCAAATACTACTACTGTAACTGGAATTACTAGACTCCTTCTAAGGATCTAAGGACGACTTGATTTTCTGTAATGCGAATTTTACTATTAGTAACATTTATGACTGGAATATATGCTACGATAGTTTGAACATATAGCTCTTTATCTTGAGATTTTTGTTCTTCAATAAAGGGATTTAAAATTATATCATTCACAGAATTAACTAACTGTATACTACGAGTATGCACGATCACATTATTTTCACTTTTAAAGACCAGGATACTGTCGATGAGATATTACATCTTAGCTGTTTCATGACGTAATATTACAACTTGGCCTCTTAAATGGTTAAATAAATTCAATCAATTATTTTTTCTATTTTATATACGCATTTATAAATCGGCGGGGTATATTCTCCGGCGAATGTTAAAAATATCGTTAACTATTTAAAAATTATTACTATTAGTTTCTATTACTATTCTTGCAAATCATATTTATAAAAATAACATGAACAGCAAATATCTCATGCTCTTCAAAACACTGTTCAGGGAAGTTATTTAAAATTATTACAATGGTGTATAAAATAAAAGGAAATACTCACTTTCAGTGGAAATTTCCGTTTTGTACTCGGTGGGAATATGGAATTAAATACATTGTTCAAATATTTTTTAAATAACAGGAACTAAATATGCTTTTATGAATCTGCTAGTAATTTTCTAAATTTGAAGGATTTTATAAAAAGACATAAATTGTGGTTTCAAGATACCATGCCCACTAAATTTCAATAAAAATAACTTTTGAGAATAATTTTAAGTAAGATCATTGCATTTAAAAAAATCTGATGTGGGCGGCACAAGACATTCCCTGCAGACTTATATTCATGTTCTCTGTATTTCTTCAATAATTCATTAAATTGATTTTAATTGCACAAATTAGCAGTCATAATTATTTTAAATTACACTGAATTTGCACCTTAAATTCAATTTTTGTTTTCTGGATTTATTTTCAAAGGTGGCGTATCCAAAATGCGAAAAAATTGAAATATCTCGAGAACGGCTAGCCCTAGAGTAATGGGGTTGATCTTTTTCTGTTTGTTGTCAAAAATTACTTATAAACTAAGCATTTAATTGATATAGTTGAGCACACTTAGTCTTTTATTTTTAGGTTTAACGATTTTTGCGGGCCATTTCGCAAAAAAGACGGGATATTTTTTCTGAATAGTACCAAAGACTAACAAACACCAGGTTAATCTACAAGTGATATATCTATCTTTGTGAAATTTAGCATATTCGTTTCTCAGCTAGAGTAGATACAGCAAATTTTGCTTGCAATTTCGCAAAAAAAGGCTGGTTTTTTTTATTCCGATTCGTACCAAAATCTATCAGCACCAGGGTCTCCAACAAGGGACTTCCCTACCAAAATTTATAAAATTCTGTGAATTAGTTTTTTAGTTAGAGTGGATACAAAATTTGCACAAACAGACCCACTCATAGACGTCAGGCTAAAAATTGCTTTTCGTGTTCTAGAGGTCTCAAAACGTGTAGATCCATCGAAAATTCGAGTTGCGATTTTCGGCACGATTCCAATACTTTCCCTTTATATTACCGTGTATTGCAGGGAAGTAAAAATACCTAGGAAAATGAAAATCAATTTCAGAAGGTGCAGGATTCTTTTTTATTCTTATGTACTTACTTTTATTTTTAACTACTTTTCGAATAATAAGCGTCGCCCACTACATTTGAGTGAGCTTTGAATTTGCAGAAGTTATACTAATATAGTATATTTTAGTCTGAAAAATGATAATTGAATTTTTTGTGATGTCAATTAAAAGGAATGATGATTGCAAAATGGAAATATAAAGGAATAATGTTGTTTCTATTCTTTTAAAGAAAATAAAATATTTTCCATATATATACATGGGGCCCATATGAGGGGGGTAAAAGGGGTTTACCCCTCCCTGGACACTCAAGGTGACAAATGTGGACATCAAGCTAAATATGTTCAACATGAAAAAATCACAGTGTCTCAAAAATGCCCTTGAGCTTGCCCCCTCCTGGGAAAAGTTCTATGGGCGCCCATGTCCATATACTAACCACATTCTCGATAGCTCTGCCATAATTCTATTAGAATAAAGTAATATTCGTTTCTTAAAAATTTGTCAGGAAAGATGAAAGGGAACGCCTTCAGCTGTAAGTTCGCTTTCCATTTGAAAAGCAAAAAATAAGATGATTTCAAGATATTAATCAGGTGTATAAGTTATTATTTTATCAAAATTTGTATTTAAAACGGAAAAGGACTTCAGTAGGCGTGAAGACAATTTCCCTATCATTATTTTTGCACACACATCGCTTTTTAAAGCGTAGGGATTTCCGTAAAAATATTTTGGTATGGTGTAGGGACAAATAGGGACCTTTGATTCCAATTCTAGGGGCTTTTGACTCGGATCACACTGCTCATTCGATGGTGCGGCTAGTCAGAGTCTAAGGCCGAGATACTTTCCTGAAAAGTTAGCCCGTAAACCGAAATACTGTATAACGAATCATTTGTAACATAATACAAGCGGAAACGAAAACTTCTTTGCAAGAACACGTTTACAAATTTAATGTTGTAAATTTATTAGTTACGGTACGTCCGTACAAAATACGGGATATTATATGGAGATTTAGATCAAATGATTATTATTCTCCCCACAGGATCGCTTATTCCGGTATTCTAAATTTGGAGTCCATAAACAAAGTCCTAAATGTGGCACTTGAGCTGCTCTAATCCGGCCCGCAGCATGATACATGGTTAAGGTAATAAACGCAAATGACATTAAGTAATGAATTTGTCTTGAGGGAATGATTTTGTGACATTTTATGACATTCGATTAAATTTCAAGTAGTGCTTTTTAAAGATTTGAAGCATTGCAAGTGTGAGTATAGTCACGTGGTATATAAAAATATAGATGGTTCGATTTCAAAACAAAATAACCTAAATTTTATAATTCAAGTGCGGAATTATGGAACTAGTAATATACTACAGCGAGGTTTCGAAATAGGATTTAACATATTATAGAGAAGGAACAAACATACAATTTCAAACTTTGCAAGGCTTCTTTCTGAAGGGTCTTTATGACTATAATTCTCAGATACTCTCTGAAATTCCAAGCATCGTCTTTTAAGATCTTCTTTTTACGTGCGAGTGTAATTATTCGGATCCCAGAAAAGGTAAGTTCCTCAAATTTCAAAATTAAAAAAAAAAAAATTATATCTTTCAAGTGAGGAATTACAGAATATTTTTTTTCTATAATATCATTCGTAAATTTGTAAATAATTTATTGTAAAACTCATTGAATTAAACAGTGGCTTTTATTTTAATTTTAAATAAGAGCACTAGCAAGGGATTCTGCAGCCTTTCCTCCTATAAGGAATTAAACAAATTAAAAAACTTTACAATTATATTATGCTCAGTTCCAATAAATTACTATTATTTAGAAAATATCTTCAACATTCGGTTGTGAATAACTAGGGGGTTGTTGTTGTTGTTGAGACCCAGACCGTCCGACCTACCAGAAAGGTGTAAGGTAACTGTTTGGACGGCCGGGAAGTGCCACCCAATTTAGACCGGAACCCAGTGGGGGAAGGCATCCATAGGGACCGTACCCTCCTTCCCCTACCACAAACCTCACTGAAAGACTTACTGACCCACATGTTTAACGTGATCGTACTCCGCATGAACACGGCGGCAGTTGTGGCAGCTTGCAAATCTAGCGCGCAAACCACCGAGCTACCGCGGCCGAAATGTGCCAACAGCACCCACCCAAGTACTAACCGCGCCCGATGCTGCTTGACTTCGGTGACCTAACGAGAACCGGTGTTTTCAGCACGGTACGGCGGTTGGCTGCAATAACTAGGGGGGATATCAGTTGTGTTTATGGCTAAGGTCCATTCCCATTTATTGCATTCAAAGTATTTGGGAATGCAGTGTTATAGTGTTCACTTGCAATAAATATATAAAAAGACAGAGGTACATTTTTAAGAAAATAATTTCATTCCAAACCCTTATTTTACAGGTGCTAAACTGACCAAGTAGAAATACGGAAATTGAAAAAGCTTTATGATGTGAACTTCGTATTGGCCTTTATTCTGTCATTTCAAGTCAAATTTCATTTTATTTTATTCATAGATTGACCGTTTATAAGTAAATTTTTCTGACTGAAACCATTTGGACTAGTCTATCTAAGCCTAAAATGCATATCTTTATTTAATCTCCCCCACAAAGTATGGGATTACGAAAAATTTTAAATTAAAGAAAATTTGTGTATTAACTTTATACACCAATAATATATTTCAAGTATATTATATGTAAAATACGATTCCGATTAGGTATCAGCATGCCCCATGTATGTAAAGTCTAAAAAGCTGTGCTGTAATGCCACAGCCAATCAAATTACATAAAACAACAGGTAACCGCCACATGTTTGTTCTTTCCATAATACAATGGTCGGTTGCTTGGAAACGATTTGCTCGACATGTAAATTTACTGTTTGGTGTTGCTTAAAAATTTGACAATGTTAATTTTGAGTAATTGACCGTTACTTCGATATTTTGTAAAGATCTTTAAATATTAATTTCCCTGCAATACATGGTAATGTATAGGGAAAGTTTTGGGGTCGTGCCAAAATTGCAACACGAGCTTTCAACGGCTCTATACATTTTGGAACCCTTAGAACTCGAAAAACTATTTTTATATTGACGTCCATGTATGTGTTTGTCTGTGTGTCTGTCTGTGCAAATTTTGTATCCACGCTAACTAAAATACTAATTGACAGAATTTTATAAAATTTAGTAGGTAAGTTACTTTTGGGTGAACTTGCTGCTGTTTAAACTTTGGTACGATTCGGGATAAGAAAATCTACATTTTTTGCAAAATAACTCCTCAAAATTACCCATATCCACTCCAGCTGAAAAACTAATGGACCAATTTTTACAAAATTCAGTCGATAAATCACTTGTAGGTCAACCTGGTGCTGATTAGATTTTGGTACGATTCGGAAAAGGCACCCTGCCTTATTTTGAGAAATGGCCCGCAAAAATGGTTAAATCTAACATAAAAGACAACGTAAGCTCCAATATATCAATTAGATGCTTATTTTATACATAATGTTTGAAGACGAAAATAATAAGACTGATGCCATTAATCTAGGACCCCATTAACTCTTCAATGTATTATATTGGATTTTGTTCGAACTCGAAAAAACTATTTTTCGCGTGACGTCCGTGTGTGTGTTTGACTGTGTGTCTGTCTGTGCAAATTTTGTATCCACTCTAAATGAAAAACTAATTGATTGAATTTCATAAATTTGGTAAGTCACATTTGGGTGACCCTGTTGCTGTTTAGACTTTGGTACGATTCGGGATCAGAAAACATACAATTTTTGTGAAATAGCCCCTCCCCCCTCCAAAAAAAAATTGTTCGTATCCACTCCAGATAAGAAACTAATACACCAAATTTCACAAAATCTAGTCGATAAAGTCTGAACTCTTTAAATTTGCCGAAGAGTCAGACCACGATTTTCTTTCCTTTCCCTTTTTTTAAGGTGTCGTCCACAAATAAGGAAAACGAAAAATTATAACGTCAAAGAGTTCCATTATATCGATTGTGCACGAGCTTTAAAACAAGAAAGTCATAACGATATCCGAAAATATCCAAACGTAAACTCTTATGTCACTAAAGACCCTTTTGACAATCAAGAAGTCGGTCTTCTTCACGTTTTCAAACTACTATGAGAACTTTACGAGAAGTAAGCCGTTACAGTTACGATTCAAATACCAAAACAGAGTATTTTGAACTTCTGCCACTTTAACAAGACTCCGACTTTGACTAACTAACTGAATCAGTCGCTCACTGACTGAATGGCTGAATCACAGACTGAATTAATGGCTATTTTTCCAACGGCCTTTTATAATTTCAAGAACAAAGAAAGTTCTGGACATTCTGAACATGAAAAGTCGCGAATGTTCTTTAATATATTCTTTTCCCGTCAGCAGGGAGGGGGGGGGGGGGAAAGAAAATATCAACGAATGGTGCTTGCAAAAGCAGACTCAAAATCGCCCCTATTCAGAAATCACAAACGATTGGTCGTCCATGTGGGTGGAGTTCGAAACTAAGGAATCTAAGGTTAAAACTGACTCACAGTTAATAGATATTTAAAATATTAAACTTTGCTCATCACATTCTTCTTTCTAACAGTGCAATAATTTTTGTTTTTCAAAAATTAGAACGCAAGCTAAGGAATACATGCTAATAAAATACTGTCACAATTTCTTTCGTTGGCTTAAGGAGTTTCAGGCAGAGGAGGGCAGGAGGGCGCAGGGAACACGTCCCCATATACCCACGGGCCAACACGGGCCTGGTTATCTATATAATAAAATGCAATGTCTGTCTGTGTGTGTGTGTGTGCCTTATACACTATAGGTTCAGCGACCGCGCGTTGGAGAGCTACGAAATTTGGCAATCGGAGACCCGGGGGGGGGGGGGGCACGTGAAAACGGATTTTTAAAATTTGAATTATTTTTTTAGTTATTTAATGTTTTATGCGATTTCGACCGTTTTTTCCCCTTTTCCTCTTTTTTCTTCGCCATGCAGACGCCGTAGAAAAAACAAATTACACCACCGGAAAGAGCCGACAATTGCGAGTAAAAATATATCAATTTCAATTTCTAATATTTTTTAAAGATTTTAAAACGAAAGTCACTTTCGGCTCAAAAAAAACGACCTTTGTTTTTTAAATCCTCGCAACGCAAAAAGTACTAATGATTTCAACTAATAATTTACATTTTTAGAAAGTTCAAAGATCTGGCTTTCTTACAAGCCCAATCTGGTCAAGATATAATAAAAAAATGCCGCAGGATCGGGATTTTAAGAATTTTCGAATTCCAATTTCTCGGCGATCCGCTAAAGCAGTTCTTCACCCGCGTTTTCAACCCGCAGAATTTTTTTGTGCGAAAGGAGGGAAGGTGGAGGGGACGTCACGGTCCAGAATATGCAATAGGGAAGAAAATGACGGAATTAAGAGCTTAGCATATGGTCATTATAAAATTTAATGATTGAATTATGGTGGATTGAATTGTGGCTATGTATTGATTGCGATGTATTATTGTGGCGTAATGTATTGTTGTATTGTCTATATATAATAAAAGGCAATGTCTGTCTGTGTGTGTGTGTGTGTGTGTCTGTGTCTGTCTGTCTGTCTGTCTTATACACTATAGGTTCAGCGACCGAGCATTGGAGAGCTACGAAATTTGGCAATCGGAGACCCGGGGGGGGGGGCGTGGTAAGGGGACACATCAAAATCGATTTTTAAAATTTTAATTATTTTTTTTGTTATTTAATGTTTTATGCGATTTCGACCGTTTTTTCCCTTTTATGCCCTTTTTTCTCCACCATCCAGACGTCGGAGAAAAAAACAAATTAGACGACCGGAAAGAACAAACAATTGCGAGTAAAAATATATCCATTTCAAATCTTAGGGACAAATTTTAATATTTTTTAAAGATTTTAAACGAAAGTCACTTTCGGCTCAAAAAAACGATCTTTGGTTTCAAATCTTCGCATCGGAAAAAGTACTAACAATTTCGACTCATAATTTACATTTTTAGAAAGTACAAAGATCTGGCTTTCCTACACGCCCAATCTGGCCAAGAAATAATAAAAAATTGCCGCAGGATCGAGATTTTAAGATTTTCCGAATTTCAATTTCTTGGCAGACCCGGCGAAGATCCGATTTTCCCCCGATTTCGCGTCACGCTGTTTCAATGAAGATATTGCGAGGGTGAAATCATTATTGTTATTTAATGTTTTATGCGATATTTTAAATGGTGGAACGATATGGATTTTTAAATGGATATTTTAATTTACGGATATTTTAGATAGATATTTTAATTTTATGGATATTTTAAATGATGGAACGATGGAACGACGGAACGGGAGAAATAAAAAATAAATAAAAATAAAGTTATGGAGATTGTTGCTGTGATATTACGTTATATTTTAAACGCGGGAATTGCACTCGGTAGGCCCGGGTTCGATTCCCGCTGCTGCCAAAACTGCCGCAGTGTTCACGCGGAGTACGATCACGTTAAACATGTGGGTCCGTAAGTCCTTCCGAGAGGTTGGTGGTAGGGGAATAGGGTGGGTCCCTCTGGATGCCCCCCACACTGGGTTCCGGTCAAAATTGAGTGACCCTTCCTGGCCATCCAAATAGTTACCTTACACCTTTATGGTAGGTCGCGCCAGCGAGTTTGCCACGGTCAGGATTTTCAAGGGTAGCGAACAGGCTGGTCGCCGAAGGCGGCTAGTCTTAAATAATAAAAGGCAATGTCGGTCTGTGTGTCTTATACACTATACGTTCCGCGACTGCGCGTCGGAGAGCTGCGAAATTTGCCAATCGGAGACCCAGGTGGGTGGGAAGGGGACACTTAAAAACCGATTTTTAAAATTTTAATTATTTTTTTGTTATTAAATGTTTTATGCGATTTCGACCGTTTTTTCCCCTTTTTGCCCTTTTTCTCCACCATCCAGACGTCTTAGAAAAAACAAATCACACCACCGGAAAGAGCAGACAATTGCGAGTAAAAATATATCAATTACAATTTCTAATACTTTTTAAAGATTTTAAAATAAAAGTCACTTTCGGCTCAAAAAAACAAAACTTTGGTTTTTAAATTCTCGCATCGGAAAAAGTACTTACAATTTCGACTAATAATTTACATTTTTAGAAAGTTCAAAGATCTGGCTTTCGTACAAGTTCAGTATGGACAAGTCATAATTATAAATAGCTGCAGGATCGGGATTTTAAGAATTTCCGAATTTCAATTTCACGGCAAGTCCCTAAAGTAGTTCTTCACCAGGGTTTTCATCCGCAGAAGTTTTTAGGAGGGGAGGTGCAATGGACGTCACGGTTCTGAATAAGCTATAGCGAAATCATCGAATGGAACATATATTCGATATTTGTATAATAAAAGGCAAGCGACCGCGCGTCGAAGAGCTACGAAATTTGGCAATCGAAGACCCGGGGGGATGGGAAGGGGACACGTCAAAAACGATTTTTTAAATTTTAATTTTTTTTTTGTTATTTAATGTTTTATGCGATTTCGACCGTTTCTTGCCTTTTTTCCCTTTTTCTCCACCATCCAGACGTCGTAGAAAAAAACAAATCACACGACCGAACAGAGCAGACAATTGCGAGTAAAAATTTATCAATTTCATATCTCAAGGACAAATTTTAATATTTTTTAAAGATGTTAAAACGAAAGTTACTTTCAGCTTAAAAAAAGAACTTTGGTTTTTAAATCCTCGCATCCGGAAAAGTACCGACTATTTCGACTAATAATTTACATTTTTAGAAAGCTCAAACATAAGTGATTCTTATAAGTCCAATCTGGTCAAGAAATAATAGAAAATGGCTGCAGGATCGGAATTTTAAAGAAGAAATGATTTTAAATTTCTCGGATAATTCTCGGAATATCCGATTTTCTCCCGCCGGTGACGTCACGTGTTCCCATGGAGACGGGTTAGAAAATTACGTAATATTTTAAATCATGGAATTAAGAGCTTAGCATATGATCATTTCAAATGGAGATTTTAATTTATGGATATTTTTAATGAATATTTTAATTTATGGATATTTTAATTGATGGATATTTTAAATGGATATTTTAATTTTATGGACGTTTTAAATGATGGAACGACGAAATGAGGATATTTTAAATGATATTACGTTATATTTTAAATGATGGAATTAAGAGATTAGCATATGGTCAAAATGGTCATTATAAAATTTAAATTAGCGCGCGGAAAGTTAGCGCACGGAATGTTAGCTCGCGGGAATTGCACTTGGAAGGCTCACGTTCGATTCCCTCCACTGCCAAAACTGCCGCCGTGTTCACACGGAGTGCGATCACGTTAAACATGTGGGTCCGAAAGTCCTTCCGAGAGGTTGCTAGTAATGGAAGGAGGGTACGGTCCCCGTGGATGCCTGCCCCACTGGGTTCTGGTCTAAATTGGGTGAATAAAATAAAAGTTATGGAGATTGTCGCGGAGGGCGCGGTAGCCCAGTGGTTAGCGAGCGGGAATCGAAATCGGTAGGCCCGGGTTCGATTCCCGCCACTGCCAAAACTGCCTCTATCTTCACGCGGAGTACGATCACTTTAAACATGTGGGTCCGTAAGTCCTTCCGAGAGGTTGGTGGTAGGGGAAGGAAGGTACGGTCCCTGTGGATGCCTCTACCACTAGGTTCCGGTCTAAATTGGGTAGCACTTCCTGGCGTTCCAAACAGTTACCTTACAACTTTCTAGTAGGTCGCGCCAGCGAGTTTGCCAGTCAGAATTTTCAAGGGTAGGGAACAGGCTGGTCGCCAAAGGCGGCTAGTGAAGAATATCGTCTTGCTAACAGATGGATTGATAATTATCGCTTTTGTTATCACATGAAGCGCCATCTGTTGGCCATTTTTTGTAATTACTTTTTTTAGGGTTTCAATAAAACCCCATGCCCTTTCAAACATGTGTGTCAATTTTTATCTCTCTACGTACATTATCCCGTGAATAATTGAATTTTCAAGTCTTAAGTGACTTTCGGATCACCCGGCCATATAGTTCTAAAAAATTATCATTATTTCAAAAATATCTGCATTCTTTTGTGAATAACTAGGATGTGTATCAGTTGTGTATATGGTAACTGTCCAATCCCATGTATTGCCTTCAAAGTTTTTGGGTATGCAGTGATATATTGTTTATTTGCAAAAATGCATGAAAGACGGGGTAATTTTTGTGCAGATAATTTCATTCCACATCCCTATTTTCTCAGTTGCTAAAATGACCAAGTAGAAATACGGAAATTGAAAAAACTCTACTGTGTTGTTGTTGAGATACAGACCGTCCGACCTACCAGAAATGTGTAAGGTAACTGTTGGACGGCTGGGAAGTACCACCTAATTTAGACCGGAAACCAGTGGGGGAAGCATCCACAGGGACCGTACCCTCCTTCCCCTACCACCAACCTCTCGGAAGGACTAACGGACTCACAGGTTTAACGTGATCGTACTCCGTATGAACACGGCAGCAGCTTTGGCAGTGGCGGGTTTGGAACCCGGGCCTACCGAGTGCAATCCCTGATCGCTAACCACTGGGCTACCGCGCCTTAAGCTTCAGAGTATGAATTTTCTATTGGCACTTATTCTGTCATTTCATGTCTAAATACAATTTTATTTTATTCATATATCGATACATTTTTCTGTCTGAAACCATTTGGGCAAGCCTATCTAAGCCTAAAATGGATAACTACTTTATCTTCCCCTCAAAATATGAGTTTACAATAAATTTTAAATGGAAATATTTTTGTGTACTAATCTTAGATACCGGTAATATTTTTGAAGGATACATTATATAAAAAATGATTTTGTTTAAGCCTTATCCTCCTACATCATCTCCTGAATCCAGAAAGCTGTAGCGAGTAACGCCGCAGCCAACCGTATTATGTAACACAACAGGTAACCGCGAACTGTTATTTTCGGTATGCAATTTCCGTTTATGAGGAAACCCGTTGCGGGGCATGAACATTTTCTATTTAGGATTGTGGTTGACTATGTGCGGCATGAAAGGTTAGTGTTGCTTAAATATTTGACAATGTTAATTTTGAGCATTTGACTGCTACTTTGATATTTTGTAACGATCATTAAATATTACTTTCCCTGCAAAACATGGTAATGTATAGGGAAGGTATTGGAATCGTTCCGATAATCGCAACTCAAGCTTTTGGTGGATCTACACGTTTTGGGATCCCTAGAACACTAAATAACTATTTTAGTCCAGTTATTAAATGAAAGCGAAAATTGAATAAAAAGTGCAAATTCAGTGTCATTTACAATAATTATGGAAGTTATTTTCTGTAATTAAACTCAATTTAATGATTTATTGAAGAAATAAAGAGAACATAAATATGAGTCTGCAGGGAAAGTCAGATGTGCTGTCTACTTCAGATTTTTATATGTCTTCAAGGCTTTTCAGTTTGGCCCGGACATGTGGTCTGGCATCTAGATTGTAAAACACTTTTATAACCCAACCATTTGTAAATAAAATATATTAAGCAAATTTAATTACTTTGATTTTCTACAATTTCGGCGTGGAGTTCTAATATTAATTAATGGCATTTATGCATGATTTTTAACAGGGGTATGCTGAAACCATTTAATTGTAATTAATATTAAAAAATATTTTTAAAATTTATTCAAAGTCTAACATTTTATTTAATTATCTTTCTAATCAGTATTTAGAACTTGTTTTAATATTAGTATGTATTTTTTCATTTATCAATCTTTCAATATTCTCCAATGTATTAAATGGGATTTTGTTGGAACTGTATAACATTTTATGAAAATTATTTGGATCAAAGTAATGAAAATGTTTATATATGGCATTGTAATCGATTAAGTGTGGATTATTAAAATTTGTTCTTACTTGATCCATGATTATGTTATAAGAATTAATTCGAAAATTGTTGCGTACGATTACTAGTAATACTGGCTCCTTTTATATTCTGCAAAGCCTATGTTAACAAAAATGCCAATTTTCCTTTCCTCAAGTCAGTGACCCGCTGTGCTAAGATGATATCCATTTCTATTCTTATAAGAGCAAGGAAAGAACCGTAGTTTCTTGGAATATTCTTAATAATTGCCACGTTAAACTAGATCCAATTAAAAAAAAATCCAAATTTCACTTTGCTGTACATCTGATATTGGTTTAATATTTTTTCTGACTCTAAAATGTTGTGAAATGCTTGACGTCGATCCAAAATGCTACTCTATTATTTGTATTAAATCTTCCAAATATGTTGCGTGACATTCGATCTTTCACACACCATTTTGTTTCGCCCATGACTTTAAAAGTTTAAAATTATTTATTACGCGCTACACATTTAATGTTTAGTAAGAAATTTGCGCATTTGTTTAAAATTCCAAATAGAGTAATTTCTTCGACAGATTTTTGTGTTGTAACAGTAATTATTAAATGTAAAATATGTGCCTAATACCAAGCATTCTTAAGGCCAAGTGCATCACTTACCAACCATGGCTTTAAAGCTTTAAAGGGCTCCTGCATATTTACTGCACCGTCCTTACAATGCATAATTAGAAACATCGAGAACCAATTACTTTTTAGTATTACATTCATTATTGGAAATAGTTTTTCTTGATTTCGATGTTCAGTTTATGACAGATATTAGCCGTTCATAAGTACAATTATTGATATACCTCACAAATATGGAACACTGATATTCAAAAGATAATTTGGGGGCCTAGGCATAATATTCCTTTGGATTCCCCTCCCCTTTCCGCCCACTTCCCACTTTTAAGAGGCCAAAACAAAAATTCCGTAATTTTTACCATATTAGTACTCGTATATTCACACAGGCAGGCAAAAAAGATTATTTATAGTGTTTATTAGTATTAAAGAACAACCCAGTCTTAAGGAAAGTAACATCCACCTACTGTATACAGGGTGATACAAAAATCCTTGACGCATTTTAAAATTAAATATAAACTCAAGTAATTGCCGTACCATAGTGAGGTTTGGACTAAAAATGATTTCCAAGTTGAAGAGTTTCGGTCAAGCAGATAAAAAATTTAGTTCCAAATTGTGCCCATAGATGGCGCTACTTAATCAAATGTTTGTATATCTGCGTTGGAAATGGAGTACCGTTTGGATGTGGTTCGAGCTACAAAGGGCGCGCATATTGAAATATGGTAGAGGAAAAAAGAAAATGCTCTGTAACTACTCGTCTTCAGTTTTTATGGTATTTTTAAGGTACAGCGCCATCTATGGCCAAAGTTTGGAACTAATTTCTTTTATTTGCTTAACCAAAATTTTTCAACGTGGAATGTATATATATATTCATATATATATATATATATATATATATATATATATATATATATATATATATATATATATATATATATATATATATATATACAGGGTGCGGCAAAAAGAACGTACCGATTTGGAATGTCAATAAAAAAAATACAAAGCAAGATAGAGAAAGAAATATTTTATACTTGAGAAGTACACAGTATGCCATTGTTATCCAATAAGTTTTGAAGAATACATCAGTTAAATGGCGACCGTCAATGTCGATGCAGTTTTGAAGTCTGTTTCGGAAATTTTGCAGTGATCTGCGGAATCGCCGTGATTTCTTGCGTAATTCCTGCCTTGAGTGTTTGCAAATTGGTTGGTTGGTGTTGATACACTTTTGATTTGAGATAGCCCCACAGAAAAAAATCACATGGGGCCAAATCCGGCGAAAGGGGTGGCCAAACGATATCACCCCGTAAAGAGACGAGGCGGACCGGAAACATGTTTCTGAGAATTCCAAGTGACCTTCTAGAGGTATGCGACGTGGCTTCATCTTGCTGAAACCATACATTTTCCGGATCATGACGTCCGAGCTGAAAGCGCATTCGGAAGGCCCGTTGCGTCGTTATCACAGATTCACCGTTCGTAACAAACTCTTCAACAACAAAAGCACGATGCTCTCCGCTCCAAGCCATGACGGTAACTAAAATTGGCATGCGCAAACAAGTCAAAAGAGACCATGCCCACTGCTGTACTTCTACTATGAGCGAAGCAACGCTTCTGCCAAATTAGAACGTTCTTTCTGCCGCACCCTATATATATATAAATATATATATATATATATATATATAGAGAGAGAGAGAGAGAGAGAAGTACCATTTTTTAACACTTTACAACAAAGTTGAAAAGTTTTTATGACTTTGTTCATTCTGTCTGTCTGTCTGTCTGCCTGTCTGTTAGCACGATAACTGCCGTAAAAATGACTTAATCAAAATGAAATTTCAGTATGTTGTTCCGACGGTCTGTAGGACCTATGGGAATATAAATGAATATTATCACCCAATTAGTTTTGGATTGAACCCGGGTTGAAAAAATGAAATACATTGAGCCCTATGGGACCTAATTTTTCAAACATTTTTTAAGTGGATTTAAAATTCACAAATTGCTTCGAAAATTTTAGGTAATAGTCAATTTGTTCCATAAAATATATAAAAGAAATTTCAGCGATATATATTCAGTAGTTTTTTAAATAAAATTTAAAATAATAATTACACATCTTATATGAAACAATCACGTGACCATGACATGAAACGATCACATGACCCACTCCAAAATGATATATGGCATCCATCTTGTTTCAAAATCGTGATTTTTTAAAGTTCTTTTTAATTCATATTGAGTGTTGTATCCGTCCTAAAACTACTCTATTTTTGCTTAAATTCTGTGCATCTACATACTAAAACAACACAATGACAATATATTTGAGTTTAAATTCTCATTTAAATTTGATTATTTCTACAACTAAGCCTATTTTTCACCTATGTAAAATGTAAACAGCAAAATATGTAGAATGAGTTGTATTAGAATTACTGTATTTCTTTAACACAAAATAATTCAGTCCATGGAGTCTGCATGACTGATATGAAGGGAATATTAATTGATTTTATAAACAGAAGGACTGTTTTTTTCGATGAAGTTTTAAGCATAAAGTTTATGAATTGTAGCTCCATGGTCTTAATTTTTAAATAAAATAAATTATTATAGTATTGTGATGAATGAAATGGAGAAAGTTATGAATGAAATCCTGCTTTTATAGAGAGATCCAGGCGTGTTATTTTTTCTATGACGTCATTTGAATTTATTTCAGTTGTTTTCGATGAAGTTTTCAAATATAATAAATTATCGTAGTATTATGATAGTTTTAAAAATATTACCGTGGAATGTATTGCATTTTAGAGATATTTAAACCAGGCAATTTATATTTCAATGCCGTCATTTGAATGAAGTTCATTTTTTTCATTGAAGGTTTAAGTTTTCAAATATAATAAATCAATGTAGTATTGTGATAAGTTTTAAAATATTACCGAGGAATGTATTGCATTTTCGACTTTTTTAAATAAAATTGCATTGAAGTTGGAAAGTGTTTCATAATCAATGCTTTAAGCATGATTGATCTTTCTTGTTTAAACATCATATCTTCAACATTCGACTGTGAATAACTAGGATTTGTATCAGTTGTGTATATGGCAACGGTCCCCTCAAATATATTGCATTTAAAGTATTTAGGGATGCAGTGGTGTAGTGTTTATTTGCAATAATATATGAAAAATGGGTGTAAATTGTATGCAGATAATTTCATTCCAAATCCCCGTTATCGCAGTTGCTAAAATCAACAAGTATACGGAAATTGAAAAATCTTTACAGTGTGCATCTCATATCAGCACTTATTCTGTCTTTTCAAGTCTAAATTTCATTTTATTTTATCCATAGATTGACAAGTTATAAGTAAATTTTTCTGACTGAAACCATTTGGACAAACCTATCTGAGCCTGAAATGGCTAGTTCTATTTTATCTCCCCCTCAAAGTATGAAATTACGAAATATTTTAAATTCAAATATTTCTTTGTGTACTAACCTTGTATACCGGCTATATACTTTAAGGATATTTTATATAAAAAACTATTTCGCTTAAACATGTCGAACGATATTCACACTTTAAATCTAAAAAGCTGCGCTGAGTAACGACGCAACTAATAGAATTTAGTAGAACAACAGGTAACCGTCGCCTGTATGTTTTTTCCAGAAAGCAATGTGCGGCATGAAAATTTATTGTTTGGTGCTGCCTAAAAATTTAACAATGGTAACTATGAGCGCTACTTTGATATTTTGTAAAGATCTTTAAATATTATTTTTCCTGCAATATATGGTAATGTATAAGGAAAATATTGGAATAGTGCGGAAATTCCCAACTGGAGCTTTCGGCGGATCTACAAGTTTTGGGACCCTTAGAACATGAAAAATATATTTTTAGTGTGACGTCTGTGTTTGTGTGACGTGTGTGTCTGGCTGCATAGATTTTGTATCCATTCTGACTGAAAAACTGATTGGCCGAATTTCATAAAATTTGGCATGTAAATTCCTTTTGGTTGACCCTAGTGCTTATTAGATTTTAGTACAATTCGGGATAAATTAATCTGTCTTTTTTTTTAAATGGCCTACAAAAATTGCCTGTATTCACTCTAGCTGCAAAACTAATATACCACATTTCACAAAATTTAGTTGATAAATCACATGTAGGTTTACCTGTTTGTGATTAGACTTGGTACAAAACGGAAAAAAAACCCTGCTTTATTTTGTGAAATGGTCCTCAAAAATATTTAAATCTATAAATAAAAGACTACGTATGTTCAAATATATCAATTAAATGCTTATTTTATACGTAGTCTTTGAAGATGAAAATAATAAGTCCAACCTCATTACTATAGGACTAGCCATTCTGGAGATATTTTAGTTTATTACCATTATCGCTACTCTACCTTTGAAAAAATGTCCAGTTATTAATGAAAACGAAAATTGAATTAAAAGTGCACTCCAGTGTAAGGCAAAATAATTATGGCTGCTATTTTGTGCAATTAAACTGAATTTAATCAATTATTGAAGAAATAAAGAGAACTTGAATATGAGTCTGCAGGGAAAGTCATGTGCTGGCCACCTCAGATTTTTATATGTCTGCAAGGCTTTTCAGTTGCGTCTGGACACTCGGTCTACATCCAGATTGTAAAACAAATTTATAACCCGATCATTTTTAAATAAAATATTTTAAGCAAATTTAATTGATATTCTACAATTTTCGAATAAAGTTCTAATATTAATTAATCGCATTTATGCATGTTTTTAACAGGGGTATGCTGACACACCTTAATTGTATCTAATATTTAAAAAATATTTGTAAAATTCATTCAGAGTTTGACATTTTATTTAATTATCTTTCGAATCATTATTTAAAACTTATTACTTTCCTTATATACATATAATGTATAAGGAAAGTATTGTGACGGCATCGAAAATTCGAATTCGAGTTTTCGACGGGAGAGCGCGTTTCAAGCATCCCTGATCACGAATTGAACATTTTTGAGGTGATGTCTGTGTGTGTGTTAAAGTATGTATGTGTGGTGTGTGTCCTTGAGCCTGTGGAGACGATATCTCACGAACGAATGGAGCGATTTGAAGGAAATTTGGTACAAAAATTTTGATCCGTGAATACTGGAAGCCTATTGTTTTTAAACACAATCGAATTTTCAGAGCCCTACTAAATTTTCGAGTGAAATTTTGAAAAAATTATCAGAAAATTAAAACTTTTAATAAAGTCACGCAAATAGACATTTCCTATGTAATTTTTCCTTAGAAAACGATTAACAGACTTTAGAACGTTAGCATGAACCGTTCTAGAGATATTGCACATTTTTCAAATAAATCTATCCAAAAATCCTATTTATAAAAAAAAGTATTAACTGATGAGAAACATTTTCACTTTTTATATGTAATATCATGCGATAAATTTGGTGACACCATTCTCGTAGATCTAGTTTATTCCATTCATGAGTAAAAGTACTTTGAGTAATACCTTCGTATTTCAACGCCAATAAGAATAATTTAAGTCTCTATCCATAACGCTTGGCGAGATTTTGGCGCAATGTCGCCAACTTGCCGACTTTTTTAACACTTTACAACAAAGTTGAAAAGTGTTTATGACTTTGTTCATTCTGTCTGTCTGTCTGTCTGTCTGTCTGTCTGTCTGTCTGTCTGTCTGTCTGTCTGTCTGTCCGTTAGCACGATAACTGCCGTAAAAATGAGTTTACCAAAATGAAATTTTAGTATGTTGTTCAGACGGTCTGTAGGACCTATGGGAATATAAATAAATAATATCACCCAATTAGTTTTTTATTGAACCCGGGTTGAAAAAATGAAATACATTGAACCCTATGGGACCTAATTTTTCAAACATTTTTTAAGTAAATTTAAAATTCACGAATTGCTTCGAAATTTTTAGGAAATATTCACATTATCCCATAGAATATATAAAAAAAAATTCAGTAAAATATGTTAAGTAGTTTTTTAATTAAAAAAATTATTTAATATAGGGAAAAAAACAAATTCAATTAAATTCTGACTTTGGGATATCTTCCAGAAAGAAAAGAGAGAGATATTATATAATAAATATCTCTCCATTTGTTTAAACGTTTTGCATATGGGAGTGGCTTCATATTTTAAAATAAATTTGGTAGATAACTATTTTTCATTTTTTTTTAAATTTTATATAACTCTTCATGATAAATTTAATTGATGGCATTTTAAATGCACTTTTCTACGTCCTAGAGAGTTAAAATTTGGTACACAGCTTAAATTTGTTGAACATTTTATTCGACAAAAATTTGATGGATCTTTAAATATAGATCATACATTTTTTTCGAAATGGCCTGAAAATAATCCCCGTTCACTTCTATAAATCATTGGTGTAATATTGTTAAAAATTCTGATGTCGACAGCACATGTCTTTCCCTGCAGACTCATATTCGTTCTCTTTATTTATTCAATGATAATTTGAGTTTATCTGCACAACATAAGTATTTTAAATGACATTGAATTTACACGTTAAACTTAAATTTGGTTCTCATTTGATAGCTGGACTTATTGTCAAAGGTGGCATAGCGAAAACGCGAAAAAACTAGAATATCTCAAGAACGGCTAGTCCTAGAGTAATGGGGTTAGTCTTATTCTTTTTGTTGTCAAAAATCACATATAAAATAGGAATTTAATTGATATAATTGAGCACACGTAGTCTTTTATTTTTATATATAACGATTTTTGCTGGCCATTTCGCAAAAATAGCCCGTTCCTTTTTCCCGAATCGTAGTAGAATAACCTACAAATGATTTATATACAAAATTTTGTTAAATTTGGTATATAAATCACTTGTAGGTTATTGAAATATTATACTCCAAATTTTGTTAAATTTGGTTCATTAGTTTTTAGCTAGAGTGGATAAAGGCAATTTCTGCGGCCATTTCGCAAAGAAGGCAGATTCTTTTATTACGAATCGTACTATAATCTAATGAACATCAGGATTTCCCACAAAAAACATACCTACCAAATTGTATGAAATTCGGTCCATTAGTTTTTCAATTAGAGTGGATGTAATATCCACACAGACACACAGAAACATACACAGATACACCCTTACACACACAGACGTCTTCCTAAAAGAAGTTTTTTCGTGTTCTAGAAGTCCCAAAACGTGTAGATACTTTGAAAATTCGAGTTCCGATCTTCGGCACGATTCCAATACTTTGAGTACATACACATACACATATATATTATCTGTGTATTATCTGTGTATCTAAATTCCGTGCCTATGCAATTACAATAGTTGTGATTTTAAATGATCCCTAAACTTTTATTATTTCTTCAAGGAAGCCTAATTTTAACATATGCAGAATGCAAATATCTCAAGCGATTGTAAGATGAATTATATAAGAATTGCTGAATTTTTTTCACACAAAATTATTTAGCTCTGGAGTCTGGAATACAAGTTATATGAATGAAATATTCATTGATTTTGCATAAAGAATCAGATGATTTATATTTCGATACAGTTTTAAATATTTAAGTATAATAAATTACTGTAGTACTGTGATAATGTAAAAGATATTACCACTGAATGAATCACATTTTAGAAATTTTTAAATGAAATTACATTTCAGTTGGAAAGTGTTTCATAATCAATGCTTATGCATGATTGATCTTTCTTGTTAAAATATTCCCAAATTAACGAAAATCTTGCCAAATGGATAAAAATGACGACTAATTGAAGAAAATTCAATATCTTGGAAATAATATAAGTATCTACTATAAATATAACCTATTTTTTTAATGTAAAAGTAGTGAATTCATTGCATATCGATTTTTTATTTACCAGACTTTCAATACTTTTTAATGTTTTATTTTATTTATTTTTATTTATCAAATGCTAGCCTGTTGATTACTAAGTCATAAGGCTTCGTGCTCTCCAATATTTTTCCACAATGCAATAACGCAGGGCATTCGTCAATGTGCACAGCTGTCATGTCACACTTTTTAATGAATTAAATGGGATTTTGTTGGAACTGTATAAAATATTATGAAAATTATTCAGATCAAAGTAATGAAAATGCCTATATATGACATTGTAATCTATTAATTATAGGTTATTAAAATTTATTTTTACTTGATCAATGATAGCTTTATGAGGATTAAATCGAAAATTGTGGCGAACCTTTACTAATAATACTGCCTCCTTTTGTTATCTGCAAAGTCTATGATAACCGAAATGTCAATTATTTTTATCTCAGGGCTTTCAACCGCTGCTTTAAGATGATATCCATTCCTTTTGTCTATAAGTGCAAGAAAAGAGCCGCAGTTTCTTCGAATATTCATAGCATTTACTTCGTTAAACTAGACTCAATTAAAAAAAATCTGATGTGGGCAACACATGACTTTCCATATATAATGCAATAAATTTACTACTTTTACAATAAAAAAACAGCTTTTTCTGATAGTAAATATTTATATTCTTTCCAAGGTATTGAATATTCGTCAATTAGTCGTCATTTTCATTGATTTAGTGTCATATTTATCCATTTGGCGAGATTTTCGTTAATTTGGCAACATTTAAAATATTCGCAAAGTTGGCGACATTCCGCCAAATTCAGCACCAAAATCTCGCCAAGCATTGTAGACGGAGAAATAAGTTATTCTTATAGCAGATAAATAACTATTGGCATTCAAATACAAAAGTATTACTCAAAGTATCTTTTCTCATGAATGGAACGAGTTAGGTCCACGGGAATGATGTCACCAATTTATCGCATGATATTACATATGAAAAGTGAACATGTTTCTCAACAGTTAAAGTATTTTTTTTAATTAATGTGATTTTTTGAAAAATTTATTTTAAAAATGTGCAATATCTCGAGAACGGTTCATGGTAACGTTCTAAAGTTATTGTCAATCGTTTTCTAAGGAACAATTACATAAGAAATGTCTATTTGCGTAACTTTATTAAAGGTTTTGATTTTTTGATGATTTTTTCAAAATTTCACTCGAAAATTTAGGTGAGTTCAGAACATTCGATTACGTTTAAAAACAATAAGCTTCCAGCATTCACGGATTTTGCTTTTTGTACCTAATTTCATTTGAATCGCTTTATTTGTTCTTGAGATATCGTCTCCACAGTCTCACTGATACACAGACACATACACTCCCAGACATCCCCTCAAAAATGTTTGATTCGTGATCAGGGATGCTTGAAATGTGCTCTCCCGTCGAAAACTCGAATTCGAATTTTCAACCCCGTCACAATACTTTCCTTATACATTATGTATATAAGGAAAGTAAAAAAAAATATCTAAATTTGACTTTTCTGTACATCTGATTTTGGTTTGTAAAATCTTCTATAAAATGTTGTAAAATGTTTGACAGCTACAAAATAATTCTACTCTATTGTTTGTTCTAAATCTTCCAAATATTTTGTGCGACATTGGTTCTTTTGCCCAGTAGCTTGTTTCGTCCATGACTTCAATAAATTTACAATAAATTATTAGGCGCCACACATTTAAACTTTTCTTCAAAATTTACACATTTGTTTAAAATTTCAAATAATGTAATTTCTTCCGATAGTTTTTGTGTTGCTTCAGTAAATGTAAAATGTGTGCATAACACCAAATATTCTTATGGCCAAGTGCATTGCTTTCTAACCACGGCTTAAAACTATTATAGGGCTCCTGAATAGTTTTTGTACTGTCGTTACAATATCCGATGCATATTTCGAAACATCGATTGCATTTTTTAATATATTAAATTCATCACTGCAAATATTTTACCCTTTTGTCGATGTTCAATTTGTGATAGATATTAACAGCACATAAGTAAAATAACTGACATTCCTAACGAAAATAGAACACTGATTTTCAAAAGACAATTTATATTCCTAGGCATGACATTCCTTCGGAGTCTACCACCTTCAAGCGGCATTACAAAGAAATGAAAAAATTCGAGATTTTTGCTTTCTGGTCGGCTAAGTTACAGACCCTGTGTATCAAGGAATATCAAGCTAAGTATAAGATACACTGGGCAGCTTCAAGCGGGATGACTGGGCGCGGAGGAACGCTGCGGCGTTCTTAAATTGTACGAAAATATAAGGATTAATTTCCTTGAAAAGTATCGAAGTAAATGTGCACTGTAAGTTGAGTAGGTTCGGAAATCCATGTAGCTGCTCCATCAGAAATTTATTTCTTGTTTTGAATAATCTAAAAGAAAATACTAAGACTTTCTATCCATTGTTATAGTATGACCTATAGCGAAAAGAACAGCCTTTAATTTCTTATCGAAAGGACAAAAAAAACTAACGCATAGAATATTTTGAGCATGTTATGCCATACAAGTCATGACAAAAACTATAAGTTGAACGCTATTTAGTGTTTCTTTTTTCTTTATGTTTTTTTCTTTATGTTACTTTATTTTTCGTTACTGAAAAAAGTTTGATCGCATTGATGCAAATAACTTTTTTAAAGAACAATTTTTTTTGCAGTTTTGTTATTAGACTTTTAATATATCTTTCATGAGATAAATTAGATTTAAAAAGTGTAATTTGAAATCGTTATGTTGCATAAAAAGCTTGAACATCAGTTTTTCTTTTTCTATATTTATGCAAATTTTTTTAAGGAAGCATGCTTTATAAACATTTTAAGATTCCACTTTTAAAACTTTCTTGACAACACGTAGTACATATAAAGGAAAGTGTTGAGATGACATAAATCGCATTTCTGAATTAGTTTATGTTCTAGAATATTTAAGGCACATGCAGGTTTCATGTAATTTATTCGAATTTGTCTACAAATGTTACTTTTATTCAGAAGCATTGTTGCGTCTGATCTGGCATGAGAGCTATATCTTTTCCATAGTTTTAGTCACCGTCTTCTGTGTCGTATCTTAGATGTAAATCACCTAAATCAGATAAATCAGTTGACCTTAAGACTATAGTAGTACAAATTCGAGCCTTGTAGCACTTTTACGGCAGAGTGGATTCGAGTATACAAAACCGAATACTGGCAGGAATTTAAGATGGGAACCATGGAGTTTGAGAGAAGGAGATAAAACTCCTATGGATGAAACACTTGAAAATGCAATTACGCTTTGAGAATTATATCTAGGTGTCGCTAGTGTTAGTAAAGCGCCATTTGTTTTCATTTGACACAATAGAGAGACATGATATTGAGAATATGTATTTTTGATTATTTTTAAATCAAGATTCACTAATTATTAGCAAAATTAATCAGTATTTTTCCCAGTTGTAGAACAGGGTTTGGAATATAAGGGGATAAAGTAAATTGATAGGTAAAATAACTTTGAATACTGTGGCTTAGCGCGAGTTCTGTAAAGGAATGTTAATTGGCGTAATACTACATTAATTGCACCATTTTAACTTTAACAATAACTCATTTATTAACAACATAGATCACTTAATTACTCAATTACAACAATTATTACTCTCGTTCGCGCCGGAGAGAGACAATGTGAGACCATTAGTTAAAAATGCCTAAAATGTATTTAAGACCTTCCACAATATTTAAGGAACACATACCTTCAAGTCTGTCTTGGACTTTGCCACCAGCACGTACTTAATGTCGCTCATTTTACTGGAATGAACTCGAAGTATAATTCGTCACACGTAATTCGTCGATCATATTGTACTGCTGTCTAGGTGTTAATATCGAACACTTCTGGAATAACTGTACTCAGGACATTGTATTTCCTCGTTCTGCAATTGTCGTGCGAAAATCCTCGTGAATTTCTATCGACTCTCACGTAGAAGTCATGCTGCAATCTCCCTCAGTAGTTCTGAACATTTTTATCTTTTAGACTCCTTTGGTTGTGGCTCTTTTGCCTGAGATCTGACACTCCTCCTTGGTTTGGCCAACGGCTGTACCGTGCTGAAAACACCGGTTCTCGTTAGATCACCGAAGTCAGGCAGCATCGGGCGCGGTTAGTACTTGGGTGGGTGACCACCTGGGAACACCGCGTGCTGTTCGTACATTTCGCGCGCGGTAGCCCGGTGGTTTGCGCGCTGGATTTGCACGCTTCCACAACTGCCGCCGTGTTCATGCGTAGTACGATCACGTTAAACATGTGGGTCCGTAAGTCCTTCCGAGAGTTTGGTGGTAGGGGATGGAGAGTACGGTCCCTGTGGATGCCTCCCCCACTGGGCTTTGGTCTAAATTGGGTGGCACTTCCCGGCCGTCCAAACAGTTACCTTACACCTTTCTGGTAAGTCGGACGGTCGGGGTCTCAACAACAACTCCTCCTTGGTTCTCATTGTTAGCCTTCAGGGCGCAGCTACAAGCATCTTCTCAATTGGTCAACCTTTTATCCAATGTCGTTACTTCACCTTATCCTTAGAGTTCTGCGACCCACCTGTCTTGATGACCCTAAATTTACGGTTTCCTGCTGATCAGCGTGTTGTAAAATCTGGCGTCATTGAGACTGAAGGTATTGTCTGACGTTTCAGACACAATAAATGACGTACATAAAGCTGTCTCACAATAAACTGGTGTGAGATCGATTCTGGTCTCACAATAAACTGGTGTGAGATCGATTTCTGGTCTCACAAATACGAAGGAATATTCCTTATTATTTCAGTTTCATTTTGTATTGCGCTACTAATTTATTTCTAAAAAATAGACTGTTCAAATTAATATTTTAAGCCATAAAATATTTTAAGCTTACACCATAGGAATACATACAATGTAAGGGCGCTTAACTTATCGCAGCGCCACCAGAATATAGTGTATGAAGTTTTAACTCCTTTACCTCCATGATGCAGACCTTTGACTAAAATTTCACCAGAACGCGCAGAGAATTGTAAACACCACCGCTGTTTAGTGTGACAAAAAGCAAGTAAAGCGAAAATAAAACAAGCTTCTTGTTTCTTTGTTTCACTCTCTTTCTGCATATATTGCTGTTCTGCAATGAGGTCTGTATTTTATTTATATTTCTCTTCTTTGCTTCTCAAGTTGATATTTCTTTATATGTTTTATATCGTTTTACTTCCTAATGGCAACACTAGGTGGCGCTGCTACATTGGATTCTGCTTTAAGCCATTTTCTGGTTTGTTATCTTGCACTTATTTGTGTGTTCAGGTCGAGTTTTTATTCACACGGAAGAAGAAATTCTAAAGAGTTCCTAAACGCAAGTCTGCTTACTTAACTTCATTTGCGCTTTATTTTACCTTGTAATTAGTGCATTACTGAGTGTGCGCAAAGTAATGTTCAATGTACTCAACATTTTGAATTTATGGATTTTAAAAAAATGTGTTTCATATTTCATAAGCGAGTCAATTTTCATTCATGTTTATATATCAGAAAATATTAACATTTAGTGTTTACTACAGTTTTTTTTTATATCTATATAAATAAGAATGAAAATCTGTCTGTCTGTCTGTCTGTCTGTCTGTTTGTCACACCATCACGGGAGAACGGCTGAACTGAATTTGATGAAATTTTGTGGGTAGCCCAGAAATAGCCCCACTTAAAATTATATCCGTGTTTTGAGTTTCTACGACCAGTGGTTCTCGAGATATTAGTAAAAAACGAAATTTTCGTTTGTCTCATCATCACGGAAAAACGGCTGAACCGAATTTAATGAAATTTGGTGAATAGCCTTGAAATATCCCCCCATAAATTTTGTCCAAGTTTCGAGTTTCTAAGACCTGGGGTTGTCGAGATATTAATGAAAAACGGAACTTTTTCCTAGGAGTTCTACTCCCTAACTCCGTGGTTTATCCAAACGAAAAGCTTGAAAATCGTTTGAAAATGAATTAAAATTTAATCTCTGAGTTTGATGGGAGATTTTTTGCGTTAATTAGTCACTTTCTGAAAACATGAATTGTTTGAAACATGATTTAAAGGGGAAATCTATCTCCATGGTTCATGGTTTATTTAAAACAAGATTTTACGGAGCAATGAGAAGTATAGAGAAATCAAAATCGTTATTTAATTTTGCAGTTTATGTTATAAGACATGACATATTTAACATGTTATAAGATTCTATCTTATATCATGTTACTCAGAAACGCAATTAAATTAAATCTGTCTGTTAATTTTAATAATTATTTTTTCGATTTGAATAATAAATAAATGGATATAAAAATATATTTTAGAAAAGAACGATTTGATTTTTCTTATAGCATTTTTGACTGGATAATATCAATTACGGTCTTCAGGTTTAAAAATTATTATTATTTATATTTTCGGGGATTATTGATTCAAGGATTATTGATATTTTCAAGTTATTATGCAATTATTTTATTATGGCAAAAATTGTTTAAACTCATATATTGTATGTTGTACGAATCTTCTACAAATACACGTGTATATCTTTTAATCTACGAGAATATAAGTAGTACAGGTATATAGGCATATGTTTTGATATATATTGGCATATATTGGAATCAATTGCGACCTTCTGGTATAAAGAGTACGGATATTATTGATGTTTTCAATTTATTACGTCATCTCTTTTATTTTGGCAAATATTTTTGAGACGCATATTGTAATACGGGTAATCTTCTACTAACACATTGGCATATTTTCTGATCTGCGACAATATAATTAGTACGGGGTTGCATATATCCATTCAATTCCTATTTTTTCTTCTGTAAATTTGCTTACAAAAGGGGGCAGGATGTTTTATTCTACAGATCTGATCGTGAAGATAATTTTGCATAGTGAGAACATATATTCTTAAACTTCTATTTAGGAGCAATAAATTTAATATTTTAACAGAATTTGCACATGATTGCGAACTTTAAGTTTCTTTAAATTATACACTCCGTACGAATAACGGGTGTGCTGTTAGTGGTTAATAAATTTTAACATTTTAGGAGGATATATCATGTTGCTCGGCATCGCAATTAAATTAAATGTGTTTGTTAATGTTTTTATTATTTTTTTTCGATTTAAATAATAAATAAATGGATAAATGGATATAAAAGTATATCTTATGAATGGACGGTTTGATTTTTCTTTTAATTATATTAATTGCTGACTGCGTACATCAATTTCATTTATTTTGGCAAAGAGTTTTCAAGCTTATATCGTATTTAGCTACTAAACTCATATATTGTGTTTAGCCAATAAATTCATATAGCCGATTGTTGAAACAGAAAAAGAGTAGAGCGGGTATATCTTCTAATACAATTGTAGTGTTTTCATTTAGTATATTGAAACGGGATAAGAATGTTTCATTCAGATCTGCAAATTCAAAGCTACGAATTTGGAGGGATATCGCTAATTTGACAACTTTTCTTAAACTTTGCCAAATTGACGGAAATGTCGCCAAATTGATATAAACGACACACAAACAGCTGCCATAAACCTTCGGGTTGGTCGTGTGGCTTGGGTCTTCTACATATCAATGAAATTTTTTTTTGTTTTGTTAGAAGAGAGTACTGAAATGATGTTTGGTTAGCATTTCTCTGTCAGACCAACCATCCTACTTAGTAATACATTTAGCGAATTTTTAAAATGTCACCAAATTGATAAAAATGTTTTCAAATCTATAAAAATATCTTGAAATTGATAAAATTGCGCTACATAAATGATATTAATTGTTTTTTGTTAGGGGATAGTATTGTGATGATATTTCGTCAATTTGTCGCAAAGTGGAACTGTCAGTTCTACAGTCCCACTTGGCGATAAATTTGGCGATTTTTTAAAATGTCGCTAATTTGACGAAACTGTCGCCAAATGTTCCATAGAAATATAACTATTTAGACGATATTTTTTCTACCAATTTATTTGAAGCAAATGATACCATGTCGCTTAGCAACGGATTTAAATCCAATGTGTTTATGCGGCAGACGATTTTTATTAAATCCTTTCCGATTTGAATAATGAAGATATGTATATAAAATAAATTTCATTGCCATTTCATTTTGGACTGGATAATATCAATTATACTCTTCAGGTTTAAACATTATTATTATTGATATTTTCCGGAATTATTGATTCAGGGATTATTGATATTTTTAAGTTATTACGCCATTGTTTTATTGCGGCAAAAATTGCTGACACACGCATATTGTACGTTGTACGAGTAATCTTCTAGGAATGCACGGGTATATCTTCTAACCTACGAGAATATAAGTAGTACAGGTATATTGGCATATATTTTGACATATATTGGCATATATATTGGAATCAAGTACAGTCTTCTGGTATGAAGATTAAGGGGATTAATTATATATTCAATTTATTACGTCGTCTGTTGTATTTTACCAAAAAACATTTGTGACTCATATTGCAAAATGGGTAATCTTCTACTAATAATCGGACATTATAAGTAGTACGTGTATATCTTCCCATATAATTTTAGTACTTTAATTTTGACATATATTGGAATAAATGACTGTCTTCAGATTTAAAGATTACGGGTTTATTGGTATTTTCAATTTATACATGTAATCTACTAATACAGGTTATATTTTCTAATATTCGCGTATATAATTAGTACGGGTCCCATACAATTTTAACGCTTTTATTTTGCATATATTGATTCAATTCCATATTTTTTTTTATATTTGCTTACATAAATGGTCCAAGATGTTTTATTCTTCAGATATGTCCATGAAGATAATTTTATATAGCGAGAACAGAGATTCTTAAACTTCTTTTTAGGAGCATTATATTAAATATTTTAACAGAATATTTTGATTAAACATTTCATTTAGTATACTATAAGAATTTGGGCATGATTATGAATTTGAAGTTTCCTTATATTATATACTCCGTACGAAGAACGGGTATGCTGCTAGTTTACAATAAACTTATAAAGTGCATAATAAAAATGTTAACATTTATCTCATTCCTAAGAATACCGGTACAGAAAAGGTTAATACAGAAATATATTTAAATCCATACTATTGTCAATAATTTAATATTTAAATCAATAATTGGCAATTAGATAATTACATGACTGCAATTTTATATAAACGATATAGCTGCAATTATGCTTTGCTTGATTAAGTAGCATTAAATAATTTTTATTTCCTTGATACAAATGCCTGAGTGAAGGGAATATGATTCTCTGAATTTATTGGAATAGGACTTGAAGAAATGTAATAACAGTAGACAATTTTTGAACAATTCAATTACTTCTACTTTAATACTCAAGTACCTCAAATTTCGAATACTTGTAAAAGAATTTCCAAGAAGGAAACTGTGTAATGTATTTCATCAAAAATTGGAAATCATGATTTCTAATGTACGAATATAATATTAGAATCTGTGTTAAAAGCCGAATGTTTTATATTTTCCCTTTCCTTATATACATAGTATAATGTATAAAGCAAGTATTGTGTTGGGGTCGAAAATTCGAATTCGAGTTTTTCGACGGGAGAGTGCGTTTTAAGCATCTCTGAAAATGAATCAAAGATGAGGTGATGTGTGTGTGTGTGTGCGTGCGTGTGTCAGTGAGCCTGTGGAGACGATATCTCACGAACGGATGGAGCGATTCGAACGAAATTTGGTACAAAAATTACAATCCATGAGTACTAGAAACCTATTGCTTTTAAATGCAATCGTATGTTTAGAACCGCCTAAATTTTGGAGTAAAATTTTGAAAAAAAATCATCACGAAATCAAAACCTTTAATAAAGTTACGCAAATAGTCATTTCGTATGTAATTTTTCATTAGAAAACAATTGACATACATTTTAGAACACTAGCATGAACCATTCACGTGATGTTTCACATTTTTCAAATAAATTTATCAAAAAATCACATAAAATAAAAAAATATATTGATTATTATGAAATATGCTCACTTTTTATATGTAATAACATGGGATAAATTAGGCGACATCATTCTCGTGGATCTAGCTCGTCCCATTCATGAGAAAAGCTACTATGGGTAATACTTTTGTATTTGGACTCAAATAGTCATTTATCTAAGAATCACTTATTTCTCCGTTCATAACGCTTGACGAGATTTTGCGACGAATTTGACCGGATGTCGCCAACTTGGTGAGTTTTTAAATATACTGCCATTTTAACGAAAATGTCACCGAATTGATAGAAATGACCTTAAATCAATGAAAATGCCCACTAATTGATGAAATTTCAATATCTTGGAAATAATATATATATACAAGAATCTACTATAAGAATAACCTATATTTCCGTCCGTAACGTTTGGCAAACTTTCGGCGACGAATTTGTCGGAATATCTATAACTTGCTGACATTTTAAATATTGGCAAATTACCGGAAATGTCATCTAATTGATAAATATTTGCCAAATTAATGAAAGTTCAATATTTTGGAAAGAACATAGAAGTAGATAATAAGAATAACCCAGCTAGCTCTCTGTCCATCCGTGACGTTTGGCGAGATAATTAGCAGGACGTCAAAACAACTTGGGGACTATTTTAAATGATGCCAAGGTGACAAAAATGTCGTCAAATTGATGAAATTGACGCCAAATGGGAAGTTATGCCTCTCAAGTTCTGATTTCCATCACATGACAAGCATATCTTCTAGTATATAAGGATTGTTCATCTCTCAGTTTGTTTGTAACACTTGGTGATGCATTTGGCTAATTTGGCGAATAAGTTCTGCTAACTCGGCGATATTTCGCCCCAGATTGATGAAAATATCGATAAAAATATGATGAAAATATGATTTCTTACTGCAGTTATGTTCTAGCTGGATTGCCACAAATTGTCGGATTGTCATAAACTGTGCAAGTTTTTCTGGACTGTGAACGAAATAATGAAATTTATCTCACCTTATGCCGTAAATGATTAAATTGTAACTAAAAGAAGTATTTTGCGAGATTAGAAAAAAATGGCGCTGTAGATCCATTGACTTTTTCCCCGCGCCATCATTTGCGCGCTTTCTAAACTATTTCTTCTAGAGGCAAATAATTCTCGGAAAAATAGTTCGGTAGGCGTGACATAGATGACGCTGTCCCTATTTTGACTTTTTCAACCCTGCTTCTTTTGCGCGTTTTTTGAGCTATTTTTCTTAGAGACAAATTATTCTAGAAGAAATAGTTCGGTAGTTGTGAAATAGTTGGCTAAGTGTGTATAGCATTTAAAAATGCAAGCATATCTTTTGACTTTGCAATGCTTACCATCTATTGCACGTAGATTGAACTATTTCTCTTAGAGACAAATAATTCTTGGAGTAGAACTCGAGATGAGAAATGGATGGCAGTGGTACTCCATTGACTTTACCACGCTCGCCATCTATTGCGCATTTTCGGAACTTTTGTTTTTAGAAACAAATAAATCTAAGAGAAATAGTTCGCCAAATGAGAAGTAGATGGCTCTGTTTATACCTTAACATTTCCACGCCTGCCATCTAATCCGCATTTTCTGAACTATTTCTTTCAGAAGGAAATCAATCATTATCTTGGATATAAGAAGAAAAATTCTTTAAATTGTATAAATTCTTTAAGTAGGATAAATTATGTAGGATAAATCATTTTAGTAATATAAAAGGTATTTGTGTGTGTGTCCGTGTTCCTGTGTAGACATTATCTCATGAACTTATGGAGCGATTAGAAAGAAATTTAGTACACACATTACAGTCATCAGGGCGCGGTAGCCCATTGGTTAGCGCGCTGGAGTTGCACTCGGTAGGCCCGGGTTCGATTCCAGCCACTGCCAAAACTGCCGCCGTGTTCATGCGGAGTACGATCACGTTAAACATGTGGGTCCGAAAGTCCTTCCGAGAGGTTGGTGGTAGGGGAAGGAGGGTACGGTCCTTGTGGATGCCACCCCCACTGGGTTCCGGTCTAAATTGGGTGGCAATTCCCGACCGTCCAAACAGTTACCTTACACCTTTCTGGTAGGTCGGACGGTCTGGGTTTCAATCAACAACAACACATTACAGTCAGTGAATACTCTAACCTAATTTATTTTAAACACAATTGAGTGCTTGAAACATCTTCAAATTTTCGAACGAAATTTTGAAAAATTCATTAATCTACACCTTTAATAATGCTAAATAAATAATCATTTCTTATGCAATTTTAAATTAAGAAACGATTGACATAAACTTTAGAACGCTAACGCAAACATCATTTGCAAAACAATCCTTTAGAATACTGCCTGTACACACGTTTACCACTTTGTTATATCCAGATTTAGTATTTGATCTTTGTAGAAACCATATGATTGGCTTAAAACGTGTCAGAATTCTTCTCTCTTGATTATGTTTCTGGCGTTCAGCTTCCATTTTTCATATTTTAAATGTTAAGAAAAGAGAGAGAATGGAATTATTATCAAATTTAATCGAAGGATCCGTTATATATTAATATCATTCAATTTCGAATTCCGACACCTTGAATTTTCTCTTTGTGATTTCGTCGAAATAAATGTGGGCGTCGTCAAAATGCTGAATTTTTTTTTCATGCAAATATTAATAAACTACAGAGAATTACCAGGTGTCGTTTGGGTCCCGCTATTTAAAGCGCCTGCTATTTAAATTATACATTTACAGACTCGCTTCAACAGGAGCAGGTTATTTTCTCCAAAAAAGACTGCGGACGAATAATGCTAAAGTTCGATAAGCACTCAGTTCAGTTGCACATTACAGCTCAGTGTTCAAACCAGATTTCTACGCATGCGTACCTCAAAAATAGAAAGCAACAACAAAAAATAAATGAAACGATCCTTTCTTTAGGTGAGAGCTGGGGCATGAGCATACAACCGGGGATAAACTACAGGTTTCCATTTTTTTTTTTTTTTTTTTTACGTTTGATTAAAAAATCACAATAATGGAAAATAATGTAGTAATTGATAATTTAAATGTTTTTTTTTGTTAGAATGCGAAGATATACACACAATTTTCCGCCCGTCCAAATAGATGCTCTAAGTCCTCTGGACGAGTCGGACGGCCTGGGGCTTCCACACAATTTTCCGCCAAGATATAGAATACTAATTTTTTTTCTTCTGGATGCGGTGACATGAATTTCAGATAACATAAAACATGTCAGTTTGAATATGCTTAAAAATAAATAAATATGAAAGAAGTGTCTAACGGATTCGGGTCAAACATCGTTTGAAAGAAAGTTCTTCGATCTTTCAGGATGGAAACACAGTGGTAATATTTTTGGTCGCAAAGCAACTGATTTATGTGAAAATCGGTAATAATATAATCGGTAATAATCATGAAATAACTAATAAACTAATTCAAATTTCGAAAAAATCTGACCGTCGCTTTCCGAAGGTACTCAGTTACCGCAGGACCCGGTACGATGGGTCTCGGCAAGGTTGTTTAAAAATTTGGATTAGTTTTTTAGTTTTATTTTATGTTTAAGCACGATTTTGAGCGACTTTCACACAAATTGTTACCTTAGTGACCGAAAATTTTACCACAGACACCATCAGTAAAAATGTTCTTTCTAACGATGTGTGAACCGAATCCACAGATCAATAACAGCATATTTATTTTTTTTTTAAAGTCGAAATTTACATTTCTTTCATCTGATTCTGACTTATTTCTTCGCATTCAAAAAAGAAAATCGGCACAATTTTACAGTTTGGCAAAAAGTTGTGTGTCTTCGTATACTAATGACAAAAATATATATTTTTTTAAATTGACACAGTTTTAAAATTTTTATTTTCTGTGATTTTTTAAGCAAATACATAACAATTGAAAATTTTCGTTCCGCTCGCAAAAGGCTTCATTTTCTCTCCTTCCCCCGGTTTATTGCGCATGACCAACCCCCTTCTGCAGAAAGAATAGTTTATTTTTATTTTTATTTTATTTATTCGTTTTGCTATCCACGTTTAATGAGCGCATAGAAAATAGAGGCGATTCTGTAAATGTATAATTTAAGTAGGCAATTCGTTCTAGTTTATTATGTAAGATTGTATATTTTTAAAACACCAGATTCATCCTTGTTCCTAGGAATGCCCATATGGGGGGGGGGGGGGCATTCGAATGGGGGCGGACTCCAGAGTCCGGAATCCCTAATATTATTTTGATGGAATGAAGGTGAAATAATGAAAAATCCAGTGTTGCCAGATACAAGGAAAGTATCGACCGAATAGAACGAAATCCTTCTCAAGGGATAAAGGGGAAGAATTCGGAAAAGACCGTGGAATCCAGGAAGTTAAACATTTTTGAGGATAATTTGATAACACAGATTCAAACCTCCAAATTTCGTTAACATCATTAGAGGACGACGCTGCAATCAAATTTTCCTCGAAGTCATGCTCCTAAAAAATCTACTAAACAGTCTACAGGAAAAAAAATTTTCTACCGAAAATCTACTAAACGTAATCTACTAAATTTCCTACCGAACCTTCACATTTCGCCTAAAATCTACTGAAAATATTGAAATCTGCGGAATTCGATCACACTGTTTATAATGTAACGAGCGTGTAATATTCTCTCACTGGCGTCTCACGTTTTGCTTTTCGTTTCTATGGCATACCAAACGGTGCCCTCGGAGTATTTCTCTCCCGAAAACAGTGGTACGAGAATTCTTTGTCAGACGTTACTCTATAGTTGCCAGACTTTCGGGGCTGAAGAACGGTTGCCAGATTTTACGATTTATCTCCCATTTGGCGACTTCCAGAAACTTTGAAATACCGGCAAGTAACGATTATTTTACGAGATATTAGATACTTCTAGAAATGTCTACAGAGAGATCCTATAAAATACGAAAAGAGTCATCATCACTCAGCGGCAGTTCAGTTGAATAAACGTTAATTATCCAAAAACTTGGACTCATTCTTGTATACTGCGTGTACAGAGGATACGTTGGTAACAATAATAATATAGTCTGGTGTCACATATATGATGAAAATTCAATATCTTGGAAATAATATAACAAACAACTATATGAATATCCATTTGTTCGCTCGTTCATAAAACTTGGCGTAAAATTTGACGGGATGCCTCAAACTTAGCGACTTTTTTAAATATTACTAAATTGATAAAAATATCGCCAAATTGATAAAAATGTCACCAAATTGATAAAAAATAACGCTAAAGGGGGGGAAATGCTTTGCAACTTTTTAATTATGTCATACGATGGGTATACCATCTATTTTATAAGTATAACTCATGTGTTACTTAATACGAAATTTAAGAGTCTCTTCTGCTTGACCAACATTACCAAATCGCATTCCTATGGAATGTGATAAACACTTCAACAATTCCAGACAGAAATGGGGTGCTTAAGGGCATTGAATTTTATTGAGAGATATGAAAGCACACCTAAAATTGAAACAAGATAGAAGATTAGCAACTTTATAGCTCATAGATGAGATAAAGGGCAAAGCGATAGAATTACGATTACACCACTCGTGTCGTAGTAGGTTAGAACTTAATTTCGACTGAATTTGAACAAAATCTTGTTAGTACTCAATAAGTAAAATACATTTTGTGCAAAGGATAAGAAAAACTAGAGCAACGTAAATAAGCACAAATAACAAAATAATGCAGAATACAATTGTTTCGGGGATACGCTAGATGCCCTTCTTCATTGTAAGATAACCTTACACTGAAGAAGGGTGTGTTGGTTCCTGCCTTCGGGTTTGTTGGTTGTCTTGCACTGAAGAAGGAGATCCAAAATATCCTCGAAACAACTATATGTTGCACTAATTTTTTTTATTTGTGCTTATTTACTTTGCTCTAGTTTTCCTTTTCCTTGTTAATACTGTTGAGATTATAGCATTTAGAATGGACCAAAGATTTAAGATAGTCAATTTCATAATTAAGTTAATAATTTATATTTCTTGCAGCTGCTTTAAAACATTTTATGTTTCTGTCGTTACTGTTTTTGTAGATTTTTATCTATTTAGTTGTTTCTATTCGTTTTGTTATTCATTCCCTTACGGCTTTATTTTCTTCTTTCATTCCTCTGTGGTTTTCGTTCGTTCATTGTCTCCTATCTGTCGTCTTGATTTGTTTCCCTTTTAAATTTCTTCCCAAAACGTTAACAATTTTTTCTCGTACTTCGCAGCCTCATGTGTTCTTTTCAATTGCCGACTTGACTTGAGTAAGTAAGGTCATGATTCTTGCCGGTCTTTTACACTAGTGGATTAGTACATTTTTATATTTAAACTGTATTTACGAAATTTTTTATTTGCGTTAATACTGCAGCAGTTTGTGGGCGATTGTTAGACATCTAAAGTAATTATAAATGCATCTTATAGAGAATGAAACCTCAAAAAATGAAGGGATTTTTTTTTTTTTTATGCTTGATATTTACATTTTGACTGACATCAATTCGAATATGTTCCACACAAATTTAGAAGTTTCAGAAAGTTTACACTTTCGAGAACACGATAATTTATGTAATGAATAATCAAACGTTTCACAAAGTTTTTTAGGATATCTTTTTTTTTCATTTAACTAATCCTTTGCAAGAACAAAGAAAATTTTAAAGTAAGAAATTCAAGATTCAAATCTTGAGAATAAATTATACTCACTCAAAATTAATGCCTGGGATTAAATAATGGGATTTTTTTCAGAGAAAATACACGATAAAACTTAGCAGAGAGTTAAAATTAATTTCAAAAGAAAAAAATAACTTTGATAATGTTTCTAAAATGTGAAATATCAGATTTTTAATATATTCGAGGATATTTTTTAAAATGATAATCCCAGATTTCGAAAACAAAGCTTATTTATTGCTCTCAGATTTATACTAAATAAAAATATTCAGTTTCTCTAAAATCCTTTAAAAAATGTTACTTAAAGGAAATTTTAAAATTTATTCATATTTCTAAATTGGGATAATTAATTATAAAATAATATGCTAATCTTTATTCCCATTTAACGCTTTATTTTTTTAGAGAATGGTGCTTAGCGTCGAATGTAGTTAGCTTCTGCTTCGTGACTCAGTTAGTTTCTGCTTCGTGGCTCAATTAGTTTCTGCTTCGTGACTCAGTTAGTTTCTGCTTCGTGGCTCAATTAGTTTCTGCTTCGCGGCTCAGTTAGTTTCTGCTTCGTGGCTCAGTTAGTTTCTGTTTCGTGTCTCAGTTAGTTTCTGCTTCGTGTCTCAGTTAGTTTCTGCTTCGTGTCTCAGTTAGTTTCTGCCTCGTGGCTCAGTTAGTTTCTGCTTCGCGGCTCAGTTAGTTTCTGTTTCGTGGCTCAGTTAGTTTCTGTTTCGTGTCTCAGTTAGTTTCTGCTTCGTGTCTCAGTTTCTGCTTCGTGGCTCAGTTAGTTTCTGCTTCGTGGCTCAGTTAGTTTCTGCTTCGTGGCTCAATTAGTTTCTGCTTCGCGGCTCAGTTAGTTTCTGCTTCGTGGCTCAGTTAGTTTCTGCTTCGTGGTCCAGTTTTAACGTTTTATATCCCTGGTATGAGTTTCAGATGGGGTCGAAGCGCTTTTACCCATTTACTCTTATAAAATTTGACTGCAACGTGTTTTAAGAAGTTTTATTTTGTTTAATACTGAATGCTCCTTAGAGTCGAATACAGTTGTCTCAATTGATTAGTTTCTGCTTCGTGGTAAAATTTCAGCCTTTTACGTCCCTGGTGGAGGCTCCTGATGGGTTCAAAGCGATTTCAAAACTCCTCTAACAATTAAACTGCAACATGCTTTTACTATAAATTGTATTTTGTTTAATAGTACATGGTTTTTATCGACGAATGTAGTTATTTCAATTGAAAATTGGTTCAGCTAGTTTATGCCCAGTGGCCGAGTTTCAGTATTCAATGTCCTCGTTGGGAGCTCGGGAATTTTCTGTGATACTTTACACCTTTAGTCTAGTGCAAATTAAAAAAAGCTGCTGTCTAATTTTATAAAGGTTTCATTTTATTTAGCAATGATGTTTCTTAGTGCCGACTATAGAAACCTTAAATGAAAATTGGCATAGAAACCTTAAATGGAAGTTAGTTTCTGCCCCGTGATCGAGTTTCAGCCTTCTGTGTTCCCAATAAGGACTTCAGTAGGGTTCGAAGAGCTTTCACCTCTTTACTCTGATAATTTTATAAAAGTAGGCTGCAACATGGTTTAATCAGTTTTATATTTTTAATAATATATCGTCTAATATAGTTATTTCAATTCCAAATTGGCGCAGCTAGTTTATGCCCCGTGGACGAGTTTTAGCCTTTTATGCTCCCAATGAGGACTTAGCAAGGATTCGGAAGTGCTTTGCCACTCCACTTCCATTTTGTTCATTTCAGGAGAAAAATCGAGGAGAAAAATCGGGAGAAAAATCGGCTGCGTTAGGTTCAATACAGTGGTCGATACTGTAAGTGTACAAATAGTCTGGTTTCTGGAGGGTGTTAAAAGACTTGGAAAATGCATTTTTTGCGACTTCCGGGGTTAAATCGAAGTTCCGGCTACGTTAAATTTTGTACGATGGTCAATACTATAAGTGTTGAAAACCCAAGTCACCCGACTCACCCGAAGGTATGAGCAGCAAGTTGGCTGCCGGAATACTATAAGTGTGAAAAGATTCAACTTCCCATGTTACCAAAGGGGAGTTCTGAAGGGTCTGGATATATAGAAACGCCGTTAAGCACATCTGAAAATTATACGTCGGGATACTATTATGTAACTGCTATAGTGTGTAAGATAAACATTTTTCCTAAAAATATAGTTTATTCTATTTTTAAAAAATCTGATGTGGGCAACACATGACTTTCCTTATATAAGGTAACGAATTTACTACTGTTACAGTAAAAAAAATAGGTTTTTCTTATAGTAGATACTAATATTCTTTCCAAGATATTGAATTTTCGACAATTAGTCGTTCTTTTCATTGATTTAGCGTCATTTTTATCCATTTGGCGAGATTTTCGTTAATTTGCCAACATTTCAAAAAGTCGCCAAGTTGGCGACATTCCGCCAAATTCGTCCCCAAAATCTCCCCAAGCGTTATGGACGAAGAAATAAGTTATTCTTACAGCAGATAAATGATTATTGGCGTTCAAGTACAAAAGTATTATTTAAAGTATCTTTTTTCATGAATGGAACGAGCTAGATCGACGAGAATGATGTCACCCAATTTATCGCATGGTATTACATATGAAAAGTAAACATGTTTCCCAATAGGAAATATTTTTTTTTAATTTTATATGACTTTTTGATAATTTTTTGAAAAATGTACAATATCTCGAGAATGGTTCATGTTAGCGTTCTAAAATTTATGTCAATCGTTTTCTAATGAAAAATTACATAAGAGATGCCTATTTGCGTAACTTTATTAGCGGTTTCGATTTTTTGACGATTTTTTCAAAATTTCATTCGAAAATTTAGGGAGGTTCTGAAGATTCGAATGCGTATAAAAACAATCGGCTTCCAGTGTTTACGGATTGTGATTTTTGTGCCAAATTTGGTTCAAATTGGTTCATTCGTTCGTCAGTTATCGTCTCCACAGTCTCACTGACACACACACGCTCACACATACACACACACACACACACACACACACAGACGTCACTTCAAAAATCTTTGATTCGTGATCAGGGATGCTTGAAACGTTCTCTTCCGTCGAAAACTCTAACTCGAATTTCCGACCCCGTCTCAATGCTTTTCTTATACATTATATATATAAGGAAAGTAAAAATACAAAAGTAGTAAAATAATAATCAGATACAATTTAATTTCTCAACGAGTATACAAATAGGGGAAATAGTATCAGAATACAAACGGGGCAAGTACAGTCAGTATACAAACAATGATAATGGACTTATGAAGATAAGGAAATCGGAATCTCAAAACACTGACAATATACAATACACTGAATATGGACACACTGTGTACGAAATCTTGGGAATCAAAGTTCCTGATTTAACTGTCACAGCAGGTCCTAAATAGATTCTATCTCAAAATTCGGAAAATAAAATATTAAAAATTTGGCTAAAATTTGCCTAAAATCTGGATAAAATATTACAAATTTCCGAAACTCTTCACAAATTGTCAAGTTGGTGAGACTTCGCCTAAAATTGCTGGCCACATTTACTTGAGTTGTCTTTTACCACAATGGTTGTTTGTTTAAAACTGTAGAAGTTGCTTGGAGTTCGGTAAATGTAATTATAGTTAAGAAAGAATATCAGATAAGAGTAACATCATGTATAACAATTATAATACTATAAAATATCAGACATAGCATTGATAATTACATAATCTAGTTAATAAATATGTAACGATCCCACAGTGAACCACCTCATACCATGATTTCACATATAAAATAATAATAATAAAATTATATACAATTTGATTTATGTACGATTTATATACGAATGTATATGAGATCATAATTTAAACAAGAAAGATCAATCATGCATAAAGCATTGATTATGAAACACTTTCCAACTTCAATGCAATTTTATACAAACATCTCTGAAATGCGATACATTCCTCGGTAATAATTTTAAAATTATCACAATATTACATTAATTTATTATATTTGAAAACTTCATTGAAGAAAATTAACTTCATTCAAATGACGGTATTGAAATATAAATTGCCTGGTTTAAACATCTCTAAAATGCGATACATTCCTCAGTAGTATTTTTAAAATTATCATAACACTGCAATAATTTATTATATTTGAAAACTTCATCGAAAATAAATGAATTTTATTCAAATGACGTCATCGAAATATAAATCGCCTCTATATAAAAGCAGCATTTCATTCATAAACATTTTTTCAATCATTACAATACTATAATAACTTATTTTATTTAAAAATTTGAAAAATTGCTATCTACCATATTTATTTTAAAATGTGAAACTTTTCTCGTATATAAAATAATTAAACTCTTGGAAAGATATTTATTAAATAATATATCTATATGTCTTTTCTGGGGGATATAACGAGAGTCAGAATTTAATTGAATTTGTTTTTCTCCCTATATTAAATAATTTTTATTTAAAAAACTACTAAACATATTTTACTGAAATTTTTTATATATTTTATGGGATAATTTGAATATTTTCTAAAAATTTCGCAGCAATTTGTGAATTTTAAATTCGCTTAAAAAGTGTTAGAAGCATTAGGTCCCATAGGGTTCAATGTATTTCACTTTTTCAACCCGGGTTCAATAAAAAAAAGTTATTAGATGATATTATTTATTTATATTCCCATAGATCCCCAGGACCGTCTAAAAAACATACTAAAATTTCAATTTGATAAAGCCATTTTCACGGTAGTTATCGTGCTAACGGACAGACAAACAGACAGACAGAATGAACAAAGTCATAAACACTTTCAACTGTGTTGTAAAATGTTAAAAAGCTTGCAACAAAAATGTGCAATATGCAAAAGAGTACGTTCAATATCCTCACAGTTACAGTTTTGTACATTTAGTGATTTAATACACATTGAGGAACACAAATTAAAAAAAAAAATCTGTAGTAAGCAGCACATGATATTCTTTACATAAATCAAGTATACTCAACTTTTTTCAAAGCCAAGTAATGACGGCCAAGAGCCACGACATAAAGTTTTTAACATTTAAATGTATACTTGCATTTGGCGATTTCATGGATGACATGATGTAAAATTATTTTGAAGTACCAAATTAACTTATATTTCACGCAAATATGAGTATAAGTTGACAATTGCAAATATTGTTAATATCTGCTAAGTAATATACTCCATTATAGTAAAAACGTGTTACTTTTTAACACTTTGCAATAAAGTTGAATAGTGTTTATGACTTTGTTCATTCCGTTTGCCTATCTGTCTGTCTGTCTGACTGTCCGTTATCACGATAACTGCCGTAAAAATGATTTAATCAAAATGAAATTTTAGTATGTTGTTCAGACGGTCTGTAGGACCTTTGGGAATATAAATAAATAATATCACACAATTAGTTTTGGATTAAAAGTTGAAAAAATGAAATAAATTGAACCCTATGGGACCAAATTTTTCAAGCATTTTTTAAGCGGATTTAAAATTCACAAATTGCTTCGAAAATTTTAGGTAATATTCAAATTGTTCCATAAAATATTTTAAAAAAAATCAGCGAAATATATTCAGTAGATTTTTAAATAAAAATTAAAATAATAACTACACCTCTTATATGAAGCGATCACGTGACCATGATATGAAAAGATTACGTGACCCACTTCAAAATAAAATATGGCATCCGTCTTGTCTCAAAATCGTGATTTTTAAAGTGCTTTTTAATTCATATTGAGTGTTGTATCCGTCCTAAAACCGCTTTCTTTCTACTTAAATTCTGTGCATCTACATACTGAAACAACGCAATTACAATATATTTGAGTTTAAATGATCATCTAAATTTGATTATTTCTACAACGAAGCCTATTTTTCAGTTAGGTAAAATGTAAACAGCAAAATATGTAGAATGATTTGTATAAGAATTGCTGTATTTCTTTAACGTAAAACTATTTAGCTCATGGAGTCTGCATAGCTGATATGAATGAAATATTGATTGATTTTATAGAGAGAAGGACGATTTTTTTCGATTAAGTTTTAAGCATAGAGTTTAATTACTTGTAGCTCCATAGTCTTAATTTTTTAAATAAAATAAATTATTATAGTATTGTGATGAATGAAATGAATGGGAAATTGTTTATGAATGAAATGCTGCTTTTATAGAGAGATCCAGGCGTGTTATTTTTTCTATGACGTCATTTGAATGAATTTCAGTTGTTTTTGATGAAGTTTTCAAATATAATAAATTATCGTAGTATTATGATAGTTTTAAAAATATTTCCGAGGTATGTATCGCATTTTAGAGATGTTTAAACTAGGCAATTTATAATTTAATTACCAGGCAATGTATTTTACCAGGCAATTTATATTTCAATGCCGTCATTTGAATGAAGTTCATTTTTTTCGATGAAGATTTAAGTTTTCAAATATAATAAATTAATGTAGTATTGTGATAAGTTTTAAAATATTAAAGAGGAATGTATTGCATTTTAGAGATGTTTAAATAAAATTACATTGAAGTTGGAAAGCGTTTCATGATTTCTGGTTCATTCATCAATTTGGCATCATTTTCTTAACTTTAGTGTCCTTTTTGCAAATTTGGCGATATTTTCGCCAGTTTGCCGGTATATAAAAAATCGCTAATCTGGCGATATTCCATTAAATTAGGTGCCAATGCCGCCAATTTATCGCCAAGTGTTGCATATTTGATGACACTTACTATTGCTCATGTTTACGTAATTTTTCAGATACATTTATTTGAAAAACTTGTAGTATCACGAGAACGGTTCAAGTTAGCGTTCTAAAAATCTGAGTCATTCGTTAAAGAATGAAAAATTACATATAAAATGATTATTTATCAAACATTATTACATGTTCTGATTTTTTATGATTTTTTCAAAATTTCATTTGAAAATTTAGTGATCTTCTAAACTCTTGATCGTGCTTAAAATCATTTGGGATCCAGTACTCACAGATTGTAATAATCATTCCAAATTATCTTTGAAACGCTTCAGTCGATCATGAGATATTGCATCTAAAGCCCCAGGGACACATACTTACATACACATCACCTCATAAACATTCACAGAGGCATCACCTCATAAACACTCGATGTGAGTTCAGGGAAGCTTGAAATGTGTTTTTCTGTCAAAACTTGATTATAATTTTCGACCTGGTCACAATACTTTCCCTGTATATTTTACTATAAATGTAGGGAAAAGGTAAAAATAAATAAACTTAATGAGCAGTTCCAACTTAAAAACAAGTGGCCTATCTTAATTTTTGAAATATTCGAGTAACATAACCGAGCAGGTTATACAGGTGATAAATAAGATCTCATAAATACTTTCATTAAAATTTTCTCAAGAAAGTACCTGTATTTAAGACAGGAGTTTTAATTCATGGATAGGTAGGTACGAAAAGAATACAATACTGTATTAAAAACATGGGAAAATCAATATATATGTGATGGTTTACAAGATAAGAATACAGATTTCACGAAATTTCATAATTGAGTTTAGGGATTTGTTAAGTACATCCTTTCAGTGTAATTAAAAAAATCTGATGTGGGCAACACATGACTTTCCTTATATAATGTAATTAATTTACTACTTTTACAGTAAAAAAAAGTAGGTTTTTCTTATAGTAGATACTAATATTCTTTCCAAGATATTAAATGTTCGACAATTAGTTGTCATTTTTATCCATTTGGCGAGATTTTCGTTAATTTAGCAACATTTCAAAAAGTCGCCATGTTGGCGGCATTCCGCCAAATTCGTCGCCAAAATCTCGACAAGCGTTATGCACTAAGAAATAAGTTATTCTTACAGCAGATAAATGACTATTGGCGTTCAAACACAAAAGTATTACTAAAAGTATATTTTTTCATGAATGGAAGGAGCTAGTTCCACGAGAATGATGTAACCTAATTTATCGCATGGTATTACATATGAAAAGTGAACATGTTTCTCAATAGGAATTTTTTTTTATATGACTTTTTGACAATTTTTTTAAAAAAAATGAACAATATCTCGAGAACGGTTCATGATAGCGTTCTAAAATTTATGTCAATCGTTTTCTAATGAAAAATTACATAAGAAATGTCTATTTGCGTAACTTTATTAGTGGTTTTGATTTTTTGACGATTTTTTCAAAATTTCATTCGAAAATTTAGGGGGCGTCTTAACATTCGATTGCATATAAAAGCAATAGGCTTCCAGTGTTTACGGATTGTGATTTTTGTACCAAATTTGGTTCGAATCGGTCCATTCGTTCATCAGTTATCGTCTCCACAGACACACTGACACACACACATACTTTCACACACACACACACACACACACACACACACACACACACACACATACACACACACAGCCATCACTTCAAAAATGTTTGATTCGTGATCAGGGATGCTTGAAACGTGCTCTCCCGTCGAAAACTCGAATTCGAATTTTCGACCCCGTCACAATACTTTCCTTATACATTATGTATATAAGGAAAGTAAAACACTCAATCCCATGGCTTTACGATAATTACATCTCATCTTTCAAATTTTGCATTATTAATGAAGCTAAAACATTAAAACAGAGGAAAAGAGTTTTGAAGTATTTGGGTTGATAGAGGTGTGGATTGGATTAAATCCCATTGGTTTAAACGATGGAGTTTAAACGAACTTGGTTTAAACGAGATTTTTTTTGTTGTTTTTAAATAGTTTTTTATGATTGAAATTTTCTTTTGTTTAAACCTTTTTTTGGTTTAAACATTTTTTTTTATTTAAACTTTTCTTTTGTTTAAATCTATTTTTGTTTAAACCTTTTTTTTATGTTTAAACCATGGCTTTCACTTTTATTGTTAAAACCCCCGTTTTTAGGCAACACTGGTTGATAGAATAAAATCGGTGGTGTCTCCATCTAATCCATTGGGGCCGAAATGGTTTTGAGTGAATAACATTTGCTGAAATACAACTCAACTTTTGTAGTATCAAAAAAAGAATTCGATCTAATTTCAGATTATATACACATATAAGACTTTCAAAGAACTACAAATTCTTCCTTATTGTTTATTATTATCACTTTTAGTTTTAAAGTTATACAGACCTAAAATAAGTAAAATTTTCATACTTCTTCAACTTGACAAGACGATTACTAAAAATTTTAAGAACTGTTTTCAAAAATAAATATAGATTTTGAAACTAAATTTCTTTTTCCATATTTTTCTTTCTTACTATTAATATATAACTTTCATAGTTTTAAAAATATTTCGAGTGAAAGTATGAAAAAAATAATTGCTTGGACAAATGCATATTTAAATTATTTTTATCGAAAAAATAGAGTTAATTATATATAATCGTAAGGCGGTCAAAGAGCTACAATATTCTTGCGCATTGTTCAAATTTAGCTGTGAGACCAGGATACACGCAGACAGGTTTATTTGATTATTTATGATATCTAGAAGGCCAGATAAATGGCCCAGTCTGGTTGTCGCCAGTGTTACAGCGGCCCGGACCGAGAGTTCAGCGAAGCCATAAAAAAGGGGTTAAAGGTGAATCCATGAGATTGGTTCAGAGTTAAACCAATATGGAAAGTGTGTTGTCGCATCGCCTTGAGGTCAACCAATGATAACCGAAAAGGCGTTTCAGACCTCAGGCAAAAAGAGATGGCAACCGACAGAAGGCTCTACAGATTCAAATATGTAAAAAGTGAGACGAGGACACAGATACAGAGATGTAAGAACAGAGAAGAGTAATAGGTGGAGATAGTAGTTAGAGTCGAAATAGACATGCAAAATGCTCTTCAGAGATGTGCAGAGCAGTTGGAGAATATAGTAGGAGAGTGCCGGGATGCAGATATGCATTAAAGTCGCCACAGGTGCCTAAAAAGATGCATCAAGGTTTCCATGCAGTGCAGTTAGAATAGACAGGCCGCATTAAGTTCCACACAGTCTCAGACGACTTTGCATCAAGTTACTCAAGCAGTGCAGTGATGACGCGGTGGTTCAACAAGAAGGTATGTGCTCAATAACATATATGAAAAGGTCATAGTCAGTTTAGGAATTTTTGTATTCCTAGTCTCATATGTCCAGTCTCCTCCGTAAGTATAAAGTATAATTGTTGTAATCTAATTATTATTATAAGGTGCTTAATAAAAATATATTTTAAAGTTGAAATGGGTAAAGTTAATCGTATGTGGTATTACTCGTATGTTAATATATTTTATTCCTGGAACTCGTACTAAAGATTTAATGGTGGGTCATTAGCGGCATTTCAAAGTATCAACGCAATGTGTGCAACTTAAATAAATATTTTCTTTGAGTACCACATTAGGTTTTTTAAATTTTAAAAAATAAGTATTATAAACTTGAAAAACGGAAAATTTTCTATCTTCTTCAACTTGACACGACAGTTACTCGAAAACTAAAAGATCCTTTAATAATAAATATAGATTTTATTACTAAATTTTCTAGTACACATTTTTATTGTTTATTATTTATATCTATCTTTGAGTGCAAGTTAGAAAAATGAAAAAAAAACCACTCGCTCGGAGAATTCCTTTTTTAAATTTTTTCGAAAACAAAAGTTTAAAATATTAAAATATTGATATTACTTTTATATATTTATAATCTGGACCGGACCATGTTATATATTTATAATTATATATCCATATTATATATTTATAATCTGTACATATTATATATTTATATTTAGTCCGGTATCCATATTATTTTATATTCATAATCTGAACTGACAAAACAAGTAAAATTATTAACATTTTAATTTAATGTGTTTGGCGTTATAAGCATCCAAAGTGTTTGCATTTTTCGCGACGTTCCGTTTTTCCGCTAGAGAAACTCCAATCATATATGCTATTCATATCCTAAAATAATTTCTCAGACCCGCAGATCAACCCGCAGATCATAATGAAAACATTTCCTGTATTTGAAAACCACGCTGCTACCGATATCCACTGAAAACGAAACAGGGCGCCGTTGTCGGTATAATGGTTATATGCCACTTCATTTCAGAAGTAAAATTACGGATAGACTTATATTAACACTTTCCAACATAGCTGAAAGTGTTTATGACTTGGTTCATTCTGTCTGTCTGTCTGTTCGTTCGCATGATAACTGCCGTAAAAATGACTTTATCAAAACGAAATTTTAGTATGTTGTTGAGACGGTCTATGGCACATATGGGAATGAATAATATCACCCAATTACTTTTGGATTGAACTCGGGTTGAAAAAGTGAAATATATTGAACTCTATGAGACCAAATTTTTCAAACACTTTTTAACTAAAATTAAAATTCACAAATTGCTTCAAAAATTTTAGGAAATCTTCAAAATATCCCATAAAATATATAAAAAAATTCAACAAAATATTTTTTCTGTAGTTTTTAAAATCAAAATCAAAATAATAATGACACCTATATTAAATGAAGTGATCACGTGACCCACTTCAAAATAAAATATGGCATCCACTTTTTTCCCAGTGTAAAAATCGTGATTTGTAAAATTCTTTTAAATTTATATTTTGTGTTGCATCTGTCCTAAAATCGCTTTATTTTTACGTATTTTCTGTGCATTTGTATTCTACGCTAAAACAATTACCATATTTTTGAGTTTAAATGATCATCAAATTTTGATTATTTCTACAACGAATCCCAATTTTAGTGAATGCAGACTGTAAACAAGTGATTGTAAGATTAGTTGTATAAGTATTGCTATAAGGCCCAGACCGGAGGGCTGGCCAAAAATATGGTTTAGCATCAAATTCTCAGGCCAGAAAAAAGCGACAACCCCAACAAGAAGGCTCAGCGGAACAATCAATCCTACCAGACAGAATTATTAAACGCGAAAGTAGGGCTACATTTCTTCCGTCACAACAGCAGGTAATAACATAAGCAGATATAAGTATTGCTGAATTTATTTCAAGCAAAATCATTTAGCTCTGGAGTCTGAAATAAAAGTGATATGAATGAAATATTCATTGCTTTTACATAGCGAGCTAGACGATTTTTATTTCGATGACGTCATTTGAATAAAGTTCGTTTTTAGAATGAAGTTTTAAGTTTTGAAATATAATAAATCATTGTAGTACTGTGATAATTTAAAATATATCAGCGCTGAATGTATCGTATTTTAGAAATGTTTAAATCAAATTGAATTTCAGGTGGAAAGTGGTTCATAATCAATGATTTATGCATGATTAATCTTCCCTGTTTGCAAATCATTGGATATATATCAGAATCTGCACAAACTTGGTGGAGAATGAAGGATTTTCTTCACATATACAAGGTGATTCAAAACTCTTTATACAAAATTTTTGTGAAAGCAGAGGACATAAAAATAAACTGTATTCACCAAGGGTCTTATATATAAGTTATGAATTATAATATATAAATTATAAATAGGTCAAATATAAATTTTGGCACTCAGCCCGACAACCAATCAAAGAGTTATCACCTTAACATCGAGGAAATAAAGTTTCATCATTCGTGATTTCACGGTCCAGAGTAAATTTTGAAAGCTGTTGCCAAAACACAAAAATGTTTCGCATTATTACAGTTAAAAATTGTTTGTTAATTTTTAAGTGACAAACAATATCCAGGGGTAAACAACTTGCACAAAGATTTTACATTGTTGTATGTCCAAGGAAATTTAGTGACATCGGTGGAGTAAAATGACAATCGCAGTTAACCAGTTCGGTCCCTCTTGTGAGCCTGAGAACAAAATGCGCGCGTTCTTAATTCCCATGTCATCATATACGCAGAGCCAGGTAAAAATACTGTTGACAGTCATAAGCAAACCCTTATATTCACTTAGAAATGTATGACCGGAAACACCTTTCTACTGTGATAGAGGGCTCTGTTCACCTACGCTATTAAGCGCTGATATACATAGCTCAATACCGCTGTCAAGCTCAACACCACTGATACTACTGCCAGGCGTACATTACTGTTCATTGTGTGAACTTTGAGTACCTGCTGTGAAACTGTATGTTTAGAACTACTGCCAAACTGTTACATTACGTGTAATAAAGATTTTTTCACCACTTAATGTCTTGACAATTCTGCATCTTAGTGTATCCTTCATCTCATAAGGGGGGCCTTTCTGATCATACAGTCTTGGTTTGGTTTTTGTGTTATATTACTCTTCTGAAAGTTTGTACGTAGAGTTTTAATCACCCCATATAATAAAATATATTTGTGCCAATAGATAAATTGATTCAGCGTTGTCTGGCCAGACGCAGATATGTTATTCTGTTCTGAGACATTAGACCTTTACTGTTTTCCTTTCCAACTTATATGTTAAGTTGCAATGGGATACATCATTGCAAAACTTAAAGGATACTAAGAGGCGTCTTGTAAGTCTTTTTATTATAATGTACATTTATAAAGGAAGAAATGAGAATGTAGATGATACTATACTTTACTAAAAATTTATGGATGAGGATTTTTAAGATGATAAGTAATAGGTACATTTCATTTTCAACTAAACATTTAAGTATTTTACTTTCCGTACAATACATGGAGATATATAGGGAAAGTATTGGAATTGCGTCGAAAATAGCAACTCGAGTTTTCGACGGATCTACACGTTTCAAGCACTCCCGAAATAAATATTTTTAGGGTCATGTATGTGTGTGTGTCTCTGCCTGTCTGTGAAATATAGGTATCCATTCTAACTGAAAAATTTATTGATTAAATTTTGCAAAATTTGTAGATAAACCACTTGTGGGATATTCTAGAGCTGATTAGAGTTTCTTCTTTCTTTTTTCCTTTTTTTTTCTCAAAATGAACCGCAAAATTCGTCAAAATCTAAAGTAAAAGACTACATATGCTCAAATGTGTCAATTAAATGCATGTTTTGTATGTAATTTTTGGCGACGAAAAAAAAAATCTAACCAACCTCATAACTCTATGATGAACCGTTTTCAAGTTATTTCAGTTCTTTTCGCATTTTCCCACGTCGCCTACTTAAAAATAAGCTCAATAGATAAATGGAAAGAATATTAAATAAAACTGCAAATTCAGTATAATTTCAAATAATCATCCATATTATTTTGTGAAATTAAACACAATTTAATGGAAAGCGAAAGAAAAAAAATAATTTTGAGTCAGTAGGGAAAGTCTTATGCTGTCCACATCAGATTATTCATATTTTTCTGAAAACTTATTTCATACAGATATTCGGACAAATCGGAATTTGAAATTGTTGTTGAACCCTCTCATCCCCTCTCGAATTTTATCAAACAGCATCTATACTTCATCTATTGCCAATATTGAGAATTGCAAAGAAAATATACATTTTTAAAATGAAAGTGGCATATCCAGAACCAGGTGTCTCAACATGCTTCTCCATAAGTTATCTTTAAACAGAGAATTTAAAGGACAAAATCGTCAAACTGATACCGAAACAATCAGTCATCTCATAACTTTTTCTTTTCTGCAGCTTATGTGTCTTAAGAAAATGTGTAACTAGAGAGAAAAGATAATAAATGCATTTACGAACATTTTTCACTCTTCCTGTAAGAGGCTTTTCAGCTCAAGCCGAGAAGGAAAGACGTAAGTTAATTTATGTAATATGTTCTCTTGTTAAAATATTTTTTATGATGTTGTTAATTGTGATACTCTAAGAAGAATACTAAGTTTGAATAAATTATGGATCCAGTCTGGGTGTATTTATCCATGTTGTAATTTAGCACAACATGCTTTATCATTTTCAGGTATTTAAAGAATTGCAGCACTTTTAATGATATTTATTATATAAAAAAATAATTCATTTGTTTGCATTTAATTTCGAAATTTTTAAGCACAATTGCAAATTTATGGAATTAAATGCAGGATTTTGTATTAAACTGTGGCAGAAGCAGACTGAGGGTATAGTACTATTAACAATAAATTTATGAAAAACTATTTTTATGGTAGACTAGACGCCTTGCCTGTTTGCTACCCTTGAAAATTCTGACCGTGGTAAACTCACTTCCGCCATAACCCCGTGGAGTTAACAAAGTTTGTTTTAGTTTAAGAACCGTGATGTCCGAACCTCGTCCGGATCGTGCCGTCTTAACCTCGCCCATCTCCCCTCAACCATAGGAGCACCGTGCGTCTGCGCGCTCATATGGGTGAAAAATCGATCCCTTCTTTCGCGGTTTGGCTGAGAAATTGAAAATCATTACTTCCTTAAAATCCGGATCGTGCGGTTACTTTCTTCTTGACCTTTCTACTTGGGCGGCTACTTTCTACATATTTCTTGACCAGGCTGGTCTTGTAAGAAAGCCTGATCTTTGAGCTTTCTAAAAATTTAAATTATTAGTCGTAATTATCGGTACTTTTCCCGATGCGAGGATTTAAAAACGAAAGTTCGTTTCTTTTTAGCCGGAAGTGACTTTTGTTTTAAAATCTTTAAAAAATATTAGAATTTGTCCCTGAGATTTGAAATTGATATATTTTTACTCGCAATTGTCTGCTCTTTCCGTTCGTGTGATTTGTGTTTTTCTACGACATCTGGATGGTGGAGAAAAAAAGGGGGAAATACGGTCGAAGTCGCATAAAACATTAAATAATAAAAAAAAATTCAAATTTTAAAAATCGGTTTTCACGTGTAACCCCCCCCCCCCCCACGAGTCTCCAATTGCCAAATCCTTATATACATAATGTATAAGAAAAGTATTGTGACGGAGTCGAAAATTAGAATTCGAGTTTTCGACGGGAGAGCACGTTTCAAGCATCCCTGATCACGAATCAAACATTTTTGAAGTGATGTCTGTGTGTGTGTGTGTGTGTGTGTGTGTGTGTGTCAGTGGGTCTGTGGAGACGATAACTGACGAACGAATTAACCGATTCGAACCAAATTTGGTACAAAAATCACAATCCGTAAACACTTGAAACCTATTGTTTTTATACGCAATCAAATGTTCAGAACCCCCCTAAATTTTCGAATGAAATTTTGAAAAAATCGTCAAAAAATCAAAGTTACGCAAATAGACATTTCTAATGTAATTTTTTATTAGAAAATGATTGACATAAATTTTAGAACGCTAACATAAACCGTTCTCGATATATTGCACATTTTTCAAAAAAAATTATCAAAAAGCCATATAAAATAGAAAGAAAGCCATATAAAATATTTCCTATTGAGAAACACGTTCACTTTTCATATGTAGTATCATGCGATAAATTTGGTGACATCATTCTCATGGTTCTAGTTTGTTCCATTCATGAAAAAAGATACTTTGAGTAACACTTTTGTATTTGAATGCCAATAATCATTTATCTACTGTAAGAATAACTTATTTCTTCGTCCATAACGCTTGGCGAGATATTGGAGACGAAATTGGCGGAATGTCGCCAACTTAGCGACTTTTTGAAATGTTGCCAAATTACCGAAAATCTCGCCAAATGGATAGAAATGACGCTAAATCAATGAAAATGACGGTTAATTGTCGAAAATTCAATATCTCGGAAAGAATATAAGTATCTACTATAAGAAAAACCTATTTTTTTACTGTAAAAGTAGTAAATTCATTACATTATATAAGGAAAGTCATGTGTTGCCCACATCAGATTTTTTTTAATGTATTAAAGAATTGTCCCCAATATATCGATTTATATTTCTTTGAAAACTCTGTTCTTCGGAGGTGTCAGAATAAAAATTCTGTGTTAATATTTTTAATCGATAAAGAATCGATTTGCCAACAACTCAAAATTACGCATCAGCATTAAATAAACTAAAAATATAATTCAAATTAAAAAAAAATCTTTATAAGGTATTTTGAGAACTGAATTGAAGTATCACAGCATTGAATGATGTAGATGATGATCACTTAAATTTTTCGCAACGTGGCGAACCGCCGAACAGAAAAACATACAGCCTCTTTTATTATATTAGATTTATTATAATACGACAAACAATTATAGCGGTTTTTATATTTCACAGTAAAACAAATTTATGTATATTCTTTTCAAAACTATTCAAATATTTCATATGGCTGCAGTTGCAACAGTTATTAAAACAAGAAAGATCAATCATGCTTAAAGCATTGATTATGAAACACTTTCCAACTTCAATGCAATTTTATTTAAACATGTCTAAAATGCAATACATTCCTCGGTAACATTTTAAAACTTATCACAATACTACATTAATTTATTATATTTGAAAACTTAAACCTTCATCGAAAAAAATGATCTTCATTCAAATGACGGCATTGAAATATAAATTGCCTGATTTAAACATCTATAAAATGTGATACATTCCTAGGTACAAATTTTAGAATTATCATAATACACTTACGATAATTTATTATATTTGAAAACTCATCGAAAACAACTGAAATGCATTCAAATGACGTCATAGAAAAAATAACACGCCTGGCTCTCTCTATAAAAGCATTATTTCATTCATTCATAAATAATTTCCCATTCATGTCATTTATCACAATACTATAATAATTTATTTTATATAAAAATTAAGACCATGGATGTACAAGTAATTAAACTCTATGCTTAAAACTTCATCGAAAAGAATCGTCCTTATCTTTGTAAAATCCATGACTATTTCATTCATATCAGCTATGCAGACTCCATGACTAAATGATTTTGTGTTAAAGAAATACAGTAATTCTAATACAACTCGTTCTACATATTTTGCTGTTTATATTTTACATAGGTGAAAAATAGGCTTTGTTGTAGAAATAATCAAATTTGGATGAACATTTAAACTCAAATATATTGTAATTGCGTTGTTTCAGTATGTAGATGCACATAATTTAAGCAAAAATAAAGTGGTTTTAGGAAGGATACAGCACTCAATATGAATTAAAATGAACTTTAAAAATCACGATTTTGAGACAAGATGGATGCCATATATCATTTTGAAGTGGGTCACGTGACCTTTTCATATCATGGTCACGTGATCGCTTCATATAAGAGGTGTTATTATTATTTTAATTTTTATTTAAAAACTACTGAATATATTTCGCTGAATTTTTTTTTTATATATTTTATGGAACAATTGGAATATTATCTAACATTTTCGAAGCAATTTGTGAATTTTAAATTTGCTTAAAAAATGTTTGAAAAATTAAGTCCCATAGGGCTCAAAGTATTTCATTTTTTCAACCCGGGTTCAATCCAAAACTAATTGGATGATATTATTCATTTATATTCCCATAGGTCCTACAGACCATCTGAACAGCATACTAAAATTTCATTTTGATTTAGTCACTTTTACGGCAGTTATCGTGCTAACGGATAGACAGACAGACAGACAGAATGAACAAAGTCATAAACACTTTTCAACTTTGTTGTAAAGTCTTAAAAAATCTGATGTGGGCAACACATGACTTTCCTTATATAATGCAATGTATGTACTACTTTTACAGTAAAAACATTATAGGTTATTCTTATAGTAGATACTTGTATTTTTTCCAAGATATTGAATTTTCGTCAAATAGTCGTTATTTTCATTGATTTAGAGTCATTTTTATCCATTTGGCGAGATTTTCTTTGATTTGGTAACATTTAAAAAGGCACCCAGTTGGCGATATTTCGCTAAGTTCGTCGCTAAAATCTCGCCAAGCGTTATGGATGGAGAAACAATTTATTCTTATCAAATGACTATTGGATAAATGACTATTGGCGTTTAAATACAAAAGTATTACTCAAAGTACCTCTCTTCATGAATGGGACAAGCTAGGGTCCACGAGAATGATGTCATCAAATTTACCGCATGATATTACATATGAAAAGTAAACATGTTTCTATATAGGAAATATATTTTTTTTATTTTTTTTTATTTTTGATTAAATTTTGTGAAATATGTGCAATATATCGAAAACGATTCATGCTAGTGTTCTGAAATTTATGTTAATTTTTTTTTCTAATGAAAAATTTCATAAGAAATATTTATTTGCGTAACTTTATTAGAGGCTTTGATTTTTAGATGATTTATTTCAAAATTTCACTCGAAAATTTGGGGGATTCTGAACATTCGATTGCGTATAAAAACAACAGGCTTCCAGTATTCACGGATTGTTGAAGACCCAGACCGTCCGACTCATCCGAAGACTTGAGCAACCATTTGGACGGCCGGGAAAGGGTATTCACGGATTGTAATTTTTGTACCAAATTTCGTTCTAATCGGTGCATTCGTTCGTCAGTTATCGTCTCCACAGACTCACTAACACACAACTCGAATTTTCGACCCCGTCACAATACTTTCATTATACATTGTTGCATATAAGGAAAGTTAAAATTTCCAAATTTAAATTTTTACGACTGGTTTTGTTTCAAATATTCCCAAATTCGTTGCACTTTTAAAGAATCTGAGCAGAATTAAGAATTATAATTAATTATCATCGGAATTAATTGCGTTTCGTATTTTAATGTATCGTGCCAAAACTTTTAATTACTCCTCGAGGGAAAATTTATTAAATAAATAACTTTGGAAATCTTCATTTATTTCGAAGTTTCTAGAATGATAATTGCGAATCAGTATATGTGCTGATCAGGAATTTTTGCCACAGTATCATTAAAACTAATTTGTGCAAGACAGAATTAATTATAAGAGAACTAAACTGATGAGGGTAAAAAATAATTTTTTATAGACTTACTTTTGTCTCTCTTATTTTCTTTGCAATACATGGTAATATATATGGAATCGTGTCGAAAATTGCAATTCGAGTTTTTGACGTATCTACACATTTCGCGACCCCTAGAACATGAAAAAACTATTTTTACATGGTGTCTGTGTGTGTGTCTATTTGTCAGTATGTGTGTCTGTGCAATTTTCTTATCACCTCTAGCTCAAATACTAATTGACCTAATTTCTTAAAATTGTACAGGCAAGTCACTAGTGGGTAACCCTGGGGCTGATTAGATTTGGATACGATTTAGAGTAAAAGAACCTATCTTTCTTGCGAAATGGCCCACAAAAATTATATGTGTCCACTCTAGCTGAAAGACTAATTGACCAGATTTCACAAAATTTGGTAGATAAGTCACTTGTGGATGACCCTGGTGCTGATTAGATTTTGGTGCTATTCGAAAAAAAAGAACCTGCATTTTTTTTCCAAATGGCCCGTAAAAATCGCTAAAATCCAAAATAAAAAACTACGTGGGCGAAATTCATTAATTAAATGCTTGTTTTTCATGTAATTTTCGACGATGAAAAGAATAAGACCAACCTCATTGCTCCTAGACTTAGCCGTTCTCGAGATATTTTAGTTTTTCACATTTTTCCTACGTCGGTTTTGAGAATAACTTCAGTTACCAATTGAAAACGAAAGCTGATTTTACAAAAATTAGTAAAAAAGTCACTTGTGCGATACCCTGGTGCTGATTAAATTTTGGTACGATTTGGAAAAGGAGAACTTGGATTTTTTGCGAAATGTCGCACAAAAAAAGTTAAAAATCTGAAATAAATCACTAAGTATGCGCAAATGTATCAATTAAATGCTTGTTTTATACGTAATTTTTGACGAAATTACTCTAGGATTAATCGTTCTCGAGATATTTTATTTTTTGTCGTTTTGAGAATACGCTCTGTTACAAAATGAATACTAAAATTGATATAAAAGTGCAAATTCAGGGAAATTTCAAATCATTCTGTTATTTTGGGCAATTAAACTCAATCTAATGAATTAAATAACTTAATCTAATGAATTCATATACTCAATAAACTCATTCTAATGAACTCAGTGCATTAAATAAATAAAGGGAAAATGAATTGAAGTCTACATGGAAAGTTATATGCTGCCTACATCAGATTATTTTGCATTGTTTGTGGAAAAATACTGGCATGTTATTATTTTTGCATACAAATTTTCCTTGAAAAATCTATTTTTTCAGGATCCGCTATAAATAGAACTCAGATGATGACTGAGTTATATTCAGCATCAAAATCAGGAGAATACTTGGGGTATTCTGAGGATTTCCACTTTTGTGTCTTTTTGAATGTCCTGTTCTATCATTTTCGTTGAATTCAAACCACCTATTTTTCAATATTGGCTGTGCACAGAACTTAGAGGACAAATGACAGGAATTTAGCATCAAATTCTGAAGGAGTTAGGATGGTTCGCTAATCATTTCCACATTCAATTTCTTTTCCTCCTCTGGTTCAAATTTTTTTCTTAAAGCATATATTTCTCAGAATTGGTTACAGATAGATCTGAGATAATGACTGACAAGAATTTAGCATCAATTTCTGGTGGGATTAAGGGTTTCACAAAGAATTTTCACTTCGGGTTCTGGATTCGTCTGGTGTTTCTGGATTCCTTTGGCAAATTTGTATGTCTGAACGACATAAGCATACAAACAGGAATACAGATGTTTATTTGCTTTGTCAATAATAAAGTCGAACCCCTTCCCCCAATATCGTCCACAATTTGATGCTGAATCCATATCAGTCATCATGCAAGCTACATCTACAGCAGATTCCGAGAAATAGATGTTTCAAGGAAAATGTAAAATTTTTAATCTAAGAAACACTTAAACTGCTATTTAGAGTATTCTGAAATTAAAAGTGCACATTTTGTATCGGTATAAGTATGAATTGATTTCAAAAGTAAATTAATAGGAGTGCGGTTCAACTCGACTTTCTAATACCAGAATTTTTTTTTTCAAATTTTACAAGTAAAAATTTAAAAATCCGTGTCTGGGTATAAATGATTACAACTATTGCGTGTCACCATTCACTTTGGAATAAGGTAAATCGTCCTTACCAAATTTAACCTTTTGCTTACCGATGGGGCGGCGTCCATCTCAATCGACGAACCTCTCATAAAGACAGATATTTGACATACCCTATCCCAAACAGTTTGATCCCTCTTTGCAGACATTGGCGTCCGGACGCTAATGTCTGCAAAGAGGGATCAAACTGTTTGGGATAGGGTATGTCAAATATCTGTCTTTATGAGAGGTTCTTCGTTTGGGATGGACGCTCTCCTACCCGTAAGCAAAAGATTACATAAAATAATTTACCTTTGATTCCTTTCCTTAGGTTGGAGTATGAAATCTTCAGTGACTCTTAAGTGACTGAGCATGCAATGAGACAAAATTCAACAAATGCTTAAATTGGCCAAATCTTTATTTGACATGAAATGATTAATATTAAATTGCAATTATTAAATTTATCTTGATATATATATATATATATATATATATATATATATATATATATATATATAAATATATATATATATATATATTTGAAATGTAATAATAAGAATTATGTAAAAATAAAAAAAAATAAAAATACAATTCAAGTAATATTAACATCACCATAGAAGCAAAATCACGGCCATAATGCCGATAAGAGAAAAGAACAGAACCTTCCCAAATTCGAAGATTAATCAGAATTAAATTCATCTTCAGGTCTGAGTATTTAATTCTAATTAACCCAAACAAATGCCTGTTTCAGATTAAGCTATAGTACATTACTATAAATGCTTAAACTCAGTCTACAGGCATCAAAAAATGAAAACATGAAAAAAGGATACATTAAGAAAATTGTATTACCATGCGGCATGAACCCTTCTTCTTCTACCACTTGTATACACGATCAACCTCAACAGCTTAATCTAGAAGCACCGGAATGAACAAGTCGAAATTCTACCAGGGAGGCAGTACGAACGTTCACGGAAATACTCCCAAACCCGTCCAGTGAGTCTAAGCTGGAGACTGGACAAGCAATTCAGAATACAACTTCCCAAACATGCAGAACTGAATATGAATATGAATCAAAGATGAAAATTCCTACTAAACAAGTAATTCATAGGAAAACTGGATAATCGAGAATGCCACTATACACCATTATAAGGGCGCTCAAAACGTAGTTTCAATACTGACAAAAGTTACATTTTTTTGCGAAAATAAAATTCAAAACATTAATGTTAATGCATCTTATTTTCCGATTTTTCTAATGTTTCTGACTTAGTTTATTATTTTTCATTTTTATTTATTTATATAATTAATAAATAATTATATATAATATACACATATACACACATATATATATACATATATATATATATATATATATATACACATACATATATATATATATATATATATATATATATATATATATATTTTTTTTCTCCTGTATGTTAGTCACTATAATTGGGAATGTTTTCTAGGATGTTATCGAGTGAAATTTGATACACTGAGTTGATAATTTTGATAACAAAATTGGGGCGATATGCATTATTAGTCGCTGTACTCAATAATTCCATAAAGTGCGCTAATTTATAATATTCATCACAAATTTTATTGATTCTAAGAGCCTGGTTTATTATAATATTTCTAAATACATATATATGCAGACAAGAGTCAAAATGTTGAATTTTTGATGCATTAAATTTAAAATCCTGTCTTTTATCATACAAGTTTATAACCATATTACAATTTTGAAAATTTAAATTTAAATCTAAAAAGTTTGCAACATTTGTGTCATTATTACTTGCATTTAATTGTAAATTTTTTGGATAAAAGTTTAATACTATAGGGATATTATTATTTGGGGATACACATAAAATGTCATCTAAATATCTAAACATGTGCATATTATGCAAGCTTGGATTAATGTTTTTTTCATAGAAGAATAAATACAGATTAGCTAACAATGATGAGGCACCCCCCCTTGTGGGATACCAACCTGTTGTTTAAAAATAGTACCACCATGTTGAATATAATTCTCATAAAGAGTGAAGTTAATTAATTTTTTAAAAAGAAAATTTGAATATTTTAGGTTGATATTATATTTTTCAAAAATTCCTAAAATAATTCTATACAGATCATCTATATTAATATTATTAAACAAATCTTTGAAATCAAAGGTATAAATACTTTATATATATATATATATATATATATATATATTTAACATTACATAAATATCCTTTATATTCTAATTTCAGAATTATAACTGCCACTTATTCATAGTTGAGTTCTTACTCAGTTACCGATATCAGTACTTAAATTATCTATTCCACTGCCATTTATTCATATTTGAGTTCTTACTCAGTTACAGATATCAGTACTTAAATTATCTATTCCACTGCCATTTATTCATATTTGAGTTCTTACTCAGTTACCGATATCAGTACTTAAATTATCTATTCCACTGCCATTTATTCATATTTGAGTTCTTACTCAGTTACAGATATCAGTACTTAAATTATCTATTCCACTGCCATTTATTCATATTTGAGTTCTTACTCAGTTACAGATATCAGTACTTAAATTATCTATTCCACTGCCATTTATTCATTGTTGAGTTCTTACTCAGTTACTTATATCAGTACTTAAATTATCTATTCCACTGGCATTTATTCATAGTTGAGTTCTTACTCAGTTACTGATATCAGTACTTAAATTATCTATTCCACTGCCATTTATTCATAGTTGAGTTCTTACTCAGTTACCGATATCAGTACTTAAATTATCTATTCCACTGCCATTTATTCATATTTGAGTTCTTACTCAGTTACAGATATCAGTACTTAAATTATCTATTCCACTGCCATTTATTCATATTTGAGTTCTTACTCAGTTACCGATATCAGTACTTAAATTATCTATTCCACTGCCATTTATTCATATTTGAGTTCTTACTCAGTTACAGATATCAGTACTTAAATTATCTATTCCACTGCCATTTATTCATATTTGAGTTCTTACTCAGTTACCGATATCAGTACTTAAATTATCTATTCCACTGCCATTTATTCATATTTGAGTTCTTACTCAGTTACAGATATCAGTACTTAAATTATCTATTCCACTGCCATTTATTCATATTTGAGTTCTTACTCAGTTACCGATATCAGTACTTAAATTATCTATTCCACTGCCACTTATTCATAGTTGAGTTCTTACTCAGTTACCGATATCAGTACTTAAATTATCTATTCCACTGCCATTTATTCATATTTGAGTTCTTACTCAGTTACAGATATCAGTACTTAAATTATCTATTCCACTGCCATTTATTCATATTTGAGTTCTTACTCAGTTACCGATATCAGTACTTAAATTATCTATTCCACTGCCATTTATTCATATTTGAGTTCTTACTCAGTTACAGATATCAGTACTTAAATTATCTATTCCACTGCCATTTATTCATATTTGAGTTCTTACTCAGTTACCGATATCAGTACTTAAATTATCTATTCCACTGCCATTTATTCATATTTGAGTTCTTACTCAGTTACAGATATCAGTACTTAAATTATCTATTCCACTGCCATTTATTCATATTTGAGTTCTTACTCAGTTACAGATATCAGTACTTAAATTATCTATTCCACTGCCATTTATTCATTGTTGAGTTCTTACTCAGTTACTTATATCAGTACTTAAATTATCTATTCCACTGGCATTTATTCATAGTTGAGTTCTTACTCAGTTACTGATATCAGTACTTAAATTATCTATTCCACTGCCATTTATTCATAGTTGAGTTCTTACTCTGTTACTGATATCAGTATTTAAATTATCTATGCCACTGCCATTTATTCATAGTTGAGTTCTTTCTCAGTTACTGATATCAGTACTTAAATTATCTATTCCACTGCCATTTATTCATTGTTGAGTTCTTACTCAGTTACTGATATCAGTACTTAAATTATCTATTCCTTCCGTGCTCGATTTTAATAATGAATGACTTAAAGGCTACTTCGAGTTTCACGGCATGGGATTAACTGTAGTGACGAACGAATATAGCACATTCTAGCACAGAGATTATATTGCAGTGGGGACACTACTTTTGTGGGTAGCGGTTATAGATGATCACGGTACTGTGAGGCCATTATCATAAACGAAGAAGAAAATTTTCTGTCATTTAGCAGTTATTATGTCGAATGTACGCACATGATAATTGCCATTACGTTAATTGATGTTTCAAATTCGATTATTGATGACACATTTTCGTTTAAGTACGACAGGGTTCTCATCATGATGCCACAGTAGCATGTTCCACATAGTATCGTGTAACAGCGACGAAATTGGAGTGATACTCTTTTTTTACGTCTCTACTGCATGCTGATTAACTATCGAATCTCTGACGGCACTCTGACGTCACACTTTGACGTCACAGTCTCCATCGAATCTCTGACGTCACAAAATCTCACTCTGTGCAAACAAATTTGTTCATTACCCGTGTAACAGTGTAATGTCACACCGCCTTTTCTGATTTGCTCTTGGTGATAGAGGAGATGGAATCTGTTTGTTTATGCTTGAGGTCACATTGGTTCGCGTGAATTCACTACTTGGTTATGTACTGCATTTAAAGTTCCTTATTATCGTGATTGATACTTGTAGCCAAAATGTCGACATGTCGTTCAGCTCACTTTAAAGGGCTTGAAAAAAGCTTTCGACTGATACCACCAATGTACCCCGTGTGGAGGGGGGAGTTGTTAACTTTGCCTCTCAAGAGGGGCAAATGACGTCACGAACAAAGAAATTGTTCCACGCTATTTTTCACAACAATGATTGAAACTATGAACTCTAGTGACAAATAAATCCTTTTATGCATGATGAAGTCAAATTTTGTCCTATGCTGCCATGTTAAAAGATTATATAATTTAGAATAAAATCCAAAGTTTTCTCATGAATTTAAAAGAAAATATCTATCTAGCTCTATGGTTTTGACAACAAAGTCGGGAATAAAGTTTCGTGAAAAGCCATTAATATTTGTGGGTGTTATTGTGTATGCAATATATCGACGGCAGATATCAGACAGGCGGACGTCACTCCAAGAGTAGTCAGGACTTGTTCAGAAGGTCTTGAAATGTATATTCTTAAAACATATATGTATAAAGGAGCCTTCATATGATAGCAAATAGTGTGATTCCAAACTTATTGATACTTATTGACTCTACCGATTATTGATACTACCCAGAGAACGCAATATACTAAATTTCAAGGTTCCTGATTGCAAACATTTCCGTTCTATTTCTCATGTAGTAGAGCAATCTTATATGGAACGAGTATTTAGCAATATTTGAGGAGGAAATTATGAAATTTCAATTTTCGCAAAGTTAATTTAAGGTGGGGGGAGATCCAAATATTTTCCTTTTATACTTTTGTATGGTGGTGAACAAACACGTGAGGAATTCCACAAAGGTGCAATTAAAAAAATCTAATGTGGGCAGCACATGACTTTCCAATAAAATGCAATAAATTTACTACTTTTACAGTAAAAGAAAATAGGTGTTTCATATAGTGAATACTTTATTCTTTCCAAGATATTGACATTTCGTCAATTAGTCGTAACTTTCATTGACTTAGCGTTATTTTTATCCATTTGGCGAGATTTTCGTTAATTTGGCAACATTTAAAAAAGTCACCAAATTGGCGAAATTCCGCCAAAATCTCGCCAAGTGTTATGGACGGAGAAATAAGTTATTCTTATAGCAGACTGTGGTTCAAATACAAAAGCATTTCACAAAGTATATTTTCTTGTGAATGGAACGAGCTGGATCCGGGAGAATGATGTCACCAAATTTATCGCATAACATTATATATGAAAAGTGAACATACTTCGCCACAGTTAATAATTTTTTTTTTAAGATATGGGATTTTTTTATAAATTTATTTGAAAAATGTGTAATATCTGAAGAACTGTTCAAGGTAGCGTTTTAAAGTTCATGTAAATCGTTTTCTAAGGAAATATTACATAAGAAATATCTACTTGCGTAACGTTTTTAAAGGTTTTGATTTTTTGATGAATTTTTCAAAATTTCACTCGAAAGTTTAGGAGGGTTCTGAATATTCCATTGTGTTTGAAAACAATAGGCTTCCAGTATTAATGGATTGTAATTTTTGTACCAAATTTCATTCGAATCTCTTCATTTGTTCGTGAGATATCGTCTCCACAGACTCACTGACACGCACACACACACACACAAATATTTTCACACATAAACACACACACATACTTTCACACACACACATACACACACAGACATCACCTCAAAAATGTTCATTTCGTGATCAGGGATGCTTGAAACGTGCTCTTCCGTCGTAATACTTTCCTTATAAATTATATGTATATAAGGAAAGTAAATATATATATATATATACATATATATTTGAATAAAAACTATTTTTTGCCATCATTGATATTATTTTAGCGATGTTTATTTAGCGGTTTTATTTTTTTTAATATATTTGCATTTTTGGTACTAGACTATTAATTTAAAACTGATGAATGAAACAAACCAACAAAATTGTAGCATAATTATAGCATAAACAATAATATAATAATTCTAACACATAAAAAGTAATCACTAAAATTTCTTCAATATTTCCTCACTTTATCAAGAATTGCACTAAAACTTCTAAAAAACATAGCAGTTAAAACTCACTTTTAAGGTTTGTTGCGCAACAAAATAACTGACGACCATGTTTGGAAATATTGGAGCAAATAAAAATAATAATTATTTTTTTTTGCAATAAGTATTAGAAAAAACAACTAAACACTGAAAAACGAAATTTTAAGCAAATCTGAAGAAAACACTCAATCTGCATTTAATAAGAGCTTCGTTGCTCTAGAAAGTTATCCTGGTTTTATTAATAATGGATGGATTTTAAAACTGTCTGAGGATTTAGAAAATAAAAGTGTTAAAAAATCTGATGTGGGCAACACATGACTTTCCTTATATAATGTAATGAATTTACTACTTTTAAAGTAAAAAAATAGGTTTTTCTTATAGTAGATACTAATATTCTTTCCAAGATATTGAATTTTCGACAATTAGTCGTCATTTTCATTGATTTAGCGTCATTTTTATCCATTTGGCGAGATTTTCGTTAATTTGGCAACATTTCAAAAACTCGCCAAGTTGGCGATATTCCGCCAAATTCGTCGCCAAAATCTCGCCAAACGTTATGGACGGAGCAATAAGTTATTCGTATAGCAGATACATGACTATTGGTGTTCAAATACAAATGTATTACTCAAAGTATATTTTTCCATGAATGGAACGAGTTAGATCCACGAGAATGAGGTCACCCAATTTATCGTATGGTATTACATATGAAAAGTGAACATGTTTCTCAACAGGAAATATTTTTTTCTTATTTTATAAAACCTTTTGATAATTTTTTTGAAAAATGTGCAATATCTCGAGAACGGTTTGCGTTAGCGTTCTAAAAATTATGCCAATCGTTTTCTAATGAAAAATTACATAAGAAATGTCTATTTGCGTAACTTTATTAGTGGTTTTGATTTTTTGACGATTTTTTCAAAATTTTATTCGAAAATTTAGGGAGGTTCTGAACATTCGATTGCGTATAAAAACAATAAGCTTCCAGTGTTTACGGATTGTGATTTTTGTACCAAATTTGGTTCGAATCGGTCCATTCGTTCGTCAGTTATCGTCTCCACAGACTCACTGACACACACACACACATACACACACGCATGCTTTCACACACACACACACACAGACATCACTCCAAAAATGTTTGATTCGTGAGCAGGGATGCTTGAAACGCGCTCTCCCGTCGAAAACTGGAATTCGAATTTTCGACCCCGTCACAATACTTTCCTTATACATTATGTATATAAGGAAAGTAGAAATTATAAACAATAAAAAAAATCTCAAACAAGGATTTATTAGAATTAGCTGATTTCATAGCTTGAGCAAAATAGTTATTACCTCGGATTTGACGAATGTGAGAAATTATGAAACATATTAAAAAAAATGAAACTGATTAAAAGCAGATCAAGGGGAAAATATTTTGACATCGTTAATAAAAGGATGAAGCAAGAAAGACGACATCAATTGGCAAACAATAATTAGCTGAATATTTCAGAAATGAAGCTTTAATTTCCAGGAAAGCTTGTAATTGTGGCTTTTCTGATCGTTTGCCAAAATTATCAAGAAAGTAGCTGAAGAAAATGACCAAAGGTTGCAGAATATTTTACAGTATACTGAGTTTTCTACTATGGTAGTTGCAGAGTAAGTTGGGTAGAGTTTCTGTGAATAGTCAGAAAAAAATTAGAAACTGTGTTCTTAAGACATGGGATATATTACATGAATAAGATGTGATATAAGTTCATAGAATCTTGCAATTTAACCATCTAGGCCCTAGAGGTATATCAATAATTTTTAGGTTGTTTGCAATTTGAAAAATCTGATGTGAGTAGCACATGACTTTCCCTGCAGACTTATATTCACGTTCTATTTATTTAAATTAAATTTAATTCACTTTTAATTCAATTTTCGTTCTCATTTGAAAACTGGACTTATTTTCAAAAATGGTGTAGGAAAAATACGAAAAACTAAAATATCTCGAGAACGGCTAGTCCTAGTGTAATGAGGTTGGTCTTATTCTTTTCTTCGCTAAAAATTACGTATTAAACAAGCATTTAATGGCTATATTTGAGCATACGTAGTTTTTTATTTTAGATTTTTGTGATTTTTGCGGGCCATTTTGCAAAAAAAGGCAGGTTATTTTTTTCCGAATCGTACCAAAATCTAATCAGCACCAGGGTGTCCCACGAGTGACTTATCTACCAAATTTTGTGAAATTCGGTCCATTAGTTTTCTAGCTAGAGTGGATACAAGCTTTTGCGGTCCATTTCGTAGAAAAAGGCGGGTTCTTTTATCTCAAATCATACCCAAAACTAATCAGCACCAGATTCGCCCACAAGTGACTTACCTACCAAATTTTATGAAATTCGGTCAATTACTTTTTTAGTTGGAGTGGATACAAAATCTGCACAGACAGACATACAGACACACAGACACACAGACAGACAGACACACAGACAGACAGAGACACACACAGACGTCACGCTAAAAATAGTTTTTTCGTGTATTCTATAGGTTTCGAAACGTGTAGATCCGTCAAAAACTCGAGTTTCGATTTTCGGCATGATTCCAATACTTTTCCTATACATTATTATTATATATTATTTCCCTATACATGTATTGCAGGGAAAGTAGAAATATATTGATTATTATTCAGAGTGTTGTTGGTGGCAAAAATTTTACATTGCCATTGCTTTCACCAAAATCATTTCTGAAGCTTTTATTTATCAGGATACATAGAAAATGAGTTTAAATGATAACTGATATGGATGTAGCATCAAATTTTGAAGGAGGCAGATGAGTTTCTATGTATTTCCGGTTCTTTGACCTTTTTAGGTTAAAGAAAATTAATTTTCCTGGAAACATGTATTTATCAAGATTGGCTGTAAATAAATCTCTGATGATAAATGGTATGAATTCAGCATTAAATTCTAGAGAAGGTAAGGTAGTTCATTAAAAAAATAGGTTTATTTTTTCCAGAATCAACTATAAATAGAGCTTAGATGATGACTGATGTGGATTTGGCATCTCATGCTGATGGTGATAGTGGTCTCACTAAGGACTTCAACTTTACGTTTTGCGTATGATTATGGTTTCGATTAAAAACGCTTTCCTTGCAACATTTAATTTTTAAGAATTGGCTATAGATAGAGTTTAGCTGATGAGTGTATGGATTTAGCATTGAATTTTGGAAGATGTTGTGAAGATCACTAAGGATTTCTATTTCCGGTTCTGGAGATGTTCTTTCCGGTTTTCCCTGAAACTCGTATAACTGTATGAAAAAAATACACAAAAGAGTACAAAAAGTCTTAATAGTTTCGGTGAAAATGAAGTGTACAGACTGCTTCTCACCACATGAAGAATCCTTGACATTATACAACCCTTTTACATCATATTTTATCACTCTTGGAGGTATGGTCCTTTTATGCCACATCTTTATCGTAACTGACAATTCCATAAATTATTACCAATTTATTTGAGCTAAAAGGCTTTAGAGAGTCTTGATATAACGAGCAAATGGTGGGGGTCTAGGATGCACGTTATAACAGTGTCCTATTGAATATAAATTTACATTTCGAAAATGGATAATGAATCAGAGAAATTTCGAAGATAGCCTCAAAATTGAAAATTGAAATGCATTTCTACCACAAGTGGCTACAGTTTAATCAGTTAATTTAAAAATTAGTATTCAATGTCATCAAAAATATTTTGAATTTTAATTAGTACTATAGAACGAACTACTGTACAAGTTTGAAAATCAATATTGCTCGAGGATGAAAAGGAACTAGATTTCCAAGTTCTCCGTTTACTTAGTCGATAGTTTTAAAATTCGTTAAGTTTAAGGAGAAATACAGAATAAGAGAATATTTAATAGAAAAATGCATGCACTGTATAAGTGAAACACAAAAGTAAAATATTTTTACTAAAAATACACAATGTTGTGCTTGAAATCCTGTTTTAAAATTCATTTTTCATTACGAAGAAGTTACGCTCCCTGCTCCCTGATTCTCGCCAACTTCCGTAACTCGCTTGGCGAGTCGGGAGACATCGGCTCCCACATCGCTAAACTCGTTTCGCGAGTTCTTGCCTGCTATGCAACCGTAATACAGCTGTCGGAGTTCCTCCATTGTCCACTGACACTCAACAACTCCCGGATGCTGGTTCACTAACTCATTCAGCCCGGCCGGCACACAAGATTGTCCTAGTTCTCCCTGCTTGTTGCTACTTATACTAACGCCCACTAAATGCCGGAGCTGCTTTCGCGAGCTCTTTAGTTCCACCTGCAACGCAGGCATGTTACGGTCTTTAGTGCTTCGGGTTCGTTGATGCTCTTCAACCCCCCGAAACTCGCTTCTTGAATTCTTCTCACTCCTTCATTTAGCCCGACAAATGTAAATGTGTAACTTCCAGTTACCTCATGTAGTCAGAAAGAAGGAGATAAAACTCCTATGGATGACGCGCTTGAAACTGCCATAATGCTTTGAGAACTATATCTAGGTATCGCTTTGTGTTAGTAATGTCCCATTTTTTTTATTTGACACATCAGTAAACCGCAGTGTTTAGTATATGTATTTTTGATTATTTTCAAATGGTAGTTCCCTAATTATAAGTAGAAGTAACACGTATATTGTTCGTAGTTGCGAAACAGGATGCAGAATATATGGAGACAGAAATAAATTGTAGGATAAAATAAATTTGAATTCGTTGGAATTGTCTATATTGCATTACATTTTATTTTCAAAATTAACAGTTTAACAATTATTATTTATTCAATACGAGTTTTTTGCCGTAGGAATACAAATAATGCGGTAGAACTTAGCTTATCCCAGCACCACATGAATTATCGTCTGAAATGATTTAGGCGCTGTCAAAGTTCTTACTTCATTATCACAAATCCTTCCAATTATTTTATTTCAACTTAACCATCCAATTATTTACTTCAATATTCATCGGCATGGCGATGTATCCATAACGTCAAAATCGAAATACACACATCGTTAAAAATAGGTTAAGATGAACAAAGTAGAAATATGATATGTCGAGTAATAACCCTTTTATCAATTTGTTGCTGATTATGCCTATTTAAGTTTTTTCTCACTGATTAAGAATAAAATATGATTTAACAATAACTTTAGTAAAATTCTGGTGTTATTTTTAACGAATTATAAGAATAATCATAACCATAGAGAATATTTTAATAGAAACGTTTTTTATATAAATATTTTTATACAAATATAATAGCTGTTATATGACCAAGTATTATTTCAAAATCATTCATATATAATCCAACAAAAATAAAGTAAATTAGGTATTACTAAGGTAAATTAAGGAAAGCATTCATGGCTAGTAAGTATAGCATGGTAAAATCATCTATTAGACCCGGGTTCGATTCTCGGTTTCGGTAAACAAAGAAGAGTGGATTGGTCCTATTAAACTACAAATACTTCATATCTGACTTGGATTTATTTTCAAATCATTCATATACACTCTATAACAAAAAAATTGACGCACCAAGAGAAAGTTGTTGTTGCGGAGATCCCGACAGTTTTACTTACCAGAAAGGTGTAAGGTAACTGTTTGGACGGCCGGAAACCAAGAAAGAGTTGTCCGATTGTAATGAAATTTCGTACGCAAAGGCATTTTGAGCGAACATGCAAATGACTAAAATTTGGTGTCCAATGAATAAGTGGGAGCTCCAGCGCATCGGAACTCCGCATTCACCAGAGGTATATAAGGAGCGATTCTGAATCTGTGGTCAAAATAGCCGTTGCACTTCGACTGCGGATATCTTACGTCGACTGTAATAATGCCTCGTCGACAGATTCCGTGCTCACTAAGAGCATATGTCAGAGTTTGAAAGAGGCCATGCTATCGGATTGAAGGAGCCTGGTTGGACGAATTGAAGAGTCGCTCAACATGTGGGTCGAAGCGATGCGGCGATTAGACGATGCTAGCAAGAGTGGGCCAACAACGGCAGATATCAGCGTCAGGACGATAGCGGTCGACCTAGGACCACAACAGAACGTGAAGACAGATCGATTGTCAGAGCAGCTGTCACAGCACCGGAATCGTCGTTGTCAACTATCCAACGTGTGACCCGCACACTTGTTGTTGTTGAGACCCAGACCGTCCGACCTAGCAGAAAGGTGTAAGGTAACCGTTTGGACGGCCGGGAAGTGACACCATATTTAGACCGGAACCCAGTGGGGGAGGCATCCACAGGGACCTCACCCTCCTTTCCCTACCACCAACCTCTTGGAAGGACATACGGACACACATGTTTAACGTAATCGTACTCCGCATGAACACGGCGGCGGTTGGGGCAGCATGTAAATCCAGCGCGCAAACCACCGGGCTATCGTGCCCGAAATGTGCCAACAGCATGCGGTGTTTCCAGGTGGTTACCCACCTAAGTACTAACCGCGCCCGATGCTGCTTGGCTTCGGTGATCTAACGAGAACCGGTGTTTTCAGCACGGTATGGCCGTTGGCAATACCCGCAGACATGTGTCCAACATGACCCTCTGCAGACGACTGAGAGAGGGGAATTTACGCTCGCGCCGACCATTACGCCGCTTACCTCTCACGCCTGTACACCGTCGAGTCCGATTACAGTGCTGTCGGGTTTGATCAACTTGTAACTGCGCTGACTGGGGACGTATAGTCTTTAGTGACGAGTCCCGTTTCCAATTGTGTCCTGACGACAACCGCAGACGTGTCTGGAAACGTCCAGGGGTGGGGATCCTGCCCTTACTATTGCACACCACACTTGCTCACAACAGGGCGTTATGGTCTGAGGTGCCATCTCCTTTGATAGCCGAACCCCTTTGGTAGTCATTTCTTTCACACTGACAGCACATCGGTACGCAGACAACATTCTACGATCGGTTGTGTTATCGTTCCTTTTGCGACACCCCGGACTTACTTTTCAAGATAATGCCGGCCGCACACGGCACGTGTTGCTAAGAATTGTCTTCAAGCTTGCCCAACACTTCCTTGGCCAGCTATGTCTCTTGATCTTTCTCCCAGAGAGCACATTTGGGACGTTATGGGAAGGCGATTGCAAACATCCGGGAATGTTGATGATTTAGCCCGACAGTTGGAAACAAGTTGGCAAGACATTCCGCAGGACACCATCCATGAACTTTATCAGTCTATGCCACGCAGGGTGATATCTTGCATCCAGGCCAGAGGTGGACCAACGCATTATTGATTTCCTCCCTTTGTATACGATCAAACTCTAAATCATTAAATTGTTCTGAAATTTTAATCGTTTCTTTCCCTATGTATGTTCTTCACATCCACCAATTTTTATCACAATCGGACAACTCCTTCTTGGTGCGTCGATTTTTTTTTTTGTTATAGAGTGTATATTAAAATTAAAAAAATATATAGCTATTTATTTCTAAGGTGTATGAATGTCCATATACAGCTACGTGTAGTTAGTGGCATAACAGGGCAAAATCAATGAGGCCCGACTTCAATTCTCGGTTCCAAAATCATCTAAATCCCGGTGTTTTCCTTTTTAAATAAACGTATGAAGTTATTATTTGCTACTTCTTATGTGGTACATAAAAAATTTGTTGGTAGATTTTACATTCCAACTATAGCAAATATATTATTTCAAAAATTGGAGCAATGGGACTTTTCACTACTGTCTAGCTGGGTTGAGTAACCTTATACAAGCGTCGTGGTGAAATGAATACTAATAAGTAAATCACTACGCCTATTAAGAATAAAGTAACGCTCAAAGTCAAATGATTAAATGAATCGTAGTGCTGAAGCAAAATGATGTAATATTCTACAGTGCCAACGTAATATTACATAAAGACGCGCTTATCCCAATTGCAACGATGAAGAGACTTTGGTACCAAAGTAATATTGGGTATCCAGTCAATTTCGTGTGAGAGCTAAATTAAAATTGATCAATGAAGATAAGTACTAATAGGAATTCGGTTTCTCTATGTATACTGTTGTAGGAACACTAAGACATTTAAATGTATAATTGATGTATTTTGGGGCGTCAACCTAATTTCCGCTATCACTGAATTACCTGAGAGAACAAACCCGACTTTTTTCTGTTATACTAAAGTAGTGGCAGTTATCATCACACACCAATGCAAATAGATGAAGTGAATCTCATGCGATCTCAAATAAAAAATATATAGTAAATTTGTGCTCACACAATATTTGAAATTCGGTAAAATTGACTCGTGCAGATAATTAGCTGGATAATTACTAAGATGAAGTCAATTTGTCATCGTGTGTATTGTTTTTATTGAAACCCAGACCGTCCGACCTACCAGAAAGGTGTAAGGTAACTGTTTGGACGGTCAGGAAGTGCCACCCAATTTAGACCGGAACCCAGAGGGGGAGGCATCCACAGGGACCGTACCCTCCTTCCCCTACCACCAACCTCTCGGAAGGACTTTCGGACCCACATGTTTAACGTGATCGTACTCCGCATGAACACGGCGGCAGTTTTGGCAGTGGCTGGAATTGAACCCGGGCCTACCTTTGGGAGTGCAACTCCAGCGCGCTAACCAATGGGCTACCGCGCCCGAACGTGTGTATTGTGGAAATATTAGAATAATTTTACTTAAATTGATTTCGTGTTAGTGTTGTATCTTCGTTTTTTCAACTACCACGTAAATACCCGAGTCTGCCGATCCAGAGGTCGAGCTGTCAGGGGCATGCGTTTCCTACTGATCGCTGGATTGCCGGGTTGTGGGTTCGAATCCCGCCAGCAAACATGGATGTTGTGTTGTCGAGGCTAAGTCAGAGTTCTGCCCTTGGGGAGCCTCAATAAAGTGAAGCTGTATATTCTCTCCCCTTCGCCATGGGACTCTGGGTCTAGTGGACGTGGTGCAAATAGACGCTCTTTCTTCACGGAGGATTAGTAACAACAACAGTACACGAGTCTTTCCTTTATCCCGGAAATAACCAACTTATAAAGTGACCTGTAGTACCAAAATAATCATATCAAGTGACCCGCCGAACAAGCTTGAATATTTTACGTATGCAAATATCCATAGAACAAAGGAAAGAAAAAAACATTTAAATGTCGAAAAGTCAAATAATCTAATACAAACATATATCACGAAACTTCACGCTTTAAAAGACTTACTTAATTTCAAATCGAAGTAAAATCTCTTGCAAGTAATTCAAGCACAGACGGAAGCTATCAATCAACACTCAATGACACGAAAGGATTGAAGTATTTTTAGGACAGGAAATTAATGTACAGCTTCACATAAAGTGATGGTGCAGAAATGTTTACATAAAATATTTTTCTCAGATTACTTTTAAGATATTTCTGGAGGATAGTATAGAAGCAGCAAAGACTGCTTATAATTGTTTTTACTGCGCCTGTTAGCAAAATATCTGTACGAATTTATTTTATTTTCGTAATTCTCCAATTCAGTAGCTTCAGTTAAAATTTGCTATACTTTACAGAAAATACTGCTAGACGATTTTATCAATTATGTTTTTACTCTAGCAATAACTATGTAGTTTTGCCTTCCATATCTTCGACCAAAATTCATTGATTTTACATTTGATTCTTCGGTGCAGAAAAAAATATATGCAAATTTAATTTTTACTTTCCTTATATGCATAATGTATAAGGAAAGTATTGTGACGCGGTCTAAAATTCGAATTCGAGTTTTCGACGGGACAGCACGTTTCAAGCATCCCTGATCACGAATCAAACATTTTTGAAGTGATGTCTGTGTGTGTGTGTGTGTGTGAAAGTAAGTGTGTGTGTGTGTGTGTGTGTGTGTGCATGTGTGTGTGCCAGTGAGTCTGTGGAGACGATAACTGACGAACGAATGGACCGATTCGAACGAAATTTTGTACAAAAATCACAATCCGTAAACACTGGAAGCCTATTGTTTTCATACGCAATCGAATGTTCAGAATACCCGTAAATTTTCGCCTGAAATTTTGAAAAAATCGTTAAAAAATCAAAACCGCTAATAAAGTTACCGAAATAGACATTTTTCATGTAATTTTTCATTAGAAAACGATTGACAATTTTAGAACGATAACATGAACCGTTCTCGAGATGTTGCACATTTTTCAAAAAATTATCAAAAATTATATAAAATAAAAATTCCTATTGAGAAACATGTTCACTTTTCACATGTAAAACCATGTGGTAAATTTGGTGACATCATTCTCGTGGATCTCGCTCGTTCCATTTATAAAAAAGGATACTTTAAGTAATACATTTGTATTTGAACGCCAATAGTCATTTATCTGCTGTAGGAATAACTTATTTTTTCATCCATAACGCTTGGCGAGATTTTGGCGACGGATTTGGTGGAATGTCGCCAACTTGGCGAGTTTTTTAAATGTTTTTAAATTAACGAAAAACTCGGCAAATGGATAAAAATCATACTAAATCAATGACGACTCATTGATGATGACATGGAAAATGACGACTCATTGACGAAAATTCAATACCTTGGAAAGAATATAAATAACTACTATAAAAATAATCCTTTTTTTTTACTGTAAAAGTAGTAAATTCATTCCATTATATAAGGAAAGTCATGCGCTGCCCACATCAGATTCTTCTACTCAATTACAATGCCCCGCATTTGAAATGTGGGCGATAAAAATAAAGGCAAATTGATGTTTCTTTTTAAATATTTGATACGTTAAACTACTAATTTCTCTCAAATTTTTTGAATAATAAGTTTGAATAATTATCGTTTTTTAACGCAAGTTACAGACAATGAAGTATTGTTTATTCCGTAAATTGTTCTTGGTTTATAACTGTTCTTGGTGATTCTGTGTTGTATTACGATTTTCGCACTTGGTGTGTATAATAAGAAGTAATTAAATTTAGGTTTTAGAATATTAAATTTAGGTTAAATTAGGCTTCAGAATTCGGACATGAATGGTTTTAGAATTAGCACATATTTTAAATCATGAACAACGCTGGAAATATCTGCTAATCTAAAAATGCAATACAATGGAAGTCAATGGAAATAAATTTTGACCACATTTTCGGCAATATTTATTTATCACATTTCAACGAAACTTCAACTAATTTATAACCAATACCGATTAAAATGCAATTGCTAATGCAAATTACGATAATATCCATTAATCATTAATTGTTGCAAAGGATTAAACGAGGTAATTTCAGAAAGTAAGTCTGAATGATAATTACAATTACGTAATTGGCAATTTTAATTATAGTTGATTAATTTCGATTGATAAAACTTTAAGCATTTGAAGATGATTTTAATGTTAATGTATTGTGTCATAGTAATAGAAAATTATTAACAGACAGTAAAGTATTCTATGAATTTTAAAATATTCTTACGGGTTAAAAGGTTGGTGTGAATTTCCAATAACGCGAACGTGCATGCGTTTTATAAAAACAATGAACATGCGGATTAAGAAATCAAAAGAACATTTACAAGAAAAAATTAGCGATTAATAATTACTAATTGCGTAAAAAATAGGTATCTGTACAGTACCCGAAAAAGTAATCGAACAAAATCTTTTTACTAATATTTTGGCAATTTTATATCAGCTTAGCATTTATATTTCGTTACTTCCATTTTATTTTACTTTCACTCCTCTGTTCTCTGAAATCACAGAATGTGTGAGCTTTGATGAATTATTGCTACTGCAATTTTCTTTTTAGAGTCTGGAGAGAGCAAATTTTACTTTTCAGTGCTTGCTCATTTGATTTGCTGGTTAAGGAGTCAGAGAGCTTTTAAAAAGTTTCAGGAGCCAAAATACGATAGTAACTTTACATAGTTGCTAGGACAAATCAAAAAAGAATGTTGTCAGCATTAAAAAATGAAGACGTAATTTTTGGAGTATATCGGAGGTAGCACACAACCCAAAGAGGAGGTTGTCGAAATAAAACAGATATGTGGCGAGGCTTGTCAAACTGAAAAACCAGATCAGGCTTTTCAAGCTGAAAAACCGGATCAGGCTTGTCAAGCTGAAAAACAAGATTAGGCTTGCCAAGCTGAAAAACCAGATCAGGATTGTCAAGCTAAACAACCAGATCAGACTTGTTAAGCTGAAAAACCAGATCAGGCTTGTCCAAGTTAAATTTAGATGACCTCATTGAAAAAAATATTTTTTAAAAGAAATCTTCATATAAATGTAACAAGCCCCCCTAAAAATATTATGGCGGTAACAGGCTGGTCTTGTCACCGGAGCACAAATTTTTAAATGAGGATTGCGGTATCAAAAAAAAAAATTAATCATTGTGACAAGCCCTCAGAAAATCTGTGAATAAATATGACCAGCCCTCATAAACAAATATTGTCGTGGCGTAACCTGAGAGAATTAAAAATGTAACTTAACTTCTGTTCTGGAAGTCAATTTTCGTCATTTGTCAAGAAATAATGTCAAAATATGATTTATGGAAGGCCAAATTATCCATCCTTCTTATCTTAGACAACTATTAGGTTTGTTTGTTTTCACATTTTAGACATTTTTGCATTTTTGACGCTAGGAGTTTACATGGTCGGCTAAAATGGGTAGCATTTTGGTTGTCTAATAATAAAGCCATTTATTCTAAGAAGAAAAAAATCAACGCATTATGCTTGACATGACTACCTCTCTTCAAGAAACACATTTTATTGGAAGATTGCTCTTAATGCAATTCAAACTTCTTTATGTAGATACATATAAAGTTTCATTAAAACCAGTAATTGTTTCTCACGTTATGTTTTAATATATGTTGTACTTCAAGAACGTGATGGAAATTTCAGTCCGAATACATAATATGTCAAAAATAAGTAGCCTATGATTTTGGTTTTAAACACTAGGAATTATCTTTCTGAGAAAGTTCGTTCATAATGAAAGAACATCTTATTAAAAACTATGCAGCTAACATGTGCATTTATTCATTTAATAGCTTTAAAAGAAATGCTTATTAAAGGTGATGAAAATAGGTGAGTGCTTAGAAATACTAAATGTCTTAAATATTTTCATAATGCTAGTTAAGTGACTATTATACTTTTAAAAGACATTTGAATAGAAAATATTCCCCTTTTCGTTTAAGATAAGTTATATGTTAAACAAATATAAGCTCGTTGAAATTTGAAGGGGTGTTACATTGTAATAAAAATTACAATTTATAGTTGTACATTTAAGGCCACTGTACACGAAACAAATTAATTGAAAATAGCATTAACTCGACTCTCTGATAACAAAATCCATTTATAAGTTTTTTGTGATTTTTTTTTAGCAAGCAAATATTTGAAAAATCTTTATCGTTTGTCCAAATGACCACAATTATATTATGTTACCCTTCAAATTAAAGGGTTTGAAGAAATCTTTCGATTACCTCTTTGAAAGAGGGCCAATTACGTAACGAGCACAAAAAATGCATCACGGCTAGTTTTCTCTACACTAATTGAAACTCTCAAATTTCGTAATCATTGAATTATACATAACACCTTTTATGCATAATTATGTCAAATTTTATCCTATGCTACCATCTTAAACAAATATAAAATTTTGAATAAATTTCGAAGTTTTTGCTTTCGACTAAATTTCAAAATATTATATCTTGTTCTAGAATTTACGCTAACAAAGCATGATATAAAGTTTCATGAAAATCTATTATTACTTGTGGCAGGTATCGTTTACATAAGAAATCGACCATTCAGACAGAAATATCAGTGTACCAAATTTCATGATTGTATGACGCTTAGATGTCGGAGCTACAGGCTGCAAACACAGATAAGCATCTTCCTTTATTCTGTTAGATGAATCTCATCTCTAAATTATCATCTACATTTTGATGTTCAATAATTTCCTCTGTGGAATCATTAGCAAATATATTTGATATTGCTCCTGATGTGTGTATACTGATTGAAAATATGTGTAAATCATAAAACCATTCATATTACGTTTAAAATAAAATAAAATAAAAATATTTAATTTAAATCTTCAATTCTCATATGAAGAAAAATAATGAGTATAGCTATACAAAATTATCTGCGAAAGTAAGTCTGGAGAATAAAACACACTGGTCCCGTTTGTAAATGCACTAAGAACAGACTTTCAGAATGTGAGAAACTATATCATAAAATTCCGTCGATCCATCCTCTCCGTGAAAGCGCCCCTCCCACCTGCCTTCTGCCTTAATTTAAAATTCTGAAAAATTCCAGGAAGCACCCCTCTTCCCCTTAACTACCGGAAAAATATTTCGTCATTGAATGAAACAAAATGATTAAAAAATATGTAATTATTTCATTCAATTATTATTCTCATAATTATTATTACCATAAAATGATCATAAATTGATTTAAGATTTGAAATACTATCCCCTACATACGGCCCAATTTCTCGTCGGATAACGGAATTCTTGTTCTTTTAGCATATAATTACCAGTAAGCGTCACTTATATTTTCCGCCATTTTTTTTCATTCGAGAGAGCGGATTAACATAATTCTACAGTAATCCCGAAATTTGGAAAGATTAAGTGACACATTTTCTAATTTGTGGATGCCAGAATTGTGTTTCTTTTTTTTAAAAAAAAACCTATCCTCCAAATTCTTACAGTTACGCGTTTATAAAGAGTGGATAATAAAATAGGTTTATGAGAACCATAGATGATAAAAAAATGTTCTTGAAGTATAGATAGCAAAGAAGGTTTGTAAAAAATATGTATAAATTTAATATAACTGATGAAATTACGATAGTACAAACTCACTTCCTCCCGAAAATATCTCAGAAATCTGGCGCTAATCGTCAACTGTGCATTTTTGAAGACGTTAAGATAAGAAAGAACTCATCTTGCTGGGAGATAAGTGAAAAGTTTAATAATGGAGAATCATCTCAAATGTTTAATGCTTTTGGAATGGGGCTCTTATTTCAAAATGAGTGCTATCATATAATTAATAGTGTGGAACAGGGAGAGTTTAAGGATAACAGAGTAAGCAATTTAGAAACATATGCATTTTAAAAGGAAAATTGTAAAATTTAAATACACTGGTGTTCAAAAGTTTATAATCGTTATACATGGAATATTTCACGAAACATTTTTTTGGAATGACATGAAGTATGAGTCTATAATACAGTAATGCAAGAACAACTGAAAAAATCTAATGTGGGCAGCACATGACTTTCTTTAAATAATACAATAAATTTACTACTTTTACAGTAAAAAAATAGATTCTTATAATAGATACTTATATTATTTCCAAGATATTGAATTTTCGTCAATTAGTATTCATTTTCATTGATTTCGCGTCATTTTTATCCATTTGGCGAGATTTTCGATAATTTGACAACATTTAAAAAGTCGCCAAGTTGCACCAAGCGTTACGAACGGAGAAATAAGTTATTCTTATAGCAGATAAATGATTATTGGCGTTTAAATACAAAAGCATTGCTCAACGTATATTTTCTCATGAATGGAGCGAGCTATATCCACGAGAATGATGTCACCAAATTTATCGCATAATATTACATATGAAAAGTGAACATGTTTCTCGCCGCCCAGGCGGTGAAGTGGATAGCGTCTTCTGTTACTCTTTGAGGGCTCGGGTTCGAATCCCGAATAAGGCATGGATGGTTCTTGAAGATAAAGTCAGTCTTCTGCCTTCTGGGTCCTCGTCAAAATGTGAAGCTGCACCCCTTCCGACCTTCGTCAGTGATGCGTTTTTGCAATAAACTTTGTTCTCTCGTCTTGTGTCTTTCTTCGTTCTTTCCTGCTTCCTACGTCACTGGTCCTAAATCGGCTCCGCCGAAACAGGAGGTCATCAATAACAATAACATGTTTCTCAACAGTTAGTATTTTATTTTAATTTGTGGAATATTTTTATAAATTTATTTGAAAAATGTGCAATATTTCGAGAATGGTTCATGTTAGCGTTCTAAAGTTTATGTCCATCATTTTCTACGGGAAAATTGCATAAGAAATGCCTATCGGCGTAACTTTATTAAAGGTTTTGATTTTTTTGATGATTTCACTCCAAAATTTAGGGAGGTTTTGAACATTCGATTGCGTTTAGAAACAATAGGCTTTCAGTATTCACGGATTGTAATTTTTGTACCAAATTTCGTTCGTCAGTTATGGTCTCCGCAGACTCACTGACACACACACATACTTTCACACACACACACACACACGCACACACACACACACACACACATACATACACACACACACACACACACACACACACACACACACATCACCTCAAAAACGTCTGATTCGTGTTCAGGGATGCTTGAAACGTGCTCTCCCATCGAAAACTCGAATTCGAATTTTCGACCCCGTCACAATACTTTCCTTATACATTATATGTATATAAAGAAAGTAAAAATAAGAATTCAAAATAATTTTATATAGGATTTGTGCATTTCTTTTTATAAGGTTTCCCAAGCATGATTTTCGTTTTTCGTAGGAAAACCTTACACACTGGTATGTAAGCATCAATTAAAGATGCGATCACCTCTTGCAGATATACAAGTCTCACATCGAATTTTCATCCTTTCCATGAATTTGTTCATGAGCTGGGCGGACAAGATTTCCATTTCTGAAGTATAGTAGTTTTCAGCTTTACAGGTAATTAGTTGGGGATGATTAGATACAATTGGCCTCGCTCGTGCATATCAAGTATGTTCAATAGAATTCTTATACCAATACATCGATGGCTACTGCAGTTGCTGGATATCATCACTTTAGAGAAAATCAAGGACCACCTGAAAATGGTATTGTGCGCCTTATCGTCCATGAGTATAAATTACTGACTCACGGAAACTCGAAAAAGACGAATATGTGGTACATCGTCTAGTACATCGTCTAGTACATCTAGTACATCGTCTCTATATCAGTTACCAGTACAAGAACTTCTGTCGATGATGTGGGGCTCTGGGAGTCCCTTCAACATTATGTTTGTCTTTTTCTAGACTGCACTGTATCGAAATTGGTGCTTATCCGTGATGTTAAGGAAATGGTTACGGTGTTTGACGTTCTCTCTATATAATGGTGCAATGAGTACTGCAAACTGTATCTGTACTTATTAGTTAAGAACACATAGCCCAACTAATGCAAAGTTCAGTTTTGATTTTCTGACTCCATTGTAAACTCGAACATCTGTATGCAGGGGTAAGTGGGAGATAACCTTGTAGGTGTCTCGCATAGAAATTAGCTTCCACAATCAGTCTGTACACAGTTTGCCTTGAAACAGTTACTCCTGCAACGGTTGTATCTTTCTAGAGGTTGCCATAATGATATCGCCTTGTGACGCCGTGCAGTTAACAGCAGATGACAGTCCTGCCGAGAGGTTAGAACTCTAGGACGAGCTTGCACTGGTTGCCGTCAAACGCCGCCAGTGGTTTGTAACTTCCACCACTGGCTGGAAATTATTCATTGTGGCCCATTCAATACTTTTGAAACTTCTCTCTAGGACAGTTTTGATTCTAACATTCCCATGATTCTGTCCTTCACAAACAGATTAAATTGGCGTAATTGGGCCGTAGTCGGTTCCTGCTCAACTATGACAACATCTCTTACTTTAACGGGGATTTCAGGAAATTGGAATAAGGCGTACATACAAGAGTGGAACGAAAAATCCTTTTTTATTCAGAAACTTTCTGTAATAGGGGACAAAAGATGCCTCCGGGTACAAGATGTTTTTATACAAAATTTGAATAATTTTGATTAATATCTTCAGGTATCGCAGGAGCGTTGAATATTGTAAAATTGTAAAAGAAAATTTTGGATAATTTATTTTTATTATTATTATTTGCTGAACCTAACGCAATAGACAGAAAAATTTCCTTTAAGATGCCTTCTTGAAGAATTTAAAGATTTCAACTAATTCTTTTCCTCATCATACAGGAGTTGAAAAATGTAGAAAAATGATATATTTTAAATTCTTTTTCGATAATAGCCTATTTATGTAACCTCATCGGCGCTAAAGATGCATTGTTTACTCCGCAATTATATTTCCTTTGATACTAAGAAAATAAATTGTTAGGTAATACATTTTTCGGTGCCTTGTAACTTGGATTAGAAATGTCAATATTTACTCCATATTTATCAAGCAAATTCTTACTAAAATCAACATTACCACAGTATTGCTGCAACGACCATGAAGATGTTATTTATGTATAGAGACTAGAATGGCGAATTCAGAGCTTGGTGATCTCATGCAAGTGCAGTAAAGTTGATTGCAAGCCTATGGTTTGCTGTGTCAACTACAATGCAATTTGTTCTCACTTAATCATTGTCCAATAGTCATTTATATTAAGCAGTGTGCTAGATTTTGGTGTTGTATGGTTCATATATTTATTCACTAGATCTTTAAAATGTGATGTGTTCTTCCACTATTGCTTTTCTATAATATTTCGTTCCTTTCCTTACCTGTACTTTTGTTTTTTAACACAAACCATCAAAATATGCACCTTAATTCATATTCTGACCTGTACCATCAATATCATTTTTGTTTCGCAGTTCAAGTATACTTCTTGATTCTTTATTTCCATACAAAAATATTTTGTGTGTTATTTTTAATAATCTTAAACACCAGCCTACGTATTAGCCGATTGTACTATGCTACCATATTTGTTACCTATGTTACCACATTATGTCACTAGATGTTTCTTTGAAATATCTTTTATATTCCTAGTTTTTTGCGAGATTGGCATTATATGTACCGTCATGGCGATTAGAAAAAAACACGATTTTCAAATTTGTGAGAATATACACAATTTGAAAATCTATAGAAAATAATAAAGCATTTTTCAAGTCCGTATATAAGTTTTCGCAAACAATTATATTTTTTACTAGTTGAACGAAACATACCATTGAAATTTGATGCGATTATTTAAAAGCAAAAAAATGTCAACCATCGATTTATTTTAGGGAAGCTCGGACAAGAGAAACAAGAAAGATCAATCATGCTTAAAGCATTGATTATGAAACACTTTCCAACTTCAATGCAATTTTATTTAAAAAAGTCGAAAATGCAATTCATTCCTGGGTAATATTTTAAAAATTATCACAATACTACATTAATTTATTATAATTGAAAACTTAAACCTTCATTGAAAAAAATGAACTTCATTCAAATGACGGCAATGAAATATAAATTGCCTGGTTTAAATATCACTAAAATGCGATACATTCCACGGTAATATTTTTAAAACTATCATAATACTGCGAAAATGTATTATATTTGAAAACTTCATCGAAAACAACTGCAATTAATTTAAATGACGTCATAGAAAAAATAACACGCCTGGATCTCTCTATAAAAACAGAATTTCATTCATAACTTTCTCCCATTCATTTCATTTATCACAATACTATAATAATTTATTTTATTTAAAAATAAACACCATGGAGCCACAAGTAATTAAACTCTATGCTTAAAACTTCATCGAAAAAAATCGTCCTTCTTTTTATAAAATCAATGAATATTTCATTCATATCAGCCATGCAGACTCCATGGACTAAATGATTTTGCGTTAAAAAAATACAGCAACTCTAATACAACTCTTTCTATATATTTTGCTGTTTAAATTTTACATAAGTGAAAAATAGGCTTAGTTGTAGAAATAATCAAATTTGGATGATCATTTAAACTGAAATATATTGTATTTGCGTTGTTTCGGTATGTAGATGCACAGAATTTAAGCGAAAATAAAGTAGTTTTATGACGGATACAACACTCAATATGAATTAAAAAGAACTTAAAAAAATCATGATTTTGAAACAAGATGGATGCCATATATCATTTTGAAGTGGGTCATGTGATCGTTTCATATCATGGTCACGTGATCGTTTCATATAAGAGGTGTAATTATTATTTTAATTTTTATTTAAAAAACTCCTGAATATATTTCGCTGAATTTTTTTTTATATATTTTATGGAACAATTTGAATATTATCTAAAATTTTCGAAGCAATTTGTGAATTTTAAATCCGCTTAAAAAATGTTTGAAAAATTAGGTCCCATAGGGCTCAATGTATTTCATTTTTTCAACCCGGGTTCAATCCAAAACTAATTGGGTGATATTATTTATTTATATTCCCATATGTCCTACAGACCGTCTGAACAACATACTAAAATTTCATTTTGATTAAATCATTTTTACGGCAGTTATCGTGCTAACGGACAGACAGACAGAATGAACAAAGTCATAAACACTTTTCAACTTTGTTGTAAAGTGTTAACAACCCATGTTTTTCAAACATATTTTTTAAAATAATAATAATAATAATAATAATAATAATAATAACAATAATAATAATATTTTTTTATTCGAAAAGTGAAATAAATTAAATATTGTTATTAAGAAAAATATTTAATTTACATGTGTTTTGTTTTACTTATCAGTGAGTGACATTGTGCTTTGGATTAAATCTATATCATACAGGCTGTGTGCTGACTAATTAAGATATGAATTACGCAGTTCAAACTTTTGAAGGTAGAAACTATAAACTTTGCATACACATTGGACTTGACCTATAAGTGATATGAATATCTAAAATTTTGGAAATTTTTATAAAATTTATAAATCGTTGAATTTTTAGTTTTAACATTTTCCAACTAAAACACGACAACGGCAAGATATACAAAAGTAGTTTTCACACCATCTAGCTTAGAAAAAAGATCTTCTATTGGTCAATAATTTATATTATTATTGTTGTATAATTTATATAATCTAAATAATTCTAGTGGTGTATAATCAACCGTTCATGATATTTGTATTATGTATAAATACAGCAGACGATATTATATTACATTTTATGAATTAATTTATTTATAGTTTTTGATTCTATTTTGGTAATTCTAGTAGCCGAATTACGTTTCAAATATTGACATCGTTTGTTGGCTAATCTTTAAATCAAAATATTAAAAAATATTGCTTTTATTAATTGAGTTTTATCTTAAAATATCTGTAAACATTGAAAGTAAGGCAATATGCAGTTATCCGACATGAAATATTGTTTTATATATCACAATTTCCATATCACCGAACTTATAAAACATGGGCCATTTTGATGCTTAAATGTGAAATGTTTTTGATAATCAGAATATTTGCTTAATGTATAAGTGTCACTAGACAATTTGCTTGCGCAAAGCGTGGGTGGAAATAGCTACCAAGTAAATAAATTGTAAGCCCTTTTAACCCGAAATTAATAGACACCGTGTTTTTTTACTTTCCTTATATACATAATGTATAAGGAAAGTATTGTGACGGGGTCGAAAGTTCGAATTCGAGTTTTCGACGGGAGAGCCCGTTTCAAACATCCCTGATCACGAATCAAACATTTTTGAAGTGATGTTTGTGTGTGTGTGTGTGTGTATGAAAGTATGTGTGTGTGTGTGTGTGTCAGTGGGTCTGTGGAGACGATAACTGACGAACGAATGGACCGATTTGAACCAAATTTGGTTCAAAAATCACAATCCGTAAACACTGGAAGACTATTGTTTTTATACGCAATCGAATGTTCAGAACCCCCCTAAATTTTCGAATGAAATTTTGAAAAAATCGTCAAAAAATCAAAACCACTAATAAAGTTACGCAAATAGACATTTCTTATGTAATTTTTCATTAGAAAACGATTGACATAAATTTTAGAACGCTAACACGAGCCGTTTTTGAGATATTGTACATTTTTCAAAAAAAAATATCAAAAAGTCATATAAAAAAAAAAAATTCCTATTGATAAACATGTTCACTTTTCATATGTAATACCATATTCATATGTAATAAATTGGGTGACATCATTATCGTGGATCTAGCTCGTTCCATTCATGAAAAAAGGTACTCTGAGTAACACTTTTGTATTTGGACGCCAATAGTCACTTATCGGCTGTAAGAATAACTTATTTCTTAGTGCATAACGCTTGGCGAGATTTTGGCAACGAATTTTGGCGACGAATTTGGCGGAATGTCGCCAACTTGGCGACATTTTGAAATGTTGCCAAATTAACGAAAATCTCGCCAAATGGATAAAAATGACGCTAAATCAATGAAAATGACGACTAATTGTCGAAAATTCACTGTCTTGGAAAGAATATTCGTATCTACTAAAAGAAAAACCTATTTTTTTACTGTCAAAGTAGTAAATTCATTACATTATATAAGGAAAGTCATGTGTTGCCACATCAGATTTTTTAATTTATGACTAGTGTTTCTTGGTATATTAAAATGTTTACTTTCTACAGGAAGGTTAATATCTCTAGAAAAATTCAATAAATTTCTGTTAAATTTGCCACGTTCTTCTTATGAGTGACAGCAAAAATCCCCTTTCTCTACTATTGAACTATTACTTTCCCTATATACATAGTGCATAAGGAAAGTATTGTGACGGTGCCGAAAATTCGAATTCGAGCTTCCGACGGGAGAGCACGTTTCAAGCATCCCTGATCACAAATCAAACATTTTTGAGGTGATGTCTCTGTGTGTGTGTGTGGGGGGGGGAAGTGTGTGTGTGTGTGTGTGTGCGAAAGTGTGTGTGTGTGTCAGTGAGACTGTGGAGACGATATCTCACTAACGAATGGAGCGATTCGAATGAAATTTGGTACAAAAATCATAATTCGTGAGTACTGGAAGCCTATTGTGTTTAAACATAATCGAATGTTCAGAATCCACCTAAATTTCCGAGTGAAATTTTAAAAAAATCATCAAAAAATCAAAATCATTAACAAAGTTACACAAATAGACATTTATTATGTATGTTTTTCTTAGAAAACGATGGATATAAACTTCAGAACGCTAGCATGAACCAATCTCGAGATGTTGTACATTTTTCAAATACATTTATCAAAAAATCCCATAAATTAAAAAAAATATTAATTGTTGAGAAACATGTTCATTTTTCATATATAATACCATGCGATAAATTTTGTTACATCATTCTCGTGGATCTAGCTCGTTCCATTCATGAGGAAAGATACTTTGAGTAATACTTTTGTATCTGAAAGCCAATAGTCATTTATCTGCTATAAGAATAACTTATTTCTCCGTCCATAACGCTTGGCGAGATTTTGGCAACGAATTTGGAAGAATGTCGCCAACTTAACGACTTTTTGAAATGTTGCCGAATCAACGAAAATCTTGCCAATGGATAAAAAAGACGCTAAATCAATGAAAATGACAACAAATTGTCGAAAATTAAATATCTTGAAAATAATATAAGTATCTACTACAAGAAAAACCTATTTTTTTACTGTAAAAGTAGTAAATTCATTGCATTACATAAGGAAAGTCATGTGTTGCCCACATCAGATTATTTTTATTATTTTCCACAATATATAATTTAGCTAATTTCCAAATCTGTAGCGAAATGCATCTAGCGATGCATTGAATGCATGCTACATACAACATATTAAAGATGTTCCATTTCTTTATCCAAAATAAAGAAGTGTAAAATAAACGTATTTCAATTTTGTGTATCCTTTTCATCATAAAACATGTATTTGGTTATAGCAGAAAACATTTGTCTTAACTAATGAAATTCGTTACAGCCGAAAAGTAATATTTTATTACAAACAAAGTAGTAAATACATATTATTTTATATTTATGAAACTAAGCAGATTAGCAGGCCATCCATGGATGAAAATTGGATAGAGCAGACGTATACTTAGGAGAATAAACATTCTTGAATCAAGTGTTAAGCGGTTTTAAAACATTTTAAGACTTTTGAAAGGCAGATCTTCAATTCCCGTTGAAAATGAGTTGAAAGTTTGATATACAAGAGGGGTCACAAATATTTGTTATACAAAGTCTGCTATTATTTTCATGTTAGAGGCTTGTTACCTGATAAAATTTTGTAAATAGATTATAGGAACAGGTAATTTAAAAACAATAATCTAAATATGTAAGAATCTACGAATTTCCAACATATGAACGTACATGCATTATATTCTACAACTCAGCACATACGAAATCGAAAGCCTGAACGGCAACTATAAGAAAGTAATGACATAGATTATATATATATATATTCAAATGGCCAGGCACTAGAATTTTGGACATTCGCCCTGAACACACGGAATTGTGAACCATTTCGCTATCCTAAGACGTTGCCCCAGGTGCACCAGAGGGGGCGGAACACACTGCGCCTACATCACATAACATCCATGTCTTACGTGGGACTCGAGCCCTCAACGCGGCGGCCGAACGATCGCTTGGAAATGCTCGCCCTGAACGTTCGGCCACCGCTCCGACTATTAAAAAACACATATAATCAAAAATAGTATAAAACTCATTAATAAAATAAAACTAATCCCTTACATACATGATGTAAAAACTTTTGATTTCAAAGACCTATTTAATAATATAGACATTAATGATTTATATAAAGTCATACTACTTTTATATGAACAATTCACTCAAGCAAAAACATATCATTTCCAAAATTTAAAACTTTATTAAAATTCATTTTGTTCAAACAGTATATAGTTCAAGGAAAAAGCATATACAAATTAAATAAAGGAATCCCACAGGGAGGTAAATCATCCACCATACTGGCCAACCTTTATCTACATTTTTACGAAAATCAGAACCCTTTCAACAGTCATATAATGCACAGATATATTGATGATCTTATTATTATTGGAATTACTAATGAGGCCAATGAATTAAATTTTGATTTCTATCCACCTAATCTACAACTCATTGAAAATGTATATACATCCAACTGGATCAATTTTCTAGACGTTAGTTTAACAATTAAAAATGCAAATACAATACAATTTAAAATCTATGACAAAACAGAAACTTATAACTTCAAAGTAAATAAACTTCAACATTTCTCTTCCAATCTTTCCAAATCTGTATATAGAAATATTATTAATAACCAGTTATTAAGAATCAAAATGTTAAGCACACCTTGTTACTACAAAGAACATCTTCATAAATTCATCAACACCGTCATCAAAAATAACTACCCGCCCAATCTTATTTTTTCTTTTATTAAAACACATTTTAAATTTAAATTCAAAAACTTGCAACAATCACAGCAACATATTGACAGATCATACTCTAGAATTTCTAAATAATTCATAAACTCCATGTCTTCTTCTAACAGTTAAACTATTCGTATAATTCACTTTAACCTGCATTGAGAAAACTGCTTAGTCAGTAACAAAAAATTCACTGTAACCTGTTCTGAGATGATTGGTAATACACATGCTTTTCCTGAAGTACCACTGTACTAGGGGTAGATATATTTTCATTTTATTTTCATTATATTCTTTTGATATTACTTTATAATACTTTGCATCCTCATTTCAATAATTAGCCACAAGCTGGTGTAACAGAATATTTTATATTCATGTTTGATTTTTTTGTGTTTTTGATCCACTTTGTCTTTTCTTCTACGTCGGGCCATTTACATTATTTCTGTAATACATTTTACAGTTATGTAAACAGAAACGTAGAATCAGCATTAATTAAACATGTATGGCCCTTGATAACGTACATGGTTTCAGAAATGCTTTTCATATACATTTTATTCCTTTTATAATCACTAGATTCCATTTTTTCAATTTCCAAACTTCTTGCATAGCTCATCGTGCTACACTAGGCTTCTGATTTGCAAAAACCTTCAGTTTACAAGCAATTTTCATTGGTATTTCTCGGGTATATATATTACAAGTAATCATAAAAATCTTCAATTATATATATATATATATATATTAGAAATATGCAATAATAAAAAAAAATTCAAATAATATTAACATCACCATATAAGCAAATTCACGACCATAATGCCGATAGAGAAGAGAACAGCACCAGCCCAAATCTGATGATTAGTCAGAGTTAAAGTCCTCCTCAGATCTGAGTATTTAACTCTAACTAACCCAAACACATGCCTGTTTCAGATCGAGCAATAGTACATTACTATAAGTATTCCAACCCAGACAACAGCCATCAAAAATAAAATAATGAAAATTGGATACATTAAGAAAATTTGTATTACTATGCGGGATGAACCCTTCTTCTTCCACCACGTGTATACACGATCAACCTCAACAGCTTAATTATCTAGAAGCACCGGAATGAACAAGTCGAAATATTACCAGGGAGGCAGTACGAACATTCACAGTAATACTCCCAGACCCGTCCAGTGAGTCTAAGCAGGAGACCGGACAAGCAATTCAGAATATGAGCGTCCCATATATGCAATCCTGAATATGAACATGAATTAAAGATGAAAATTCTTACTAAACAAGTAATTCATAGGAAGACTGGATAAACGAGAATGCCACTAAACATCATTATAAGGGCGCTCAAATCGTAGTTTCAATACTGGCAAAAGTTACAATTTTTTTGCGAAAATAAAATTCAAAACATTAATGTTACTGCATCTTATTTTCCGATTTTTTGATTTTTCTAATTTTTTTGACTTAGTTTATTATTTTTCATTTTTATTTATTTATATAATTAATAAATAATTATATATATATATATATATATATATATATATATATATATATATATATATTTTATTTTTAATGTATGTTAGTCACTATAATTGGGAAAGTTTTCTAGGATGTTATCGAGTGAAAGATGATACACTGAGTTGATAATTTTAATAACAAACTTAGGAGGATATGCATTATTAGTCGCTGTACTCAATAATTCCATAAAATGCGCTGATTTATAATATTCATCACAAATTTTATTGATTCTAAGAGCCTGGTTCATTGTAATATTTCTAAATACAGATATATGCCAACAAGTTGAAATGTTGAATTTTTGATGTATTAAATTTAAAATCCTGTCTTTTATCATACAAGTTTATAACCATATTACAATTTTGTAAATTTAAATCTAAATCTAAAAAGTTTGCAACATTTGGGTCTTTATTACTTGCATTTAATTGCAAATTTTTTGGATAAAAGTTTAATACTATAGGGATATTATTTGGGGATACACATAATATGTCATCTAAATATCTAAACATGTGCATATTATTCAAGCTTGGATTAATGTTTTTTTCATAGAATAAATATAGATTAGCTAACAGTGATGAGGCACACCCCCCTTGTGGGATACCAACCTGTTGTTTAAAAAAAGTACCACCATGTTGAATATAATTCTCATAAAGAGTGAAATTAAGTAATTTTTTAAAGAGAAAATTTGAATATTTTAGGTTGATATTATATTTTTCAAAAATTCCTAAAATAATTCTATACAGATCATCTATATTAATATTATTAAACAAATCTTTGAAATCAAAGGTATAAATACTATGAATATTAGTAAGAATTTTTAATTTTTTAACTAATTCAAAACTGTTTTTTACAATATGACAATTATTTGAGATTTCATCTGACAAGGATACTTCATTTAAAGTCTTTAATAATAATTTTCCAGCATTAGTAATGTAAGAATTATGCCCACTGGTAATGGTTCGAAAAGCAACAGGGATTTATGAAACTTCGGTACTAAAACAATGTATGGAATGTTATTACAACTATTTTTAGATGGATTTGCTTATATTTAGCTGAAATTCTATTGGATAAGATTTTAAGGTTAGTTTTATGTAAATTATAGATTTGTTTATTAAGTAAGTGTGACTGAAGGGTACTTTTATAGTAATATTTACAAATAATTGAGTAGATACCACTTGCCTTATCGACATATGTAATGACAAAATCATTTTGTATTTCTTTAATATCATTTTTAATTGAATTAAGTTTTTATGAATTATTAATTTTCTGATTATATATATAGTGATTGAAGTATTGCTCTATTAAGACTCTCTAGGGTTTGAAGACTTCTACAGGGATTTGATATTTGTAACTGATTTTATAGATAAATTTATTTAAGTCAAGAAATAAACCTTTACATATTAATTTATGTTTAAATTTAGTAGGTATACGGTACTTAGTACCAAGTAACATCAGTGATCTCAGTGCATCATAATTAATAATATTTAGATTTCCCGTTATAACATGCCCATGGTGTTCATCTACGAAGTCTTTGTATTTTTCTAAATGACAGTGGCAGTATGACTCTTTATCCAATTCACAATTTTGATTAATATCTATTGATTTGGCAATTTGATTATAATTGAAAATATAACGTCCTAGCGGTTTATCATATTTATAAGCAATTCTAGGATTTACATGTTTCACTGGAAAGTAATTGGAAACCGATTTTAAAAAATTATTTATCTTCAGATTATTTAAGACAGAATTAGTGAAATTCAAGGTACAATATTCGTTTATTTTAGTACATTGTTTTGATTCGTCATTAAAGTATAAGTCTGTGACATATAAATAAATATTAAGATTTTTACTTCTGGTAATGAGCAAATCATAGAATAAATGTTTAAAATGAATGTTATCAAATGCAGTAGTTAGAAAAAGGTTATATACCATATTTAATTGCTGTTTTTTAATTGCGAAAATCCAGTTTTTACATTGTTTCCAATCAAAAGTAATTTTAAAATTTGCATGTTGCTGAAGGATGGCATTTTTTAGTTCAGATAATGAGGGCAATTTTTCATTATATTTACTTGCTCTTTTAGTTCTTTTTGATTTACTTTTATGATTGTTAAAGGAATTATAAATATTATGGTCTTCGTTAGGATAATTATAGGACTTTTTAACTATGTTATGATGATTAAATAATTGATTGAGTCCATATGGAAAAATAGTTTTGTGTGCACAAATGAATTCATTTTCAAGAAACAATCTGTCATAATAATTGTTTTGAATACACAGAATACTAATTTCTATGTTATCGAACCCATGTTTAGAAAAATGTTCGTATTCGAATTTTGATTCATTAAAGGTAGTTGCATTATTTGAAATTTTTTTTTTTGAAAATTTATATATATATATATATATATATATATATATATATATATATATATATATATATATATATATTATATATATATATATTTCATTATTTTACAGGGATAAATAAAAGAAACCTTACAAGAACTTACGTTTTTACATACGAGAAATATCCATATGAATTCAACATCTTCTGATAGTTTCAATGCATATAGTAAGCAGATTCATTAACTTCACCTGAAAGAGAAAATCATATTCAGATCCTAAATGACATTTGTACAGGATCAGTTTTAACACAAAAGCAGAAATAACTTTGATTAGAGTCTACTTACTGTCTATTTGCTCTTCAGCACCCTATGCTGCCCTTGGAGCAAGCAAACCCTCCCAAATCCCTAAAGTGCCCACATCACTCGATAGCGCTCACTGTGGTAACACTGGTATAAAGCCCATTTATTTCATCGCAATAGCGCACTTGCTAAATCATTCATCTGACTGAGGGGATATCTCAGTATCACCTGCTCATATAGATTTTATCTGAATTCCCAGATCTTTTGGTCACGTGCACGTATATTTCGAAAAATATACGAGTTGGAAATGTTAATCGTAGTAATTCCTTCTTAGTTTAACAAAATAGTTAATATAACTTTCTAATACTTCATTGAAGAAATCTGGCATAGCAAAATTAGGTGACTACATTTGTTTTTTGATGGTGTTTTAAGTCCACTTCCTCGGGTCAAAGTTAAGTCCTCTTCATCAGGTTACAGTTAAGTTATCTTCCTCAGTGTGTTCTTGACAAAGTTTCTGAACGGTTATGTAAAACATAATGTCCTTGAATTGAGGAAGAGGGTTCTAAACTTCTTCAACACAATTGCAGTTAACTAATTTTCTTAAGACTGCTTTCTTCAAGGATCTGTTACAAAATTATATTTTAATAAACAGCAGTTTTAGTTATTATATAAATGGGGAATGACTCTTTTGTGACTGTTAATCCTATAGTCGTGCTGGTATCCAATAAATAGTTTATTGACATAAGATTTACGCAACTATTTAAGACACACTACTGCCATCTATCAGGATTTTACTCAAAAATTTACCAATGACAGGTAAAACAAAAATGCTTCTATCCGAATGCTTCCCATGTCAGAATATGCCTTCTTTTCTCCAAATGATTTATCAAAAGTGAAAGTATATCCAAATGTGTATCAGAAAAACATTATCAAAATTATATATCCAGATACTTGTATCAGAAAAACATTATCAAAATTATATATCCAGATACTATACTAATATCGGATATCGGAAACATATATACATATATATATATATATATATATATATATATATATATATATATATATATATTGAAAAACAGGTACTTGAAATTTTATACACAGATCGAAATATTTGCTTACGTTTATGTGAAAATCGCGTGCAAAAGTGACATTTTTTTATGTAATTGGTGGTGGAAAAATATGTGGTTAGTCAAGTTTCTTCACAAAGTTAAAATAAGTACATATGCTATATTAAGAATTGATCAGTTTTTAAATGTAAGTAAAATGTTTCTTCTAAAGGACATTTGAAAATTTGAAACTAAATAATTTGTTATATAGATAAAACTTACCTCCTACTTAGTGATTTAAATGGACAATTAAACATGAAAAAAATTAAAATGCACATAAGTTTTGGCTATAAGCAGTCTTGCTTTATATTCATGAACATATATTCATTAATTATTTTCGTGATGTTACTTTTTGATATTTTTGATACAAAACACAAATCTTGAAAATATGTGCTTATTACCAATTTTTTCAAGTGCATTTACGTTACAGGATTGTTGTCAAAAATATACGCTCGTTAACAACTTGTTTTTGATGTCCACTAAATTGTTCAATTAAATAAAAAGTGTATTTTTCGAAATTCAATGCTAAACTCATATCAGCTATCATCTAAACTCTATTTATAACCGCTTTTGAAAAATGGATATTGTAGAACAAAAATGTAAGATCTTTAATCTCACGTGGCATCCTAAGAAACGTGCAGACCGTTCCAGAGTCCTCTTACTCATCCGGAATTCATATCGGATCCCTATAGGTCATCGTTCAATCATCTCTATTTATGGACCATTTTAAAAAATTGATGTTTCAAGGAATTTTTTGAACCGGAAATAGAAATCATTAGTGATTTCTCCTATCGCCCCAAAATTTTAATGTTGAACTCATACCAGTCACTACACGGTTTATATATAGTACATTTTGAGAATAGAAGCTTATTTTTTTCTTTGTCTTTAAGAAATAAAATAAAAATGTGGTATTGCAAAAGTTTTGACACACAACATAATTTCCTTCCCGGCCGTCCATTTTGGTTGCTCAAGTCCTCGGATGAATCGGACGACTTGGGTCTTCAACACAGCATAATTTAATTCTATTCAAAAATGCGCAAATTGTGCAAATACACCAAAATTTGAAAAAGTCGCAATTTTGCCCACCAGTAAAATACTTTCCATTTACAATTTATATACAGGATGAAACTGCTTGTCTATTTGTAATTTCGTGTAGAGTAGTTACAATAATTTCTACCATTCTCCAATGCCTTGGAAATTCGTGATCCTAAGCGTATAATCATTATCAATTATATGGTAATTCGTCATTCCAAAAGTAATCATTATATGACAATTATGTAATAATTCATCATTATATGAATATGCCGGAATACAATTTCAAATATTAGGTGGATGAATATGACACTAAAATGGACCCCTTCCTATAACATCTATATAAATAAAATTGAAAATATGTCGGTCTGTCTGTTTGTCGGTCTGCCCCATTATTACGGGAGAACGGCTGAACCGAATTTGATGAAATTTTGTGGGTAGCCTGAAAATAGGCTCACTTAAAATTTAGTCCATGTTTGGAGTTTCTACAATCAGTGGTTCTCGAGATATTAGTAAAAAACGAAATTTTCGTTTGCCTCATCATCAGGGGAGAACGGCTACACCGAATTTGATAACATTTTGTGGATAGCCTTAAAATAGCCCCCCATAAATTTAGTTTAAGTTTCGAGTATCTAAGACTAGGAGTTGTCGAGATATTAATGAAAAACGAAACTTTTCCCTAGGAGTTCTACTCTCTAACTCCGTGGTTATCCAAACTAAAAGCTTAAGAATCGTTTGAAAGTGAATTAAAACGTTATCTCTGAGTTTGGTGGGATATTTTTTGCGCTAATTAGTCACTGTCTGAAAACATGAATTGCTTGAAACATGATTTAAATGGGAAATTTATCTGCATGATTTATTTTTCACAAGCTTTTACTGAACAATGAGAAGTATAAAGAAATCAAAATGGTTATTTAATTTCGCAGTTTTTGAGGAAGATTCAATCTTATATCATGTTGCTCAGAAACGCAATTAAATTAAATCTGTCTGTTAATTTTAATTATTATTTTTTCGATTTGAATAATAAATAAATAGATATAAAATATAATTTAGAAAATAACGATTTGATTTTTCTTATAGCATTTTTGACTGGATAATATCAATTACGGTCTTCAGGTTTAAACATTATTATTATTGATATTTTCGGGTATTATTAATTCAGGGATTATTGATATTTTCAAGTTATTATGCAATTGTTTTATTATGACAAAAATTGTTTAAACTCATATATTGTACGTTGCACGAGTAATCTTCTACAAATAGACGGGTATATCTTCTCATCTACGAGAATATAAGTAGTACAGGTATATCGGCATATGTTTTGATATACAATGGCATATATTGGAATCAATTACGACCTTCTAGTACAAAGAGTACAGGGATTATTGATATTTTCAATTCATTACGTCATCTCTTTTATTTTGGCAAAGATTTTTGAGACTCACATTGTAATACAGGTAATCTACTAACACACTGGCATATTTTCTAATCTGCGACAATATAAATAATACGAGGTTGCATATATTAATTCAATTCCCTTTTTTTATAAATTTGCTTACAAAAGGGGCCAGGATGTTTTATTCTTCACACCTGCCTGTGAACATAATTTTGCATAGTGAGAATAGATATACTAACACTTCTCTTTAGGAGCAATAAATTTAATATTTTAACAGAATTTGCACATGATTGCGAATTATAAGTTTATTTATATTATATACTCCGTACGAAGAACGAGTATGCTGCTAGTAAATAATAAATTAACTGAAGTGTGGCTCAATTCGTCTTTCTCATACCAGAATCAATTTTTTAATTAGTTTGGTATTTTTTTTTTCAAATTTTACAAGAAATTTATTGAAAAATAAATATTATGATTCCAAGTCGTTATAATTATAGTGTCATCCTTCACTATAAAGGACTTTTAAAAATCTTTTGATTGATATCATACTTGACAATGTATCCCACAAAGGATGACTTATCCCCGAAGGAGGGGGGGGGGCTAATGATGTCATAGTGCAAAAAATTGTATCGCGGCTATTTTTTACAATATTGATTGAAACTGTTAGGACCAGTGATCATTAATCCATAAATAAGCGTTTTTGTGCTCGATTATCTCAAATTTTGTCCTATGCTGCCACGTTAAAAATATATATAATTTCGAATGAAGTACGAAGTATTCGATCGAATTAAAAAAAAATCTATCTTGTTCAAGATTTTTCGATTGCAGAGCCGCATATAAAGTTTTGTGAAAACCCATTAATATTTGTGAACGTCCATTAACGTATTGTGTACGCAAGAAATCGACCACATACATACAGACGGACGAATATCACTCCAAAAATAGTCAGAACGTGTTTAGGAACAGAAAATAATACTTTTTCATTACTATATTACTTGTATGAGAAATTAAAATTTCCGATATTTTAATTGAGTTTTTAAATAAAAATTATCTTTCTAATATACACTTGTTGTTATAAAACACATTTTATAAAAAAATGTGCTGATGATCCTTCATTGTTTGGAAGCCAAATACACAAAATTCAATATGAATAGAATATTTTTATATTTTAGAATGTTATGAATTATTTATTTTCCAAATATTTGATATTGCTTTTCATCTGAATACAAAATTTCCTCAATAAATATATACTCCACCTTTATCAATGATACTGATAGCATAAAAATGTACGTATGGAGAACAGAAACTTAAAAACAGAATAACTAGGACGAGGGAGGGGGGCGTAGTGCACTATAAATGCTTGTTTATCGATCATTTTTTGTGTTATATCATTCATAGATTGTAAATAAAATAAATAGTAAACATAAGAATAGGATTTCTTAAAAATAGCCGTTCTGATCCGCTGTAGAATATACTCGCATCAATATACTCGCATTTGTTTCTCCATACCATAATATGAAGCATCAAAAGGAAACAATACATAAACTTCTATGAATTGATCTCAAAAACATTATCAAAATTAGATATTCAAATGCAAAAGCAAAGTTCGATAGCGTAAATATATTTATTTGTAAGCGAATGCTAAGAGTCTGATGGATAGAGAGGAATTTTTGCTTGAGCTTATGGGGAAATCGCGTGCAAAAGTGCACTATTTCTATGCAATAGTAACCGGAAAAATATATAAATGTGATTGCTTTTAATATTATTCCACAAAGTCAAATATATTGATTTTCACATTTCATATATAGGATCTTTGTAAAAGATATTTGCAGCTTTCGTTAAAGCAAAAGTGAAGAGGTGTTATTAAGGTATTTTCAAAACTGAATAATTAGTAAAATGACGAAAATTTGCTAATTACTTTAGAAGACATTAAACATAAGAAGAATTTAAAGACATTTTAGAATTTATTACTTTGGAATACAATAAACATGTATTTTGTAGATAAACAAAACGAATAACGAAACGAACCTGCATAGAATGAATAAACTGTCGAGATGTTTATGTACATCTATAATCTATATAGTAAATTATACTCTAAAGCAACAAAATTCTGATGTGGACAGCATATGACTTTCCCTAGAAATTCATTATATCGTGCTTTCTTTCATAAGTTATAAAATTGAGCTTACATGCACAAAATAATTATTTGAAATTGCACTGAATTTGCAGTTCTACTTCAAATGTCGTTTTCAATTAGCAGAAGGGTATTTCCAAAGGCGGCGTTGTAAATATGCGAAAAAAACCTGACATATCTCTAGAACCGACAAATTTAGAGTACTGCGGTTGGTCATATTATTTTTGTCATGAAAAATTACATGTAAAAAGAGCATGCAATTGATACATTTGGACATATGTAGCGTTTTATTTAATATTTTTACGATATTTGCTAGCCATTTTGCAACAAAGGCGATGTTTTTTCTTTCAGAATCGTATTATAGAAAAATCAGCAACAGGCTAACATACAAGTGATTTACCTACCATATTTTGTGGCTTTTCTTTCATTAATTCTTGAGAAAGCGTGGATAAAGACATCGACACAGACACACACACACACACACACATATATATATATATATATATATTGTATTACTAGAAAACATTCCCAATTATAGTGACTAACATAAAAAAAAAAAAAAAAAAAAAAAAGATACTAAGTCAAAAACATTAGAAAAATAAAAAAATCGGGAAATAAGATGCATTAACATTAATGTTTTGAATTTTATTTTCGCAAAAAAATGTAACTTTTGTCAGTATTGAAACTACGTTTTGAGCGCCCTTATAATGGTGTATAGTGGCATTCTCGATTATCCAGTTTTCCTATGAATTACTTGTTTAGTAGGAATTTTCATCTTTGATTCATATTCAGTTCTGCATGTTTGGGAAGTTGTATTCTGAATTGCTTGTCCAGTCTCCAGCTTAGACTCACTGGACGGGTTTGGGAGTATTTCCGTGAACGTTCGTACTGCCTCCCTGGTAGAATTTCGACTTGTTCATTCCGGTGGTTCTAGATTAAGCTGTTGAGGTTGATCGTGTATACACGGGGTAGAAAAAGAAGGGTTTCTTGCTGCATGGTAATACAATTTTCTTAATGTATCCTTTTTTCATTTTTTCATTTTTTGATGCCTGTAGTCTGAGTTTAAGCATTTATAGTAATGTACTATTGCTTAATCTGAAACAGGCATTTGTTTGGGTTAATTAGAATTAAATACTCAGACCTGAAGATGAATTTAATTCTGATTAATCATCGAATTTGGGAATGTTATGCTCTTTTCTCTTATCGGTATTATGGCCGTGAATTTGCTTCTATGGTGATGTTAATATTACTTTAATTGTATTTTTATTATTTTTTTTTTAAATTTTACGTAATTCTTATTATTACATTTCAAATATATATTGTATATATATATATATATATATATATATATATATATATATACAGGGTGATTATATTAAAATTGCGATTTTAAAACGCTGTAAAGTAAGAACCACTGGTCAGAATAACCCGAAATTTGAAATGAGTGTACGTGAAGCAATGAAATTTTGTTTGGCGAAGGAAAAAAAATACTTCAAAAATGTACCGATAGACGGCGCTGTATTTTCCAAACACGGGATGTTGTTAGCTGAAAAGAACCAATAGTCAACTAAAGAAAACGACAATTTAATCAACATCACTTAATATAATAATTGATTGAAACATCATCAAAACATGAAACAAGCACCTAATACGCAAGAAATGTTCAATATGCTGTCCACTGTACTCTGCTGCGAGTTGGAAGCGCAAAACAGCATGTTCCACAACAGATCGGAGTGTCCGGCCGTCCAATTAGTTGCTCTTGTCCTACGGTCAGGGGAGGCTCTTGTCGGACGGTCAGGGTCTTCAACAGATCGAAGTGCATCAGAGGTGATGTTGCAGATGTGGTGCTTAATGCGTGCTTTTAAGTCAGCTAAGATCGTCGAACCTCCTGAGAGCAAGCAGTTAATGCACAGTCACCGTTCTGGTAGAAAAGTTTTACGAGCAAAGCACGATCTTTCAGTGACAGAGTCATGACAAGGCACTCAATGAGAATTGCACGTTCCCCTCGTTTTTATCACAAGTCTTATTTAGCATACCTCCAGATTAGAGGTGTGCTTCCACTCGCGACCTAGCGGCTAATTTTTTCGTTCTTCGTCAAGCAAATTCAATGTTGGATTTATACATTGCCATTTTTTGGTACATTTCATTTGGTGTATTTCATTCATTTTGGTGTATTTCATTTTTTCAATCCGGGTTCAATCCAAAACTAATTGGGTGATATTATTCATTTATATCCCCATAGGTCCTAGAGACGGTCTGAACAACATACTAAAATTTCATTTTGATTAAGTCATTTTTACGGCAGTTATCGTGCTAACGGACAGACAGACAGACAGACAGAATGAACAAAGTCATAAACACTTTTCAACTTTGTAGTAAAGTGTTAAAAATGTTATTCTTATAGTAGATACTTATATTCTTTCCAAGATATTGAATTTTTCTTCAATCAGTCGTCATTTTCATTGATTTAGCGTCAATTTTATCAATTTGGCGAGATATTTGTTAATTTGGCAACAATTAAAAATGTCGCCAAATTGGCGACATTCCGCCAAATTCGTCGCCAAAATCTCGCCAAGCGTTATGGACGAAGAAATAAGTTATTCTTACAGCAGATAAATGACAATTGGCGTTCATATACAAAAGTATTACTCTAAGTATCTTTTTTCATGAATGGAACCAGCTAGATCCACGAGAATGATGTCACCAAATTTATCGCATGGTATTACATATGAAAAGTGAACATGTTTCTCAATAGGAAATATTTTTTTTTATTTTATATAACTTTTTGATAATTTTTTTGAAAAATGTGCAATATCTTGAGAACGGTTCATGTTAGCGTTCTAAAATTTATGTCATTCGTTTTCTAATGAAAAATTACATAAGAAATGTCTACTTGAGTAAATTTATTAGCGGTTTTGATTTTTTGACGTTTTTCAAAATTTCACTCGAAAATTTAGGGGGGGGGGGGGTTCTGAACACTCGATTGCGTATAAAAACAATAGGCTTCCAGTGTTTACGGATTGTGATTTTTTGTACTAAATTTCGTTCGAATCGGTCCATTCGTTCGTCAGTTATCGTCTCCACAGACTCGCTGACACACACACACACACACATACTTTCACATACAGACACACACACACGCACACATACTTTCACATACAGAGACACACACACAGACATCACCTCAATGTTTGATTCGTGATCAGGGATGCTTGAAACGTGCTCTCCCGTCGAAAACTCGAATTCGAGTTTTCAACCCCGTGACAATATTTTCCTTATACATTATGTATATAAGGAAAGTAAACAAGGCAGGTACAATTTCTCTGAAACGTACGAAAATCTACACAGCACCAGAGTAATCCAGATTTGACTCTTCTTCCAAATTTTGTGACATTTTGTTCATTAGTTTTTAAGCTAGAGTTGATACATGTAGTGCAGATATTTCTACCATTGTAAGCATTGCAACAAAGTTGCACGTCACATACAGAAATCATTTTCTGGAAATTCTTCTGATCAAACTCTTGAAATAAATTTTATAATTGATTGATTTTTAGATTAAAATGTCTGCATATGCTGAAAATAAGGCAATATACAATAGATTAGAGATAAAATACTCTTTTACGTACCACAGTTTTCATGTTAATAAAACTATAGTATGTGTGCCATTTTTACGCATTGATTTGAAACAGTTTTGGATATTCACAACTAAGAATATAGGTGTCACATTTAGTGATCTCTAGCTGTTTCAGTAACGCTGAATTGAAATATATAGTTATAGTTGGCAACATTTATTGTTATAGTCGGCAACATTGAATGTTATAGTCGCAACGTTTATAGTTATAGTCGCAACGTTTATTGTTATAGTCGATAACATTTATTTTTATAGTCGGCAACATTTATTACTATAGCCAGCAACAACTTTCAAGTCATACATGTGACGATTAAACTAATCAAGTACTGTTTTGAACATCGTAAGTAATTTAGTTTCTGAACATCTAAAGACAGTAGCAATGCACAGGTATGTTTGGCGTGAGCAAGATAAAGATTAGATATATAATTTTCTTCTGCACTGATTTAAAATATTACAACAATCTGTCCAAAACAACAAGTGCTTTAGCAGTTTTTGATTTCGTAAAAGTCTACCTATTCTAAGTTTAATAGACATTAGAAATCCATTTCAAAACTTAATTCGTACATATATTAAGCTACTAGAAAACGTTCCCCGCCGTTGCCAGGGATTTAAAAGGATCGGCTGTGGTGCACCCACGTATACACACACTCTGTAGTTCTTTTTAACACTTAACAACGTGGAAAAGTGTCTATGACTTTGTTTATTCTGTCTGTCTGTTAGCACGATAACTGCCGTAAAAACGACTTTATCAAATTGAAATTTTAGTATGTTATTCAGACGGTCTGGGGGACTATGGGAATATAAATTAATAATATCACCCAATTAGTTTTGGATTGAATCCGGGTTGAAAAAATGAAATACATTGAACCCTATGGGACCTAACTTTTCAAATATTTTTTAAACGAATTTAAAATTCACAAATTGCTTCGAAAGTTTTAGGAAATATTCAAATTATCACATGAAATATATAAAAAAAATCAGTAGTTTTTTAAATAAGAATTAAAATAATAATTATACCCAATATATGAAGAGGTCACGTGACCATTATAAAAAGAAATCGCGTGATCCACTTCAAAATAAAATATGGCATCCATCTTGTGTCAAAATCAGGATTTTCCAAGTTCTTTTTAATTTATATTTGGTGTTGTGAACGTCCTAAAACCGCTTTTTCTTGTTTAATTTCTGTGCGTAAATGTTGTTGTTGTTGAGACCCAGACCGTCCGACCTACCAGAATGGTGTAAGGTAACTGTATGGACGGCCGGGAAGTGCCACCCAATTTAGACCGGAACCCAGTGGGGGAGGCATCCACAGGGACCGTACCCTCCTTCCCCTACCACCAACCTCTCGGAAGGACTTCCGGACCCACATGTTTAACGTGATCGTACTCCGCATGAACACGGCGGCTTTTGTGGTAGCATGCAAATCTAGCGCGCAAACCACGGGGATACCGCACCCGAGATGGCCAACAGCACGCGGTGTTCCGAGGTGGTCACCCACCAAGTACTAACCGCGCCCGATGCTGCTTGACTTCGGTGATCTAACGAGAACCGGTGTTTTCAGCACGGTACGGCCGTTGGCGTGCGTAAATGTTGTTGTTGTTGAGACCCAGACCGTCCGACCTACCAGAAAGGTGTAAGGTAACTGTTTGGACGGCCGGGAAGTGCCACCCAATTTAGACCGGAACCCAGTGGGGGAGGCATCCACAGGGACCGTACCCTCCTTCCCCTACCACCAACCTCTCGGAAGGACTTACGGACCCACATGTTTAACGTGATCGTACTCCGCATGAACACGGCGGCAGTTCTGGCAGCGGCGAGAATCGCGCGCTAACCACTGGGCTGCCGCGCCCGAAAAGAGCCAACAACACGCGGTGTTCCCAGGTGGTCACCCACCCAAGTACTAACCGCGCCCGATGCTGCCTGACTTCGGTGATCTAACGAGAACCGGTGTTTTCAGCACGGTACGGTCGTTGGCCTGTGCGTAAATGTTGTGAAACAACTCAATTAAAATATGTTTGAGTTTAAATGATCATCAAATTTTAATTATTTTTACAACGAAGCCTAATTTTCACATATGGAGATTGTAAACACATCAAGCTGTACGATGAGTTGTATAAGACTTCCTGAATTTCTTTAACGCAAAATTATTTAGAGCTGAAGTCTACAATATAGTTGATATGAATGAAACAGTCATTGATTTTACATAGAGAACAGACGATTTTATAGCAGACTTTTTCGGTAAAGTTTTAAGCATATAAAATTACTTTTAAAAGTTAAATTACTTTTACCGCCATGTTTTTAAGTTTTTAAGTAAAATAAATTATTATAGTATTGTGATGAATGAAAGGAATAGAAAAAATATTTATGAACGAAATTTTTAGTGTTTTTTCATAGAGAGCCAGGCCATTTATATTTCAATGACGTCATTTGAATAAAGTTTTTTTTCGATGATGTTTTCAAATATAATAAATTATTGCAGTATTGTGATAATTTTAAATATATATTACCGCTGAATGTATCGCATTTTAGAGATGTTTAAATAAAATTGCATTGCAGTTGGAAAGTGTTTCATAATCAATGCTTTGTACATGATTGGTCTTTCTTGTTTAATTTTATTTTTGTTATAAGACAGCATATTGTTAAAACGTTATTTGGTTTACAAGAAATCGCTGTGAGTTAGGGTATAGTATTTATCAGAGGTTCGCCTCTTAAATTCTGAGCAACGGCGGGTTTGTCTTATAGTTTAAAATAAAACATTAACAAAACGTAAATATCACTTCAGAAAATAAACTTAAAAGATAAAGATACCTTAAATGTTCAATGTTATAAATTAAAACAAGAAATATATATATATAAATATATATATTGTGAGTATCGTGAAGAACGAATGTACAGAACTGATTAAGACAGATAATATCTATACTTTAAGCGCATGCACATAACCTACTCATAACCTCAAAAACCTCAAACAGGATGTGTACTGCTGGGAGAAGGTTAACATCCCGTTATACCCTCAACAAACGAGTTTAGTTTCATCCCCCGTACATGGAAGTGGTAGAACCTTCGACCCTGTAACTGGTCCGCTGACTGCTATGTTCATTAAAAGAATCAAAGGCATAGCTTGGTTAAAAAAACATAATTAATCAACGGATTAGTTTATGAAATTATATTTCACAAATAGTTTGCGATATATATATGAGCTGCTGTTAAAATATGAACGATGGCACGACAATTTTTTATACCGTAATATAAAAATCGGTGAGGTTTAAAACGTATAAATGTATATATGTTTAAAAAGTCCTTAACAATTGCCTATTTAAGGTATGAAGTCTGTATAAAGTTTGTTTGAAAGATAATTTCAGGTATTTCCGGTATTGCCAAGATGGAAATTCTATGATAATATTTCGGGTCACTAAGGAGCCGATTTATCTGAATATCGTCCAAAAGCGCATTTCGAGTTAAAACATAAAATAACTAAAAACATAATTCGAAATTTTAAAATAACGCCAAGGCACACCTATTTAGATCCTAAGGTATATGTGTATTAAATTTCATGCTCATGCAAGGCTTAGATTTCCAGCTACAGACTTCACAGACACACAAACTCACACATACAGCCATTTTCTTTTATTATATTAGACAAATTACAAATAAATATCAAAATATATGACCTGACGGGGCAGTCTATGATCTGAAAGCTATAACGCCTATGGTCCAGTCAAGGGAATTGTCCTAAACACTAAAGAATAGTCTTGAGCACTGGCTCGTGATCTGGAGAATCAAAATTAATCCGACCAAGAGTGCAGTTGTCATTTTTCGACCGAACTACCGAGAACTTAGACTCAGTAACTTCTCCCTTAAAATTTTCAATGATCCGATCCCCTTTTCACAGTCTGCAAAGTATTTGGGCGTCACTTTGGACGCCAAATTACTTTTCGCTGAGCATATCACTAATAAAATTGCATCTGCTAACAAAACCTTTGTAGCCCTCCTCCCACTTCTCGGTAGAAAGTCTCACCTGTCCCTTTATAATAAACTGCTCATCTACAAACAAATCATTGCACCAGCGTTTTTGTATGCTTGTCCTGTCTGGGGCTCGGCTGCAAGAACGCACATCGAGAAATTGCAAGTGTTTCAAAATAAAGTCTTGCGCTGTATTGTAAATGCGCCCTGGTTTGTCCAGAACGAGGTGATTCATCATGACCTTAAAGTCCCACACGTTGCTGGGCACATTCGGAAAACTTCTCATAATTTTTTCAGGAAGAATGCTAGTAAACCCTGCCTGAGAGGTGTCGATAGTAGCTACGACACTTCCACGACTTCCTATCTCCTATCTTGGGAAAAGAAGGCCTAGACACCTTCTCACCGGGCCTGCGGTGCCTCCGTGGAAGCGCCCCAGGCAGGCGTTTCCTAACCTTGAACGCCTTACAACGTTGAAGACGCACTTTTTCACTTCGGGGCTGCCTCGGCAGACCCGGAGTGAAATGGAGCATTCTGATTCGTCCTCCCCGGCGTACTCACAATCCCCTTGATCTTTGCTTTGCCTCGCGCCGTTGATGCCAGCCCGGTCACTTTTCGAGTTAGTTATACTAACTCAGGTTAGACTTTGTAGATAAACTTAATTGTGTTAACTTAATGTTTAATATTTTTCAAATTGTAAATTTAATGTATTGTGTGCCTGATAATGGCCTTCTTTTTTCACAACATGCGAGACGGAAATTGTAAATATAACTTAACTGTAATTACCTATAAACTGTACTTTAAATTATCCCCTGCTACTGCAATTCAAATTATAATATATTTATTTATTAAATTATTTCTTGCTTATAAACTTGTTTAAGCATAACTTTAAATATTTTTACTGCACTGTAACTTAAATTGTAAATCTTTGAAATACTTCAGCGTGCATTTCTATTGGTCACCAGCCCTTGGCCCCGCCCCCCCTTCTCTTGCAGCCACCACAGCTCAGTACTCATACAGCCACTCCAAGATGCAGGCGACAACTAACATCAGTCGCCACTGGACTCTTCAAAGCACCCATCTAATGCTGAGTGCATATTGCTATTTTCCATTCATCAAACAGTCACCCACAGTGGACATTAATATTTTCGATGTGGGCGTAAGGGACCTTCGGTCCCATGGTAGCCCGGAATGAAGCGTCTTGGCTTGGCTTCATTGACTGAGAATTTTTGATCATTAGCATATTCAGTTGATAGGTATTGATAGCATGTACAGTTTCATTATTATCGGATTATTTTGCGGGATGCGTCGATTTTTTTGTCTTAGAGTATATATATATACCGTACTTGCATATTCATTTTTAATATTTTGTATTGTTTAGAAATCGTTATGTTATTATCAGTATTAGTTTGAAAAAATATCTTCAATGAGTTTAATATATAAGTTTATTTTTTTGCTCGCAGTTTTTTAATTTGCCGTAAATTCTCCTTAAAAATCTGTAAAAATTTACTTTCTGCTGTTGACAACAGGTCAGTCACAACGGTGAATTCAATGCATCCTTCAGATTCGTGTTAACATACAGTATTTTGATACAATTTACATGCAAAATACAATTTATAAGGATTCTTTAATAGATATACTACCCCAATTTGTATCATGAATAATAAACATTTTCTATGGTACGAAGTATTTAAAAATGCGAATAATATTAAATTTAATGTAGTGAATTGTATGTACATGAATAAAAAACTTACTACAACAAATAATTGTATGAAGGTATCAAAATTTTGTCCTTCCAATTTTTTTATCGAGAAACAACGCCATACGTCTTGGGTAACAATGTGTAAGCTCTCTGATGACAGACATAGATTTTGCTTTTGTAGTTGTAGCTGCTCTGTCTCTTTGACCGAAATAGAAGACTGCCTTTTGCTTCTATAACTGATTGACAATTTGAATAGATTAATTGTTGTATTAAAATGTTTTGCATTTGCAATCTATGTTATTCCAGTTTTGTATCCAATGCGTCCATATACTTGTCTAATGGATTTTTGTCTCTACAGAAACTCCCAGGGTCCAGGAGATTGAATTTTTGCATTCTTTTATGACCGCCTGCAGGACAAAACTTGGCGGATCCAAAATTTGGTTTCCCCTCCCGTGGTCAGTGAAAAATATTCAAGTCTTATGGGACACTTAGGAGCCCCCTTCCTTGAACTAAACTAAATAATTAAGACGGCTAAATCTTTACACAATGCGACAGACCTTAACGGAGTTGGATTCTCGATTTCTCCCTCATGAGATAAGAAAACTTGGGAAGGGGGAAATCTAAAATTTTCGAGATTCTCCAAAGTCCCCCTTGCTCTAACCTAAAATGCTGAAATTTTATATACTTAACAATAGTGCTGAAAAATTGCATCACCCGCAAATTTTAGTATTTTCAAAATAAATATTTTATATAGTGCAATGAACCCGAATGTTGCGTCAAACCATCATATCAGATAAAGAGTTACGAGGTGACGTGATAGTAGGTGTAACTTGCACTAAGGGTATATCGGACGATATGATTAAGTACCGCCCCCCCCCCAAAAAAAGCAGCGAATTATGACGAAGTTTATATTCATTTAACATCCCGAATGAAAGTGCTGAAATTGCTTTACGTAAGGAAGGCTTTTCCCATCATCAAAATTGCGAAAAGAATAAAATTTAACCAGTCAAGTAAAAGTCCACTTTTCATTTAAGACTGCAAATCTGCTAGTCTAAAACAGTATGTCAATCTACAAGATATTTAATCACTTTAAATATCTTAAATATTTTATATCAAAGACTACAAGTATTTGTAATCTGTCTTTATTTGAAACGCCATCTTGACGTACAGTAAAATTTTCAAAGTGTCATAGAGCTTTCAGACATCATAATGTCCATCATCGGTGGCAATATTAAGGAATCGATAGACATGCGCTGTATATAACCAGAAATCGCAAATACAAAATTTGCATAAGGTAAATCGGATAAACTGATACTAAAATTATAATAAGTTACAAATAAGTATCTACAAATTCAAGCACAAAACCCATCTATCTAAATAAATCATGCCAATACACAGACGTAACGCTAGTGGTGAAGCACTAGATTTCCAGAACATCATATAAGGGTTTAAAACGCATAGAGTTACCATACATAAGAAAAAAAAACTTTAAATATCACTTTAAATGTGTTTTGTCCTTTTCTCCACCAAAGCCATGGAAATATGTGAATGACACAAATTTTTTAATCATCACTATATAGTGCCCACCATAGGAAAAACTCTAACTGAGGCGAGTTTTCATTTTCGACGACTATTTCATCACTGTTAAACAAGATACAGTTCAGTGAAAATTGAAACTTACATTTTTTATCTACACGTAAAATTTCCTGGAAAATCATAGATTCGTTCTCAATGTCGTATAATTTCAAAACTGATTTTTGCAAAACTCTAGCAACGGTGACACGGCAAAAGGAGCTATTTACCAGTTGGGACGCAAAGAACCCTTGCTATATTCGCTCGCCAATGACTTTGTGTACAGATCAGGCACAAACAGCCAACTGTAAAAGTTCGTATGCATCTGGCAGAACTCACATCCGGGAAACACACATTCATTCATCACCATCACACCATCATCACTAAATCATATTCTCCTTGTTAGGGGTGAGACAGATCTACATACAAGGCTGATCAAGCTTGAAAAGACCTGTGCCGCCAACAAATAGGGTATTATATGATGGGCATAACAGCTAGTTTAAACAGATATACCTCCCCCTAACCCTATATATACAGGGTGATTGAAAATGATGGTCCAGACTTTACGAGGTGGTAGTATACATCAAACCAAGCACTTTTTGCAGTTTACCGGATCGGAAATGAAACGTATAGGCGTTAAAGAGCGCTTACTAGTTGGGAAGTGGCTTCTGCTCAAACTTAAAACCGTCATTCTGGTTGTTATTTTCTGGTTGAAGAAGAAAACCAGGCATGCATATTTCATCTGGGGAAGAAGAATCCGTATGCTAATTTTCGTAAGCTGGAATGTACGGCCATATCAGTTTGCAAAAGTTATTCGCAGCTCCAACTTTTAAGAAAATGGGGGAATTTACAAATAGGGAAAAAGCCGATCTGCATTTCATCTATGGTGCTTCAAATGAGAATGGCAGAGAGGCACAGCGACTGCACGGCGAATAATACCAGAATTTCGGTCGCTGTTGCCGAAGTGCACAATATGCCTGGTCTGTTCGAGTGAGTTCGCTAATCCCCTTCATCGCCGCTGTGAGACGTGCATTTAGGTTGGCGGTAGCTCTTTTGAATCATTACTGTAATTATTGCTCATTAAATGTCCTTTTATAACTTTTAAATCATTCTTGTGTTTTCGCCTTACCTCATTAGTTTCACCATTAAGTGGCCACTGGCGCCTTTACGTTTCATTTCCGACCCGGTAAACTATGACGAAAAATGCTTAGTTTGGTGTGTGCTACCACTTCGTAAAGTTTGGCCTATATTTTTTTAATTACCCTGCATATAAATTGACCCAAACGGGTTTACACACATGCACAGACGCACACGTCTAACAGTTAATTTTGTTCTAGGGTGCCCAATTTCATAAATTGACAATAAACTACAATTAAGTTTCATTTCCTCTTAACCAATATCATACTACATCATATATTAGAGAACACATTAAATATGACGTTTAATTTAGTCTTACGGACCTTTATTACATAGTTCCAATTTCTAAATGTTTATAAAAAGGTTTTAAATATTTAGTTTCTTTACTCTAAGCTATTAATTACAAACCAATGCAAATTTGGATGTTACATTTAGATGTAATGATTACATGATTTTGTTTCCATGTTGGAATTCAGCTTTCTTTTATACACCACAAAGTCAAGCATTATATCCCAGATTGAGTAATTAACTGTTGAGGTATAGACCTTTTATCATACAAATCAGACTGAAACCCCAAAACTTTACATTTAATGGACATTTATTTCGAAGGAATTCGCTCGAAATAGAATTCGAAGAGGTGGATTTTACTAAATGAAACATTTGAGCCAATTTAAAGAATAAAAGGAAGTAAATTGAAATGTCTTCGAAAATTATCTTTACTCCGCATAAATAGTAGTTTTTGTAAATGTAATGGATGTATAAGAATGAAAATGGTATTTTTTATCGTTTCCAGTAAATATCCTAATATATGTGAAAGGGGATGAGATCAAAAATGTGACATCATATTTTAATAGAGTGATGCGTCTGGGAATATGAATCAAATACATGAATCAAATATAAACGTGAGTTAAACATGAATAACATATATTTGATGAACATAAATCAAATATATTTGAATGGTAATTGTGTGTGTGAGTGTGCTAACTAAACTTGACACATTTATTTTAAATAACACAGTGTTGATTTTAAGAGAGCTTGTACAAGGAAAAATTTGTAATTTTTCAAACTTTTATTAAAACATTGAAAAAAATAATTACCAGAATCTAATTTTGCCAAATCTTACAAATAGATATTTTATATGTACATATTTATTTTAAAGCAAATCACGTCATTTGCAAAATAAAAAATATCTTCTTTTTACGACCAAAATTCATAGAGTTATAAAGCATTAAACTTTATGACTTAAGTCGCTGGTCCACGCTCGGTTAATTATGGTCGTAGAAGGATGATTTTATTTTTATTTTGCATAAAATTGTATGAGGATGATTTTCCTAAATATAATTGGTAGGACCGGGGGGACTGTATAAAAATTTATATTTCGTATTTCTTTCAGAAATGCATTTATTGATTCAAACTGTCTAAAATAATAGATTTTAAAATTTAAAACATTTTTGCATTTGGAAGTGTATCTCTGTGACGAACGGTTGAGGAAATAGTCATTGGGCACCGATAGCACTGGACACCCTGTATATATTCCATTTTGATAACTAAGATATTAACGAAGATAAAATTCCGCATATATCTTACTGTTCTAACAAAACATATTCGATGTCATAAGAAATTTGAATTTTGTAAATTTTATATGATCGCATTCAGCGATCGCAAAGTATATTCAGCTAAATCCTTTTACGTGCAACGGAATCGATCGTCTATGGATGGATTTTACTGCGCATACACGCTCGCCTAGTAGCATAAACCACTTCTCTCCTCATTCTTTTTTTTTTTTTTTGCGGACATCGTGCGATTTAAGTGTGATTGTATTATTTAAGTACAGGACGCATATTTATTTATTTATATGTAGTGGCCGCTTATGTAGGACCCGGATAATGCCGAGTAATTCGTTCTAGTTCTCTATAATTATCATTTTTGATAAATTCAGCCATTTTTTCCAAAACTGGTGGTTTGTTCTGTAATTCTGTTGTGTGGCAATAAATTTCACAGTTTTCTATATCTAATTATAGTGTTTCGATTGAAATCTTGAATATTTGTCTTGTCATATCATACTTCCTTGGTTTTTTTTTTTAGTTCTCATTTTTTTTTTCGGATTGATTTGCAACACCTATATTTCTGGTTTAAATGGGCATTGTGTTATGAAATGCCCATTTCAACTAGAACAAAAACCTTTACTGCTATGACTGCTATATTACATATCCTCTATTTTTTGCTTTTTCTTGATTTATCCTCTATTTTTTGCTTTTTTGCCTTTTTGCGATTTCTGTTTATGCTGTTGCAAACGAAGCATTATTATTTTGATGAAAATAACTTCTTTAAAAACTTATTAAGTATATAGCACATAGAAAAAAAAGCATTATGATAGAGAACTAGACTAACGATCAGACATATGCAACATTAAAATTCTCTTCTTTTGCGTAAATGCAACTTATCCTTTTTATTGCTCTATTGCATGTTTCATTTCAGCGTACTATTCCCCTGATGTGTTCAGCAACAGGGGAACCGACAGGGGACCTAGACAGACGGTAAAACAATCATTTTATCCTCTCGTATTATATAAATTATGTAGAGACATCACGGAACGAACTTTGCAAGATTTGTAACTTTCATTAGTAAAAACTCTTATTACTGAACAAATTATACTGATAATGTTTCTTTTTGTAAGTTATATGTGGCTCATGAAATTGAACAGATTGCTGCATAAAAGTTACTAGTGTCATTGTAATTAGTAGATAAACAACCTGTGTAACGCAGCAATTTAGTTAAACATATTATATATTTATAATTTAATTGTTTTCTGGTCTTTATGTTTATAAGTTAAACGATAAAAATTGGTTAGATTTCATTTCTCTTTTTTTTTAGACATCATTAAAGCTTTTTAAGTAGAATTTTTGTCAGCAACTGTTTCATTGAAATTCTATCCTTTATTAATTTTTTTATTACTTGTTCATTTATCTTAATAACCTTTATCGTTTATGTTGCGTTAAGAGTTTTATTAAAACTAAATCGAAATGTACTCAAAGAGCAAAACGGATTTCATGACAAACGTATTTGCTGTTTTTCAATGGATTTACACATTTCGCGCACATTAAAACTCAATGGATTCCAAAATTATCAGCCTGAATTTGATAAAATGTGGTTTGCTATCATATTTTTGTTATTAGAAAAGAAAAAGTACAATATATATATATATATATATATATATATATATATATATATATATATATATATATATATATATATATATATATATATATTCTTGTCGGAGTGCTAACGAATTTGCACGGGAATATCAACATACTTTACTCAATTCTCGACATCCTTCTGGAGATTTATTTCATTGAATGGTGCAACGAGTGCGTGAAAGAGGAAGCGTACATCGTGTAGGTGGACAAGGCAGGCCCAAACTTTACTCAACTGATGTAGAAATTGATATTTTGGCCTACTTTTGCAGTTATCCATATAGTAGTGTTCGTACCGATGCTTCAGAAATGAACGTACCATGGGCAACTGTGTGGAGAACACTGAACCGGAATAAATGGCATCCGTTTAACATTCATGGTGTGCAAGGACAGGAGCCAACAGATTATCAACATAGTCTAAATTTTTGTATCTCGGCTCTAAATCAGGAAGATGCAAATTCCTCTTTCCTGAAAACGTAATTTGGACTGACGAATGCTGTTTTAAACAAGATGGATGCATAAATCCTCAAAATGAACACTTCCGGTATGACACAAATCCATTCGTGGTACGTGATATTCATCATGAGAAGCAATTTTCTGTGAATGTATAGTGTAGTATTTTCAGAAACAGTTTGCTTGGACCCATACTGTATGATGGTACTTTGACAGGTGACAGATATGTTAATGATATTCTGAATGCGGTTATTCCTGATTTTATGGATGAACTGCCCCTAACAGTATTTCCACATGTATGGTTTCAACAGGACGGATTTCCAGCTCACCATACTACAGTTGTGAAACACTGGTTAAATAACGAGTTTCCAGACGAGTGTATTGGCTTGCATGGGTCAGTCAAATTTCCCCCTAGATCGCCTGATTTAACGACTATGGATTTTTATTTGTGGGGTCGTTTACGCACAACTGCTTATCTGTCACCTCCCTTAAATAAATCAGAGTTGCAACAACGCATTCAGGATGATTGCCATGACATCACCGAACAAGAACTTGATCGAGTGCATAGAAGTGTTATCAGACGAATGCAGCTCTGTATTGGCATGGATGGAAAACATTTTGAACAAGCTTTGTAATCTTTATGTAAAGTTATTATTTCTACACAGTGTATATACTTTTGTACCAATAAATAGCAAAGTTATTATTCATTTATGTAATCATTGTTTTCTTTCATAATTTGTGTACGACCCCTGAAACGCGATCTGCCGACATGATTTTTTCCCTCTGAGAACCACCCGTGTCGAAGAATCGAAAAGCGGTTTAAGTCATCATGATTATCTTTTCATATCTCTGGGACTTTTTATGATAAAATGCTGAAATTCTGTACATCACCTTATTAGTGTATGGGGCACATTTTACTCATTGGAAACGTTTTTGTACGTGGGTCATATAAAAATTTAAATTTTGTATTTCTTAAAATTTAATTCCCTTGATAATGTTAATCGATTTTATAAAATTATGCACCTTTTAGTACGCAACTTTGTAACTTATTATATATGTCTAAAATCAATATTTAAGGAATAAAAGCCGAGGTCAATATTTTTGGGACACCCCGTATATAATGAATAATTTTGCTTATTGATTACTTTAAAAGACTTAAAAAAATGTAATTTTTTAAAAATCAAACAGAATAGCTGAATATTAAATTCTAAATAATGTTCCTCTGACTTACTTTAACAATTTCATCTAAAAAATTCCCTTTCTGTACATATAAAAAAATACTTTCTGAAAAATATGTCTATTTGTTTCTATTCACATTAAATGCATTTCTCCAGTGTAATATGGAATTTATTTATTGTTTTTCTTAGAAATGCGTTTTGCAATCTCCTGCAATAAACAGGGAAATATACTTTTTAAACATATATGCATAAAATAATACTTGTCATTTGTTTGAAATGAATAAATAAACGCAGCACATAAAATATATGTAAGTATCCATTTTTAGGATATTCAAATTTAGAAGCAAACACATTTAGCATTTTTTATGCACTTCCTGGCATATGTCATTTATAACACAATTTTAAAGACATATTTTACAAAAACATTACTATTTATTTACTTGTTCATTCATTTGTTTAGTGTCGGCCTGGTGGCTGATCGATATAATCCAAGCGTTTCCTCGTGCAATTGAGGCGGCCATGTTGTAGGTTTGAATATCACCTGCAGGTATGGTTGTGGTGATCGCTTAGAGTGTAATGATCCACATAAGGGGTGTACCAGGACAACATCATGTGACAGCAACATGGTTCACGATCCAGTCTCTAAAATAGGCTAATGATTAGGAAATCAAGTATCCGGCCATGAAAACTAGAAAAAAAAAACTATTTGTTTAGTTTTCCTTCTCCTAAATTATGAAAAAAAATTATGCTTAAATAAGTACCCGTTCTTTTTAATCAGTCATTTCGTAACGGCTTTGACTTTCTGTAGTAAAGAATGTACAAAATTATGCAGCATAGTAATATTACCAAATGAGGGGTTTGGATACAGGATGTCCAGTGATGCTGTAATTAGGCCAAATGGATTTTGGAAGATGGTAGTAGATAGAGCTATAAATTGACTTATAAGTATTGATATAAGTATAATTGACCAAGATGATACTAACGGCAGCGTCCCTAGCAGCAAAATTTAGAAGTTAGCATGCCTATCTCGAATACTACAAGAGATGTAGAAAAAAATGTCAAGTTGAAAGTTGTAAGTCAACATCGAGTTAGTGATAAATGACATTTTTCTAAACAAGTACTGAAAATAGAAAGCTGTACGCAATACAGCCGGTATCGTATGCAAACAACAGCTGTGACGATAGAAACACCTCTCTTGCAATTTATGCTCTGGTTTTAGCACTGTAGAAGCCTTCTTCTTTTGTTCAGAGTGACAATAATACTTCAATATCCTGATCGACTGGACTTGGTCGTTAGCACACAAGTCAAGCAGAGCTCACGAGCAATGGTTTAAAACCGTTCGGATAATACATGACACAGAAAAGCAAGCAGGGAGTCATCAGCCTCAGCCTTAGCAAGATCTCTAACAGATATCGAAAAGTCAAAAAACAAATCATAAGCAGCAAGAGATTCTACAATGCGAGCATGAGACACAAAAGTGCCTTTTATAAAAAGGACTGGTGGTCGCTCCAAGTTAGGCCCTAAATCATTGCACAAATTTCTACAATGCCAATTAATCCAGATACCATTAATCCTTGATTAGACAGTTACTGTGAAATCAAGATTTTGCCCCGTCACAAAATCAGATACATCAGAGGTAATCTAAAATATATAGGTCCATGTTAGCTGGTTACTCAGGTTTCATATGGGGATTCTCTTTAAGATACTAATATGGAGCATACAAGGCTTGTCTTCAGATATAATTAGCAGGTAAAACATATAATAGACGCACGTAAACTTCCCATGAGTGGACCTTGCAAAAGGGCGATATGATGACATGTCGGATGTTTGGTTGATATTCTTGGCATGTGGACAAGCCACAGCCCATACAGCCCATACAGCCTATGCAACCACATACAACCCGTATTGGTCCTGTTTGAGTATTCCTGCCCATATTGATTCTGTTTGAGTATTCCGGTCCATGTTGATACTGTTTGTTATTGTCAGAGAGTTCCTTGCCACTTTAGAAATCATTAACACATAAAAGTTGATGAATTTTATAGATGCATTTTCAACTCGCAGCAGTGAACCCCAAACTTTGCAATCTGCAGAGAAAATACCCAACAGATATATACTTAATTTAAAAAGATAATGTTGACTATACTTACATAGCGCTTTCTCTAAAGATATATATTATTTTATTTTCTATCTGATCATTCATTAATTTTATTTTTATCGCAAAAAATAATACATGAAAATTACCTTTGTTTAAAATTACAACAAATATGTTAATATAATTTCACACATCACTATTAAGATTTAATCTGAATCCTTGGATTCAGTGGTCACATGATGGCCTTGCATCTACTTGTGTAAGGTTTTCCATAAATTGTCGTTATAAATTTTTCTATGCCGTCGATTATTCTGCACGTTTTGTAAATTTTTCAAGATGCCAACATTCATTGTTAATGTATATTGGACGAGGTACTGACCAAGCAGAAAATTTACGTAATTGCTTGAAACAAGTGATACATTTGCAAATTTAGGTGTTATAACAAAACGTAATACACACATATATGTACGAGTAATGTTAACAGCCGTAGGTCTATATTAGTTGGATTGAAATAATCACGATTTTACTTATGCACAAAAGTGAATATTTATGAATCGTAACCAAAATTTTCCTTCATAGTGCTAAATATAACATATTATGACTTCAGAGGTTTCAAGTGTACGTAAGAAAGTAATTTTACAAGTTACTCTTTTCATTTTGACTTATAGCTATTTAGAGTAGTATCAGTTTTGCCAGCCACAGAAAGTGCGTGTTACTCCTTCTGAAAAAAAAGAATTTGTTGGTGTTACGTCACTAGTGTTCTAACTTCCTTTGCCTTTACTTGTAAGATTTTAGTCAGTTTAATGTAACTTACATGTAAAAACTGCAATACCAATTAAATATAATTTCAGTGAGCAGTATATAAATAGTGAAAAACTTGAACAAGGAATATAAACACAAATAGCACAGTATTGTGGCATACAGCTGATCCGAGTTGGGTCTTATATTTTCTTTTTCAGACTTGACACTTCTTGTCGGGAATCGTGTTTCGGCGCACGCCAATCTTGTTGTTACTTCTCGTTTTGGATTTGCTGGCCTGTTCTTTATTCTGCTCTCTGATTGGCTCTCCATCTCAAGTTAGCTCTCAATCCAGGTCTTGGGTATATAATCCCTCTATTTCTTTTAATTTTGCCCAATCCTTTTTTGGACTTCGGGTATGTTGGTTCTCTTGCACTGACAAAGGGGGAGCAGAATATCTTCGCCGCATATTGCCACATTATTGTGTTATTTGTGCTTCTATACGTTGAATAAGTTTTCCTTATTTTTTGCATAATTTTTTTTTAATCAAATGGCCAGGCACCATCATTCGCCACCAAGACTCACCATCATTCGCCACCAAGACTCACCATCATTCGCCTTATGTCAGCGGCCAGAACGTGAACCATTTAGCTGGCCAAGAACGTTGCCCCAGGCGCACCAGAGGGGGGCGGAACACACTGCGCCCACAACACAAACATCCATGCCTTACGTGGGACTCGAACCCACAACGTGGCGGTCGAGCGATTGTTGTGGAAACGCTCGCCGTGACCACTCGACCACTACATCGGCTCTTTGCATAATGTGTATTTTAGTTATATATATATATGTATATATATATATTATATATATATTATTTATATATATATATATATATATAATAGGGCCATGTACATTATTTCTGTAATGCATTTTACAGTTGTGTACACAGAAACGTAGAATCAGCATTAATGAAGCATGTATGGCCCTTGATAACGTACATGGTTTCAGAAATGCTTTTCATATTCATTTTATTCCTTTTATATTCACTAGATTCCATTTATTCAATTTCCAAACTTCTTGCCTAGCTCATAGTGCTACACTTGGCTTCTGATTTGCAATTTTTTTACCTTTACCTTCAGTTTACAAGCAATTTTCTTTGGTATTTCTCGGGTATATATATATTACAAGTAATCATAAAAATCTTCAATTATATATATATATATATATATATATATATATTTCAGCATCTTACAAATAATAACCTCAATCGAATTTATTGAAGAATATATTCATTCATCCTATAAGCAACGTTTGCTTGATGCTAAAAACTGATTGTTAATTCACATAATCCTGTATGTACCCAATTGTAAACTTATTACCATTGGTGTGCTGCTGACTGCCAACACGATACTTAGCTACAACTGTTTTCAGATATTTAGTTTGTTGAAAAGAAAATTAATTAAATATTACATTTTATTATTATTTCCTTTTATTTTATGATTATCCTTATATTTTATGATTATTAAAATACCGAACCATGTAATGTATTTTCCTTTTATTGATTTCATTTTGTATATTGCATACTAAACCATATATTTCAGTATTTTCTGAGCTGCTATCTTTTCACCAATGATTTGCTATACTCAGTTGTAAACTTATTAGAACTGGTGTGCTTCTAACTGCCAGCACAATGCTTTCATACCTGCTTTTCGATATTTAATCTGTTGCAAAGAAAACTAATTAAATATTATATTTTAAGATTATTAAAATACCGAACCATGTAATGTATTTTCCTTTTATTGATTTGGTTTTATATACCGCATTCTAAATTATATATTTCAGATATTTCTACGTTGCTATCTTCCCATTAATGATTTGCTTCATTCAGTAATAAAGACGTGTAGGATAACAAAATCCAGTAATTGAAAAAAGGGTTATAAAAATGTCCATCGTATAAGCTCAAAAGTTCGTTGCGCATACCCACGTATTTTTAAAATGTAGTTATTTCTCTTATAGACATTTTATTGCTCTATCACTACAGTTTAATCTATCTGTCGCTTTAGAACTGAATTTATTATAATCATGATAAAATCAATAACTGGAAAGGATATTTTCCATCCTAGTTTGGAATAGTTAATGTCATAAGTTGCTGCATTTACTGCTTTTAAAACTAATCTAACCTTGTGAGAAGCTTAATATTAATTTAAAACTTTATTTCTCAATATATTTATTACATCATTAATGAAGAACAATTTTATATTTTATGCAAATAACGTTCACTTTTGTTGCTGTAAGGTACATCTGCTTTGTGCAGGCCCAACCCTTGAAGGAATGTAATATAGAGTGCTGTAAAGTAATTCAAAGTAAATTCTTACACGGAGGGGACAGTGTAGCTGTTAGCATACATAGGTTTTTAATTTAAAAAGCTTCGTTAATTATAGTCTAAGATCAAATTTATGAAGTATTTTCTGTCGTAAGGGAAGCCATTAATGTCCGGATTATTATTGCAGAGCAGTTTCGTTGCTAAAGACAGATAAATGTTCAAACATATACAGGCTTGCATACGGATGATGCAATTAGTGCCATATGCAGATTTTTAAAACGTCTTTCGCCTTACTTTTAAGAAAGCTATTATAATCGCGGTGATTGCTCTTCTAGTAATAATTACCAGTAACTCTGAGTAGTTTGAAATGCTGTTATGACGCATGCAATCCTTCTGCTGCAAAAAATATCAACATCGATTTTAGAATGTTAGGCATCCAACTTGAAGACCAAGTGAAATGTTTGTCCAATGTGCCCAGTATACAGTGTCTCTGATTCCTCCTCTTGGTCACTACCGAGAACAACAACGTTCCAGAGATCTTGATTCTAATGTATTTGAGCATCTTGTAGCATATCCACCATCGAGTGTGCTGAGCTTTAGCTTAGAATTAGAAGGAGGTAACTTAACCGGCAGTACAATGAGGAGGAAACTTATAGGCAGTGGAATGAGAAAAAACAAATGAGTACAGTTGTACAAGCAAAGTTGTATAATTATTGTTGTATTGTTGTTATAAGTATTTATACAAGTATACAGGGGTTACCAAACAGATTTACACGCGCTTCAATTCTTTACCTGTTGGAGATAAGTGGGCAATGCAAATTGCAAAACTGTTGAAAGTAAGGTAGGAAATAAGATTACGTTAATGAAATAGTCCTTCCATTAATTTTCAAAAAGTTACACTTTTTAAATTTTTATACGACCCCCTAAGACAAAGTTGGTCAATTTTATTTTTTTTATTTTTAATGCAACAAGATCATTAAAAAAAACCGCACATCTTTACCTTTAAAACTGAGCGAGTTCTATTTAATTGAAAATTGAACATTGTGAATGGGGACCATATATCAAATTAGCAGTGAAAATTTGTGACATATCACAAAAAAAAGATAAAACGGGATGATAATACATGGAGACATTTCTGCGAATTCCGCGTAGGCTCACGATGCAATCACGGATACTTACGTACTTTTCAATAAATAAGTATTTTTTCAATATTTAAGTACTTTTAAGGAATTTTTCTATCTAAACAATTTCCTCCGTCAATTTGTTTATGATCCCTATTTTAACTGATGAAACAGCCTTTCACATGGTGCGGAAAAATAGCATAAGTCAGATAATTTCCTTTATCATAATTCAGTTGATTTTAAAGATACGGATATGCGACTTTTTAATGATCTTGTTGCATTAAAAATAAACATTTTCTGATTGACCAAATTTGCCTAAAGGGGTCGTATAAAAATTTAAAAAGTGTAAAATTTAACTATGTTAATGTTTATAAAAATAATGTTTATAAAACCAATGTTTATAAAACTTAATGTTTATAAAACTAACTCTAGAAGCTCGAAAAGTGAGGCCAAATATCATAAAATACACTGTATTGGTAGTCATTGAAATTGTCAATGATACAAGCACCTATTTACTATATTTTTATTTTATTTTATTTATTCTTTACTTAAATCGTTATTTTTTATTTTCCCATTTAATGATTTCATTATATGCCCCGCGTTGTACGCCATAAATGTAGTCTTCTCAGTCTGTGTTGCAATCTCCCGAATGCAATCTTCAAATGATTCGCTTATTTCAGTAATAAGAACATCCAGGATAACCAAGCCCAGTAATTGAATGAAGGAAAATCAATAAAAATACATCGTAAACGCAAAAGGAGTATCTTTATTTGTTACGCATCGCCGCATGTTTGTGAAAGATACCTAATTTCCTTTACATTAGTCTTTATGACTCTTTCAACAGACGTTTTATATTTTTTTCCCAGGATGTTGTCGTATATGTTGTGCTTAATTGAATGGCCATGGAAAGTGAAACCGGCATTTGTGTGAATATTTGAAGAGTTGTAAAATATGTCGTCATATTAACTCTAAATTTGTGTTTCATACTCAAGATGTGCTGTTTTGCAATATCTTTGTCTCTTGTAGTTCATTGGGTGTTCTTTAATTTTCATTATATATATATATATATATATATATATATATATATATATATATATATATATATATATATATATATATATATATATATATATATATATATATATATATATATATTAGTATCTTATTTTAGCCGTACTTCTTCATTCTCTTGAAATTATATTTTCATCTTTTTATCTTGAAGAAACTTGAAACTTGAAACTTGAAACTGTTGAATATCTCATTTTATTGCTTTTACGCAATACAGTTTTTATTACTCTCTTTGGCAACAGCAAATCACATCTTTTCATTTCTGCATATGGCAACATTGGTCTAGTCATATTTTGCTCGTCATGGTTGTACTAATGCAGTGTATTTTAAGGTATTTATGTTTCCTTTATTTTTCCAATCTATATGCTTGTCGTTCATATAACACAAGTTTATAGATAAAATCTATCTTGTGTTTCTGAAACAAGCATTTTTGTGTTCATTTTGAAGGGATATATGGACTTGACGAGATTTTTTTCGAAATGAACTTATCTTAAGCCTAAAGCTCTTCCATGTGCAAGCTTTTTTGCTTGATTTTTTTGTTTTCCTAATTTCATTCCTCATCTTTGAAATTTTTTGATTGTCTTTGCCTTTATGACCTGCATTACGCTTTATAATTTCCTCTTCATGTTTTAATTTTTTTTATTTCTTTGTATTTTGTAGAAAATTTTGGAATAGTGTATGATGAGTTACTACTTACATTCTAACATTGGATTTACTAATTTATATTTTTATTTACATATATATATATATATATATATTAATATATATATATATATATATATATATATATATATATATTAATATATATATATATATATATATATATATATATATATATATTAATATATATATATATACATATATATATATATGTATAGACGTCGATATAGACGTCTTAATACAGAAAAAGAAGAACGGCAACACTGTATTAATAAATTACTCCAAGAAGCAGCAAAATATCATTATCCGCTTCGATATCTAAGGCAGTATGTACGCTTGGTCTTTAAGAAGGAAAGAACGGTATTACATGATGACTGTATATCGGTGTAGTATCTTTACATGGCGTTTCTCGTGGTCTTCGAGCATTTTGCTATAGGGTCAGGTTTAGTTTATTTTCATATCTTGAGCCATTTTGTGCTTCATGGTCGTTTTACTTCGGGATGTTTCATTGATTTCATCGGACGGAGGGATGCTTCGGGAAGACAGTGGCACCGGGAGTGTTTCCTGGGAATAAAAGCGCTTTAACCGGGAACGGGGGTCACAATCCCCTCCAGCCTTTTTACTGTCGTTCCTGTTAACACTCTCCCTTCTTTTCCCCTTTCCCTTTTGCCCCCCTTTTTAAATCTGTTTTTGTATTTACTATTATATATATATATATATATATATATATATATATATATATATATATATATATATATATAATATTCATTACAGTGCGAAATTTACATAAATACCAGTAATCACTCTTATTAGGCGCTAAGCTGCATTATAACGAGGATTCAAATATCACACCACAAAGGTAGAAAAGGGAATGGAAGCAATATACCAAAAATTGGCCGGGGGTGTGACCCCGCACTCCACGGTAAAGCAATCTTTTTGTCTACAACACTCCCGGTGGCTGATATATTGCAAAGATACGAATACAGAAGTATAAGGAAAAATGAAAAGTAGTTACAAGTTGACACAAAACAGTGGATAAACTTTACCATAAAATACGCTGTATCCAGTTAATTCAAAACCATAAACCTCCAATAATGAGTCGTAATTCCACTACCTAACTGACAATAAGTATTAAAACGTATACCCCATAATTAGTTAAGCAGATACTGCACCTCGACATCAATAGTTCAAAAAGGTAAAAAGAAAACTATGCATAAACCACGGAAAGATCAATCATGCAAAAAGCATTGGTTATGAAACACTTTCCAACTTCAATGGAATTTTATTTGAATATCTCTTAAATGAGATACATTCCTCGGTAATATTTTTAAAATTATCACTACACTACAGTAATTAATTATATTTGAAAACTTGAAATTCCTTCGAAAAAATGAACTTCATTCAAATGACGGCATTGAAATATAAATTGCCTGGTTTAAACATCTCTAAAATGGGATACATTCTATGGTAATATTTTTAAAATTATCATAATACTACAATAGTTTATTATATTTGAAAACTTCATCGAAAAAAAAAAGAACTTTATTCAAATAACGTCATCGAAATATAAATCGCCTGACTCTCTATAAAAGCAGCTTTTTATTCATAACCTTTTTTTCATTCCTTTCATTCATCACAATACTATAATAATTTATTTTATTTAAACACTTAAAACCATGGAGGTACAAGTAATTTAACTCCATGCTTATAACGTCATCGAAAAAATCGTCTTCTTCTCTGAGTAAAATCAATGAATGTTTCATTCATATCAGCTATATTGCAGAGTCCATGAGTTAATAACTTCACGTTAAAGAAATGCAGCAATTCTTATACAACTCATTCTACATCTTTTGGTATTTACATTCTCCATAAGGGAAAATTAGGCTTTGTTGTAGAAATAAATTAAGAAGAACTTTAGAAATCACGATTTTGACACAAGATGGATGTCTTATTTTATTTTAAAGTGGGTCACGTGACCTCTTCATATGATGGTCACGTGATCTCTTCATACAAAGGGTGTAATTATTATTTTAATTTCTATTAAGGACACTACTGAATATATTTCGCTGAATTTTTTTTATATATCTTGTGAGATAATTTGAATATTTCCGATAACCTTCGAAGCAATTTGTGAATTTTAAATTCACTTAAAAAATGTTTAAAAAATTAGGTCTCAAAAAGGGTTCAATGCATTTCATTTTTTCAACCCAGGTTCAATCCAAAACTAATTGGGTGATATTATTCATTTATATTCCCATGTCCCACAGACCGTCTGAACAACATACTAAAATTTCATTTTGATAAAGTCATTTTTACGGCAGTTATTGTGCTGACAGTCAGACAGAATGAATGAAGTCATAAACACTTTTCAACTATCTAAAGTATTAAAAACCCATCTCTAGCATATCTGTTATAAATAAGTAAGAATATACCAAGACTAAAGATAAAAGCAGTTGGTAACTTATTACTATAATGGTATGGGATGAGAGGACTATTAGTATACAAAAATCATAATTAAATAGGTATATATATATATATATATATATATATATATATATATTTGAAATAATAAGAATTATGTAAAAAAAAAAAAAAAAAAAAAAAAAAAATACAATTCAAGTAATATTAACATCACCATAGAAGCAAATTCACGGCCATAATGCCGATAAGAGAAAAGAACAGAACCTTCCCAAATTCGATGATTAATCAGAATAAAATTCCTCTTCAGGTCTGAGTATTTAATTCTAATTAACCCAAACAAATGCCTGTTTCAGATTAAGCAATAGTACATTACTATAAATGCTTAAACTCAGACTACAGACATCAAAAAATGAAAAAATGAAACATTAAGAAAATTGTATTACCATGCGGCATGAATCCTTCTTCCTCACCACGTGTATACACGATCAACCTCAACAGCTTAATCTAGAAGCACCGGAATGAACAAGTCGAAATTCTACCAGGGAGGCAGTACGAACGTTCAGGGAAATACTCCCAAACCCGTCCAGTGAGTCTAAGCTGGAGACTGGACAAGCAATTCAGAATACAACTTCCCAAACATGCAGAACTGAATATGAACATGAATCAAAGATGAAAATTCCTACTAAACAAGTAATTCATAGGAAAACTGGATAATCGAGAATGCCACTATACACCATATATATATATATATATAAATTAAAATAACAAAAACTAAAGTGCAAGAGTGTGAATCAGTAACCACAGTATCTAACCGCGAGCAAAATAAAAGCGTGTGTTAAAAGCAAAAAGCAACGAGGAAGGGCCGAAAAGGCAGAGCACGGAGAGGCCAGGACAAGGGAAATATATTAAAAAATAGTATATCTGCCAGAAACGTCTTCAGGGGCACATTCTAGACAGATATACTAAAATCCGTTGTTTCTATGATTGCATAAAAACACGTGGTTAAAATATTATGCAATCTGTGCCCAACAACGGAATAACAGAAAAAAACCAAATAGGATAAATTCAATTATATAACATAAAATACCACATAAACATGAAATATAAAATACCACATAGACATGAACATGAAAAATATAGCGCACAAATATACGAATTTGCAAAAAAGAGCAACTCACATGTCGAAAGGTCGTCACCGTGAATAATCTTCAAATGATTCCCCCACATGCTACAATCTGTACGCTTACCTCGCTGAATACCACGTGGAAATAATCCAGACCAGAAGAAGTGGAAGTAGCAGTACATAGTTTCGGAGAGATAAACCCAAGAGTTTAGAAACTGACCGAGATGTGACCACGATTATCGAAAACTTTGAAGGAATGGATAACACTGTTTTTTGGAGCCGTAGCCTGTTTTTTGTTTTATTAGTTTTTTAGATATCCGTCTTAACGGTTTTATGAGTGTTTTAAACTTTTTTCTTTACCCGCCGAGGCGGGTTTTTTTAAAAATTTTTTCGTTTTTAGTGTAATCGAAATTACTGTTTTTTAATATTTTTACATTTTTATGTTTGCCCGCCGGGGCGGTGTTTATTTTATGGTGTTTCCACGACTTTAGAATACTGTACTTATACTGCGATCTACAAATAAGGGGGGGAAGTTGTACATATAGCAAAGATTTTTGAGACTATTAATGTGTGATAGTGTACACTTATTACTATCCAGGCGTTTAATGCGGAGCAAATAGCTAGTGATTAGATTTCTAAAAACTTGGTTGCTAAGGCAAGAAGAGAAATGTGGGAAGAATTTTACATTAAATTTAAATTGATGTCTCTTATCATAAATAGTAGTAGTGAAAGAGTTACAATGTATATCAATGGTGATGTCAAGATAATTTACAGATTTGGAAGGGTGGGATTCATTCGGTATTAATTCAAGATTGGATGGATATATATTAAGTGTGGGTAAAGAAACGTGTGCAGTATGAAAACAAAGAAAAACATCATCAATGTATCGAAAAATAGAAATGTTACGAGTGAACAGAGTGGATTTTCTTTCGTAGAAGTAGAGATAAATATTGGCGAGCATGGAGCTACTAGTGGATCCAATCGTTTGGAGATACACAGCATTGCCATGTACAAGATAGTTGTGAAAAAGCACCAAATGCAATAAATTATTAAAGGTGGACGAGTCATATTTAGTAAGAGTATTTAATTTGAATTGATCGAAGAGTTGTTTAATGACAGAGAATAAATCTTTAATGTCGATGTTATTGAAAAGATCTTTAAAATCTAATGTTTGGAAAGAGTCAATGGCAGAAAAAGATTTCAGTTTTTGAATAAGTTCATAGCTATTTCGGATAATGCAATGTGGCTCTCGGGAAATAGCATGAAAAAGAATGTTCAAGACTTTGAGAAGTTTTTTATTAGCTTTTGATGCATAAGAGTTGTGTCCACTGGTAACTGTTCTAAATTTTACTGGGTCCTTGTGAAATTTTGGTATGATTACTAAATATGGAATGTTTAAATTTTGATGGGTATCAAAAAATTGTTTATACTTGGAAATAAGTTTGCGTTTTAAATCATGTATGGTTGTTTTTTGCAATTTGAAGGTATTAATTTGATTTAAATTGGATAACAATGTTTTAATGTAGAAAAATTTGCAGAAAATAGCATAGTTTGATGAAGGTTTGTCTACATACGTAAAAACTAGGAATTTCTGCATATGTGTAATACTTTTCTTTAATTTTGATAATTGGAAATTCGACTGTGGAATATTCGAATGTGATAGCTTAAGTTGAACATGGGATAAGATTTTAGATTTCCAGATACAAAAGGCTTCCATAGGTGTTGAATGTGTAATGGACATTTAATATATGAATTTATCAATATCAAGAGAGAGAGTGTTAAGGATAGAATAAGGATGATTTTTAGAAGGTAGTCTATATTTTGTTCCATATGACATAATGAGTTTTAAGGAAGGGTCGGTGATTATATCTAAGTTACCCGTTAGTACATGACCAAAATGGGTATTTATAAAAGGTTTCAATGCAGGTGAATCACAATTACAAAGATTATTTTTATCTATCGGAGTAGAGGACGATGGATCAGTAGATTTTGAAATTTGGTTATAGTTAAAAATAAGTCTACCGAAGGGGATGTTATATTTATATGATTTAACTATATTGATGTTTTTTATTGGAAATTCAAGTGATAGGTGATGGAAAAGTTTGGTGAAGTTGAAGGAATCAATGATTCGGTTTGAAAAGTTAATAACACAATAAGAGTTAGTGGGAGGGATACTTGGTTGAACATGAGCAGGCATTAAGTTGCGTTTGATGTAATGCACACGGGTAACAATTAAGTCAAAGAATAAGTGGGAGAAGTGAGAGCTAGACAAATTTAAATTAAGGAAGACATTATAAACAGTGTTAAGTAGCTTTTTCTTAATAGCAAAAATCCAGGTTTTACAATCAGATAAAAGTTTAATACTATAGGGATATTATTATTTAGGGATACACATAAAATGTCATCTATATATCTAAACATGTGCATATTATGCAAGCTTGGATTAATGTTTTTTTCATAGAAGAATAAATACAGATTAGCTAACAAAGATGAGGCACACACCCCTTGTGGGATACCAACCTGTTGTTTAAAAATAGTACCACCATGTTGAATATAATTCTCATAAAGAGTGAAGTTAAGTAATTTTTTAAAAAGAAAATTTGAATATTTTAGGTTGATA